>OY728161.1:535607695-536857695 GCA_963277665.1 Viscum album | reverse complement strand
ACATCAAATAAATAAAATTATTTATGACACAATGATGATGTTGTGTTTACATCATTAATGAATAAGTTAAATAAATAAGAAGATGATGTTTAAAATAATATCCAACACTAGTACAATACCTATTGGATGATTTTATTTCAAACATGGGCCACCTTATCATTGACTTTAATTATTTTTGGAGCTTTATAAACCGAATTTCATTTTATAATAAAATAATAGTTTCAAGATTTCCAAAAGAGCCCCTCCTCTCTCTTATAAAAATACCCCACTTCCTACCCATTTCTCAAACTTCTCAAGCCCTTTGGCTCGTCCAAAATCTATTAAAATAATCTCCCCATATCCCTACCTTAATCTTAGAAGCCTTACATTATGCAAAAAGATCTTCAAGAAACCCTTTTGGTTCAAACCAATAGATGTTTCCCGGTTTAAAGGTAATGTCTTCTCTTATGTTCTTTTGTTTTATTTTGCTTCTCCAACCCCCTAAAATATATTTATTACTTTATTTTGTAACAACACCAGTATCTTAAATATAATATGATGATGTTATAAGAAGTATTAGAGCTCCAATAACACTCACCTCCATCTAATGGGCAAAGAACATATTGTTTCTGTAACGACCCAATCTTTTGAGTAGTATATTAACTTACTCTTAATGATTTAATAAGATGTTAATGGTTAATGCAGAAAGAGGAGTCGATGGATTCATCCAGTAGACTCGAACCTTATGAAGCCCACTTATCAGAGCTTGGGAAGGAGGTAGCATCTGTGGGCTTCGCTTTGGACCAAGCCCAAGCCGAACTCCAGCGTGTCAAGCTTGAACGGAAACGCATGCGAGAGAAGTTCAAGTTAGTAGAGATTACTACTAGGGAAATGTTATCTGAGCCTCCCTCAGATTCTCTCACCATAGCACACCTTACACTTAGGTCATATGCCGGTGTTATAAGGGGCTATGTGACGAGACCCTAGCTTCTTTGTGTAATCTCTTGGGATGAATGAATTGAGATTTCTTCCTTCTGGGATGTTTGTAAAATTTCAAATGTCCGGATAATTTTAGAATATATTTTATTGATTAATTTTGAAAAAGGGATATTTTAAAATATTTATGTAAACCCTAAATAATTAATGATGTGTAATGATTTTCAAAAAATGGTCTTCTACAAAAGTGTTCAGTAAGGAATTTGGAGGCTAATAAGATCAACTTAATTTTTGATGAATAGTAAATTATGAATAGTGAATTTACCCTTAGGATTAGTAATGTGACCAAATGGATTAGTAATTTCACTCAAAGAAAGTTTTAATATAATTTAGACACCTAGATTAAGTAATGTGATTCAATAAAATGGGTAAATAACGGTTTCATAAATTATTAGTCAAGTATTAGTTTTTTTGGGTGAATAGTGTTTTTTAATTAAAATTTAATTAAAAATAATTAGAAAATTATTTTTATAAAAAGGAATTTATTTGTGAACTCAGAACATCGATATTATGTTATGGTAATTTTTGGGGATTTTTCTGAAAAAAACAAATTCTCGATGAATAGTGTTTTTATTTAAAAATTAAATTAAAAATATTTAGAAAATTATTTTTATAAAATGGAGTTCATAAATGTAATTAGAGCATCAATATTTAGTTAAGGTGAAATTTTGGGATTTTTCTGAGAAAGATGAATTTTTCAGTGAATAGTAAAAATGCAGTTTTAGGGTTTCAGTATGTTTAAGGAAATCATAACTGTGTCATGATGATGTCATGAGATATTTTAAGGGTTGGCCGGCCAAGGGTGATGAATTATTGTTTTGGGGCCCCATGTGTCCTAACTCCATGGTAAATGCCAAAGGAGAGCACATGGTTTTGAGAAAAGCACTTGTGAGGTGTCCCTTGGCCATTAATGCCTTGTCCCCTCACTTTCCCAATAAATACCCACCCTTTCCTCCTTTAGTTTTCACTACCAAATCTCCCCCAATGAATTTCGGGTCTCCTTACCTTCCAAGGAGTCCTCCCAAGGTGCCCCAAGCTCTCAAGGTCCAAACCTTTGAGTTTTAAGAGTTACGTTTTAAGGTAAGGGATCTGACCTCTCTTTCTTTTCATGTAATCTCTTTTATGTCATTCCTTTTATGCTCCATGTTCTTATGTGAGAGGATGTTCTTTTATATTCCTCTTACTGCCCTTTTCATGTTTATATGATGAGATATCCCCTCTTACTCTCATCATTTCGTTTTATAAACGTTTAAGTGACGCCGTTAGGCTGCCGAATTTTTAAGGGATTCTTTCACCCTTCTCATTCTTTTCAAAGTTCTACTTTCATGTAAAGTCTTTCAAGTTCATTTTTAATTATATTGGGGTATTATATCTATATCTATCATACTGAACTCTTATGTTCATATGATTAGGGACCCTATTTGATCTTTTCAATTCATTTTTGTTGAAGTTTAAGTGACGTCGTTAGGCTGCCGAATTTTCATAAGAGAAATCTAATTTTTTTCTTCCTTCCATGTTTTTCATTTCAAATGGTATGTCCTTCAAATTTCATTACCATGTTCTTAAATCCATTATATTCTGTCCCCCTACGTTTTATGGATCATTTATGAGTGGTTGACCCATGTTCCCTCTCTTTTCAATGTTTTCTAAAACCTTGTAACATAGTCGTTATGCTGCAGGATTTTCGTCTCAAAATGCATCTCTCTTTTCTCAAAATTGTTTTATGTTATAAATTGAATACTCAAAGCTCTTATTTCTACAAGGTTATTCACATATATATCAAAATGTTCTATTTTAAATTCTGGGATTTACATACATGAAACCCGCTTCCCCTTTCTGTGGGTTTAAAGTGACATAAAGATCATGCCTTTAAAGCAGTTTTTAAAACGTTATGATTATGAAATGAAACCCATTTATTTTATGCTATATGGGTTGTTTATGAAATGTTTGATGATGATATATGTGGCTCACATGATAATAAATACATGTCAAGGGTGCGCCCAGATAGCGCTCCAATGCATTGGGTAAATACTTAATCTCTAGAGATGACTTTTTAGACTAATACCTTGGTGAATAACCTTGGTAATTTTAATGACACCTTGGGGATGGACCTTGATGAAACGAAATGATTGTCAATATTGAATGTTGCAGCCACATCTTCAAGTTATGAAAAATGTTATTTTTATTATGATGTATCTCATGATTTCTTTCTCATGCCTTAAAGTTCTTTTCATGTCCTTATTGAAGTATCTCAAGTTCATATGTAAAATGTTTCTCTTGTTTCCCTTACTGGGCCTTCTGCTCACCCTTTCTTTTGATGTATGTCCCCAGGTTATGAGATGCAGTAATGAACCTAGGATGAACTTAAGGAGAAGCCTTTAAAGTGTTTAAGAAGAATGTTTTATGTTCTTTTCATGTATTATGTTCCTTGTTTCCAAGACACTAAACCTTAAAGATCCTCAGTTCCGTGTAATGAAATGAAAGTTATGTTATAAAAAGATGGGATGCTATAGTTGGTATCAAAGGATGGTTTAGTTATTTGTGGAAATTAGGATATAAAAACTTTAGGAAGAACCCTATAGAAAAATTTAAATATAGGAAAACTTATTGGTATTTTGGTAAGTATTGAGTAAGTGGTTTATCAAACAAATACATCCATGTCTGGATACGAGCAGGTAGAGGCGGCTCTGGCACAGATGTACATAGGGGTAAAACCCGAAAACACCGCTTTGAGCTAGACTCGAACGGGAATTGGTGCACGATAACGGGCCTTGCTGCACTCTTTGTTACGACACTCCCGGGGGATACGTTTGGATAATCACAAGCTTTTTATGAATCATTATGAAGGAATTATAGAGAAGTCTAATTGTCTAAGCATTAAGTCTTAGTTAAAAGATTCATAAATGAAATAAGTTTCTCACTAAGGTTTTATTCTTTTAGAAAATGTCGAGCAATAGGAGGAACCATTCCGATGGTGACCGCAATGCACCATGTGCTGACGGCCCTCCGATGGAAGCCAGAATGGAAACATTCATGCAAATGATGAACCAACTGACTTAAGTTATGAGTAATAACTTGAATCAAGCTGAGAGGCCGATCTCACCACGAAGGGAACAACATTCTATTGAGTCCTTCATGCGTCAACAACCACCAACATTCAGTGGATCTACTGACCCATTGGTTGTGGAACAATGCATAAGTTCCAATGAAAAGATCTTTTCTGTACTTCATTGTTTTGAACAAGAAAAAGTCACCCTTGCTGTTTACCGCCTAGAGGGAGAATCTGATTAGTGGTGGTAACTGATCAAAAACACGAAGCCATGAGGAGAGATGGAAGCTATGGAGTGGGAAGAGTTCCGGGGAATATTCTTTAATAAGTATTTCCCTCATTCGATGAGAATGAGAATGGAGAAAGATTTTCTCGAGCTGAAGTAGAAGGAGAACGAATCTATCAGAAGCTATGAGATGAACTTCACCCGACTTTCACGATATACCTCTAGCTTTGTCATGGATCCAAGTGGGAAGGTTGATAGATTTTTCAGTGGACTAAGACCTCATCTGCGGAATAATTTAGCCAAATAGGACTATGATAGCTATGAGGAGAACGTGCGGAGTGCAATGAAAGTCGAGCTGGAGTTTGGTGAGACATAGTGGTCTCATAAATCAAATGACAAGAAGAGATCTTTGGAGCCAAGTTTAGGGAAGACTTTTGATCAGGGAAGAGGTGGAAAGCAAATGCAACTTACCACATGCAATAAATGTGGGAAGAAGCATCTGGGGAACTGCTTGGTCAGAATTGGAAAGTGCTAAAAGTGTGGAAAAGGAGGCCATATTGCTCGGAATTGTCGTAGTGAGGTGAAGCCTCAACTCCCCAACACTAACGACAGAGGAAAGATGGTTCTGGAATTACCCGAAGTCCATTGCTTCAAGTGTGGACAGCTTGGGCACTATGCTAATCTCTGTCCAAATCCAAGGGCAGTGGAGGGGAATCACCATCAACCTCAGCAAAGGCCAGGGGAGCAAGGTCGTGCTTTTGCTATCACAACAACTGAAGTTGAAGCTCCAAATGACGTGGTAGCAGGTACTCTTTTTGTCCTCTCAAAACTAGCAACTACTTTGTTTGATTCTGGTTCTATGCATTCCTTTATTTCCTCCAAGTTTGCAAAGAATATAGAATCAATCCCGGAATTGCTTGAGGTAGAGTTGTCAGTCAAGACTCCAAGTGGGATTATCCATGCATCAACAGTGTTTAGAGACTCTAGTGTTTACTTTAGTGAGCACAATCTTATCGCAAATCTAGTAGTCATTCCCATGTTGGAATTTGACGTTATACTAGGGATGTACTGGCTCTCAAAGTATAATGCTATGATCAAATGCAGAAGTAAGGAAATCTCAGTAGTCTTAAATAAACAACCTACAGTTATCTTCCAAGGAGAGATATCCCAAACTGATTTCTATCTAGAAGCACCTCCTATAGCTTTTTTTATGGAGTTAATCGGTGATGAGGAAGAAGGAAAATGGGAGCATACCAATAGAAGATGTTCCAATTGTTCAGGAATACATGGATGTATTTCCTGAGGAGTTACCTGGACCTCCCCCCAAAAGAGAGGTAGAGTTCTCCATTGAACTCATACCTGGGTCTCAATCGATATCAAAGACTCCGTATATAATGGAAAATGTGGAGCTATAAGAGTTAAAGAAACAACTCCAAGACTTGTTGGAGAAGGGGTTTATCCGTCTGAGTGTGTCTCCTTGGGGAGCACCAGTTCTCTTTGTGAAGAAGAAGGATGGATCAATGTGGCTATGCATTGATTATAGAGAACTGAATGGGATCACAGTGAAGAACAAATACCCTCTTCCAAGAATTGATTATTTATTTGACCAACTTCGTGGGGCTCAATTCTTCTCCAAGATTGACCTTCGATCTGGTTATCATCAACTGAGGGTGAAGAAGGAAGATATTCCAAAGACTGCCTTCCGATCAAGATATGGGCATTATGATTTTACTGTTATGCCCTTCGGCTTGACTAATTCTCCTACTATTTTCATGGATTTGATGAATAGAGTCTTTAAGGACTACCTTGATAACTTTGTGGTAGTTTTTATTGATGATATTTTGATATATTCAAAAAGTCGTGAGGAGCATGAAGATCATCTGAGGGTTATTTTGAAAACTCGGCGGAAGGAGAGGCTCTTTGGAAAGTTTATAAAGTGTGAGTTTTGGTTACAACAAGTGGATTTCTTGGGGCACATCGTAACCAATGAAGGAATCTCGGTTGACCCTGCAAAGAAAATGGTTGTGGAGGAGTGGCCTCAACCCACAACAGTAACTGAGATTCATAGTTTCCTTGGTTTAGCAGGATATTATAGAAGGTTTGTGAAAAACTTTTCATGACTTTCTAATCCACTAACCAAGTTGACTCGAAAAGGGGTTAAGTTCATCTGGACAAAGGAATGCGAGGAAAGTTTCCAAGAGCTGAAGAAGAGTTTGGTTACTGCACCTGTGTTAACACTACCCTCTATCGTAGAAGGATTCGTTATTTTTAGCGATGCATCTCTGAAAGGGCTTGGGTGCGTCCTCATGCAAAATGACAATGTAATTGCTTATGCATCTCGACAGTTGAAGATTCATGAGCAGAATTATCCTACGCATGATCTAGAGCTGGCGGCAGTTGTTTTTTCTCTAAATATATGGAGGCACTATCTTTATGGGGAGAAATGTGATATATACACTGACCACTAAAGTCTAAAGTATATTTTCACACAGAAAGAATTTAACATGAGACAAAGGAGATGGTTGGAGCTTATTAAATACTATGATTGTTCAATTCATTATCACCCTGGAAGAGCAAATAAAGTTGCGGATGCGTTAAGTAGGAAAGACCCTGTTGTTCTGGAAACAATGAGGATCCTAGGAGATCCCTTGATTAAAGATATAGTAAAACTGGACATGGGAATTATAAGGAAAGGGACATCATCAACCCTATCCCAAATGTTTTCTCAACCTTCATTACTAGAGAAGATCAAGAAGGCTCAAAAAGAATATCCTTTACTGCATGAGAAGTTTAAGGCTATAAAGGATGGGAAGTTCCCTGATTTCAATATTGATCAAGAAGGTGTATTGAAATTTTGTACAAGACTATGTGTTCCATCTATTCCGGAGATAAAGAAAGAACTGATGGATGAAGCTCATAGCTCTACTTTCTCTATACACCCGGGAAGCACTAAGATGTATAGAGACCTTCGTGATCATTATTGGTGGGATAATATGAAGAGGGAGATTGCTGATTTCACTACAAGGTGCCTGGTGTGTCAGCAAGTAAAGGCAGAGCAACAACTTCCCAAGGGGGTATTACAACCGCTACCCATACCAGTATGGAAGTGGGATAATATCACCATGGACTTTGTAACTGGTCTCCCGAAAACATCCAAAGGAAACAATGCGATATGGGTTATTGTGGACCGTCTCACCAAGACAGCCCATTTTATCTCTATTTGGGAATATTTCTCTCTGGATCAGCTTGCTAAGATATACGTGAAGGAAGTGGTAAGGCTGCATGGGGTACCACTATCCATCGTGTCTGCTCATGACCCAAGATTCACATCAAAATTCTGGAGAAGTCTTTATCATGATCTGAATACTGAATTGAATTTTAGTACGGCCTATCATCCTCAAATTGATGGCCAATCTGAAAGGACTATTCAGACACTCGAAGATATGCTGAGATTATGCTCAATGGAATTTAAAGGTGGATGGGATCAACACCTCCCATTAGTGGAGTTCTCCTATAACAACAGCTTTCATTAGAGTATTCAGATGGCACCCTATGAAGCCCTGTATGGAAAGCGATGTAGAACTCCTACTTGTTGGGATGAAACTGGTGAGAGAAAGCTTCTTGGGCCTGATCTTGTGCAAGAGATGACAGAACAGGTCCATGCCATCCAACAACACATAAAGGCTGCTCAAAGTCGGCAGAAGAGCTATGCTGACAATCGTCGATGGGACTTGGAGTTTGGTGTTGGTGACAAAGTCTTCCTTCGAATTTCTCCCTAGAAGAGAGTCATGTGGTTTGGGAAGAAAGGGAAGCTCAGCCCTAGGTACATTGGCCCCTATGAAATCCTTGATCACATAGGAGCAGTGGCCTATCGTCTAGCACTTCCACCAAACCTAGCTCAAGTTCATGATGTCTTCCATGTATCTATCTTGAGGAAGTACATACCCGACCCTTCGCATGTACTGAACCCAGAGGTGGTACAACTAGAACATGACCTCTCTTATGAGGAGTAGCCAGTGGAGATCGTGGACCGTAGAGACAAGGTTTTATGAAACAAGACTACCCACCTTGTGAAAGTGTTGTGGAGGAATCATAAATATGAAGAAGCGACTTGGGAGCCTGAGAAAACAATGAAGCAAAAGTACCCACACCTTTTCGACTAGGCCTCAAGTATAAATTTCGGGGACGAAATTTCTTAAGGGGGGAAGAATGTAACGACCCAATCTTTTGAGTATTATATTAACTTACTCTTAATGATTTAATAAGATGTTAATGGTTAATGCAGAAAGAGGAGTTGATGGCTTCATCCAGTAGACTCGAACCTTATGAAGACCACTTATCAGAGCTTGGGAAGGAGGTAGCATCTGTGGGCTTCGCTTTGGACCAAGCCCAAGCCAAACTCTAGCATGTCAATCTTGAACGAAAACGCCTGCGAGAGAAGTTCAAGTTAGTAGAGATTACTACTAGGGCAATGTTATCTGAGCCTCCCTCAGATTCTCTCACCATATCACACCTTACACTTAGGCCATATGCCAGTGTTATAAGGGGCTATGTGACGAGACCCTAGCTTCTTTGTGTAATCCCTTGGGATGAATGAATTGAGATTTCTTCCTTCAGTGATGTTTGTGAAATTTCAAATGTCCGGATAATTTTAGGATATATTTTTTTGATGAATTTTGAAAAAGGGATATTTTAAAATATTTATGTAAACCCTAAATAATTAATGATGTGCAATGATTTTCAAAAAATTGTCTTCTACAAAAGTGTTCAGTAAGGAATTTGCAGTCTAATAAGATCAACTTAATTTTTGATGAATAGTAAATTATTAATAGTGATTTTACGCTTAGGATTAGTAATGTGACCAAATGGATTAGTAATTTCACTCAAAGAAAGTTTTAATATAATTTAGACACCTAGATTAAGTAATGTGATTCAATAAAATGGGTAAATAACGGTTTCATAAATTATTAGTCAAGTATTAGTTTTTTTGGGTGAATAGTGTTTTTTAATTAAAAATTTAATTAAAAATAATTAGAAAATTATTTTTATAAAAAGGACTTTATTTTTGAACTCAGAACATCGATATTATGTTATGGTAATTTTTAGGGATTTTTCTGAAAAAACGAATTCTTGATGAATAGTGTTTTTATTTAAAAATTAAATTAAAAATATTTAGAAAATTCTTTTTATAAAATGGAGTTCATAAATGTAATTAGAGCATCGATATTTGGTTAAGGTGAAATTTTGGGATTTTTCTGAGAAAGATGAATTTTTCAGTGAATAGTAAAAATGCAGTTTTAGGGTTTCAGTATGTTTAATGACATCATAACTGAGTCATGATGATGTCATGAGATATTTTAAGGTTTGGCCGGCCAAGGGTGATGAATTATTGTTTTGGGGGGCCCATGTGGCCTAACTCCATGGTAAATGCCAAAGGAGAGCACATGGTTTTGAGAAAAGCACTTGTGAGGTGTCCCTTGGCCATTAATGTCTTGTCCCCTCACTTTCCCTATAAATACCCACCCTTTCCTCCTTTAGTTATCACTCCCAACTCTCCCCCAACGAAGTTCTGGTCTCTTTACCTTCCAAGGAGTCCTCCCAAGGTGCCCCCAAGCCCTCAAGGTCCAAACCTTTGAGTTTTAAGAGTTACGTTTTAAGGTAAGGGATCCGACCTCTCTTTCTTTTCATGTAATCTCTTTTATGTCATTCCTTTTATGATCCATGTTCTTATGTGAGAGGATGTTATTTTATATTACTCTTACTTCCCTTTTCATGTTTATATGATGAGATATCCCCTCTTACTCTCATCATTTCGTTTTATAATAGTTTAAGTGACGCCGTTAGGCTGCCGAATTTTTAAGGGATTCTTTCACCCTTCTCATTCTTTTCAAAGTTCTACTTTCATGTCAAGTCTTTCAAGTTCCTTTTTAATTATATTGGTGTATGATCTCTATATCTATCATACTGAACTCTTATGGTCATATGATGAGGGACCCTATTTGATCTTTTCAATTCATTTTTGTTGAAGTTTAAGTGACGCCGTTAGGCTGCCGAATTTTCATAAGAGAAATCTAATTTTTGTCTTCCTTCAATGTTTTTCATTTCAAATGGTATGTCCTTAAAATTTCATTACCATGTTCTTAAATCCCTTATATTATGTCCCCCTACTGTTTTATGGATCATTTATGAGTGGGTGACCCATGTTCCCTCTCTTTTCAATGTTTTCTAAAACCTTGTAACATAGTCGTTATGCTGCAGGATTTTCATCTCAAAATGCCTATCTCTTTTCTCAAAATTGTTTAATGTTATAAAGTGAATACTCAAAGCTCTTATTTATAAAAGTTTATTCACATATATATCAAAATGTTCTATTTTAAATTCTGGGATTTACATACATGAAACCTGCTTCCCCTTTCTGTGGGTTTAAAGTGACATAAAGATCATGCCTTTAAAGCAGTTTTTAAAACGTTATGATTATGAAATGAAACCCATTTCTTTTATGCTATATGGGTTGTTTATGAAATGTTTGATGATGATATATGTGGCTCACATTATAATAAAGACATGTCAAGGGTACGCCCAGATAGCGCTCCAATGCATTGGGTAAAGACTTAATCTCTAGAGATGACTTTTTAGACTGATACCTTGGTGAATAACCTTGGTAATTTTAATGACACCTTGGGGATGGACCTTGGTGAAACGAAATGATTGTCAATATTGAATGTTGCAGCCACATATTCAAGTTATGAAAAATTTTATTTTTATTATGATGTATCTCATGATTTCTTTCTCATGCCTTAAAGTTCTTTTCATGTCCTTATTGAAGTATCTCAAGTTCATATGTAAAATGTTTCTCTTGTTTCCCTTACTGGGCCTTCTTCTCACCCTTTCTTTTTATGTATGTCCCCAGGTTATGAGATGCAGTAATGAACCTAGGATGAACATAAGGAGAAGCCTTTCAAGTGTTTAAGAATAATGTTTTATGTTCTTTTCATGTATTATGTTCCTTGTTTCCAAGACACTAAACATTAAAGATCCTCAGTTCCGTGTAATGAAATGAAAGTTATGTTATAAAAAGACAGGATGTTATAGTTTCTGTGGATGGCGAATTACTGCCTCACAAAATGATGATTGTTCAATCTTCTCCTACCACCTCTCATGGTGGTCGTTAAGATGTCACTATATATTTATATGATATATATTATGTTGTTTTCCTTATGCTTCTTTATTTTTTATTTATTGCATACCTTTATGGTTTCCATAATGGATTAACGCGATAATTTCATTTTAGGAAGTGCGGACTACCACCCCCTCAAAGTGATTTGAATCGTTAATTCCATATGTGGGATGTATAAAGGATGGGGTTAATGATATTATATATGATATTATAATGTAATTATAATATACATGTGTATAATTATGTTTTAATTTCATTAAAGTATGAAATAGAAATGAAAGTAGTGTTCATGCGTACGTACGGCTTACCGTCTCAATGAACAGTGCATTTCATTTCTTATCGCCAAATGTTATGTACTATTATAAATTAATATATATAATGGATATATATGACATATATTACATCTAAATTATGAATATAATTCTGGAATTATAATAAATATATCTGTCATTTAGTTTTAATTCTATTAATATGACAAAGAAATGAAAGTAGTATTCATGCGTACGTACGGCCTACCGTCTCCATGAACGGTGCATTTCATTTTTTATCTCAAAATGTTATGAAATAGTATAAAATGAATATATACTGGATATATATGATATTTAAATCATTAATAATATTTTTGAGATGATGTACCTATAACTACATGGACAATTCTTTTCAAACAAGTTCATTTTTGACTCATGTACCAAACATCGACAAAAACATCTGATATGAACTCACATAATTATCTAATTATTATAACAATATAATATGTGATATTAATTTAATAATAAAATTTAAAGGAGTTCCTTAAGAAATTATAAATTTACCAAAGTTTATTATTCAGTAATATAAAGTAACGAACAAGACAAGTCGGACTTGAGGTAAGGGATCATACCTCTCTCTTTCTTTTCAAGTACTCTCTTTTATGTCATTTCTTTCATGCTCCATGTTCTGATGTTGGAAGATGTTATTTTATATTCACCTTACTATAATTTTTATTTTAATATGATTATATACCCCATATTAATCTCATCAATTCATTTTAATAATTTTTAAGTGGCGTCGTTAGGCTGTCGAATTTTTGTAAGGGATCCTTTCACCCTTCTCATTTTCAAAGTTTTATTTTTCATGTCAAGTATTTCAAGTTAATTTTTATTATTTTGGGGTATTATATCCATATCCATCATACTATCCTTTTATGTTCATATTATGAGATACCCTATTGATCTCATCAATCCATTTTTGGATGTTTTAAGTGGCGCTGTTAGGCTGCTGAATTTTCATAAGGGATTTCTTATCTCACTTTTAATTACATCAGATTTCTAATGTTTGACAATTATTTATTGAATGTGGTGTATTTTGTACTGCCTTTTGATATATATATTATCATTATATTCATGGTATTTTATGATTAATTTGGTTCTTATTATCTTTTGGTCATATGACTCGATTGATTACCACGAGGTAAGGAGTTTTTATCTCACTTTTTGTTCTCGTGAGATTCATGCTACATTTTCCACTATTTTCTTTTTTGTGGTGTATGTACTGCCCATGATTTCATTCTTTTTGTAATATAATTTACTTTATTTTTATTTACATCTTCATTGTATGACCCTTCTTTTATGGGGTGTACGTTTCAAAAGTTACCCAAATCGGTAAGGGAACCTTTCACCCTCCTCTCTTTAAAAATATTTATTTTGTTATGTATTTTAATTTACATATAATTATGTTGGGATATGTTCTTCTATATACTTATTGATGTAAATTTTATTTCCAAGTGATGAGATACCATTTTCTCTCTCATAAACTCATTTTCTGAATTTTAATGTGACGTCGTTAGGCTGTCAAATTTTTGCAAGGGAACTTCTTAACTCAATTTCAATTCTTTGGGTTAAACTTGTACTCCTTGAATATGTCATTCTATGAATATGTGTGAATGACTCTGATTGTTTTACACTTAATATCCACTTATATTGGGTGTATTTTTATTTTCCACACATAACTATGTAATTGATTTATCCTTAATCTAAGGATACTGACTTTGTACGGGACTTTGTCTCAATCTCCTTTCATTGAGGTATATTTTGTTTTATACACATCTTTCTTTTGTACGGTGTATAAACCCCTTTGACTTTTACTTTTATTCAAAAGGAATATTTTCTCTACGAATCATTTTACTAAACGACAAAAAGTATGTTTCTTTTTAACGTATGCGGTGACAACGACCTTTCCGCCGCCGCGAGTATTATTTGATATTTGGATTCTTTAACAAGCCGTAATGTTTTTAAAAGGAAAATAAATACCATATAATCTTTTATGTATTTTGGTATTTAAAATGGTTTTTATAATTTTTTTATTATATCAATGTGTTGTATTGATATATTATGATTAAAATGTGGAAATGTTATGTTTTCTTTTATGCATGTTTTATGTGGTATGTTTATGTTATGGTTCTTGGAAAATGTTTTTGAAATCGGGTGGTTCCATGATAAACTAAGGGCGGGTGAGCCCAAGATAGCTCTCCAATGCATTGGGTAATGCGAAGGAGTTAAACACTAAGGTTTCTCCAAAGAGATTTAGGGAATATACTGTTATGGGTATTCCAAACGTAACCATGAGGGTTACTCCCTACGTAAGAATGTTATGAATGCCTCAAGATACCTTTATGTCTTATGATTTCTATGAGTTATTAGTAAATCTTATGATTTCATGAGGTATGTTAAAGTGATTATGTTTTATGAGTAAACTATGATTTCATTGATTTTTATGTATTCATGGACTAATGTTTTCTTTCCGTATTTTTATATCCCTTACTGAGCTTTTTATGTTCATCCCAAGTTTCTAAAAATGTTTTCCGTAGGACTTAAAGATGAATAGGGTCAAGGATGGGATCAAGGAAAGACATGATATCTAAAACATGGAACCAGAAATTTTCCTTTTTAAGAGTTTTTATTTGATGAAAAAATGGAAACTGAGTAGATGTGTCTACTTTGTAATATTTTGAGATGTAATAGTTATGTCCTAATTCTCTAAAACTCTAAACCTAAAAAGATCCTCAATGTGAATTATTCATTTAATTCAAGATTATGTAATGTTATAAGGTTGGGTCCTTATATCAAGTATTGTTTGTGCAAGTGCTAGGTCTGCTATTAAATAAATAGCACATCATAGGAAACTCAAACATTATCAGTGCTATTTTTAGCACTGATAAATTCCAATTTTATGAGCACTAACTAAGTGTTGATAAATTAGGCCTTTATCAGTGCTTAAAATAGTTCTGAAAAAGGTGTCCCTTTATCAGTTCTTTTTTAACACTATTAATGGGGACCCCCCTTTATCTTCGTTGTGATTAACAGCACTTTTCTAGCGCTATTAAAAGCGGTTTCTAGTGCTGATAAAATCCATATTTGTAACAGTGAATGTGTAGATGACTATGAAATGGAATTTTCACTCACTAGAATAATGAATTTAGGCTTATAAATACTAATTCGAATATAGTGGGTTCCAATGTTATTTATTAAAATTTAAAATTTTGGGTATCAATCATTAAGTTAGATTGAAAACATTTTATGATTTTCATTTATGTAGATATTCACCTATTACCATGTATATTAAAATGATAATATATAATATACCATATAAAATAATGATATATTAAAATAACTATACATTTAACTCATGTGGAATGATAATATATTTTCAAAAATCTTTCTTAGTTAAAATTAGTCATTTGTTATATAAGAATAATTTCTACACAACACACCTTTTTAATTTCTATTTTTTCATAATGTAAAAAACTATTGGAAAATAAATATAATAATTGATAATCTATACTATATAACAATATTAACAATTCATTACATTTTTATTCTCAAACACCATTTGACTTTGATATGATGATAATTCCATATGTTTATATAAATAGAGATATTTCAAATAGTATCCTCTCTCAGGGTTGTTATCAAATATATCATGGAATTATTTAAACTTATGTTGATCAAAAATAATTTATGCAATTTGTTTTTCCAATTCTTAAATAATATGATATTTTTTAGGTAACATGTTTATTTTATCATTCCATGGTAGGATATTCACAATGAATCAATATATATAATGGAAAAAAAATCAAAAACTAGATAGAAAATATTCATCCCTCAAATATTGTACTCAATAATCATTATTTTATTTTAATTTCTATAATATTATTGTCATAAATAATCTAATGAACTAAATAAAATTATATATTATTATAAAAATTATATAATATAAAATGAAATTTATTTTCCCTCATATCTCATATAACCAAATCATCTATCAATGTAATATTCCTTCATATTCAATTGATTCATTTTTCTAGATTCTAGATCAATATAACGAGCCCTGTAGAGCTTTAAAAAAGGACGTATAGATTTTCAGGGTTTCATTGAATAATAATTTAATTCATTATAAGTATGGTTTTATGGTCAAAGGCTAAATAGACTATCTACACTAAAGGATGTATTATGTTATAACTATAGTCACACTATTAATCCCGCAACAATGATATTTATTTTAACTTAAATAGTTTTATTTTGGTATTTCATACTTTATAAATTGAAATCAATTTTATTTTTCTATTTCATATTATTAGGTCACCACTTTTAGCAATATAAGTATCTCTCATTACCATCACTACATATGTAAACATGGAATGTAGAAATAGATTCATTATCCAAACCACCATGTCAATAAAATGTGTACCATATTATTTATAATTTAATCTTATAATTTTATAATATTTTATAGGGAATAATGATTACAATATATATACTATTTTAAGATATAAATAATCTTAAAAACATTATTTTCATTCTTGATTTAGTTTTTACCAATATAGTTAGAAATGATCAATTGTTTTATCCTCGGTATATTTATAATTCATAGTAGAAATTATATAGGTATTTGGGGTTGTGTTGTGTGTTCTATTAAAATCTATTCCATTGAAATTGATAATTAAATAATTGTGTATTCTATCTTGGTTAGGTTTCATGTTATTATGATCTTTAAATAGTTATATCTATATATAAAAAAATTTCTTGGAAATTGAATAATCATTATGGGTATTTAGAATATAAGGGTATTTTCCTTGCCCATATGGTCTGGTCCACCTGGTATTCCATAAGTTGAATATCTACAGTTGATAGGTATTTTTTTTATTTAACTATGTAGATCAATAAATTAAGAGATAAATATGATCACTGATCCAATGTTTTATGTCATGGTGATGCTAAAAATTGAGAAAAAAATTGTGTGTTTGCATTTGTAGGACTAAAATAGTTGGTTAGAACATTAAGGGTGAAGAATCTTATGCCTGATTATGTTATTCAAAATGAAGAAGAGGGATATAATATTTTTCATCATTAGTTCCCTAGATAAACGAATATAATCATCCTTATATTCCTTAATAACCAATATTGATGATCCATATTTCCTGATTGATTAAAGGGTTGTCTTATAATATTGTGTGCCGCTAGGAACATAAATATCTTATGAATTTTATTATTATGTGGGCTAGAATTTAATTTTTTTGTGCTATATTCTTTACATTCGTCTACTTGTTTTTAAAGGAAATCATCACATTTTAACTCTACACAACACATAAAATTGTGAGTAATTTTAAAATATTATAAGTCCACTTTAAAACAAGTATGTAAAGGGAGAATTTTATAATATAATTTATTAAATCAATATCAATATTACTAATATATTACTATTTATTGAGAAAAAACATCATGTATGGTATGTTTGATATTTTTTAATGAAAAATATTTTTTCCATGTTGACATAAATTTGATAATTTTATGTTTTGGGTAGAAAATTATATAATTTTAAATTAAAATATTTATGTGTTTAAGGAAAGATATTTATTAGATTGTAATTTAAATATGAAAAAAATATGACTGTCAAAATTGGTTGACATTAGGAATCCCAATTTTAATTCTTTAATATATTCTCTTTGGGATTCTATGATTTATCGTGAAAATAAATATTTTCAACCATAAATTTATTTTTTATGTTATAATTATGTTCATCACATTCATATAGATTTCAATTTCAACATAGGTTATATTATTTTATTATACATCCATCAAAATTAAATGCAATCAAATGTGTAAAATTGAAGTATAATTAAAGTGGTGAAGAAATTAGGTGTAATAATTTAGTTGTAGAAATAATTAAATTTAAATAAAAAGAAATAAATCTTGTATTTTTAAAATGGAGGGTGAAAATACTGTCTAAAAAAGACGATTTTAATAATTGAAAATTGAGGGGAATGATATAGTGGATAAATTAATGTGTTCCTTTATCCATTCAACACTTCGAGATGTAGACAATTTGTGTGCCACATTATAATTTAAGATACCATGCTTAAAAAATATTGATAACTAAAAATTTGATTTTCTAACAAATTGGTTGTGAAAATATATGTAGTTATGGGTATTATTTTTTCAAGTTATTATAAATAATATACTTAAAAAAAGACTTTTCTTTTTAACTAATCACTATTTATATATTATATGGGACCGCATCAGGTTTCAAATGAATTATTCTTATGGTTTATGTCTATGGAATATGTTTTATTCATACACCAAGTTTAGATGAAAACAATGGTGATGATACATTATTCTATACTTTAATTTTAGAAATTCTTTTCTCCTTTTATTCCACTTTTTGTTCTCTCATGACTTTAATGATCATTAAACATCCATAGAATTTTTAGTTCTATTCAAATAGTCTTTTCATCAAACAATCAAATATTGAGAACCTTTATATTTCCTTCCACTTAAGAAAATAAATTTGTAATACATTATCTATATCTCTATAAATATGTTTATGTGTAACATATCATTCATATAAAAAATGTGTTTTAGTGAATTATCAAGCATTCAATATTGTGTTGGGGATCTAGAAAAATATCTTACTAATTTATATATATATATATATATATATAATTATCATGTTTTTATTTTTCAATATATAAATTGTGATATTAAATGAAAAATATCATTAAATAGAAACAAAATATAGAATAAATTAAGAGATGTGTCATGTGACACATTTATTATTTTGTATTTTTTAATCGCATAAAATTATATTATTCATGTTATCTAATATAGGTATTTTCAAGGTGGTATATTTTTATTATGAAATGATACTCTTTTTGCACAAATATTTTCATGCATTGAAAATTTATAAATAATGGATGAATTATAAGATCAATAATGTAATGAATGAATAATTTTTTTATCATTTATAAAATTATAAGGATGCATCGTCAATATATCAACATATTTATTAGAATAATTGTTTATCCTATTTCATTATACAAATATAATATTCCGTACATGAATTTGATTATAAATAATTAGTATAATCAACCTGGTAAAATAAAAAGTTGATATTAGAATTAAAAACTAAAATTTTAATGAAATATTTACTTGTTGGTATTGATTTCATATATTGATTAAATAAAAACAATTTCTTATTCAAAAATTTTATGGATTCATTATTATTCCATGCTTTCCTAGTCCAATATAAACATATTTAAACACTTACTAACCATTAACTAAAATCCTTTTATGGTTGATGTGATGCTTTCCATATGATGATGATATTATTTTGTATTGGTATTATGATGCGGCTGATAGTGGACAATGTGGAGGAAGTGGAATGATGTGATGATGACTAGATGCATTAATGGGCCCAATTCTTTACAATTGTCCTTGATGATTCTCACTTATTGGTTGTTATATATTATATATCCCCTTTAGTTTTTATCATTCATCTTCACTAATATATATTCTACTATATTTAGTGCTACCATTTCTCATTGATAAAAAATAAGGCTAACAATGGGAAAAAAATTATCAGCACTAAAAATTAATATGTAAAAAGTAAATTTTTGTTATAAAATTTATAGTGCTAATAATGGTTCCCTTTTTATCATGGAATTTTTATCATAGATAAGGGGAATCTTGGATAATATAATTTAGACATAAAATTTGTATTTTTCTTTAATATGATTTATATAAAATAATATATATTTATATAAATAAAATATAACTATTTTCAAACAATATAATTTTTAAATACAATATATATAGTGCATATATAAGTTACTATATTTATTATTATATTACATAATTTATAATACACATATATATGTTTAATTGTATATGTGTGTTTTTTTTAAAAAAATTATGTATATATCTTTATTAATTTATAATATTATTTATTATTTTATATTTATATTATATATATAGATTTAAAAATATTTAAAAATAAATATATATGTAAATAAATTAAATATAATTCACATATATTTTTATAAAATTAGATTTATATTGTATAATTTATAATATTCAAAATTATTTACATTATGCATAATTTTTTATAATTGTAGGCATGTTACATATATTTACATATATGAATATATATCATAATGTAGATAAATTTATATTTAAATATATTAAAATATTTCAACCTATAAAATGTGTATTTTAAAATATAACTCATAATACAATATAAATAAATTTAATATGTCAATCAATAATGTTTTTAATAATGTATTTAAAAAAATTAAATAATGTACACATAACAATAATATATCAAAATATATAGAAATGGTTATAAATTATTTAAATGAACGTGTATTGATTTATGTATATTTATAGTAATATATGCATGTGTATTTATGTGTAATTTTATATATGTATCTATGTGTATGTATTTGTATATGTATCTGTAATTGTATGTATATTGTTTATGTGCATGTGTATACGTGTATGGGAATGTGTGTTATCTCTAAAAATGGGTGGGTATGTAGGTATGTAAATGTATGAGCATGTATGTAACACCCTGCCCCTTCATCATTGGCTTGAGAAGGTGGATGAGGAGTTACATGGCCATAAGTGAAGTTACCAAGGTGACAAAGGCTGGCAATAAATATCGAGGGCTTCAAGAAAAATTGGAGAATGGTTACTTCCTAAGAAGAAAACCAATCAACTAAAAAATACGTTATCAACAAAACTACATTATGCATGTCAACGAAGAAACCCAACCCATACATTACCAAACTCCAACCAAACTATTCCAGAAAAAATCCCAATTTCCAATACAACCAAACCAAATATCAGAGTACCAAGTATAAGACTACAGAACAAGAACCCAAATAACTATGACACTAACCGTAGCTCCACACCAAGCTCCATGCTCTAAGCCCCACAACATCACTAAAGCATCATGTCGAACAGCTAGAATAATGAGATTCTTTACTCTTACATGTGTCCCAGAACACAACATCTACAAAAGAACCCAATTTCTGAAGCAGGGGTGAGTAATAATAATCAGTAGGATTTTCCAAAATTACTTTCCTACACACACCACTAGGAAAGAACCGTTAGCACATTTATATAAAGCAGTTTTCATAAAACATTAAATAGTGCAACCATTACCATAAGACAAACATACCCTTACCAAACCAAGTCAAACAAGGTAAATCCAAACTAATCCATAAGCCATAGCACCATCACACATTATCCCAAAAAAATTCCATCTTGCAATGCAGCACACAACAAAGCAAAAAAAACGGTGGAACTTCTATCCAACTCATTCACTATATTTCCAACTAGTGGTGCTTCCCAACCACTATCCATAATGGGGGATCTTCCATCCACTATAGACCACCATTTATAGTGAGACATTTTACCCACTTACACACAATCAATATAATCCATAACACTTAATCAATCAACAATCATAAAGCACCAAGTCTACACAATAATCACACAACCATTTCCAACACATGCCAATTCACTTCAATAAATCACCCATTTTTTTAATACACCCTTATACCATTTTCCATGCCACATCCCATTCCAATAAAACCACATTTTTATTGAAACCTATTTTCACAAACCACTTTCATAATCCAAAATAAGCATCAAATTTTAAAATCTACATTTTAAAATTACATAGCAAAACCACTCTTTCACCAATATCCCATTTCTCCTGAAAAATCCCCAAATATTCACCCAATGGGTTCCCACAAGTTTCACACACCATATTCATAATTTATTCCAAGAAAAATAATTTAATTGTGACCAAAACCACTAGTTCTATCCAAGTGGATTTGAGAGAGTAGCCACCTACCTATAGGGTTCCGGCGAAATTGACCCAGGAGAAACCTCAACACAAATCTAGAGAACGCAACAATGAAACCACTCTAGATCCTCTTAATTATCATAAAAAATTCCTAAAATCATAACATTATGCTAAAAATACCCTATATATACATCCAACGGATGTAGATCTAGAAAACCAAGAATGGGAGAAGAGTAGATCTAGAGAGAATCCAAGAAGAAGCCAAGAGGAGGGACTTATTCGGGAGAAACCACTTTGGAACCCCTTCATTTTTCTTCAAAAAGGACTGGGAGATCCCCTCAAACCCTTTGAAATCAAAAATACAAAGCGAGGATCGAGTAGGAGAAATTTTGGAGTGATTTAGGTCAATCCTGAGTGTTCCTATTTTCTAAAAACCCAACTTTACTGGGCCGCATGGTCAGCTCGCACGGTTTGACAAACCGTATGCTAACCGTGTGGATGCTACTACCATGAAGGAATCTCTCACGGCCTCCCCACACTGTTAGAAAATCCATACAAAAACCTTGTGGAACCCCACTACCTCTAGTTTCACAATTAACTAGTAATTCTGCACGGTTTCCCCTAACCGTGCTCAAACTGTGCAATGCTAAAAGGCCTTAAAAACATTCCAAAACCATTCTAAACTCTCCAAACCTCTTACAAACCCATCCCAAGAACATTAAACACATAAAAAGGTATAAATAAATTATACATACCTCAAACTGGGGGTGCTACATTATACCTACCATTTGACAGTCCATCCTCAGAAAGTATAGAACCATCTCTTTGGTGAAAGAGCTCGGGCCATTGTCCGGCCATCTCTTTCTCCAGCTCCCATGTCTCCTCTGGATTCTGACCATGTTTCCAAAACCCCCAAACTAAAATGATGATTTTATCATGAAATACTTTCTCTTGCCTATATGCAATCCGTACTAGCACGTGTAGCAAAGAAGCTTCCAATTCTAGCTTAACATGATCCCAACAAATCACATGGTCATGATATAGCTGATACTTTTTCAACTGCGACACATGAAACAAATTGTGCACCGCACTAAACTGTGGTATAAAATCCAACTGATAATCCACCTCTCCAATACGCTCAAGTATCTTAAAAGGCCAAATATACCTTGAAGATAACATACCATGCTTTCCAAACCGACAATGTCTCATCCTAGGAGAGATCTTCAAAAACACATTATTACCCACCTCCAATGACAATGGTCATCGATGATGGTTCACATAGGTGTTTTGGTGACTTTGAACCCTCTCCATCCTATTTATGATCAAATTGATCTTCTCCATAGTCACTTGGACAAGGCTCGGTCCAATCATTGAAGTCTCACCCTTTGCTGCACAATATAGTGGAGAATAACACGGACGCCCATACAATGCCTCAAACAGAACCATATGTATTGTATCCTAATAACTATTATTATAGGATAACCCCAATAAGGTTTAGTGATCCTCCCACAAACCACCAAAATCCATCACACAAGCCCTTATCCTATCTTCCAAAGATTGTATCACCCTCTCATATTGGCCATCTGTCTGAGGATGATATGTTGTGATCATCGTCATCTGTGTCCCATGGGCTTGCTTTAAGTATTTCTAGAAACAAGATGTGAACCTCAGATCTCTATCTTATACAATCAAAACTGGAACGACATTTATCTTTACCACTTCCCGGATATAGATTTTGGATAGATGCTCCACCATATGAGATTCACGAATCATGGTGAAATGGGCCGACATTGTGAGCTGATCCACAATCACCCAAATGGAATTTTACTCCCTGACCATTCTTGGAATGCATATATCCAAATCCATCGCTATTTTCTCCCACTTCCACACTGGAATAGGAAAATATTTCAACATTACTATTGTCCATTTATTCTCTGCCTTGACTTACTGGCAATTCAAACATCTTGAAACAAACTCAACCACATTCCTTTTCATACCATTTAACCAAAACTTTTCTTTCAAAGTCTTAAACATATTCTAAATTCTAGGATGGACAACACACTTCGAATGATAATAAGATCTAAGAATTTCTTCCTAAAAAGACACTGGTACCACCATCTAATTTTGAAAACACAATACTAAATTCCCATTATGTTCTCAGCCCTCAATGGTCTCCCCACCATTGAGTTTCGACCTCATCTCCATACATTAGGAATCAGATGTTAGTGCCTCTTTAACCAAACCATCCATGTTAAGAAATAAAAAAACTAGAAAGAATACCACTCTAGGACCCTGGTCCTCACAATCAAACCACATTTCATCTATGACCAACATCAACTGCCATTGATCTGATGCATGTTTCACCACTTGAGCATATGATTTTCTACTTAATGCCTCTGCCACTAAATTTTCCCTTACCCAATGTGCACATAAAATCAAAATCAAACATCTGGAGATATTACATATATCTCCTTTTCCTCATGTTCAAATCTCTCTATGTGAAAATATTCATTAAGCTTAAGTAATCGGTAAACACTGCAAATTTCTCACCAAATAGATAATGACGCCACATATTTAAACAATGAACCACTACTGCCAACTACAAATCATGTGTTTGGTAGTTATTCTCATGAAACCTCAACTAGTATGAGCCATATGAAACCACATGATCCCCCTGCATGATAACACACCTCAACCCTAATCCTGATGCATCACAATACCCCATGTACCATTTCCATGGTTCTGGAAAAACCAAGATTAGTGCTGATATAAAGAAACCCTTTATCTCTTCAAATATTTTCTCACACTTCTCATCCCATTGAAATGGGATATTATTCCTTGTCAAAGTCATCATCAGTGAATCCAATCTTGAGAAATAACCAAAAAAACATCGATAATAGCTAGATAGAAAATGGAAGCTTTGTATTTGGAAAATTTTATTTGGCGGTTACTAGGAGATAATAGCCTCTATCTTTTCCGAATCAACTAAAACACCTTTATCAGAAATAACATGGCTAAGGAAATGAACCTCTTATATCAAAAAGTCACACTTTGTCAATTTGGGCGTACAACCGTTGATCCTGCAAGATACCAAAAACTATCTCCAAGTGCTTCTCATACTCTACCCTAGTCCTCGAATACAGAAGTATATCATCAACAAATAGGACAAAAAAAGAATCCAAATATCTCTGAAATATATGACTCATCAATTCCATGAACACAACTGGTGAATTCATTAGACCAATGGTCATAACCACATACTCTTAATGTCTATATCTACTTCTAAAATACATTTTGGGGATATCCACCTTCCTTACCCATAATTGATGATATCCTAACCTCAATTAAATCTTGGAGAACCACTGAGCTCCCCACAACTATTCAAACAAATCATAAATGTGTGGAAGTGGATATTGTTTCTTTATCGTAACCTTATTAGTTATACGATAATCAATATAGAGTCGCAGAGTTATATCTGCCATTTTAACAAACAAAACTGGTGGTTCCCATGGAGATGTACTATGCTAGATGAACCCTTTGTTCTATAACTCTTCCAACTGTTCCTCTAATTCCTGATATTCTACCAGTTCCATAAGGTAAGACAGAATTGAGATTAGACTGGTCCCTAGAAGGAGATCCATCGTAAACTCCACTTCTCTCACAAGTGTCAACCCTAAGAATTATTTGGTAAATACATCTATAAACTCACCCACAACTTCCAGAAGAACACTTTGTTGAACACCTTCCACTGATGATAATGAAAAATACACTAACTAATACAAGATTGTTCCAAGAGATTGTGACAAAAAATCTATTACACCCAGCTTTTACTTCTTCTCCCCTCTAAAAATATGTTCAATTCCTTCCTCCATCATAAAACTAACCGTTCACGCATAGAAATAGATGTGGGACTTAAATATCACCAACCAATCCATTCCCAAGATTATGTCATAAGCATCCATCTCAAGCACTGATAAATCCCACACCAATTCAATGCCATGAAAAACTATGAAACCCGCTCTATAGAGGAAATCTCGAAACTCTCCTTGATCTAGAGGAGTTTGTAGTTTCAAAACAGAAGGCATATTTTCCACATGTAAACCCAAAAAACTAATGGAACGGGAAGAAATAAAATAATTGCAATTACCTATATCAAAAAAAGCTTTTATCAACATGGAATTTAAAATAACCATACCTCACACCACGGATGGTCCCGACTGATCATCCATCACAAACTATTCATCTACAAATAACTAATTTCTTTCCGCGATCTTCTCTTTATTACCCTTGTAATGTGTATTGGTATTTCTAGAATCACCGTGACTAACTCAACTCTGATGATGAGGAGTATGTTGTTTCCCCCGTTCTGTCGAGGCATAGTACAACTGAGACCCCTAAGGAGTGTCACGAGCACCCAAAGTCAGAGAATTACAGAAATACCACTAAAGATTACTCATCTACTTACAGTTATGAAATGATTGAGGTTGTGTCATACAATATCGCTTGATGTGCCCCGTAGAGCCACACTGAAAACATCTTGGCCAACTCTGTGGCTTCAGAAGAAGATTCACTGATCCTACTATCGGATTCTAATTTGTACTCCCACCCTAGAAATTAGTGTCCCTCTTCTTCTTGAACCCATTGTTAAAGTTCCCACTATTCCCCGTGGGTACCAACATACTTTCCACACCTATATCCCCCAAAATATACCACTGAAACACCATTTCCCTATTCAGCATTTCCTTGTAATCATTTGTACACATCACCACTATCTTGGATCAAATTTCCTGCTTCAGCCCAGCATCAAAAATTCATGCCTTCAGCGATGTGCTACCAGACACTTCTAGTCAAAACTGCACTAAGTTCATAAACTTAGCCTCATATTCCATTACCAACATGTTCCATTTATTTAAACTGATGAAATTTGTCTTACGTTGAATTCTAAACATATGAGGGTAGAATTATTTAATAAACAACTACTAAAAACCATCCCATGTCACACCTTGGTCTGTCCCAGCTTAGACCACCATCTTCCACCACTGAAGAACAAGATCTTCTAACATATATATGGCTAACTTCACTTACAGCTCTCCCAGTGTTCCTAAGTATTCAAATATCCTATTCATTCTGTTCACCCATGCTTCAGCACCTTCTATCTCTGAATCACCCCTAAACATGGGTGGATTCTACCATTGAAAATAAACTGCATGATCCATATTCTTTGGTTCATACCCTTTATTCCCACTTTCCATATCTTAGAAATCATGCACTATACTCTGCACTAGCTTCTGGTTCACCTAGGGCTCAAGTGAAACCACATTTTCAGCAGCTTCCTCCGGTTGGTTTCTACGATGCCTACCCGATGCCATTTCTATCCATACAAAAACAACCATAAATCCCACTCCCTGAACAATAAAGGGAATAAAGTTTTTCAAATTAAATACATTGGAACTATCCCAACCAGTCTTTCCACAAGTTCACATTTCCCATGTTACACTATTTTGAAAATCGAGCCATTTCCAAAATGCCCCAAGTTTCCATGTTTCAAATCCTTATATTTTGAAACCAAATTCATATTTTCCAAATCCACACATTTATGTCATGCCATAATTCACTATACCTAAATGAAATATGAATCCTAGTGGGAATTAATTTCTACCAATCATGTCATTCTCATCTCATTGGCTACACCCACAACAATGAGATATCCAATGCCCATAAGTGTCTCTAAAACACTTATGTACCTAACTCCCTGGTAACATGAATTTCAGAATGAAAGGGATAGATACGTCCTTTTATTATATACATTCCATGTTCCGAAAATATTATGTCTTGATACCATCCCAACTCAATGAATAGACCAAGAAAAAATGTCAACACCAAGACCAACATTTAAAACCAACGGACCGAACAACATCTTTCCCTGGAAATCCAAGGACCAAACAAACTAATACCACTTGAAACACCCCTCCCCTTCCACATTGGCATGATAATGTGGATGAAAAGTTACATGGCCTTAAGCTATGTTTCCAAGGAACCAAAGGCTATAAATAAATGAATAGGGAATTAAGAAAAATTGGGTAATGGTTATCTCCTTATAATAAAACCAATCAACTAAACAATCCATTATCAACAAAACTACATTTTGCATGTCAACGAAGCAAACCAACCCATACATTACCAAAATCCAACCAAACTATTCTATAAAAATACAACATTCCAATACAACCAAACCACATATCATGGTACTAAGTGGAAGACTGCACAAAAAGACCCCAAATAACTAGGACACTAAATATAGCTCCGCACTAAGCTCCATGCTCCAAGAACCACAAAATCACCAAAGCATCATGTCGAACCACTCGCAAAATGATATTATTTACTCTTACCAATGTCCCAGAACACAAAATCTACAAAATAACCCAAGTTCCAAAGGAGTGGTGATTAAAAATACTCAGTAAGATTTTCCCAAATGACTTTCTTACACACTCCACTATTAAAGAAATGTTAGCACATTTATATATAGTAGTTTCGATAAAACATTAAATAGTGAAACCATTACCATAATCCAAACATACCCTTACCAATCTAAGTCAAAAAAGGGGAATACACACTATTCCATAAGCCATATCACCATCACATATTATCCCAACAAATTCCATCTTGAAAAGTATCACACAACAAAGCAACCAAAATGGTGGAACTTCCATCCAACTTGTTTACTAAATTTCCAACTAGTTGTGCTTCCTGACCACTATCCATAATGGTGGATCTTTCATACACTATCCATAACCTTTTATAGTGAGACTTCCTGCCCACTTCCACACAATCAATAGAATCCATAACACTTACCAATAATCATAAATCACCAAGGACACAGAATAATTATACAACCATTTCCAACACATGCCAATTCACTTCAATAAATCACCCATTTATTGAAGACAACCTTATACCAATTTCCGTGCCACATCTCATTACAATAAAACCACTTTTTTATTGAAAACCATTTTCAAAAACTACTTCCATAATCCAAACCAATCAATACGTTTTAAAATATAAATTTTAAAATCACATAACAAAACCCCTCTTTCACAAATATCTCATTTCTCCCAAAAATCCCCAAATCTTCACCCAATGGGTTTCAAAAAGATTCTCACATTGTATTCACAATTAATTTCAAGAAAAAAATTAATTTCAATTAAAACCCACTAGTTCTAACCAAGTGGAGTTGAGATAGAATCCACCTACCTTTAGAGTTTTGGTGAAGTCGACCCACAAGCAACAGCTCCACAAACCTGGAAAATGCACTGCTAAAACTACCCTAGATCTTCTTCCCTATCATCATCTGTAACACCCCAGGTAAATAAAGAATATGAAATTTTTATATTTATCCCTATTTGTGAATAAAATGTTAATATTAATTTAAATGGAATGCTATGCTTGATGGCTTACCCAATACGCAACAACGAGTTCCTTTGAAATCTTACGTTGCACTATAATAATAAAATAATATTATTTTAAATGGTAGTTAACGCCTAGCCGTTCTAATGGAGGGAATGATCAGAACTAACTAAAAAATGATTATACATGTTTGTCAAATATTTTTACTTTTTACAATAAATTTTAGAGGATTAAAAATGTGAATGAATTCAATTTTAAGCGTAAACATTCTAATATTCTTTAGAAGGTTGATTAACCGCCTTTTGATGGCGAACCTCTTTTAAATCCACTTGTTGACAATTGTATTTGTTATATTTGACAAAATAAAATTCTTCTTTAGAATCGAGACATCAAAATTTATTTTGTGTAAATTTTTGGTATCTTTCCGATAAAGTTCATTTTTTAATAAATAGTGAAAAATGTTGTATTTTAATTCAAAACCTCTTTTTAATCTAATTTATTTATATGATTAGATTATCTTTTGAATTGTTTTTAAAGTAAAATTAGAATAATTATTTACCATTTAATCCAATAGTGGTCATTGGAATTAATTTCACTTTGAAATTGGACTTAAACTAGTGTCAATCTTTTAATAGATATTGTTTCTTAAAAACACGCTATTTGTTTTGACAGCGGCAATTAATTTCAAATTAATTATTGAAACTTATATGTTTTGAATTTTGTAAAATAGACATCATTTTTGAGTTCGGAATATCAAATATAGCTTAGGGTAAATTTTTGATATTTTTCTGAAAAACTTCAATTTTCGATGAATAGTGAAACCCCTAAGTGGTAGTTAAAGAAACTGGTTTTTCGTTTAAATGAAACTTTGCAACCTCTTTGTTTTGAATTTCAAAAATCCAACATACATGGTTATCATTAGGAAGTAAAATGTGGTTCAATGGGATTAAAATAATTTTTTGGTGAATAGTAACTTTTATGTTCTTAATCGCGATTAGAGGTAATTAATGTAGTTTAAGGTAAAAATAATGTTTTAATAATATTAAATGACCTAGAAACATGTCCTAACCTTATTTTATGTGTCATGGCCGACAAAGAAAATCCATGGGTCAACTTGGGGACCCCATGGAGCCACTTTGGTAGGAAAATGACATTAATAACTTTTTATTTAATGTTAAAATAAAAATGTCACAAACATGAGATGTTTTACTAAAACAATTTTTAAATGGTGTTATACAAGTAATAATTTTGACTATAAATATTCATTATAAAGATAAAAAGATTTCCTACATCATGATATTTTTTAGACATTAAATAAATTAAATTATTTATGACACCGTGATGATGAAGCGACTACCTCATTATTTAATGATTTAAATAAAATGAAAAGATAATGTAAAATATAAGACCTACACTTGTCAAAAACCAATTGGATGGGTGGATTTAGAACCCTTATCACATTATCCTCTAAATATATAATTGTGGGACCCTTTTATCCTAAAATCATTTTATAATAAAGTATCTTTTCTTAACTTTCCAAGAGTGCCCCTCCTCTCCTCTTATAAAAGGTCCCCACCTATACCTCCTTACCCACCCCTCTCAAGCCTTTGGCTTGGCCAACCCCTGCCCACTTTGTCTCTACACATACCTCTCTTACTCCTAGAAGCCTCACTTTGGGAAGAAGTCTTCCCAAGGAAGCCTTTGATCTCAAATAAAAAAGAGTTACCCGTTTTAAAGGTAGTGTCGTCTCTTGTGTTCTTATGTTTTATTTTTCTTTTCCAACCCCCTAAACTCTTTTTATTCATTTCTTTTGTAACGAAACCAGTATCCTCAATATACTAGGATGTTTTTATAATAATTATTCGAGCTACACTTACACACACCTTCATCTAATGGTTAAAGACCATACTGTTTTTGTGGATGGATAATTTCTGCCTCACGAAACGATGATTGTTCAACACACATATAACACCTTCAAAGGTGGCCATTAAGATGAAACTATATTTATATATGATATATAATATTTTTATGTTTTACTTAAGCTTCTGTATTTTTCACTTGTGGCATACCTTTATGGTTTCCATTGTGGGTAAACATGATAATTTCATTTTAGGAAGTTCGGACTACCGCCCCCTCAAAGTGATTTGATTCATTAATGTCATACGTGGGACGTATAAAGTATGGATTTAATGATATTATATATGATATTATACTGGAGTTATAATATACCTTTATATCATTATGATTTCACTCCATTAAAGTATGAGATAGAAATGAAAATAGTGTTCATGCGTACGTACAGCTTACCGTCTCCATGAACGGTGCATTTCATTTCTTATCCCCAAATGTAATGTACTATTATAAGTACATATATATAATGGATATATATGATGTATGTTACATCTAAGTGATGAATATAATTCTGGAATTAAAATATACATACCTCTAATTTAGTTTTAATTCCATTAATATGACATAGAAATGAAAGTAGCGTTCATGCGTACGTACGGCTTACCGTCTCCATGAACGGTGCATTTCATTTCATACCTATAAATGATTATGTAATATTATAAATGCATGTATATACTGGATATATATGATATATATGATATCTACATCATGAATATAATTCTTTATATAATGGATATTTTACCACATGAACAACTTGTAATTATAAAGAGTTTATTTTTGACTCAAGTACCAAGGATCGACAAAACGACCATTATTAACTTAAGTAATTACATAGTGTTCATAACATGGTAATAAGTGATATAAAAGGAATAATGAACTTGAAAAAGGTTCTTAAGAAAGTATAAATTAACTCAAGTTTATTATTCAGGATGTTAAAGAACGATCGAGTCAATTCGGACCTGAGGTAAGGGACTTCATCTCAATCTCCTTTCATTGAGGCATATTTTGTTCTAATACAAGGATATCATTTATATGGTGTATAAACCCCTTTGACTTTTAATTTTATACAAAATGAATATTTTTCTACGAATCATTTTACAAAACGACAAAAAGTAATGTTTCTTTTAACGTAGGTAGGGACAACGCCCTTTTCCGCCGCCACGAGTATTATTTGGTCCTTGGCTTCCTCAACAAGCCGTGATGTTTTTTTTAAATGAAATAAATACCATATACTATTTTATGTATTTTGGTATTGAAAATGGATTTTATAATGGATTTTTATGTCAATATATTTAAGTGATATATTGTGATCAAATTGTGGAAATGTTTTCTTTCCATTATATTTGTTTTATGTATTATTATTTTGTAATGGTACTTAGAAATTTGACGGGTGGTTACGTGATAAACCATATAATGGGTGGTGCTGTGAATACCAGGACGGGTGGTTACGTTATAACCTCCAATGCATTGGGTATGGAAGTCGGCCGTATGGCTATTCCATTAAGTGATATGTGTGGAAGTCAACCGTATGGTTATTCCATTTAAGAATGTTTATGTCCCAAGTTACCTTTATAAGTTATGTGTTCTCTATATGGGTTTTATGGTAATATTTTGGTTACAAAAGGTTAATTAATGATGTTTTATTCAGTGAAGATTTTTTACAACTTCCTAAAGGTGAAAGGTGTTACTTTGATAAAGTATACATGGTTTACTTATTGTTTCAAAAAACTAACAGTTTTCATTCTCTGTGTATCCCTTACTGAGCTTTTTATGCTCACCCCAAGTTTTTTTGAAACTTTTTTCACAAGACTTAATGTGGAATAGGGTCAAGGATGGGATCAAGAGAAAGTCATGCTATCTAAAACATGGAACTAGACATGTTTCTTTTTAAGAGTTTTTATTTTATGGAAATTTAGTAGAAGTGACTACTTTGTAATGTTTTGAGATGTAATAGTTAGGTCCTAATTCTCTAAAACTCTAAACCTGAAAAGATCCTCAATGTGAATTATTCATTTAATTCAATATTAAGTAAGGTTTATGTTCTGGGCCTTATAGTTGGTATCAGAGGTCGGTTTAGATAACTTTAGAGGTTAGGGTATTCTCTAAGAATAAGTGACATTACCATAATGGTTAGGATTTTAGAAAGAGTCCTAGTTTTAGATAAAGTTAATAAGTAAGTATATCTTAGTTTTTATCTTCCTCTTTAGTACATGATGGTTTTGTTGATATGCTCAAACTCACCTTGTTGGTTTTAGTAAATGGTTGGATCTAACAGGAACCAAAGTAACGGTGGATGTGAAGGAAACTGTGACAGTTTTCTGAGTGAGAAACTGAATGATATGGGAGCTGCAATGAGAACTCTTGTGTTTATCTTCAACCAACTATTTGGAGTCGTGATTGAACACCTAAACCTTGGTGATTTCTATAAGGAATCATATATGCGAGAAACAAAACCCTACGGAACTACAGGTAATAATCATAAAGGTAAGTGTGTTCAAAAACCTATGTTTCAAAGATGTGGAAAGAAACACCTAGGAAAATGTTTCAAAGGCACAAAAATAAGCTATAGATGTGGAAATGGAGGTCATAAAGCAAGAACCTTCCATGGAAAAATGAAGCATCCAGTTGACTCGTGGAAAGGGAAAGAAGTTCTTTCTGGGGGATCAATTGAATGTTTTAAATGTGGTGGGCATGGTCATTATGCAAACACATGTCCTATGAAGAAGTTTCGGGAATGGGATCCCCATTATTGTACAAATGTTCATTTACCAATACCTAATACTATTCCTATTGAGGATGAAGAAACTGAAAATGACAAGTCAAAGGTATGGATTTTTTCTTAACTTTTGTTTTCCTATTTTTGAATCTTAGGATATGATTCATGATTTTGTTTGTAGGAAATAATTATTTCAGAATAAGTTGGAAAGGAATGGTTAATGGATCATGAAGAATGTTTAATGAGTAAGAAGTCAACGTATAAGGGATTCAAGAGTTATGGTGAAATTATTAAGAGTATTAAGTCTCTTTTGTTTATGGGGTTACATTATAAGACTTTTTATAGTATGTGTAACCCTGATGTTTGATATATGAAAATTTTATTCAAGGAATAGTCATCTATTCTTTTGTGGACATAGTTATAAAGAACCATTTGGGTTTATATGATCCTTACTTTTGAGGTAATTATGGGTTGCTATATCTTATGATGGAAAGTGAAAGGCGTGAGATAATACTGAGGTTAAATTATGTTATAGTTATTTTTGAATATTTTATCTCATTGTTGTGGAATGTTTTAAGAATTATATAGTTTTGGAAAAAGGACAACACGCAGACCGTGTGACAACCTGTCGCGTCGAACAAAGCTACGGGAATCGAACCCACAAACAAAGTGCAACTGGTATTTATCTCCTACCACTAGACTACGTGAAGTCCCTGGTTAGTTTCAATGATTCTTTTAAGTTAGATGATTTTATGAATTAAGAGTTAGTTTATTTTGGGTTATATATGGAAATTTATTAACCTATCATGGAGGATATGTTACTAGGTAAATTACTTTTCAATACGAGACTTTAAGAGAAACTGATGTTGTTTGGAGATAAATGTTACGATTTAACTTTGAAGACTATGTGACTAAATCCTTAAAATATTTGGGTTTCAATCTTAGTTTGGTTTACTTTGAAGAATTTTATGGACAAATTGTTTATCTAATGGTCCTCATTGAACTTTGGGTTTTGTTGGAAAAATTTTGGGGATTAAGAATAGATTTTCTTTTTATAAAGGGTTATCCTTTTCTGGATTATCTGATCTTGTACTAACCTTTTTGGTTTTGGTTTTGGTTAAATTCTAAAGACATGGGAAGTATATAGTTCTCTTTTGTGGATTAGGTGATTCTCTATTAGTTTATTATAGTACTCTTAATGTGAACAAGTCTTCCTAAATACTCATATTTTGGAGAAAATATAAGTTGTGTAAGAAATCTAATAAAAGTTGAAAGTCAACATGATAAGTAATTATGTTTCCTTATGAATAAATTCCTCAAAAAAAAGTAACTTACAACAAAAATGTTGTCTATTAACTTTTCCTACTGGGGAATCGAATACCATTTAACCCATCACAAGTTTGTGATTTTCTTGTGGTTAACTTTCTCCTAAACATGTTTTCTATCACTCTCCATTAGAACATGACCCTATGTTTTCTCCTCCATGTCCATGTTTTCCTATATGGAATCCTAGTATGGGTTAACTCGGGTGACCTCTGTAATTCTCTTTCTTTATTTTAAAGTGATTGTTTTACCGACTCGTGTTCCGATGTGGGACTTTCAAGGATGTTTCCGAGCCCAATTTTAAAATTGTGAGGATGCAATTCCCAAAAGGGGGGAAGGATGTAACACCCTAGGTAAATAAAGAATAAAAAAAATTTATATTTATCCTTATTTGTGAAAAAAAATTTAATATTAATTTAAAGGGAACGCTATGCTTGATGGCTTACCCAATACGCAACAATGAGTTCCTTTGAAATCTTACGTTGCACTATAATAATAAAATAATATTATTTTAAATGGTAGTCAACACCTAGACGTTGTAATGGAGGGAATGAACAGAACTAACTACAAAATGATTATATATGTTTGTCAAATATTTTTACTTTTTACAATAAATGTTAGAGGATTAAAAATGTAAATGAATTCAATTTTAAGCGTAAACATTCTAATATTCTTTAGAAGGTCGATTAACCGCCTTTTGATGGTGAACCTCTTTTAAATCCACTTTTTGAAAATTTTATGTGTTATATTTGACAAAATAAAATTCTTCTTTAGAATCGAGACATCAAAATTTACTTTGTGTAAATTTTTGGTATCTTTCCGATAAAGTTCATTTTTTAATGAATAGTGAAAAATGTTGTATTTTAATTCAAAACCTCTTTTTAATCTAATTTATTTATATGATTATATTATCTTTTGAATTGTTTTTAAAGTAAAATTAGAATATATTTTACCATTTAATCCAATAGTGGTCATTGGAATTAATTTCACTTTGAAATTGGACTTAAACTAGTGTCAATCTTTTAATAGATATTGTTTCTTAAAAACACGCTATTTGTTTTGACAGTGGGAATTAATTATTAAATTAATTAATGAAACTTATATGTTTTGAATTTTGTAAAATAGACATCATTTTTGAGTTTGGAATATCAAATATATCTTAGGGTTAATTTTTGGTATTTTTCTGAAAAACATCAATTGTTGATTAATAGTGAAACTACTAAGTGGTAGTTAAAGAAACTGATTTTTCATTTAAATAAAACTTTTCCACCTCTGTGTTTTTAATTTCAAAAATCCAACATACATGGTTGTCATTAGGAAGTAAAATGTGGTTCAATGGGATTAAAATAATTTTTTGGTGAATGGTAACTTTTATGATCTTAATCGCGATTAGAGGTAACTAATGTAGTTTAAGGTAAAAATAATGTTTTAATAATATGAAATGACCTAGACACATGTCCTACCATTATTAGATGTGTCATGGCCGAGCACGACAATCCATGTGTCAACTTGGGGACCCCATGGAGTCACTTTGTTAGGAAAATGACATTAATAACTTTTTATTTAATGTTAAAATAAAAATGTCACAAACATGAGATGTTTTACTAAAAAAAAATTTAAATGAGGTTATACAAGTCATAATTTTGACTATAAATTTTCATTAGAAAGCTAAAAATATTTCCTACATCATGATATTTTTTAGACATTAAATAAATTAAATTATTTATGACACCATGATGATGCAGTGATTACCTCATTATTTAACGATTTAAATAAAATGAAACGATAATGTAAAATATAAGGCCTACACTTTTCAAAAACCTATTGGATGGGTGGATTTAGAACCCTTATCACATTATCCTTTAAATATATAATTTTGGGACCCTTTTTATCTGAAAATCATTTTATAATAAAGTATCTTTTCTTAACTTTCCAAGAGTGCCCCTCCTCTCCTCTTATAAAAGGCCCCCACCTCTACCTCCTTACCCACACCTCTCAAGCATTTGGCTCAGCAAAACCCTGCCCACTTTGTCTCTACACATCCCTCTATTACTCCTAGAATCCTCACTTTGGGCAGAAGTCTTCCCAAGGAAGCCTTTGAGCTCAAATCAAAAAGAGTTACCCGTTTTAAAGGTAGTGTCTTCTCTTGTGTTCTAATGTTTTATTTTGCTTCTCCAACCCCCTAAACTCTTTTTATTCATTTCTTTTGTAACAAAACCAATATCCTCAATATACTAGGATGTTGTTATAAGAATTATTCGAGCTACACTTACACACACCTTCATCTAATGGTTAAAGAACATACTGTTTCTGTGGATGGTGAATTTCTGCCTCACGAAATGATGATTGTTCAAAACTCATATAACACCTTCAAAGGTGGCCATTAAGATAAAACTATATTTATATATGATATATAATATGTTTATGTTTTACTTAAGCTTCTGTATTTTTCATTTATGGCATACCTTTATGGTTTCCATTGTGGGTAAACACGATAATTTCATTTTAGGAAGTGCGGACTACTGCCCCCTCAAAATGATTTGATTCGTTAATGCCATACGTGGGACGTATAAAGGATGGATTTAATGATATTATATATGATATTATACTGTAATTATAATATACCTTTATATCATTATGATTTAACTCTATTAAATTATGAGATAGAAATGAAAGTAGCGTTCATACGTACGTACGCTTACCTTCTCCATGAACGGTGCATTTCATTTCTTATCCCCAAATGTAATGTACTATTATAAGTACATATATATAATGGATATATATGATGTATGTTACATCTAAGTGATGAATATAATTCTGGAATTAAAATATACATACCTCTCATTTTGTTTTAATTCCATTAATATAACATACAAATGAAAGTAGCGTTCATGCGTACGTACGGCTTACGGTCGCCATGAATGGTGAATTTCATTTCTTACCTCTAAATGATTATGTAATATTATAAATGCATTTATATACTGGATATATATGATATCTACATCATGAATATAATTCTTGATATAATGGATATTTTACCACATGAACAACTTGTAATTATAAAGAGTTTATTTTTGACAGAGTACCAAGGATCGACAAAACGACCATTATTAACTTAAATAATTACATAGTGTACATAACATGGTAATAAGTGATATAAAAGGAATAATGAACTTGAAAAAGGTTCTTAATCAAGTAGAAGTTAACTCAAGTTTATTATTTAGGACGTTAAAGAACGATCGAGTCAAGTCGGACCCGAGGTAAGAGACTTCGTCTCAATCTCCTTTCATTGAGGCATATTTTGTTCTAATACAAGGCTATCTTATATACAGTGTATAAGCCCCTTTGAATTTTAATTTTATACAAAATTATTCTTTTTCTACGAAGAATTTTACAAAACGACAAAAAGGAATGTTTCTTTTAACGTACGTGGTGACAACAACCTTTTCCGCCGCCACGAGTATTATTTGGTCTTTGGCTTCCTCAACAAGCCGTGATGTTTTTTTTAAATGAAATAAATACCATATACTATTTTATTTATTTTGGTATTGAAAATGGTTTTTATAATGGATTTGTTATGTCAATATATTTAAGTGATATATTGTGATCAAAGTGTGGAAATGTTTTCTTTACATTATATTTGTTTTATGTCTTATGATTTTGTAATGGTACTTGGAAATTTGACGGGTGGTTACGTGATATACCATATGACGGGTGGTGTCATGAATACTAGGATGGGTGGTTATGTTATAACCTCCAATGCATTGGGTATGGAAGTCGGTCGTATGGCTATTCCATTAAGTGATATGTGTGGAAGTCGACCGTATGGTTATTCCATTTAAGTATGTTTATGTCCCAAGTTACCTTTATATGTTATGTGTTCTTTATATGGGTTTTATGGTAATATTTTGGTTACAAAAGGGTAAGTAATGATATTTTATTCTGTGAAGATTTTTTACAACTTCCTAAAGGTGAAAGGTGTTACTTTGATAAAGTATACATGGTTTACTTAATGTTTTGAAAAAATAACAGTTTTCATTCTTTGTGTATCCCTTATTGAGCTTTTTATGCTCACCCCAAGTTTTTTTGAAATGTTTTTCACAGGGCTTAATGTGGAATAGGGTCAAGGATGGGATCAAGGGAAGGTCATGTTATCTAAAACATAGAACTAGACATGTTTCTTTTTAAGAGTTTTTATTTTATGGAAATTTAGTAGAAGTGACTACTTTTTAATCTTTTGAGATGTAGTAGTTATGTCCTAATTATCTAAAACTCTAAACCTGAAAAGATCCTCAATTTGAATTATTCATTTAATTCAATATTAAGTAAGGTTTAAGGCTAGGGCCTTGTATCATCATTCCCTAAAATCGTCACTTTAGGATACATAAACCCAAGATCTAAATGAAAAAGATATATATCTAGAAAACCATGAATGTGAAAAGAGTAGATATTGATAGAAACCAAGAAGAAGCCAATAGGAGATACTTTCCAGGTAGAAACCACCTTTAAACCCCATAGAATCGCTTCCAAAATTAGTGGGGGAGCCCCTCAAAACCATAAGAACCAAAAATCTAGAGTGAGTCTTGAGTGGGAAAAAGTTTTGAGTGAATTAGGAAAATCCTGAGTGTTCTTGCTTTATAAAAACCCAACTTTATTAGGTCGTATGGTTAGCTCACACGGTTTGACAAACCATGCGCTAACTATGTGGATTCTACTACCTCAAAGTCATCTCGCATGACCTCCCCACACAGTTAGACAAACCATGCGCAAACCATGTGGAACCCCACTGCCTCGAGATTCAAGGTTACCTAGGAGTTCTATATGGTTTCCCCTAACCATGTTCAAACTGTATAGCCCTAAAAAGGCCTCCCAAACATTCCAAAACCATTCCAAACTCTCCCAACCTCTTCCAAACTCATCCCAAGCACATTAAACACATAAAAAGAAATAAAAAAAGCTACATACCTCAAACCGGGGGTGCTACAATGTATTTGTATGTGTATGGATATATATATATATATATATATATATATCTGTGTGTGTGTGTGGTTATTTGTTTCAGTGTCTATATATATATTTCTCTATATGTAAGTTATGAATGTTTTTTATGTATATGAATGCATGTTTATGTATGTTTGTGTATGTCTATATAGTTTTATGTATGTCTATTGATGTATGTATGTGTATGTTGTGTATGTATGTGTATGTATATATATGTGTATGTATGTATATTTATATGTGTATATTTGTGAATGTGTATATATGTATGTTCAAGTATATGAAATGAAAAAACCCACTAGGACCCTGCTTGGGTTGATGATAGGCTGGGTGTTCTACCCCAAGGATAAATCATTTTGGTCTGCGGTTGGTGATTATAATTGAGTAGGCATATCTCTGAAATAGAAGGCCTTAACCTAATGTACATTCACATGTGCACACACACACACACCACTATAAATTTCAAACCAGGATTGATTAAAATATAACCAAATATTGGTAAATACATGCATGCATCAGCTCGTAAGGGAAAATTATAGTACAATAATACATAACCTAAATAAAAGGGAAAAAAGTACATTGACAATAAAAATAGGTATTCCAACCTAGAAAATATTTAGAAAGTGGTTCCTTATGATAAACTATGAAGGTCACCACCCTCAAATATTTCCATATTCCACACGCACTTGGCCCACCAAGATCAATACTAAAGAACCTGTCTTCTTTATAAGGACCACCAAATGAGGTTAAGTTTCACATACATGAGTGAATATATGCATACCCAATTGGAATCCCAAAAAAACATAAATGTGTTATTTAAATATTAGTTAGTGCACATCACAGTTAAATGAGGTAAAAGTAGACATGAAACAATCCTCGATTTACTTAAATGATGAACCAAATTCACAAAAAGATATCCCTTACATCCCAAATATATATATAGAAACCTTATCATATCTCATAATTCCCATAATATCTATATTAAATATCATAATATGACACCTATATATTAATGGGATACCATACCTTGATGGTGGGTGTATAACCGATTGAGGGGGTACCTACCTCCGATGGAGGACCATGCCCACCTGGACTATGATGGGGGAGTATTGACTCTATTGATGGTGGAATGCATCCCATGTGTATTTGAATGAGTACAGGAACTATTAATAAATAGAAAAAAGGGGACCATGCCTCAACATGATGCACCTATCAAGGTAGTATTGACCCTAATATCACATTGATAATCATACCAAATCCCTGTTGTCATCTAGCTAAAACTAAAGTGTGAAACCCCCTCAAACAACCAATTCCTAAATTATGGATATTTATGAAATTGAAACAATCATTTTATAAAAAGAAAAACACATGGATTAGACTACTTTAATGTCAAAATTAAACTATAAACAACGAGATATAGAAAGTTGATGGTTCTAGGAGTTGTACACAACATGTGCCTTAGGATACACAACATGTTTCCTTAAGAAATAGCCTCTCCAAAAATTAAATCCCAACATGGAAAGCAGAAACCAATATAAATAGTGTGTATGATATGACACATGGTGTGTAGAGATAAGTGTAGTGCTCGAGGTATACCATGTGTTCCATTTTCATGTAAAACTGGAGTACATGACATGTACATTATTTGTGTATGACATATTGTTCCAAATGAGAACTTGACATGTACTACTAGAAAATAATCCATGTTTCACCATTAGGGTACATGAAAAGGTTTCCTGAACCACATGGATTTTATTCCTAAATGACCATAAATGAATGTACTCCTAAAACATGTCATGGAGTCAACATGGGGTCACGTGTTGTGTTATCTCATGTCACATGTTGTGTGTTATTTTTATCACATAAAATAGTATCCACCATGGACCAAAACTACATGATTTCTATTTTTCCAAACTGCATGACATGTAGTTCAAATTCCAAAACTAAATTCAATAATATCCCAGAAATCTTCACCATTTCTATCGATGTCATGTATGATTTCACGAAAATCCTCATTGATCATGCCTTTCAATGAAATATCACCTCTATAGATCAGTTTTTGACCAACCTATCAGAAAAAATAGATCTTCCTCAACCTACATGTGCTTCCAAACACATCGTAGGTATTTTTTCTTAAGAATCAATCCATTTTATCGACCATTCCTTCTTCTTCTATCTATTATGACAATCAATTATATACAAATATTCTATATCAAACCAATGTCAACAATCAAAGAACTGATAATCAAACATTCAAAAAATGATTACTTGAAATGATCAAACCACTAGAAAAAATGAAGTCTATTAATGGAAGCATAATGAATAGATGTATAAATCTTTGATAACATGTATTTTAATAGTCTCTTTGTCTGATATGAACTGATACATCATTCACATGAATGTAAATTTATAATACGTTAGGGAAACATAATTTGAGTGATCAAATAAACCAAAATTGATGTTTAGAAAATTAAATAAATTAACAAGTACTTATATAGACAAAGAAATCAATTTATTAATATTAATATATACTTGATAAATCACAATGAATTGAAAAGGTAAAAAATATCAATGTCATAACTTAATAGAGGATATATCATTACAAAAAATTAAATCCACAATGATTTTGATGGAAATCCCATAGAGTTGGTAGTATATCCCTTGTGTTTCCCAATATAACGATATGGATCCCCCTATTATAACCCTATAAAATATATTTTTTTCATTAATAACCCATAGGATTATCTAAATATACCATTATTTTTAGGTTTTCAAGGGTTTAAAATATTAATTACATAATTAGATCTATTGTTTTATTTGATATCTTATATCTCTACCTATGACTCCTAGCCAACATTGGACAAGAAAAGAATTGAAATTATGTTATTTATTTGGAATGGTCTATGTAATATACTGAACCATAGTACCTATGTTCCTATAATAGTCATTTTTTATAAGATATAGTATAATTTTAAAAAACGGATCAATGGAATTATTAAAATATTTATATTATTTTCTATATTCAATATTATAATTTTAATGACATCTGAATTCCACATTAACTATTAAATTATTTTGTGGAAAACTATTAATAATATTCATAGTGTCTAATTAAAAATCCCATAGTTATTAAACTCTACCAAACATGATGGAATTTCATAAAAAAAATAGCTTAGTCTTCTCATATCAGGTTGTGTATGAGCCAGTATCTTTCTCTGACATTATCACGAGCTCGCTTGAATATTCCTATAATAATAAATGACATAAAATAAGATATTGGATCTCCCATATAGTATCCTCTCATAAAAATTCTCATTCATTAGCGATTACTCTAAGACAACAACACATTCTTTAATGTCTGGCTCTCCCTATTCAATAACCTGTGAGGGATTATGAATACATCACCTTAGTTGGGACACAAGGAAGATGTCATGTACTTTGTCTAACTATGGGGACAATGTGTGATGATATGAAACCTTTCCCACTCTAAACAGAAATTATAATGGGAAAATAAATAGTGGATTTATCTTTTCTCCCATACCATATCATAATAAAAAAACACTGAGGTGAGACCATTAGGAACCAATTATCTCCCTCCTAAAACTCTAAGGGTATCCATCATCAATTAATATATGTATTTTTATGTATCAGTGTTATACCTACCTATTATTGAAAAACATACACATTTTTAAAATTACATCCACTAACTCTAGCCCAACGGTTTTCATCTCACTTATTTCAAACGAGTAGACAAGTGACTTGTAGGGCCCCACATACATGGATTTTAAATGTTCAATGAAAATTATCGATTGGTAGTAGTTTTTCTTAGTGAAATAAAAAAAAATTTGATAATCCTCCTAACATTATTAATATTATATACATTGGTTATAAACATATTCTATAGAAACCAATTTCATTGGGTCCAGCCATCAATCTATGAGTGGAACACTATACACTTCTATAACATGGACCTCAAGGCCTTTTAAAAGCATCACTATAGTTATGATGTAAATTGACTGTTGTGATCTAAAAAAATCATTGAGTGTACCATGTGAAGCCACATGATGTCATTTATAAATATACCGGAAACCCAATAATTCCACTAAACTCTTCTATTTGATGTAAATTAAATGGGATAACTTGGTTAGTCGATAAAAGATTAAAATTAGTGCATATTGATAACTCATTGATCGCAGAAAGTAAATCAAAAAATACATTTATATACCATTCAATTTACAAAATAAAATCTCAATGAGTCATTCCAAAACAAATGGAACTTCATTAAACACCTTTAATAGTTAACATTAAATTAATCATGAAACAAACTCAGTAAAACTCTTCTTCATAAATGTCCACTAAAATTGACTTTGAACATTCTGGTATATCTTTTTCATGATTGAATGTATAGTTAATCTAGGTATATATAACTCCCTAAAAACATCATAATATTTCATTTTTGGTACCCTCAAAATTCCTAAGAAGAAATTGATTTTCAACCCATATTCAGAAAATCCATCAAGAGTATATCATGTGAATATCACATCATAAAAAATCTCGTAATCTATATCACCAAACTAATCTTAATTCATTCCATGAAGAAGTGTAAGGGTCACCAACATAGATCAGAGAAAAGATACTCCTCAACCATCTACTATATAAAACTTTATTAAGGCCAGATCCACTAATTCCATTCCTAGAAACTGAGAGAAGGATTTTCTACTAAGGTTATCTAATAATTAATTCCATTTCCCATGAGTATTGACTATATAAAAATAAAATAATTTTATGAAATATTACCAATTACTCTTTATGATGTTGATATATCTCTATGTAAATATATACCTATGACTCTATTGATCAGTGTAACCAATTAACCTCTTACAAAAAAGATATTATTTCCAACTCATCAGGGAAAACAATATAGTGTCATGCGACATGTCATGGTTAACATAGTTATGGTATTTTTGTCTAAAATATTGGAACATGTATGCAATAAACACCTACCTATAGATTAAAATATATCCATGATCAACTCCATATGGATCAATAAACACCTCCATTATTCTAAATATTGGTGTATTAGTGAATCACTATCTTAGTTATTTAAAATCCATATAATACTTATCTGAGTAAAAAAATGATCTCCCATTCAAGGTCAAAATATTCAAAGGATCCTCAATTCTAGATAATTATTCTACAAACCAATGGTAGTACCCTTCCAACCATGGAAATCTTAACACCCCAATACAAAATTCGGTGGCTCCCAAGGTAGTACTGCCTCAATATTAACAGGTTCAAATATAATCTTTCAGTTAATATGAAATTTCAAAAGAAGTGGACCACTCTAATATACATATATATATATATATATATATTAGGTTCTTATGGGTAAAATGAAAATAATGCACACACACACACACTTCACACACATCCAAAAAGGTAGGCCATAGCCCCCCAAAGGGATATCTCACCCATAAAGCCTTATTTATTTAGTACATGGCCCTTAGGCCCAGTTGGAATGAAGCACATTACATGACCCATAGGCCCAGTTGGCATGATAGACCATTACATGGCTCGTAGGCCAAAATTTTTTACCTAAAGATAGTTGGTGAATAGTTATGATATAGTACCCAGGTTGCTACGGTACTTTTTATAGTGCTCCCACCATTATAGTACCACTATTGTGCCTGTTGAGTCAATAAGGTTCTCCTTATGACTTTTCCATTCCTTCATGAAAGGGGGAGACTGTTAAGTCATTATGGTATCCTTATGAATTTACCATTCCTCTTATTTTGAAAATCACAAACTCCTTTTCTTAAAGAAAATTTCATTTTACCCATGTTTTACTTTCATAAGGAAAATTACCTTCCCAAGTAAATTTACCCCTACCTTGTTTTCATTGCTCATATCAATATTTTTCTTAAGTATAAAAATCGGATTCATATCTAAAACCTCAGAATCGTATAATACTTATACATGAAGCATTCTGTTTTAGGATTTGAATTCTGGATACGAACTCTCATGAAGTTCAGCTCCAAATTCTAGATACAAACTCTCATGATGTTAAACTCTGAATTCTGATTACGAATTCTCAGTATTAATTCTGATGATGAATTCTGATTACGAATTCTCATTACAAAAACTGATGATGAATTATGATTATGAATTCTCATTACGAATTCTGATTACAAACTTATCTAAGTTCTGACTCCAAATTCCCATAAACTCTGACTCCGAACTTTGTAAGTTCTGGTTCTGAATTCTAGTGAAATTAGATTGAATTTCCTTGAAATTCAGACTCCAGATTTCTACAAAATTCAGGTTTTGAATTCCTACAAAAAAGATTCTGAATATCTTAGTACTATAGACTCCGAATTCATTTTCTGAATAGACTCTGAACTTTAACTTTCATCATTCTGAATTTTCATTTTCTTCATTCTGAATATCAGTTTAGTTATGCTTACACTTGTTCTATTACAAAACGATGTCGTGCTTTCAGGTATTAACTAACCATTGTTTGAGTGACATGTGTACAGTTCCCTCTGAAATTCAAGGAAAAATATGATCATTAGAGGAGGGAGTCGACCATTAGAGTTTCACCTATAAATAGGATCTCATTTGAATATGCTCGAGAATTATTGTATCTTTTGTAATTTTTGGTGCTCAGAACTTCCTAAAGTGATTTCTAGAGAGAGAGGCTTCTATAAACTCTCAAGCTTAGTGCAGAAAGTTTGAATGGATTGTTCAACTTTTCCTTGTGAATATTTGCTTCATGCGACTCCAATTATTGTTGTGTACAATTGAGGGCTTCCGAGGATAGTAAAAAAGAGGTCCTAACACCTTGAAGTTGAGGGATTCCTTGCTGAGGAAGATAGAGGTGTCGACTACCTGATAGTTGTGGGTTTGCGGGGATAGAAAGATAGACTTCGATCTTCATATCAAGGGCTTACCTTGTTGTGGGTAAGACAGACTTTCTTGAAAGTATAAATCAAGGGACCTTTATCCAAGGTTGTTGGATACCCTTATCTTTGGGTTAAAAGACTTATTTATTGTTACTTGCTTATTGTTACAAGTTTTTTCACTTCATTTTTTGTTGTTTAGGAAAGTATACTATATTATACTTCCTCACCCTTATAATCTGATATAGTTAGATTCTATACGCTTTAAGGTAGAATCTTAATCTTTGTATCTTTAGTTAAGTTTCATTTTTGAAATCACTTTTCTGGAATCAAGAAAGCTATTAGAACTCATATAGGTCTTGTGAATTATCTTGTTTAAACTTGTTAAACATAACCTTCCTCAAAATTTTTTAAGGGAATTTTTAAAAGGTACAATTCACCCCCCCCCCCTCTTGTATCTGAGAATCTCATTCTTATTTTGATCCTATGTTTGGTATTATAGAGTATATCATACTCAGAGTCATACCATCCTAACAATTGGTATCAGAGGATTGGTTCAATCTGAATTAATCTCATGATTAGATTTAGAAGGGAATTATTGGAATTACATTTTCCGGATTCATATATTTCGGAATCTATTTTTCAGATTTATATTTTTTCGGATTCACAAATTCGGACTCATATAGTCCAGATTCACTTTTTTCTTAGAGATACAATATCTTTCTTGCTTAATATATTTCCTCTTGTTTACAAACTCGTACTACTAACAAGTTTTTGTGCCAAAGATTTTCTTAAGAATGGAAGGTTTAAATGTTGGTTCTATTGATAATCTAAATCCAACCCGACCACCTATTTTTTATGGTAATGATTATGAATATTGTAGAGATCGTATGAAGACTTTCATTATCAACACTGGGGTTGAAAATTTTGTTATGCTTACCGGTGGATACAAAATTCTTGATAAAGAAGTAAGTGCCTTTACAAATCAAGAAAAGAATGATTACCAACTGAACTATAAGGTACGCAATACTTTACTTTGTTCAATGACTAGAAATATATATAGCCAAATTTCATCTTGTGAAGTAGAAAATTCTATATGGAAGAAACTTGAAGTTTCTCACTTTGGAACTTCCAAAGTAATTAAGACTAGACAAGCCATGCTTAGATCTGAATATCATGGTTTCAGTTTTCCCTATGGTGAACCCATAGGCAAAGTACAACAGAGATTCATGACTATTGTAAATATTTTACAATCAATGGGTGAAAAAGATTTGGATTATGAAGCTCTTGTTGACAAGATTATTGACATCATACTGAATGAGTGGGAATCTAAAAGGACTGCAATTGATGAAAATATAAAGGTTACTCATATTACCCTTGATGAACTATTCGGAACTCTTCTTCAGCATGAGACTAGAATGAAGAGATATGTTGATATAGTGAAGAATAAGAATGGAAATGGCAGTGTTGCTTTTACTACTAATTCAAATTATATGAAAGCCAAGACTTTTGAGAGAGTGACCAGATCTAAATCTAAGAAAGTTGTTATCCATTCTGAATCTAGTGGAAGTGAATCATCAGAAAATGAATTAGAAAATCTTTCTCGAAGGATGAACAAGATAGCTGGACAGAGGAAATTTCAATCCAGATATAAGAAGAAGGAATGGAAAGACAAGAAAGATTTAGAAGTTACATGCTATGATGTAAGATAGCTGGACACATAAGACCTGATTGCCCTATGATCAAGAGAAAAAAATAAAGGAAATGCATTCTGAGAAAAATAGAAATATGTATTACAAGTCCGAAGATAAGAAAGTGTTAAAAGCTAATGACGCATGGAGTGCTAGTGGTGGATACTCCTCAGATGAATCTTCGTATTATGAATCTTCTAGACAGAAGAATCTTTTGTCTTATAATCGGGCTACCTATTGATAATAATTTCTTGATGGATAAGGTAAAAAATGATGAATCAATGACCAATGTTTCTTTGAATTCTAATGATAGTAAATATTATAACTCTTCGGATGAAGAATCTTCTTCTGATGAAGATAATACTTTACCTACCTATGAAGAAGTTTCTAGGTTTGCCAAACTTCTTGAGAATGAGAATTCAAAACTCATGAAATAACTTGATAAAGTAAATTCTAGGAATACTATTCTTACTAAGTAAATATCAGATCTTTCTAAAGATCTTGATATGAAAAATACATATTCTGAAAGTATTTCAAAAAATATTGAGGAAGTAAATTCTAAGAAGAATAAACTTTCTAAATATCTAGAAAATGTAATTTCTAAGAAAATTGTTTTCGAGCCTAGATCTAGTTCAAAATCAGATGTTTTTGAAGACAAGAACCTTGTTATACTACTCAAATCCGAAATATTTTCTTTGAGGAAGTTTTTGTCAAACTTTACCCTAGGTAAGAAAAATTTTGATAAAATGTATTCACAAATTCGACTTCGAAGGAATACTTCTAGTTTTGGTTATACAAGTTCTAAACTGCTTTTTTGGTAACAACTAATTTGTTCCTCAAAATGCCCCATTTTTTACAAAGTATCAATGTAGTGGTCACCGGACAAATAATCGTTCCTTCAACAAAACTGAATCTTTAGGATTTCATAAAGCTTATTTTTCTAAGAAGATGTGGGTACCCAAAATTTTACTTTATGAGATTTCCGGATCCAATAAAGTCTGGATTCTAAAAACCTAACTTTTTATTATTTTCAGGAAAATAGGGAAAGTACCAACAATAATACATGGTACACAGATAGTGGATGTTCCCGACGTATGACTGGTAACAAAGACTATTTTGAAAAGATTGTCAAAATTAAAGGAGGAAAAGTAACTTTTGGAGATAATTATCATGGAGAAATTATTGGTACAGGTGACATTGTTCTTCTTGGAATAACTTTTATTTAAAATGTTTTGTTTGTTAAGGGTCTTAAGTACAACCTCATCATCATAAGTCAATTATATTATGAAGGCTACCTTTTGAATTTTAGGAATGATATGTTCTTAGTATACAATTCCAAGGAAGAATTTATTCTTTCTGCCAATAGGAAAGAGAATGTTAACACAATTAACTTAGAAGACCTTAAGAGCCAAGACTTACATTTCCTTAGTGTAATGGAAGAACATTCTTGGTTATGGCATAGAAGGCTAGGACACTGTAACCTGAAAAACCTATGCAAACTTTCTAACAAAATTTTAGTTAAGGATCCACCGGAGCTTAGATTTTATTCTTCAAAAGTTTATAACCCTATTCAATATGGAAAGAAACATAAATCAAGTTTTAAATCAGCCGGTGAAGTCTCAACTACTGATGCATTACAGCTAGTGCATATGGATCTTTTTGGTCCAACACAAACTGGAAGCATTGGGGGCAAGTACTATGTATTTTTTTTGGTTGACGATTACACTAGATTTATGTGGGTCTATTTTCTAGAAAATAAGTTTGAAGCTTTTTATTATATTAAAATTTTTAGAGCCCATGTTAAAAATGAGAAAAACCTTCCATTATAAACTATTCATAGTGATCATGGAGGAGAATTTCAAATTTCTGATTTTGAAACTTTTTATAATAGAAAATGTATTACTCACAACTTCTTAGCACCCAGAACACATCAACAAAATGGTGTTGTTGAATGAGGAAATAAAATTATTCAAGAGATAACTAGAACCATGTTGAGTGAGCATTCTATAGCTAAACTTTTTTGGGCTGAAGCTGTAAGTACTTCTTGTTAGACTATAAATCATGTTTTAATTAGACCTTTTCTTAAAAAAACTCCTTATGAGTTATGGAATGGTATAAAACCTAGAATTTCCTACTTTAAGGTTTTTGGATTCAAGTTATTCATTCTGAATACTAAAGATAACTTACACAAATTTTCACCAAAATATGATGAAGGAATTTTCTTAGGCTACTCCACAACTTCTAAGGCTTATAGAGTTTTCAAAAAAAACACTTGCATTGTTGAAGAGACAGTACATGTCAAATTTGATGAAACTGATCCCTTTGTTTTCAAACAACCCCAACCTACATCTTTGGATGTGTTTTCAAAAAATGATTATCAACCTTTTATATAAAATACTTCTGATAATGAAAATTTTCAAGAAGATACTTCTGATACATTTACCCCAGAAGATTTCCTACCCTATATTGATGAACAAGTTTTACAAAACCCAAACCAGTCGTTTCTTAAGAATAATCTCAATGATAGTATCATTAGTGATGTCAATAAACCTAAAAGGACGAGAATTTCCTTATGAAATAAAGTAGAACATCTAGAATTCCATTCCTAATTAGAACCAAAAAGCACTGATGAAGCTTTAGGTGATGATGACTGGATTAAAGTCACGCAAGATTAACTAAATGAATTCAAAATGAATAATGGATGGACCTTGGTTGAAAGACCTAAGTAAACTTCTGTTATTGGAGTAAAATGGGTCTTCAGAAATAACTGTGATGAAAATGGAATCATCATAAGAAATAAAGCTAAATTGGTTGCTAAAGGCAATAATCAACAAGAAGGAATAGACTATGAAGAAACCTATGCTCTGGTAGCTTGACTTGAATCTATTCGTATTTTACTTTCCTTTTCATCATTTTTCAATTTTAAACTTTTTCAAATGGATATTAAATTTGATTTCCTTAATGGTTATGTTCAAGATGATGTTTTTGTTGAACAACCTCCTAGCTTTGAAGATAAAAAACATCCTAATAATGTTTTTAGACTTACCAAAGCATTGTATGGACTTAAACATGCCCATTGAGCTTTGTATGATAGACTTATAGGATTTTTGTTTCAAAATAACTATGTTAAGGGAAACACAGATCCAACCCTTTTTATAAAGAAAGACAAGAAAAATGTTTTGATTGTTCAAATTTATGTTGATGACATTATATTTGGTTCAACACAGTAATCTTTAACTGATTCCTTTGCGGATCTAATGAAATCTGAGTTTGAAATGAGTATGATGGGTGAGTTAACATTTTTCCTTGGTTTTCAAATTTATCAAAAACCAGAAAGAATCTACATATCCAAACATAAGTATATTAAATATCTTCTTAAAAGTATGGGTATGACAACACTAAGAGTATAAGTACTCCCATTGGTACCTAAAACACACTTGATCTTGATGAAGCTGAGAAACCAGTAGATCAAACATCTTTTAGAGGTATGATAGGAATTCTGCTTTACTTGATAGCTAGTTGACCAAACATGATGTTTTCAGTATGATTATGTGCAAGATATCAATCCAATCCAAAGGAATCTCATTTAAAGGCAGTGAAAAGAATTTTTCACAAATTAAAGGGAATCATGGATTTAGGACTCTTTTATACTTCTGGAAATGATTTTGTTTTAAAAATCATTTCAGATGCGGACATTGGTGGATGTAGAATGGATAGAAAGAGTACATCCGGAACTTTTCATGTCATAGAAGATCCATTATTTTCTTGGTCTTTCAAGAATCAACACTCAGTAGCTCTCTCCACTGTTGAAGCTGAATATGTAGCAGCTGGAAGTTTCTATGCTCAAGTGTTGTGGATGCAACACACACTCACAGACTATGGCTTAAGTTTTAAGAAGACTCAAATTTTGTGTGATAGCACAAGTGTCATTTCCCTTAGTAAAAACCATGCACATCACTCTCATGCAAAGCACATAGATATTAGGCATCACTTCCTTAGGGATCACACACTAAAAAGAGATATCATTCTTCAATTTATCGGAATGCAAGATCAACTTGCTGATATTTTCACAAAATCATTACCTTCTGATAGATTTGAATACATGAAACAGAAGTTAGGAATGATAACCATGAGGTAATCTTCCTTTATTAACTTCTTGTTGAACCATTCTCTTTACAGTAATAAACTCCTTTTCATAGGGTGAGTACATCTCCATGTAAGTTTTGCAAAATTTTCAGTAGCTTTTTTTCCCAAATTTTTCGTAATGAAGTTTTACATGTTTTTCGTAATTATATTTTTCATATTTTTTGTAGTTAGTTTTTCAAAATAATTTCATAATGAAATTTTTTGTATTTAGAAATTTTCATAATGACAATTTTCAGAACTGAAGTTTTCGTAATGAAATTTTTCAGACCCTAAATTTTTATAATGACAATTTTCAGAAATGAAGGTTTCATAATAAAATTTCTCAGACCTTAGATTTTATTAATGAAATATTCAGAACTGAAGTTTTCATAATGGAATTCTTCATACCTTAAATTTTCATAATGGAAATTTTGGGAATTGCAACTTTTCATAATAAACTTTTTTATTACTCAAATTTTTTTGTAGTGGATTTTTCGTAGTAAGTTTTTTTTTGTAGTCAAATTTTCTTGAAAAATAATATCATCTATTACGAATAATCTTCCTAGCTAAATCCAAAAGGTATGACTTCCTTAATTAAATTTTCATAATCACTTTTACTTGCTGGTATTTTCTTTTATTATTTTGGATTCGTTTCTTCTTAAATCCAAATGTTTTTCTTAAAACCTCAAAAGATCAGATTCAAGATTTCCTTGCGGGTATTTTTTCAACTATTAGATCAGATCATAGAGTTTTTCAACTGTTAGATTGGTTTTAGAAGTTCAAAGGTCACCACCATCGCGTATATAAAGGGGACCCCTAGTGCTGTCCCACATCGATTTCTAAGCTCTCACATCTCGAAGCTCTGCCTCAGTTCTTAAATACCATTCTGAATCTCTTAGAGTTCCTCGATTCTGAATTTTTGTAGAATCCACTTCTCAAGAAATGTCTACCACGAAGCCAATCTCAAAATGGCAAGTATACAGGGAAATATTGGTCCATCTGAACATTTTCAAGTATGTTTCTATCATTTCTAAGAATATTAAGTTAAATGTTTGGGAAGATGTATGCATATCTAAGACAGGTGTTCAAGATATGGTGTATCCGAAATTACTTATAGAGTTTTATGAATCAGTTTTCTTCTTCGAGGAAGAGGGAAGAGAAAAATTCTCCTTTAAGAGTTATGGGAATACCTACAAACTTACTTACACCAAGGCTACGAGCTTGGTGGGGCTGGCATACGATGGAGAAGCTGAATTTTTCTCACACAAACTTTTGAATGATCAAGGTGGTTTTGTTAAGGTAAAGGCATTGCAATGTCTTGGACTTGATGATGTCAAGAAAGCAAAAATTTATCACCTATCTCCTAACAACCAGATCCTTTAGCTATGGGTACAAGGTTTTTCAGTACCGAGAAAAGTGACAAAGATACCCTCAAGAAAAGTGATATATATTTCTTAGACTTCCTGTTTAATATAAGGAAAATCAATTTGATGAGGCATGTACTTGTAACAATCAAAAACATAAAGAATGGAAATAATAAAGACCAAATTATCATGTATCCTGCCTTACTTTCAAAGATGGTAGTTCGGTGTCTTGAATCATTTAATATTGCATGCAAATCCAAGTCTCGGAATTTCAAAGTTATGCTTGTTAACGATGATAATCTAAAAAGAATGATTATGGCTAATTCCAAGGAGACAAAAGAGTTTTATGATATGCCAGAGGAAGAGGCAGAAGCCAATCCAGAAAATATTGAAAAATTTGAGCCATCGAAGAAGGTTGGAAAAAAAAGGAAGCTGAAGGAAGTGGAGGAGACAGAAAAAACTTCTAAAGCTAAGGAAGCTCAATCCGCACCTCCCAAAATGAAGAAAAAAAAAGCATATCTGGATGAGGTGGTTGCAAAATGGAGGGAAGATAAGGAAAAGAAGAAATAAGGGGAACCTCAGTTTGGATTGTACTCTGCTAAAGATAAGTCTTTAATGGAGAAGACTGCTGAATACCTTGAGAAGAATGAAAAGGAGAATAAGATGAAGAAAAAAATGTCTGAGACTGAAGTTGTACAATCTCTTTTGAAAACCATAGAAGTAGCTTCCAAAAATATTCCAGTACTGGAAACTTTCCTTGTCGAGACATTACCCGAGACTCCTAGGAAAGATTTATTCACTCCGGAAAAATATAAAGAGAAATAAGTTGGTGAATAGGTATAAGAAGAAGTTGTTAAAGAAGTAGAAGAAGAAGAGGAATTAAAAGAAGAAGAAGAAGTAGAAGAAGAAGAAAGTGGTGATTTAGATGATCTGATTAAACAAGTTGAAGAATATCATGATAAGGCAAATCCATCAGAAAATTTACCACTCCGAACATCTGAGGCCGAATCCTCAAAGCTTTTCACTCCTAGAAAGGAAGATGTAAAAGATGGGAAGAAAGATGAAGACAAGGAAGAAGAAAAAAAGAATGAATTTTCTGAGGAAGAAAGCTATGAAAAGCACTTTATTGAGGAAGGAGTAGAGAAGGAGAAACCTGGTGAAGATAAGATAGTTCAATTATCTGGAAGTGAGAAAGAATCTCCTGATGAGGGAACCATACCGAAAGTTGATAAGGGTAAGCAAGTGCTTATTGACACCCCAACGAAAGATATCATAAGGAAAAAATCAATTTGGGGGATCTTATAAAATAAAGCTGGTGGAAATAGAAGAAGAGCATTCATCTAGAAAGATATCAGATTCAGAGTCATCTGCATTGGGACATGATTTTGTCGTTGAGTCCCTGAAGAAGTTGGTAGACACAATTCTGATCTTTCCTACAATAGACTCCAGATGCTAGATGCTTCAGCACAGCTTAAATCAGAAGTAAGAATCTGTATCCATGGTGATGGATAAATGTGTAAAAATTGAGGCAGAACATAAAATTTCCTTATCAATTATGTGGTCCATATAAAATTATGTAGAAAAACGACTCTATGGTCAAAGAAAATTGATGAAGACTTGGTAGATCTTGATCAATTTCAGAATGATGTAAAAGAAGCTTTTGATACCTAGGATTCCAAGATGAAGAATATTCAAGAAAATCTAACCCTTGAGAAAAATACTCTGAATCAACATGTGAAGGATCTTAATGGGAAGCTTAACTCTGTTGCTCAAAGCTATAAAGGGGAAAGAGATCTCCAGATTGAGATCGAAGAGAAGCTTTCAAAGTAGGATGAAGTTCTTAAGGCTTAGTCTGATGCTTTGAAGGCTCAATATGATAGGATTAAAACCTCGGAAAATCAAGCTGAAGAGGACTACAAAGAGTTAAAGAAGCTGAAAATCCTTTTGAAGAAGCTAATCCCAAAAGAAATAAAGGACATATAGACCAATTCGATATTTTGTTATAATGTCTTTCCTTGTAAAAATCCTTTCAATCTTAATGAAAACTTTGGTTTCTTGTGTTGTTTGTATGTCTTTACTAATGTTTCAGTTACTTTATTGTTTTTCCATTCCCTTAAATTCTTTTTGAAAATCACAAATGGGGAGAAGGAAAAAGAACTACTCAAAAGGGGGAGAAGGAAAAATATAAAAGGGAGAGGAAAAAAATCTAAGTTAAGAAGAACTATCCTTAATAAAGGGGGGGTTCTCATTACAAATTCTACATTTAAATTAAATCTCTCATTCCAAAAATCTAGAATACGATCCTTAGAGTTTCAAAGCCTAATGGGGAGTTATTCATATTCACCATTGTCCATAAACAAAGGGAGATAAGCTTTAATTTCAAAGTCTATAAATTTATTCAAAGTCCTTACATTATTTTTCGTAAGGATGTTTGAGCTTTCCAAAAAGGGGGATATTGTTGAGTCAATAAGGCTCTCCTTATGAATTTTTCATTCATTCATGAAAGGGGTAGATTGTTAAGTCATTAAGGTATCCTTATGACTTTACCATTCCTCTTGTTTTGAAAATCACAAACACCTTTTCTTAAGGCATATTTCATTTTACCCATGTTTTACTTTCATAAGTAAAATTTCCTTCCCAAAGTAAATTTACCACTACCTTGTTTTCATTGCTCATATCAATATTTTTCTTAAGTATAAAAATCAGATTCATATCTAAAACCTCAGAATCGTATAATACTTAGACATAAAGCATTCTGTTTTAGGATCTAAATTATGGATATGAACTCTCATGAAGTTCAACTCCAAATTATAGATACGAACTCTCATGAAGTTCAACTCTGAATTCTTATTATGAATTCTGATGATGAATTATGATTATGAATTCTCATTACGAAAACTGATGATTAATTATGATTATGAATTCTCATTAAGAATTCTGATTACGAACTTATCTAAGTTCTGACTCCAATTTCCCATGAACTCAGACTCCAAAATTTGTAAGTTCTGGTTCCGAATTCTAGTGAAATCAGACTCCAAATTTCTTTGAAATTCAGACTCCAGATTTCTACATAATTCAGGTTCTGAATTCCTACAAAATAGAATCCGAATATCTTATTACTATAGACTCTGAATTCATTTTCTGAATAGACTCCAAACTTTAACTTTCATCATTCCGAACATTCATTTTCTCCATTCTAAATATCAGTTTAGTTATGCTTACACTTGTTCTATTACAAAATGATGTCATGCTTTCAGTTATTAACTAACTGTTGTTTGAGTGACACGTGTATAGGTCCCTCCTAAATTTAATGAAAAATATGACCATTGGAGAAGGGAGCCAACTTTTGGAGCTTCACCTATAAATAAGATCTCATTTGAACATGCTCGAGACTTTTGGAGCTTTTCAAATTTTTGGTGCTCAGAACTTCCTGAAGTGATTTCTAGAGAGAGAGGATCCTATCAACTCTCAAGCTTCATGTAGAAAGATTGAACGGCTTGTTCAAACTTTACCTTATGCAGATTTGATTTGTGAGACTCTGATTGTTGTTGTGTACAATCGAGGGCTTCCGGGGATAGGAAGACATAGGTTCCCACACCTTGAATTTGAGGGCTTCCTTGCTATGGAAGACATAGGTGCCAACTACCAGATAGTTGAGGGCTTGTGGGGATAGCAAAACAGACTCTGATCTTCATATCAAGGGCTTAACCGGGTGTGGTTATGACAGACTTTCTTGAAAGTATAAATCAAGGGACCTTTATCCAAGGTTGTTGGATACCATTCTCTTTGGGTTAAAGACTTATTTCTTGTTACTTGCTTATTGTTACAAGTTTTTTTTATGCATTTTGTATTGTTGAGGAAAGTATATTATCTTATACTTCCTCAGCCTTATACTCTGATATATTTAGATTCTATATGCTTTAAGGTAGGATCTTAATCTTTGTAACTTTAGTAAAGTTTCATTTTCGGAATCACTTTTCTGGAATCAATCAAGCTATTAGAACTCATAGAGGTCTTGTGAATTATCTTGTTTAACCTTGTTAAACATAACCTTCTTCAAAATTTCCTAAGGTAATTTTTAAAAGGTACAATTCACCACCCCCCCTCTTGTATCTGAGAATCTCATTCTTATTTTGATCCTATGTTTGGTATTATAGAGTATATCATACTCAAATTCATACCGTTCTAATAGTGCCCACAACCACTAATGTGCCAATAGTTCTACAGTTCCTCCCCTACTACAATTCTACTACAATACCACTATAGGGATACTACTATACCTGCACCCACTAGATTTTGAACCTCTAACTTCCATGTAGTATTATAGGGTTTTTATGAATAAGATAAACCCCAACTATACCACTCTAATATAAAATTTACACTTCAAGAGGTTACCATATTTTTCGATTCCTTCAAACCATGTCCTAGACTATCCTCATGTGGATCTCCTAATTTTTCCACTAAAAAGTTATAAATAAGGTTTTCTTAGATGAACTCAACTAAAAATTGGTATATGAAAGGGAGGAAGATCCTATTCAAAAGTACCATAAAAATGGAAGGGGAATTTATCTTTCAAATAGGAATATTTATGTAATTATAAAGACCATAAAAAACATATTTTAATTCTCAGAATATACTCCCCATGAACCTAGAGTTGATGATATCCCAAGCTTATGTATGTCAATGGGAACCACTTCACCACCATCTAATTGATCAATGAGGTCATTTATAATCATTAAATGGTACATATTAATGTTTATCCCCATATTTTTATGATGGTAGTCAATAAATAATTCTAAGCTCATTTATTCATTCTTTGAAAGTAATATAGGGGATTACTAGTTGGATACACTAGGTTTAATAAATAATTTTTCCTAGAGATCCTAAAAATACACCATCAACTCCTGAAGAATACAAGGGAAGGTATGATATACTTTAGGGGATATTAAATTCATTTTTGAGTGTTGATTAATATATAAATGAATCTCTTATTGAGGATTTAAACTAGATACATCCTTAGGGAAGAAATATATGTAATCACCACTACTTTTTTACACTAAATATTTAAATCTTCAACTATTTCAAGAATAAATATTTCCATCTAATGTGTAACTTACTCAAAACTACTACATACAGGTCCTAATCATTCGGTATGGAAATCCTTGTTGATAATGAAGGAAATCCCAACTGATTTTCCTTGATGCATCTAACCCTCTGATTAAGTTGTTTATCAGATAATGGATTACCTTTAGTCATTCTATACATATAATGACATCATATATATTCATCTTACCCACCTAGAGCTCCCATAAGAATATCTATCCTCCATGTTATATGGAACGTTGATGGAATCTAGGAGATATTATAGAATCCCTCTTAGTGTGGGTCATTAACAACAATATTTAAGCTAGATTCTCCATTGGAACCTCATACACTTGGGTTAAGTATATAACAATGAAATAATGGATCATGTGTAGATCAATTTGGTCATTGTAGTGGAAAATGGTCATATAATAAAATTCAACCTATAGATCATCATCCTCCTTTATCAATATCACCTTTTAAGTTTCCACTTAGACCACTATTGGGAGGTCCCTGATTGTGCTTCTACCTTTGACATTGTGACTCATCATTGATGATTCCAGCCATTTAATCTCAATAGATTGGAAATAAATATACCATGTAATCAAATCCAATAAAAACAAAACAATTCCCATACATATGTTTACTAGTTCCCCTATGAATTACTTGTGTCCCCAAACCAAGAAACTAGTTGTGAGATCACTTATAATTCATCTATCTTGATTATAACTTTTTATGCATATCAATGGTGTATTATGACTTTAATCCATTATTTCCATCATAAGGTATTGTTTCTTACTAATCCCCTTTTAAAAATCTCTTCTCCATTAGGTCGCACATCAGCACCCTAATAAATTATGATATACATAGAGAGATGACACTTACTTTTATCACATTGGGAGTCCCTTTCTCAATATGTTTATCCTATAATAACCCACCATGAACCATATCTTAGTAGTTTTGTATACATCATTAAATCTTGCACATACTGGAAAACATTTACACTACCCTAATACCAAATAAGAAGATCTTGGATATGCATTAAATGTAGAGTCAACAAATATTACTACCCATGAAATAGGAACTCAAACTAAGTCTATGGGAGAGTCACATCATATTGAGTCTCATTAGAAAAGATTCACTAATATCATACTATGATTTGAAAAAAAAACATTCCAAATGAAAAACCATCTAATAATAAGGGGTTTGAACAATATATAACACTCAAACCATAGACCCCATCTATTATTTAGATAAATGGGGGGAAGATAGACCTTAGATTCAATGATGCCCCTATATTTAAAACTCATTCAGAACACTAAATAGACATTCATATTGGATAATAAATCTAGTAGGGAGCATACATTAGTACTACTAGATATGGTACCACCCACTACTTAGCTGGTGGAAGTGAAACGTATTGATGTCTCAAAGGTAAATACTAATTAATTGGAATTCAAAAATACATCTTTCTATATAACAGTCCATCCTTTATACCCTACCTTGGGATCCTAATGGGATATTCTCTTGGTGGAATCAATTAATTTTGACAAGTAAAACATGGATGAAAGAGTATAACAGAGTAGCTAAATCATAAAGGACATAGAAAACATATAGTTATTCATATATGATTCATATACCTTTAATTTCCCTACAACTAGTGTCTCGATGTATTGAGTTAACTAGCTTGTTATTCGAGTCCCCATGCATGGACATATCAACCCGGTCACTATCACCATGTTCCCTATCTGGAGATCCACACTCGATATGACATCAAACCATTTACTTAAATAATAAACCAATACTCACAACAAAATTATCTATAAAATATGTACATAGAAAAAAACTAACTTCTACACCACTCCGACATGACCCAAACTACTAGGGCCCTACCTAGGATGGTACGTGGTTGGGTATTTAATATCATTCTTACCTCAAATAGGCCAGGGTCTAGTGACTAGCATCGAATAATAATATATCTAATTGTGTATGATGCTACCTAATTTAAATTTATAGACACACCTATAAATATTATATAAAATGGGAAAATTACAACAAATTTTAAAACTAATTATAAATAATTCATGCATCAACCTCCAAGTATAGACAAGAGTGTAGTAACACATATCATAAAATGAAAGGTGTAATGTAAGATATTAATAACTGGAAGAATTTATAACCTAGAAATATTGTGAAAAGTTTACCCAACTCATGAACTCCAAAGATCAACACCTCTTGCATTCAATACCACTAAATAACACTATGTTCCAACCACACCTGTCCCAACATGATTAGTACCAAAATTTTTATCATTAGAGTAAAACATTACACATGTTTTCAGGTCACTCATGCAAGGTTGAGTATAAACATAACTAGAAGTATTCCTTTAAAATTATAAACTAAGTAAAATAAATATTAGTCATCTCGTATAATAAATTTATTTTGAAAAATTTTAAAAAATATATTTTTAAAGAATGTACATGAGTAACAAATATAGATCTCATCCTTCACATCTATGTGTAGATTGAATACTATTCAAAACTCTGTAAAACCCAAAAATACATTACCAATTTTCCTACACAACCTCTCTAAATAAATGGGGGACTATGCCTCACTGGTGGGTGTATAATCCATTGTGGGAGTACATACCCAAGGAGGAGGACCATGCACCACCTGAGTACTATGATGAAAGATTAATGACTCTATAGATAATGGAACACACCCTTGGTGTTTATTAGGGAGTAAAAACCATATGAAAAATTTGATATATGGGACTACACCTCGACAAAACACACCTATCATGAGAGTAAAATTCCTATTAGAATACATATAATAATGCTCATGCCACATCATTTTCTAACCACAATAGATGAGAGTAACCTTATCACACCACAATACTGCAAATAAATATATTAAAAATTTACACAATCATGATCTACATGAAAAAAAATATATTGGAAAAGTTTTATTCCAAAATAAAATTTTAAACTAAGAGACATGATATGATGGTGGTTTAAGGAGAATATACACAAAATTTTACATAGGGTTCATAATGTGTAGCCCACATAATTTTATTCATCATGTACTATCACCCTCTATGGCATATAAAATCCAATATATACAACAATAAAAATATGGAACATGGCATGAGAGATCAATAGTAGTACTCATTGTGTAGCATGGGCCCTAATTCATGTAAAACATGAGTACATTGTGTGTACCTAAGGGGGACATGGAATGCATATCTAAATGTGTACTTTATGTGTAAAACCAAAACACATGTTTTGCTCCTCTATTCAGTACAAATTGTATATCCTGGCCCATATTTCATGTATATTGAAATTATCTTCTAGGTGTTTACTCCATATACAATCCATGTTGTTAACAATGTTTTACGTGGTGTGTTTTCACATTGTTTGCATCATGTGATATTTTTATTTCTTAAAACCTAAGCCACTAGAACCTTGAATTACATGATACCTATTCTTTTGAACTTAATTACTTACAGAAAGTTCTGTAAAACTAGATTTTTTATCAATAAATTAGTCACAATTTTAATTCATATCGTGATATTCCACAATAGGCATAAACTTATCATTGTCCCAACTGATGGTTCAATGTTTACTTAGGTATAAATCCCAATATTACATAGGCTACTAACTATCAGATAATGTCTAAGGTTTAATGGTGGGATTAATTTACACCAATAATAAGTGTTCAATAGTAGTAAAAATAACCAAAATCTAATACAATGGATTAATAAGGAATAAATAATTCATTGAAAAGGAAAATAAATCACAAAATAGAAGAGATATCAAAACGAATTTATATAAATATCTTAAAAGATATACATAAACAACATGTCATATACATCAATAATTGAAAAAAATGAAAACTTATAGAACACCCACAATAATTTTCTCTTGGAATAGCTTGGTATGGAATACCCATTAATAGTCTAAACAATCCAAATTATGCATTAGTTATTGGCCACTTTCCCTTGTCTTCTCATGTAATCACGATGTCGACTCATGTACCAAACATAGGCTCAAGTAGGGAATGAGTACGGCTTTGTAGGATACCACCAATGATCTCTATGGAATACCAATTTTGAGTATATAGTTCACACTTATGTGAATAATAAAACAAATAATTAGTGTACATAAAAACAATCATCATCCTTTGGGTTCCACGATGACATTTGGGATCAACCATACCTATATTGGCCAATGTCAAATGTATCTGATCGATATATATATATATATATGTTTGTTTATGTGTGTTAGTTTTTTTGTGGGAGAATGTCATATAGATGGGATAAAATCCAAAACTAAGTATTGACTCTATGTCATTCCATGTCAATAATCTCAACAACAAATCTGTGGTACGTCTCCATGAAATTCATTATTTTCTGAATCACTGTCAAATACATGTAACATGCCTAAGGACTTAAAAATTACTAATATCATCGAAGAATCTATAGGGGATATCCCTAATTAATTCTAAATAAAAAGGCTTATGAATGAATCTAAGGGGGTTTTCCCAAGGATTTATAAATTAATTAGTTCAAAGATAAATCTAAGGGAGTTTATCTGAAGAATTATAAATCATTTAACATATTAATTCACCAATGATTACATCACTCATAAAAAATTGATATATTAATTCAAATTATGTACCTACATTATTTCATGGTGTGATTGTACATCAAAAAATAGGTTACACTCAAGTATTACACCGAAATTTCCAAGTCCATTCACTTAAATCCACGTCACCCATAGGCCTACTCTTTTAATTAAACATTTAATTTACCATATTCATCACACTATAAGGGTGGTTAATTTCCTAGTCCACACTACTCAATGGAATCCTCTCAACCCATAGGAACATTTAATATAAAGTTTATGTCCATTTCAAATTTATTTGTAATTTAATATTTTGAGTGTATAGTATATCAAAATGACAACACATTGAATAGATTATAAAAACAAAATTAATTTATGGGTTAACCTTAAGACCACCTACCCCTTTCTTATAGATGTTCACTCATCCAATAAAAGGCAATGATACAAGTATAAATGGAATTAATTGGAAAAATATAATAATACCATAAAAATTGGTCATATAAGATAGAGATGATATGAGATTTCCTGATACCTATAGAAACTGGTAAAATTTAGAGACAAACTAATTTCTTTTCCATAACCATAACATCACAAAGAAAAATTATTGATTCATTGGTGAAATGGAAGATAATACCACTTGAATGTTGTGATACCCAAATATTGGGGGTAACATCTCACTATTGGCCATGTAATCCCACCCTCTAATTAAGAACCCCCGTCATTTATTAAATAATTAATACATGAAAAATCAACAAGAATAATTAATTACATTATTTAATTATTCATATTTTGAGTCAATTGTGGTAGGGGGTCCTCCCCTTTTCATGATCTTTTCATTCCATGGAACCTTGTGTCACATTGTGATTGGATGCAACTAGTAGTTTTATAACTACACACCTAACTAATATACCCAAAAATACTATCATTCCTTTCCCAAAAACCCTAAAATTTATATTATGGGGATAGTTATGGGGTTTAGAGAAAGTTTAAAGGAATTCAAGTCATAAAATGTAGGGGTATTATTACTTTCCAACTATATAATAATCCTTCCCTAATTTGAATTCACATACACACATAGCTTCATCACAAAACAACTCTAGAAATTGGGCCCATATATCAGACTCTAATTTCCATTTTTTCCTCCTTGATATTTCTATGAAACCACTACACATATACCAGAATAAAAATATTACTATGAAGATCCTATACACTCAGATCGATTATCCATACTTCATGCTCTTCAACGGATGTTTCTACTTCTTACTCAATAAAATAATTATCCATTATAAAATATAGATCAAGATAGTAAATTTTAAGGAAAAATATATATATATTAAACAAATAAAAATACTAAAATGATGTAGAAATGTCAATTAGTACTCCACCAGACTAACCCTCTTTACTATTTCAAAACTCAGACCCTATCTTCCCCTATATCTGAACATGAATGTATCCCAACCTTGTAAATAGTCAAAATAATTCTCAATCACCCACCTAAAACTCAATAAGTTGGCTTATATGGTGAGATATATTTCAAGATCTTAAAGGAAGTATAAACAATAAACCTCTCACCTAGAACATAATACAAACAAACCCTTATGAAATTTACCACATATTAATGATCAAAGTTGTGTATAGAAAAATTTCTATCCTAGGGTATTAATTTCACGGATTCATACATGACCACATGACCTTCCTATAACAAGACTTATACCAACCTGACACTTGATGCATCATAATTAATTGTTTACATCCTACCTGAATCAAGTAATATTAGTATCAGTACGTCTGTCAAATATTACATCACCACATAAAAATTTATCTCATATGAATCATACTAGAAAAACTACACACATTTTGATGTGGAAGTTCATAAATTCAATCAAATGGGAAAAGTCTCAGATAAACCTCCAGTAATAATCGGTGATGCCCAAAACACATAATATGTTCAAATTTATTGGCTCTATATGAATATTTAATGGATATAACCTTATTAGGGTCTATAAACACTCCCACCACAGACATGTTGTTCCTCGAAAAGTGTACCCCGTCAATACAAAAATACCACTTAGATAACATGGCATAAAAATGACACACTCTAAGTGTTATTAACACAGTATACAGCTTCTATAGGTGATCCATCCAATTCAGGGACTACTCAATAATTTCATCAAAAAAATAAAAAAAATTATTTAGATTTAGCTGGGAAACCCAAATTATAAATTCTATAAATATATTATTGGATCATTCATTAAGATTAATGACATCACCAAAAATTTATAAAAACCACACCAACTCCAAAAATAAGTTTGTGGTATTTCTAATTCCTCACAAATAATTGATAATGAATCTATGTTAAATCAATCATATAGAATAATTAGTATCCTATTACCTGATCAAAAAATTAATCTATATAGGGATATCGATACTTATTTTTATAAATATCCTAATTCAACATCGAATTGTTAATAAAAACGTCAATTAAACATCTTCTTTAATAAAAAAAGGAACAGATAATCGTTATTAGATGTTCTAGTATGAATTAATCCCTATTATTTTTAGTCCTCTAGATGATCCTTATGCTCACATACCTCCATAGGATCAATCCATTAAGATCAAATAGAAATAGGTTTTGATATAGGTCTGATATCGAATGTAAAATTAATATCTCCTTCTCTTGATTAAAATCCATGAGAAATATTTTATAAATATATCTTGAAACTAATCATAAATATTCAAAAAACATCCCACTATGAATTTCCATTATCCATCATAAGACGGGAAACATGAGATATGATTTCACTCAGCTATCGATGACCCAGTTTGGAAAAGTGTTTTTGAATATTCCACTCTACAACATGAATATAATTTCATCACTTGGTAGAGGTGAATCCCACTTATTGATGATATAATATTTTTATTAAAATTATATTCCAAGTATAAAAAGAAAACCATTCATATTTAATAAGAAGATATTATAATGTAATCAATGACTTCCCGCCTCTAAGGAAAAATCACTACAATAGAGAAATCCCTCATATCATACTCCTAATGGTGTGTAAATAGATATAGAAAAATTACCCAAGATTCCTAGAAATGGTGTAAGGATCCAACCTTAAATATTACATTATCTTTAATTAAGTTAATAATTCATATTGAGGATCTTTTCAGGTGTAGATCATTAGAGAATTAGGTCATAACTTATACATAACAACTTCAATATTACAACTAAACACTTCTACTAACTATCCATTTTTTCATAAAACAACAACTCTAAAAAAATAAACAAGTATAGTTCCATGTTTTAGAAAATTTGAATTTTCCTGGATCACATACATGACCCTATTCATCTTTAAGTCCTGTGAAAAAACATTTCAAATCTTGGGACGTGCATAAAAATCTCATTAAGGGATACACAAATAAAGAAAACTGTTAGTTTTTCAAAATAACATGTAAAACATGAATACTTTATCATAAATTAATACTTTTCACCTTAAAGAAGTAGAAAAAACACTTCACTAAATATAAGATCATTGATTACCCTTTTTGTAACTAAAAGATTACCATAAGTTACATAAAAAACAACATATATCATATAAGGGTGACTTGGGACATAAACATACTTAAATGGAATAACCATATGGTCGACTTCCACAAATATTACTAAATGAAATAGCCATATAGACAACTTCCATACCCAATGTTTTGTAGGTTATAACATAACCATCCATCCTTGTTTTATTGTGGAACAACCCTTCATTTGGTTTATCAAGTAACTACCCATCAAATGTCCAAGTACCATTATATAATCATCACACATAAAAGATTGAAAATATAAACATTTCAATCATAAAATTTTATTTGCAATCACAAGAAAAAATTTCAATATATTGAAATAGTAAATCCACTTTAAAAGACATTTTCAATACCAAAATATATAAAAAAGTTATATGATATTTATTTTCCATTTAAAAATATCACGGCTTGTTAAGGAAGGAAAATATCAAATAATGCTCACGACGGCGGAAAGGTCATTGTCACCACATATGTTAAAAAGAAACATTCCATTTCTCATTTATAAAAATGCTTCATAGAAAAATATTCCCTTTGAATGTAATGAAATTTAAAAAGGATTTATACACCTTATAAAATAATGTTTTGTATAAATTAAAATATGCCTCAATGAAAGGATATTGAGACGAATTCCCTTACAAATATCATTTTGTAAATAAAATAGATCGATTATGTGTATTAACTATAAATACACATAAGTAATTTATAAATACAAGATAGTATATCAAAATTCATTTCTCACATAATAATAGCCTGACATACTCAAGAAGTAGAAGATTAACCCAAAGAATGGAAATTCGGTTAAGAAGTTCCCTTACCTTAAGTATGAATCATCAGGTATATTCCTTGTTCTTACTCAATAATAAACATATGTTAATTTATACATGATTCAGAACCTTTTCAAGTTTATTATTCCTTTAATATCACTTATTACCTTTCTATAACAATCATATAATTATTTTAGTTCATATCGGTCGTTTTGTCGATGCAGGACACTTGAGTCAAAAATGAACTTGTTATAATTACAAATTGATTGTATTTTCAAAAGTACATTATCTCCATAATTATATTCATGATTTATATATAATATATATCATATATATCCAGTATATGTGTATTTATAATTGTCTATACCATTTGGATATAAGAAATGAAATGCACAGTTCATGGAGACGGTCAGTCATACGTACGCATGAACGTTATCTTCATTTCATTTTCTTATTTAAAGTAATGAAAAATAAATTACACAAAGTTATATTATAACTCAATTATAATATTTATGTTATATATGTTACATAATTTTATTAATTCTATCCTTTATACGTTCCATGTATAGAATGAATGAGTCATATCACTTTGAGTGGGCAGTAGTCTGCACTTCCTCAAATGAAATTATCGTATTTATAAAACATGAAAAGAATAAAGGTATGTTATAAATGATAATTACATAAGAATATAGATAAAAAATTTCATTTAAATCATATATAATTACATTTCTTTCGTAATTTCCACCATGAGAGATGGTAGGAGAATATTGAGCAATCATCGTTTCATGAGGTAGTAATTCTCTGTCCATAGAAACAATATGTTCTATACCCATTAGACAGAGGTGTGTGTAAGTGTAGTTAGAATATGTTTCATAAAAATAACCTATTATATTTAATATATAGTTGTTTTAATAAAATAATTTAATAAATATAGTTTAGGGGGTTCGAGAAGGAAATTAAATGGAAGAAGCTTGAGAGAATACATTACCTCAAATCAGGTAACTCCTTTTGATTTAACATAAAAGGCCTTCTTGAACCTCTTTATACCTAGTTGAAGTATTCTATGAATAATATATGAATGTTGGGAGATTATTGGAATATATTTTGGATGATATAATGGGCTTTAGAGTTGTGAGTAATGGGTTATAGGTGGTGGCCTTTTATAAGAGGGAGGAGGGGTACTTTAGGATTGTCTTGAAAGATTGCTTTGTTATAAACTGAATTTTGATTTAAAAAGGTCCCCAACACATTTAATTAGAATATAAGGTGATTATAGTTAGAATTACTCTCAAACAATAGGTTTTTGAAAAGTTTTGGTTTCAAATTTAACCATATTATTTAGCTTTAACCCTTAGTTAACTAATTTAACACTTATCATGTCTTATTGTATATTCATTCTATAGGGTTAATATAGTTACTATAAAAAACCAAGAGACCCAAAATGGATCATTAATGAACTTTTTAACATCATATATATCAGTTGGACAAATATTAGATTTTTAGTTCTATTTTATCTTTTAATAAAATACAAATTTTTTTAAAAACTCATTTATGTCAATTTTTTTACTATTCATATGAGGAATTTTTAAAATTTCCATAAAAACTTTATTATTTAAAAAAATCCCCATTGATTATAATATAAAAATTAATACACATACCTAAAATTCTTGTATAGCAAAAAAAGTTTCAATATAAATTTATTGTAATATTTATAATCTCGTTTATTTAAAACATTCATTAATGAGGTAATCGCTACATCATCATTGTGTCATACATAAATTAATTTATTTGAAGTATAAAAATTATAAATAAAATAACATGATTTATGAAATATTTTTTTATTTCTAATTAAAATTAGTAGACTAAAATATCACTTATATAACTCCATATAAAAAATGTTTTACTAAAAGATTTATGTTTATGTTACATGCTCCTTAACATTAAATTAATTTTTGTAAAATGTCATTTTCACTTACAAGTTGCTCCATGGGGTCCCAAAATAGTCCAAAGGATGACCATGGTCGTACATATATCATAAAATAGGGTTAGGACATGTGTTAGGTTAATTATTATTATTATTATATTATTATTTTTACCCTTATTTACCAGATTTACCCTTTAACCATGGTAAATAAAATATTTACTAAAATTACTATTCATAATGTCTAAAAATAAAAGTTACCTATTTACAAAATTTGGAAATTATAATTCCAAATACAGAATCCATATTTCTAAATTCAAGACATAGAAGTTCCAGAAATTAATTTAAAATTAATTCTCATTGTCAAAACCAAAAAACCTTTTTTAAGAAGTAAAAACTACCAAAAGATCGACATGTGTTTATGTCCAATTTCATAGTGAAATTACTTTCAATGGCCAAAATTGGATTAAATGATAAAAATATAATCTAATTACACTTTAAAATAAATTAAAATTACAATCTAACTATATAAATAAATTATTTTAAAAGGTATTTTTGAATTAAAATCTAGTATTTTTCAATATTCATTTAAAAAAGACCATTAGTAGAAAAAAAAACAACATTTCATCCAAAAAAAATTTTAGTGTTCCGATTCTAAATAAGATGTTTATTTTGTCAAATAAAACATATAAATTTTTCAAAACTAGATGTAAAAAGGGTTCTCCATTAAAAGGATGTAAAACTGAATTTTTAGAAAAATACTTCTTTTTCTCAGAAAAAAAAAAGAATTTATTCTTATATTGAATATAGAAAACATATAAGATGAATTTAAAACATTAAATTGAATATATATCATATAATTTTAATTAAATAAAAATCCATAAAGAGTGGTATGAAAATATAATTATTCTCTTTTAAATAGGTTTTCATAAAAACTAGGGGTGTCCAGACCCGACCCGACCCGACGGGTTCGACCCGACCCAACCGGGTTGGGTCGGGTTGGGTCGGGTTGCTGGGAAAAAAACCCGGGTCGAGTTCACATCGGGTCACTTTTGTATGGGTCGGGTCGGGTCTCGGGTTGGGGTCATTTAGACCCGACCCGACCCGTGACCCAACCAAAAAAAATCTATCTCTCTCTCGCCGCGGGCAGGCAGCCCCCCCCCCCCCCCCGACATTTCCTTCCTTCCTTCCACCCCTCTCGCTCGCGCTCTCGCCCTCCTCCTCTCCCCACCCCCCGAAGAAACCCTACCCCCTTCTTCCTCTTCCCTCACGACGAACAACGTTCCTCCCTCCCTCCCTCACATGATTCGCTCGCTCGCACTCTCACCTCGCCAGGCATCAACCACTGCCGGCCTGCTCCTCCTCTCTCTCTGGCCAACCGACTGACCTCGACCTTCCCTCGCGGTGAACAAAGAAACCCTACTCTCCCTCCCTTACTTCCCTCGTGAGTTGTGGTCGGACAAAACCCTACCCTCCCTCCCTCTCCTACTTCCTCCTTCCCTGAGTTTCCCCAACCCCTGGCTTGCGGCGCCTCCTACTCCTATCTAAGAGACTAACAGTAAGCATTTTTTAAAATTTTTAGTACTCTAACCCATTATTAGTGGTGGTATGGCTTTGAATTTAATTTGGTTGTTGATTTTTTAGTATTTATATTGATTTTAAAGGTGGATTAAAATAGGATTGACAAAGTTGGATTTTGGGTGTGCTTTGCGGCGGTGCCTCCTCCTACTGTCTGTTGCTGCGTGCATGTGTGTGCGGTCTGGATTGGTTAACTAATTGGTAAGCAATTTTTATTCGAAAACCCTTATTAATGCTTTGAATTTGGTTGGTGATTTTTTAGAATTTATCTTGATTTTACCCCATTGATGAGTGTGTTATAACCTATTGTTTATACTTGTGTGAGAATTCATTTGATTATATGAATTTTGATTCATGTTTCCTAGTTTTGGATGAGTCCATTTATTAAATTTAAGAGGGTGTGTGTTAGAGGTCAATTTTTTTTATAATGCCTTTGGGTAGTGTGAATCTCACATTAGGGTAGTGTGCATCTCACTTTGAATCTGTATTGTTTATACATTATGTTGTGATCATTGATTATTTTTGGCATATGAGTTGTCACATTTTTTTATGTGCTTATATTGGATCTTTTTGAGTAAGAATCATGGTGGTGAGACTTGATTTTTATGATTATTATCAATTGTTTAGAACTTTATGGACTTTCATTTCATTAATTATTCCCTTTGACAGCGGCTAGCGATCATGGAAGGTGATAAAATAAGTGGTTCTGATCCTCTAGTTGGCGCAAGAACCCAAAGTCAGATGGGGTCAACTCCAACTACACATTCAATAGAAAAAGGAGGGGGAGTAGTAACATACCAGTTGAAGAAAGTGAGGGTAATAAGTCTCTTGAAAAGGTAATAATTCCTAAATCTACTACTGGTTCTAGAATTTCTCATGCTTGGGATCATTTTCATAAGAAAAATTGTAGAGCTATTTGTAATTATTGTGGAAAAGGTTATGCTTGCACATCTGGACAACATGGAACTAGTAATCTGAATAGACATTTGATAAGGTGCAACAAAAATCCACACAAAAATCTTGAAAAAAGTCAAACCACTCTTGGTATTAGGAAGAAGTGTGAAGATGAGGATGATGGGACGGTTAAAATTTCAGTAGCTCATTTTAACCAAGAAGAGTGCAGAATAGCTCTTGCTAAAATGATAATCATTGATGAGTTATCATTTAAGTATGTTGAGAATCGAGGTTTTAGAGAATTTATTGAAGTTGTTCAACCTCAATTTCAAGTTCCATCTAGCCAAACAGTTTCAAGGGATTGCTTACAGTTATATTTGGCTGAGAAAGAAAAATTGAAGTCTATGTTTGATATGTTCTCTCACATGGTATGTCTTACCACCGACACATGGACTTCAATTCAGAATCTGAATTATATGTGTGTGACTGCACATTTTATTGATGATAATTGGATATTGAATAAAAAAATCATCCGGTTTTGTCTTGTTGCGGATCATAAAGGGGAAACAATTGGTCGAGTATTAGAACAGACATTGAAACAATGGGGGATTGAAAGGATTAACACTGTTACAGTGGATAATGCTAGTTCTAATAATACAGCAATCAGTTATTTGGTGAGGAGGGTTAATGATTGGAATGGGTCTATTCTTAATGGAGAGTATATTCATGTTAGATGTTGTGCACATATTTTAAACCTTATTGTTAGTGATGGGTTAAAGGAAATATCGACATCAATTTCTAGAATCAGAGCTTCTTGCAAATTTGTGAGAAGTTCACCTTCAAGATTGGCTCTTTTCAAAAGCATAGCTGAGGAGTTAAAAATTCCTAGTAAACAAGCCATAATTCTTGATGTTCCTACTAGGTGGAATTCTTGTTACTTTATGTTGGATGTTGCAGATAAGTATGAAAAAGTATTTATTCACCTTGATGAGGATGCAAGTTTTAGGAGTGCTCTTGTCTGTGAAGGTGGGGCTCCTACAACATATGATTGGGAGCGTGCTCGTGTATTTGTCAAGTTCCTAAAAATTTTTTATGATAGCACTGTTGAGTTTTCTAGTTCTTTGCATGTGACATGTCACACATTCTTTCATACACTTTGTGACATATATAGAAAAATCAAGAAATGGATGAAGAGTCATGATATTACTGTGAGTGCAATGGCTATTAAAATGAAGCTTAAGTTGGACAAGTATTGGGGTATTGGTTCAAATTTTAATTCTCTCTTGCTTGTGGCAGTTGTTCTTGATCCCCGATATAAATTGGAATATGTTCGGGATAGTTTTGAAATGATGTTTGATGATGAAGAAGACAAAAATCAGTTGATCAGCAAATTAACAGAGGTTTTGAATAATCTCTATGAGTTTTATAAATGTAGATATCCCATTGCAGTTGTTGGTGATAAATGTGAGTCCAGTTCTCATCAATAGTCACATCATGATGCTAGTACCGATAGTGAGGATGATGGGAAATGGAAAGATGCATATAGATTAAAGAAAAGAAAAAGGCAGATGACACAACAAAGGAATGAACTAGAGAGATATCTTGAGATTGATGATTGTGAGGATGATTTTGAAGGATTTGATATTTTGAGTTGGTGGAAAGTAAAGGAAAGCAAATATCATGTTATCTCATGCATTGCTAGAGATATTCTAGCAATTCCTTTAACTACAGTATCTTCAGAGTCATCTTTTAGTACAGGAGGATGAGTCCTTGATCCATTTCGTAGTTGTTTGAATCCCAACACTGTTGAAGCATTAATTTTCTCACAAAATTGGTTTATAAAGTCTAAACCAATTGACATTCGAAAGCAACTAGATGAAGTGGAAACAATTGAATCAGGTACTAGCATTAAAAATATTATGTATTTTTATCATTTTTCATTTTTCAATTATAAACGTTTGTTTGAAAAAGTAAAAGACTGACTTGTTATTTTTTTGTTGTGTTTTTTTAAGATAAGCCACCATCCATCACAATTCATGATCAGACTTTCACTACCTAAAGTAGAAGATGCAAGGATGATATAGAGCACTCTTAATTAAGGTATAAATTTGTGATTATTTTACAAATTCTTTTCATAATATTGTCATCACATCACAGGGGTGGGGATGGACAATGGAGGGGCTGGGTCTGGGGGAGGGAGGGGCTGGATGGACAGGGGTCTGGGGGGAGGGGCTTCTTGGTATGGTGGTGGGGCTGGACACTGGACAGGGGAGGGGATGGACAAGGGAGGGGCTGGGTCTGGGGGAGGGGGGTGCTGGGTCTGGAGGGCTAGACAGGGGTCTGGGGGGGAGGGGCTGCTGGGTCTGGTGGGGCTGGACACTGGACAGGGAAGGGGATGGACAGGGGAGGGGCTGGGCTGGGTCTGGGGGGCTGGACAGGGGAGGGGTTGGGCAGGGGTCTGGGGGGGAGGGGCTGGGCAGGGGTCTGGGGGGGAGGGGCTGGGTCTGGTGTGGCTGGACACTGGACATGGGAGGGGCTGGAGGACAGGGGAGGGGCTGGGTCTGGGGGAGGGAGGGGCCCGGATGGGTCTGGGAGGGCTGGACAGGGGAGGGGCTGGACATGTGATAATGTGTTTTAAAAAAGATCAATCATATTTTATTTTTCAATCAACTTAACTTGGACTATTTTTCAGCACTTATTGAAAATTGTTTATGGAACTTATTACTTGTAATAAATAGTTACACGATTCTTCAGGTGTCGGTGCCTGCGGTCATTGGATGAGTATGGGCAGGTGTTCCATGGATTTTGGGCACAACCACTTCTAGACCACCCAGGAGAAGCTGCAGTTCTATCTTTGTACCAAGACATTGGTATGGTTGTTTTACAAGCTGTTTTTTCCCTCCTATCAGTTTTCCAAACAGTTTTTTTGTAAGTAAAGGTTTGAGGTTTTTAATTTCATGTCAAACAAGAAATTATTTGATAATGTAGAAATTAATTTATTTATATATTTAGCTCAGCATGAATGCTGATATATAGTTGCATTATAGTTTTCTGTCCATAGTGTTACAATTAAAATGCACAATTATTTTGAGTTTTATTATTTAATTTGGTTTCTCGACAGGGGTCTGGGGGGGAGGGGTTGGGTCTGGGGGCTGGCCGCACAACACAGGGGTCTGGGGGGGCTGGGTCTGGGGGCCTGGACAGGGGTCTGGTCTGGGGGGGAGGGGCTGGGTCTAGACTCTAGGGGGCTGGCTGCACAGGGGGGGAGGGGGCTGGGTCTGCTGGGCTGGCTGCACAGGGGGGAGGGGGGGCTGGGTCTGGGGGGCCGGGTGCACAGGGGGTGTGGGGCTGGGGGGCTGGGTGCACGGGGGGTGTGGGGCTGGGGGGCTGGGTGCACAGGGGGTGGGGGGCTGGGTGCATAGGGGGTGGGTGCACAGGGGGTGGGGGGCTGGGTGGGTGGGTGGGTGCACAGGGGCTGGGGGATGGGTCTGGGGGGCTAGCCGCCCAGGGGCCAAGCTGGGGCGAGTGGAGGAAGGAGATCGAAAGATGATAGGTTGAATCTGTGTGAGAGCTTGAGCATGAGTCATTATCAAATAAGTCATGCTGGCAGAATTATAGCTAGAAGGTTCTAGAAGTGTTCTTATAGGAGCAGTGGGTGGCACAATAATGGAATGACTTTGGACATGCCGATATGGCTTGATTAGGTTGATGAAGCCCATGATTATCTCCCCACCATACTGTATATCCATTGTGAACTCCTTCTTATATTCAAAGAACTTTTCAATTGTAGGAGTAAAATCCTTGAACAACTTCACTTGATCTCTAGAGTCTTGGGTTACAGGAGGGATTTTGAGGTTCTCAGTCAAATACTTGAAGCGGTTGTCCAGTTGATATTTAGTGTAAATTATTTCGAATTTGTAATCTACTTTCTGAGTTATTTCCTCCTAAGAAGCTATAGACTTGTTTGAATAAAATATAACCATGTCATGTGTTTTACCTAATTTGTTATAGAATTATCTGATCACTTACACCCATCATGGTTCTCATCTCTTCTCTAATGATAGTCACAATATTTATGTCTAGTGGGTGAGACATAGGAGTTGCTGAGCTAGTGCCCCTTGTAAAACGTCTCACACATCTTTCCTTAACTGGGTAAAATTGAGAGCTTGAAAGTGATAAATAATGTCCTCAAGTCCTTTCATAATCATGTCCATGGATGTTATATACTGAGAAGTCAGGCTATTGACAGTTGAAACCAATCCATTCAACTCATTTCTTAACTTTTGATTTTCTCTCACAATGGCTTTAATGAGTTCAACTAACCTTGGTTCCACTTGGAAAATAATTGTTCTAGAGAGAAGAGATGCATCACTCTCACTCAATATCAACATTGGAATAGGCAAATAAAAATTTCTAATGGTTGAGCATAGGTCTTCCTTAAAATTTTCAAAGTCAAATTTAGTGACATAGTCACTCGAAAGAGTCCCAACCACTGATCTCCTTGAAACTGCTACACTCTCCTCATCATCTGAGTCTGAATAATCCAAACCAATAGCAATATATCCAGGATTCCTTTCCCATTTAGACTTGATAAATGCATCTAGAGTAATGAGTGTATCAACTCTCACTCTTTCAGGTTGAGGCTCCCCCCCCCCAACTGGATCTCTCCTCACATGTTGCTCCCCCTCAACTGGATCTCTACTCATCTATTACTCCCCCTAAACTTGAGGTATACTTATAACATATACCAACTGGGGTACTGGGAATAATTTTTCTCTATATACATACCGACTACAATTACTTCTTTTTCCTCGTCACCAGCTTCTGCAAGACTAGGAGTTTCAATAATCTGTTCTTGGTTCACATTACCAGCAGGTTCTATAATGGCATATTGATCATCACTAAAATGATCAGAACCATTGTCACTTCAAATACTTTCATTATTCCCATCATCTTCATTCTCAAATTCATATCTTTCACTTATACTATCACTTTCTCCACTTTTATCACCATATTTTTCATTTCCTTCTTCCTCACTACTAGAGCCACTGCCACTTTCTTCTTCTTCTTTGTCTGCTTTATCTTCTTCTCCAGATTCCTCTTTTGAACCATTGGATCTGCTCATATATTCTCATATAATTTAATATCATATCCAACCCACTCCATCATCTAGGGATTCCAGATTATCTTCATTTTCTTGAAAATTTTCTCACTCAAGCACACACCACTACAGGGGTTGGGTGCACATGGGCTGGGTCTGGGGGGCTGGGTGCACAGGGGTTGGGTGAACAGGGGGTGGGGGCTGGGGGGCTGGGGGGCTGGGTGGGTGGGTGCACAGGGGCTGGGGGCTGGGTCTGGGGGGCTAGTCGCCCAGGGGGAGGGGGCTGGGTGTGGTGGGCTGGATGCACAGGGGGGGCTGGACAGGGGTCTTGGGAGGGGGAGTGGCTGGGTGGGTCTACTATGGGGGGCTGGGGCTGGACCGGGGTCTGGGGGGGTTGGGTCCGGGGGGCTGGACAGGGGTCTGGGGGGGAGGGGCTGGGTCTGGGGGGGCTAGGTGCATGGGGGGGCTGGCTGGGTCTGGTGGGGGGATGGCTGCACAGGGGGGCTGGCTGGGTCTGGTGGGGGGCTGGCTGCACAGGGTGGGGGGGGGGGGGTATCGCTGCACAGGGGGGGTCTAGCAGCACACAGGGGGGAGGGAGGGGCTGGGTCTGGGGGGCTAGCTCGGGCTAGCTCGGGCTGGCTCGGGCTGGATCGGGTTGGGTCGGGTTGGGTCGGGTTCACCCAAGTAACCCGACCCAAACTGACCCGACCCGCAGAGGGTTGGGTTGGGTCGGGTCGTTCGACCATGAGTCGGGTAACCCGACCCCCAATGGTTTGGGTTGGGTCGGGTCGCCTACCCGCAAAGTATGAGACCCAACCCGACCCGACCCGTCCCGCCGGTTTTGGGTCGGGCCCTAGAACACCCATGACCCGACCCGACCCGACCCATGGACACCCCTAATAAAAACCCATCCATTATATTCAATTGGATTTTATTTACATTTCTAATACATTTGGTAATAAATGAATTTTCATTTAAACATTTTTAAACCATGTTTCAAAATTAATTTGACACAATTAATTCCCTATATTCAAACGGCTAGGCTTTAACTACCATTTAGAATAATAATAATAATATTGCATTATTTTTCATTATAACTCAATGTTGTGTGAAATGTAAGATTTTAGAGAAGCTTATTGTTGCGTGTCGAGTACGCTATCATAAAAAGCATCCCATTTAAATTAAAATTAATATATTATTCATAAGTATTAATAGAAATTAAAAAGTATTATTCTATAAATACTTGGGTCTCTACATCCTTCCCCCTTTTAAAATTGTGTCCTCACAATTTTAAAATTGGGATTGGAAGCTTCATTGAAAGTCTCACATTGGAAAAAGGTCAATAAAACTATCACTTTAAAAGAAATAAAGACAAGTATAAAGGTAACCCAATATAAAACATACTATTATTCCATGAAAACATTGATATGGAAGAGAAAACAAACCATCAAGTTCTATGGGTAGTGATAGAAAACTTGATCAGGAGAAATTTAAACACCAAAAAAACCCAAACATGTGATAAGTTAAATGGTATTTGATTCCCCATTAGGAAAAAGTAAACTAACAAAGTTTTTTTGTCTTAAGTTCCCTTTCATATAGTTAGAGAATTTATTTATGATATTAACTATGAACATAATGAAATATATTTACTTTTCAGGTAGAGTTTCATCCTTTAATAAGTTTCTACCAAAAACTAATCTTTTCTCCAAACGATGAGCATCCAAGATGACTTGGTCACACCTGAAATTATAGAATCATATTTTATGGAATAAAATGATTCAAAAAAGATGACCCATATATTTCCCCTATATTTATACATTAACCAAAACCAAAATGGTTAGTACAAGATCAAATAATCACCAAAAAGTATAATATTTTATAAAAATAAATACTACTCTTAATCTCCAAAATTGAACAAACAATACCCAAAGTTCAACAAAAACCATTAAAACACAATTATCCTTAAATTTTTTCAATATAATCCAAACTAAGATTGAAAACCAATACTTAGAAGAATTTAATCACACAGTCTTACACAAAAATCATAACATTTATCTCCAAATAACATCGGTTACTCTTAAGGTCTCATAATGAAAAGTAATTAACCAAATCACATATTTTCTATCATAGGTTAATCATTTCCATAAATAACCCAAATCTCTATATGTCCAAAACAAAAAAAACATTTGTCCAAAATAATTTCAACCATTACTCCACAAATAAAATCTCAAAGTATTCTATTTTCTTTAGGCATATAGTGTTCCTAAAAGAGAAAATGTCTTCCAAAATAACCTTTATCACTTAATCACCAAATCATTTTCATATACTAAGGATATAAATTTTATAAAACATAAGATCCTAAATCAACTTATTATTGTACAATAAAATCACTAAACTAAAAATAATAAGTCGTACTAACCAAGGACTTCACGTAGAACATTGGTAGGCGATGCACCCTTGTCGCCCTTCAGTTGTGGGTTTGATTCCCATGGCCTTGCTGGACTCAACGGGTTGTCACCCATCCCATGGGTTGTCATTTTTCTAAAACTATATCATTATTATAACATTCTAAAAAATAATATAATTTCCTCAAAAATAACCATAAACTATTTTATCCTCAAAGGTTTTCATTTTGTATCCAAAAATGTAATAACCATTTATCACCTCAAAATCAAAAGATCATATGAACCCCTATGTTTTTCCATTATGTCCACACAAGAAAAGATAATTTTTTCTTGAATAAAATTTTCACATATCAAGCTTTAGGGTTACACATACTAGAAAAATTCTTCCAAATTAATCCCATCATTAAAAGAGCCTTAATACTTTTAAGCATTTCATCGTCCTAAAATCTGTTATAACTTATGAATCCCTTATATGTGGACTTCTTACACATTCAACATTCTTCATGATCTATTAACCATTATTTTCCAACTTATTATATAATAAATTTTTCCAAAAAATAAAATCATGAATCATATCCTAAGATTCAATAATTTCAAAACATCAGCTATGAAATAATCCATACCTTTCATTGGTCATTATCAATTTCTTAATCCTCAATTGGAATGTCATTAGGTATTGGTAAACATATAGTTGTATGGTCCTACTGATCTCATTCACAAACATTTATCATAGGACATATATTTGTATAATGACCATGCACACAATTTTTAAAACATTCAATTGATCCCTTGGAAAGAAGATCATTCCCTTTCTTGGAGTAAACTAGATGCTTCCTTTTTCTATAGAAGGTTCTTTATTTATGACCTTCATTACCACATTTATAAAATATTTCCATCCCTTTTAATCATTTTCCTATGTTTTTATTTCCACATCCTAGACACATAGGTTTTTTAATAGACTTACCTTTATGATTATTACATGACCTTTCGTAGGGATTTGTTTCTCGCATATACGATGCCTTATAAAATTCGCCAAGGTTCATGTGGTCAATAATGACTCCAGATAGTTGGTTGATAATAACCACAAGATTTCTCATTGTAGCTCTTATTTTATTCAGTTTCTTATTCAAAAAACTATCACAGTGTTCTTCACATCCACTGTTACTTTGGTTCCAGCTAGATCCAGCCATTTACTAAAACCAAAACGGTCAGTGTTAGTATATCAGTAAAATCACCAAATACTATCTTATGAGGAGGGTAAACACTAAGATATAATTATTCATGCTATCTTAAAATCATTCAATTTATCTAAAATAAATATGAATCTTTCAAATATGTTAACCATTATAGTTATGTCATTTATGCTTAAATAACACCCTAACCTCTAAAGTTATCTAAACCGACCTTTGATACTAACTGTCAGGCCCCAGCCTTAAGCATTACATAATCTTGAATTAAGTTAATAATTCACATTTATGATATTTTTAGGTTTATATATTTATAGAATTAGTTCATAACTTATACATAACAACTTGATTATTACAAGTACACACTTCTACTCACTATCCATTTTTTTTATAAAACAAAAAGTCTAAAAAATGAAACATGTCTAGTTCCACATTTTAGATAGCATGACTTTTCCTTGATCCCATACTTGACCCTATTCATATTTAAGTCTTGTTAAAACCATTTCAAAACATGGTATGATCATAAAAATCTCAGTAAGGGATAAATAAAGAAGGAAAACTGTTGGTTTTTTAAAACAACATGAAAACCATGAATACATTATCAAAAATTAATACTTTTCACCTTAAAGACGTAGAAAAAACACTTCACTGAATATAATCTCATTTCTTACCCTTTTTGTAACCAAAATATTACCATAAATCTCATAAAAACAATGTATAGAATATAAAGGTAACTTCATAGATAAACATACTTAAATGGAATAACTATACGGTCGACTTCCACACATATCATTAAATGGAATAGACATATGGACGACTTCCATACCCAATGCATTGGAGGTTATAATGTAACCACCCTTCCTTGATTTATCATGAAACTACCCATTATTTGGTTTATCACGTAACCACCCTTCAAATGTCCAAGTACCATTATATAATCATCACACATAAAATATTTCTAATAACAACATTTCAATCATAAAATTTAATTTCCAATCACAAGAAATAATTTCAAGATATTGAAATAGTAAATTCACTTTCAATACCATTTTCAATACCAAAATATGAAAAAAGGGTATATGGTATTTATTTTCCATTTAAAAACACCACATCTTGTTAAGTAATAGAAATATAAAATAATGATCACGGGGGAGGAAATTTTGTTATTACTGCATACGTTAAAAAGAAACATTCCCTTTGTCATTTTGTGAAATGCTTCATATAAAAATATTCCCTTTGAATGTAGTGAAATTTAAAATGGGTTTATACACCTTATAAAAAAAAGTTGCGTATAAATCAAAATATGCCTCAATGAAAGGATATTGAGATGAAGTCCCTTACAAAGACAATTTTGTAAATAAAATAGATTGATTATGTTTATTCACTATAATTACACATAATTAATGTATAAATACAATATAGGATATCAAAATTCATTTCTCACATAATCATATCATGGCATATTCAAGAAGTAAAAGATTAACCCAAAGAATGTAAATTGGGTTAAGAATTTCTCTTACCTTAACTCTAAATCATCACGTATGTTCCTTATTCTTCATGAATAATTAACATAAGTTAATTTATACTTGCTTCAGAACCTTTTTCAAGTTTATTATTACTTTTATATCACTTATTACCTTTCTATAACAATTATATAATTATTCAAGTTTATATCAGTCGTTTTGTCGATCCTCGGTACTTAAGTCAAAAAATAAATATGTTACAATTACAAATTTTCCGTGTGGAAAAAAGTAAATTATATAAATAATTATATTCATGATTTAGATATAAAATATATCATATATATCCTGTATATATGTATTTATAATAGTCCATACCATTTGGATATAAGAAATCAAATGTGTCGTTCATGGAGACGGTAAGCTATACGTATGCATTAACGCTACTTTCATTTATTTTTCATATTTAAAAGAATGAAAACTAAATGATAAATAAGTATATTATAAATACAATATACTATATTTGTTATATATGTTACATAATTTCTTTAATTGCATTCTTTATATGTTCCATGTATAGCATGAAGGAGTTATATCACTTTGAGGGGGTGGTAGTCCGCACTACCACAAAGGAAATTATCATATTTATACAACATGAAAAGCATAAAGGTATGTTATAAATGATAATTAAAGAATAATATAGATAAAATAAATATCATAAGTATCATATATAATTACAGTTCCATTATAATATACCATATGAGAGGTGGTTGGAGAAGATTGAACAATCGTCGTTTCGTGAGGTAGTAGTTCTCCATCCACAGAAACAGTAAGTTCTATATCCAATAGATGGAGGTGTATGTAAGTGTAGTTATAATCCTTCTCATAACAACAATATATTATATTGAATATACTGGTGTTGTTATAAAATAATTTAATAAATAGAGTTTAGGTGGTTGGAGAAGGAAAATAAATGGAAGAATCTTGAGAGAAGGCATTACCTCAAATCCGTTTACTCCTTTTGATTTAAGCTAAAAGGCCTTCTTGAATTGCATTATGTCTAGGGTAATACTTATAAGAGAAATATAGTAATGTTGGGATCTTATTTTAACATTTTTTGGATGATAAAAGGGGCTTGAGAGGTGTGTGTAATGGGTTAGAGTTGGTGGCCTTTTATAAGAGAGAGGAGGTGTACTATAGGAATGTCTTGAATGATTATTTTATTATAAAATAAATTTAGATTTCAAAAGTTCCCCAACTCATTTACGTAAATTATAAGGTTATTATTTTTGCAAATATTCTCAACCAATACGTTTTAGACAAATTTTGGCTTCAAATTTAACCTTATCATTTAGTTTTAACCCTTAGTTAACTAATTTAACTCTTATCATGTCTCTTGTATATTCATACTATATGTTTAATATAGTTACTATAAAATGATAAAATACCCAAAAATGGATCATTAATTAAAATTTTAACATAATATATGCCATCTTTCCGAATCTTATATTTTTAAGACTATTTTATAATTAATAAAATATTAATTGTTTTAAAAACTCATTTATGGTAATCCTGACTTTTTAATAATCCATAACAACTTGATTATTTCGAAAAAACCTCTTTAATTGAAATATAAAAAGTCCTAATCATCCCTAATATTCTTTTATAGAATAAAAATTTTCGAAATAAATTTATTTTAATATTTATAATCTCATTAGTTTAAAACATTCATTAATAATGTAATCACTACATCATTATTGTGTCATAAATAAATTAATTTATTTGATGTCTAAAAATTATAAATAAAACACCATGATGTAGAAAATCCATTTATATTTCTAATGACTATTTATAGTTTAAAATATCACTTATATAATCCCATATAAAATTTTTTTTACTAAAATATATATGTTTATGTTACATGTTCCTTGACTTTAAATTAATTTTTATAAAATGTTATTTTCACTTACAAGTGGCTCCATGGGGTCCAACAATCGACCCAAGGATTCCCATGGATGGAAATATCTCATCCAATAGGATTAGGAAATGTTTTAGGGTAATTTAATATTATTATAATATTATTTTTTTACCCTTATTTACTAGATTTAACCTTTAACCATGGTAAATAAAATATTTACTAAAGTTAATATTCATAATGTCTAAAAATAAATGGTACCTATTTAAAAAATTTGAACCTCATGATTCCAAATATGGAATCCATTTTTCAATATTCAAAACACAGAATTTCAGGAAATTAATTTAAAATTATTTCTCGTTGTCAAGCCCAAAAAGCGTGTTTTTATGAAGTAAAAACTACCAAAATATTGACATGTGTTTATATCCAATTTCAAAGTGAAATTACATAAAATGATAAAAATTGTATTAAAATATAAAAAATATTATCTAATTAAACTTTAAAACCAATTTAAATTACAGTATAACTATATAAAAAAATTAGATTAAAAGGTAGTTTTGAATTAAAATGCTGTATTTTTCACTATTCATTAAAAAATTGAAATTTAGCAGAAAAATACCAAAATTTCCTCCAAAGTAAATTTTGATGTTCCGACTATAAATAAGAAGTTTATTTTGGAAAATAAAACATATAATTTTTTCAAATACTATATTTAAAAAGGGTTCTCCATCAAAAGGTGGTAAAATTGCATGTTTAGAAAAACACTTCTTTTATTCGGAAAAAAAGAATTTATTCTTATATCATATCTAGAAAACATATAAGATGAATTTAAAACATTACATTGAATATATATAATATATTTTTCTCTAAATAAAAATCCATAAAGACATATATGAAAACACAATTATTCTCTTTCAAATAGGTTTTCATAAAAACACATCCATTATATTCAATTGGTGTTTATTTCCATTTCTAATAAATTTGGTAATCATTGAATGATCATTTAAAAATGTGTAAACTATATTTCAAAAATTAGTTGATACTATTCATTCAGTCCATTCAAATGACTAGGTGTTAACTACCATTTAAAATAATAATAATAATAATATTTGATTAATTTTCAATATAACTCAATGTTGTGTGCAGTGTAAGATTTTGGAAAAGACCATTGTTGTGTGTCGAGTATGCTATCAGAAAAATCATCCCATTTAACTTAAAATTAATATATTATTCATATGTATTAATAGAAATCAAAAATTATAATTCTATAAATACCTTGTTCGTTACATCTTTCCCCCTTTGGGAAATTGCATCCTAACAATTTTAAAATTGGGCTTAGAAACTTCACTGAAAGTCCAACATTGGAAAAACGACAATAAAAATATCACTTTAATTGAAATTAAGTGAATTATATTGGTCACTCGAGATAAAACATACTAGGATTCCATGAAAACATGGATATGTAAGAGAAAACAAACCATCATGTTCTGATGGAGAGTGATAGAAAACATTATCCGGAGAAAGTTAACCACCAAAAAGCCACTAACTTGTGATAGGTTAAATGGTCTTTGATTCCCCAATAGGAAAAGTAAACATACAACATTTTGTTGTCTTAATTTCCCTTTTATATATTTGGAGAATTTATTTATGAGATTAACTACAAACATAAGGAAATATATTTAATTTTCATGTAGAGTTTCATCCTTTAATAAGATTCTACCAAAAACTCATCTTTTCTCCAAATGATGAGTATTCAAGATGACTTGGTCAGACCTGAAACACTATAATCAACTTCTATAGAATAACATGATCCAAAAAAGATAAACCATATATTTCCCCTATATTTATACACTGACCAAAACCAAAATGGTTAGTATAAGATTAAATAATCCCCAAAAATGATAATATTTTATAAAAATAAATACTACTCTTAATCTCCAAAATTGAACAAACAATATACAAAGTTCAACAATGGCCATTCAATACACAATTGTACTTAAAATTCTACAATATAATCTAATCTAATATTGAAACCCAAAACGTAGAATAATTTAATCACATAGTCTTCCACAAATATCTTAACAATTATCACCAAATAACATCAGCAACTCTTAAAATCTCATAATTAAAAGTAATTAACCTAATCACATATTCTCTATGATAGGTTAATCATTTCCATAAATAACCCAAATCATCATATGTCCACAATAAAAACATATATTCTTCCAAAATAAAATTTCAACCATTACTCCACAAATAAAATCCCATAGTATTCTATTTTCTTTAGGCATATAGTGTTCCCAAAAGTGAAAATATATTCCAAAATAACCTTTATCAATTAATCACCAAATAATTTTTCTATATGAAGTATATCCATTTGATAAAACATAAAATCCTAAATGAAATTATTCTTGATCAAAAAAATCATTTAACTAAAAAATGTAATTCATACTAACTGGGGACTTCACGTAGGCCAGTGGTAGGAGATGCACCCTTGTCGCCCTTCGATTGTTGGATTAATTACCATGGACTTGCCGGACTTGATGGGTTGTCACACATACCATGGGTTGTCCTTTTTCTAAAACCATATCATTCTTATAAAATTCTCTAAAATAAGATAATTTCCTCAAAAAATAACTATATCATATTTTATCCTCAAAGGTTTTCATTTTGCATCCCATAATGTAATAACCATTTATCACCTCAAAAAAAAGATCATATGAACCCATAAGGTTATCCATTATGTCCACAAAAGAAAAGATAATTATTTATTGAATAAAATTTTCACATATCAAACTTTAGGGTCACACATAATAGAAAAATTCTTTTAAATTAATCTCATCATTAAAAGAGACTTAATACTTTTAAGCATTTCATCGTCCTAAAATCTACCATAACTCTTGAATCCCTTATATGTAGACTTCTTACTCATTAAACCTTCTTCATGATCCATTAACCATTCATTTCCAACTTATTCGGTAATACGTATTTCCTAAAAACAAAATCATGAATCATATCCTAAGATTTAATAATGTCAAAACATCAGCTAAAAAATAATCCATACCTTTCATTGGTCAATATCAGTTTCCTCATCTTCAATTGGAATGGAATTAGTTATTGGTAAACATATAGTTGTATGGTCCAACTGATCCCATTCCCGAACCTTCTTCATAGGACATATATTTGTATAATGACACTGCACACAATTTTTAAAACATGCAATTGATCCCTCGGAAATAAGTTATTTCCCTTTCCTCGATTTAATTGGATGCTTCCTTTTTCTATTGTAGGTTCTTGCTTTATGACCTTTGTTAGAACATTTATAGAATCTTCTCGTTAGTTTGAAGCATTATCCTAGGTGTTTATTTCCACATCCTTGACACATAGGTTTTTTTTAGTAGACATACCTTTATGATTATTACATGAAATTCCATAGGGATTTTTTTCTCACATATATGATTCCTTATAAAAATCATCAAGTTTCATGTGTTAAATCATGACTCTAGATAGTTGGTTGAAAATAACCACCAGAGTTATCATTGTATCTCCCATTTCATTTGGTTTCTTATTCATAAAACTGTCACAATATTCTTCACATCCATTGTTACTTTGGTGCCTGCTAGATCCTACAATTTACTAAAACCAAAAAGGTCAGTGTGTGTATATCAGTAAAATCTTCATGTACTATATTATGAGGTGTGTAAACACTAAGATATACTTATTCATGGTATCTTAAACTCACTCAATTTATCTAAAATAACCAGGACTCTTTCAAATATTCTAACCATTATGGTTATGTCATTTATGCTTAAATAACACCCTAACATCTAATGTTTTCTAAACAGACCTCTAATACCAACTGTAAGGCTCAAACCATAAACATTACATAAACTTGAATTAAGTTTATAATTCACATTGAGGGTATTTTTAGGTTTATAGCATTATATAGTTAGGTTATAACTTATACATAACAACTAGAATATTACAAGTAGACACTTCTACTCACTATCCATTTTTTCATAGAACAAAAACTCTACAAAAATAAGCATGTATAGTTCCATGTCTTAGACATCATGACATTTCCTTGATCCCATACTTGACCTTATTCATATTTAAGTCCTGTAAAAAAAGATTTCAAAACTTGGTATGATCATAAAAATCTTAGTAACGGACACATAATGAAGGAAAACTATAAGTTTTTCAATACAACATGTAAACCATGAATACATTATCTAAATGTAATAATTTTCACCTTAAAGATGTAGAAAAAATAGTTCACTGAATATATTCTCATTTCTTACCCTTTTTGTAACCAATATATTACCATAATCCCATAAAAAATAACTTATATCATATAAGGTAACTTTGTAGATAAACATACTTAAATGGAATAACCATACGGTCGACTTCCACACATATCTCTAAATGTAATTGTCATATGGCCGAATTCCATACCCAATGCATTGGAGGTTATAATGTAACCACCCATACTTAGTTTATCATGGAACCACCCATCATTTGGTTTATCACATAACCACCTATCAAATTTCCAAGTACCATTATATAATCATCACACATAAAATATTGAAAATATCAACATTTAAATAATAAAATTTCATTTGAAATCACAAGAAATAATTTCAAGATATTGAAATAGTAAATCCACTTTTAAAACCATTTTCAATTCCAAAATATGTAAAAAGGGTATACGGTATTTGATTTCCATTTAAAAACATCACGTCTTTTTAAGGAATCCAAATATCAAATAATGCTCGTAGCGGTAGAAAGGTCATTGTCACCGCATTTGTTAAAAAGAAACATTACCTTTTTAGTTTAGTAAAATGGTTCATATAAAAAGATTCCCTTTTAATGTAATGAAAATTCAAAGGGTCTTATACACCATATAAAAGAAAGTTTTATATAAATAAAAATATGCCACAGTGAAAGGATATTTTGACAAAGTCTATTACAAAGATCATTTTGTAAATAAAATAGATTGATTATGTTTATTCACTATAATTAAAAATAATTAATGTATAAATACAATATAGGATATAAAAATTCATTTCTCACATAATCATATCAGGACATATTTAAGAAATATAAGATTAACCCAAATAATTGAAATTGGGTTAAGAAGTTCTCTTACCTTAAGTTTGAATCGTCACATATGTTCCTTATTATTCATGTATAATAAACTTACGTTAATTTATAATTTATTCAGAACATTTTTCATGTTTTTTTTATATCACTTATTACCTTACTATAACAATCATATAATTATTCACATTCATGTTGTTCGTTTTGTCAATGCTCGGTACTTAAGTCAAAAATGAACATGTTATAATTACAAATTGTCCATGTGTACAAAAGTAAATTATCTCCAAAATGATATTAATAATTTACATATAATATATATCATATATATTCAGTATATATTTATTTATAATAGTCCATAACATTTGTATATAAGAAATGAAATGCGCAATTCATGGAGACGGTAAGTTGTACGTACACATGAACGCTACTTTCATTTCTTTTTCATATTTAAAGGAATGAAAACTAAATGATACATAGATATATTATAACTCTATTATAATATATATGTTATATTTGTTACATAAGTTCATTAATTTCATTCTTTATATGTTCCATATATAGCATGAAGGAGTCATATCACTTTGAGGGGGCGGTAGTCCGCACTTCCTTAAATGAAATTACCATATTTATACAACATGAAAAGCATAAAGTTAGGTTATAAATTATAATTAAAGAAGAATATAGATACAATAAATATCATATATACCATATATAATTATAGATCCATAATAATGGAAACCATTAGAGGTGGTAGGAGAAGATTGAACAGTCATCATTTCATGAGGCAGTAGTTCTTCGTCCACAGAAACATTATGTTCTATACCCATTAGATAGAGGTGTATGTAATTGTAGTAACAATAATTACCATAAAAACAACCTAGTATATTAAATATAATGTTTTTTTATAAAATAATTGAATAAATAGAGTTTAGGTTGTTGATAAGGAAAATAAATGGAAGAATCTTGAGAGAAGTCATTACCTCAAATAGGGCAACTCCTTTTGATTTAAGAGAAAAGGCCTTCTTGAATTGCCTTCTTCATAAGGTAAGATTAATAGGAGAAATATATGAATTTTTTGAGCTTATTGTAATAAATTTTTGACTATAAAATGGGATTTAGAGGTGTGTGTAATGGGTTAGAGGTGGGGGCCTTTTATTAGAGGGAGGAGGGGTACTATAGGAATATCTTGAAAGAGTATTTTATTATAAACTGAATTTCAATATAAAAAGGTCCAAGACTCATTTACATAAAATATAAGGTGAGTATTGTTGGAAATATTCTGAACTAATAGGCTTTAGACAAGTTTTGGTTTCAAATTTAACCTTATCATTATCTTTAACCTTCAGTTAACTAATTTAACTCTTGTCATGTCTTATTCTATATTCTTACTATATTGTTATTACAGTTACTATAACATGATAAAAGAACCAAAATGTATCATTAATGAAATTTTTAACATCATATATGTCATTTGGATAAATATTAGGTTTTTAGGACTACTATATCATTAAATCAAATATTAATTGTTTTAAAAACACATTTTTGTCATTCTTTTATACTATTCATATCATGACTTATTAAAAATTCATAACAACTAGATTATTTCTAAAAAAACCTATTTAATTCAAATAAAAAAGTCTTAATCATCCCTAAATTTATATTATAGCATAAAAATTTTGAAAATAATATTATTTTAATATTTATAATTTCATTTATTTAAAACATTTATTAATAAGATAATCGCTACATGCCAAGCTGAACAGCCATGCGAAGGTGGAGAGATGATTTCACGATGAAGATGCTAGGAAGGAGCATTTCCAAGTAGTTAGTCTGGGTTGCACGTAATGTTTGAAGCCTATGGGAATTGAATTCCTCTAAGGCTTATGGGCCATGTAATACTTATGCCTACGGGCCTTGTAATGGTTCCACCTCACCCCTTGAAAGGTGGATTGTCAAAATCAATAAAAAAAAATAAAGGCCTTCGGGCCATTGGAGGGGTAATCGCTACATCATCATTGTGTCATAAATAAATTTATTTATTTGATGTCTAAAAATTATAAATAAAACACCATGATTTAGGAAATCTTTTTATATTTATAATTACTATTTAAACTTAAAAATATCACTTATATAACCACATATAAAATTTATTTTACTAAAAGATATATGTTTATGTTACATGTTTTTTAACTTTAAATTAATTTTTATAAAATGTCATTTTCACTTACAAGTGGCTCTATGGGGTCCCAAAATCAACCCAAATATGACCATGGTCGGATATATCTCATAAAATTGGGTTATTACATGTTTTAGGTTAATTTAATATTATTATAATATTATTTTTTACCCTTATTTTCCAAATTTACCATTTTACCATGATAAATAAAATATTTACTAAAGTTACAATTCATAATATCCAAAAATAAAAGGTAACTATGTACACAATATTTAGTTAATGATTCTAAATATGGAATAAATTTTTCCATATTTAAAACAATTAACATGAAAAAATTAATTTAAAATTAATTCCCATTGTCAAAACCAAAACGCTTGTTTTTAAGAAGTAAGAACTACCAAATGATTGACATGTGTTTATATCCAATTTCAAAGTTAAATTACTTACAATGACCAAATTTTGATTAAAATATAAAAATATAATTTAATTACACTTTAAAACCAATTAAAATTATAATCTATATATATAAATAAATTAGATTAAAAGGCAGTCTTGAATTAAAATGTTGTATTTTTCACTATTCATTAAAAAATGAAATTTAGCAGAAAAATACCAAAATATCATCCAAAGTAAGTTTTGATATTCCTATTATAAATAAGAAGTTTATTTTTTAAAATAAAACATATAAAGGTGTCAAAATCGATTTAAAAATGGTTCGCCATCAAAAGGTGGTAAATGTGCATTATTAGAAAAAAAACTCCTTTTATCTAAAAAAATGAATTTATTCTTATATCATATCTAGAAAACATATAAGATGAATTTAAAACATTACATTGAATATATACTATATATTTTTCATTAAATAAAAAAAACATAAATAGTGATATGAAAACAGAATTATTCTCTTTTAAATAGGTTTTCATAAAAACATATCCATTATATTCACTTTGTTTTTATTTACATTTCTAATAAATTTGGAAATCAATGAATCATAATTTAAACATGTGTAAACCATATTTCCAAATTCAGTTGATATTATTCATTCCCTCAAATTCAATGGCTATATGTTAACTAGAATTTAAAATAATAATAATATTATATTATTATTTTTCAGTATAACTCAATGTTGTGTGCAATGTAAGATTTTAGAGAATCTCATTGTTGCATGTCGAGTAAGCTATCAGAAAAAGATTCCACTTTAACTTAAAATTAGTATCTTATTCATAAGTATTAACATAAATCAAAAAGTTTTATTCTATAAATATCTGGTTCATTACAGCTGGTGACTACTATAATTACATTAGAATAATTACAATGAATAATATTTTTAAGGACTGATGAGTTTAGTAGTCTTGGTAAACCAAATACAAACATGATTGTCGTTTTTGAAATGAGTAAACTAATTACAACATTATTATTTTCTTTATTTTTTAGGTTAACTTTATTCCATCTATCATATCCTTTTATATCCTTTTTAGTTCACTTCATTGATTTCTAGGGAGAGTAAACAAAAATAACGGTGATCTCAAACACTCAGTAATGGTTAAGTATATAAGAATAAATAATGAATTATTGAGAATAATCATTATGGGAAGTAAATTACTAAAGTCACATTCCATGTAATCAATAAACTATGAAAGAAGTGTATATACAATATATCAAGGTAAATAAATAAAAACACATTCAATTTAAATTAGAATATGAGGCATAATAAATATGGAAGGGTATGAAGCTAAAACAAAATCCATTTATTCAACAAAATAAGAATGAAATGAATCCATAGATAAATTGCCGAAAAATTTCCTGGATAAATAATAATTGAGTCTAAATAAGGTAAATTCTTAATTATGGGATGCTATGTTTCATAGGTATATGGTAACTTTACTATAAAGAACTTTCACAAGACGGTTTAGCATATTGGGTAAACCCCTTATAAGGATACCCAATTGACTCATACTATCTAATGAATTCCTCATATATTGAATAATAGATTTAATAATGTGCCTTTCCAAATATCTAATTCAATTAGTTGATACAGTTTTATCAATATTTCCCCAGATATCAAACAATATTCATAGTGAACACCGTATGTAAAAATGGTATACAATTTAGGAAATAAACATATCCTTGTAAAATGATATGGATATTTAGGTTAAATTCAATGTTCATTGATCATTGGAAATTAAATATTTCAAGGGGACTAAAAAAGTAATCAAGGTTCTGAATGTATATACTACCCTTGGAAGAATAAATTAGAAACCCTCAAGAGGAAGAATAATGATGGTATCAATACAACATATCCCAAGTGAAGAAAAATAAAGGTTTGTTGATTTTTATGAAAAAAAAAATCTAAGATAATATATTTTAAATACATTATTGAAGAAAATATAATGTTTATTTTGAAATTTATTTTAAAAATCCATTTATTTGAAAATCACATTGAAAAACATTTTCTTTTGAAATTTTCCTTTTAATCACGAAAATGAAGCTTTGAAGAAATGATAGCGGGTAAATTTTTATATTTCTTACAAGGTAAAGAAGAACATTCCCTTTGTATGGTAAAAGTTTAGAAAAGTAACATGATTATAAAATGAAAATAATATTCAATTGAAAACATTAATAAATAAAAAGGGTAAAATTTTATTTAATAAATCATTTTGGAAAGGGAATTTTTTATTTTAAAACCTTTTTTGAAAACTGGAGTTATAGATGGAAACATGTTCTCAGGATAAAGAGGGAAATGAAGTTGAGTTTTATTAAAAACATTTTATAAAATAGTTTGAGTACCAAAAATGGGAAAATGGTACCAATATTTGAAAATGGAAATGAATAACCAGATCATAATAAAATTAAAGATTTTATTGAAAACTGCTCATATAATTTCCATGAATTGATGTTCAAGTGTGAATAATCCTATGTAAAATGAGATTTATAAGTAAACCCTTGAAAATACCATAACGTTGAAGTGAAAATAAATCAAATAATAGATAATGTGTATCAAATGTAAATATTATAAGAGAAGTGTAAATACATAAATATATAGTCAAGATTATTTATACACAAAATCATTTAATATTAACAATAATGAGGATGTAATATAACTCATTAAAATGATCTGTGTTATGAAATTTCTTTACCATTTTTTGACTTTATATTCAAATGAACATAGATGAAATAATTAAATGTGAGACAAAAAATATCATAAATAATGAATGAATAATGATTTTATATTCCAATTTGGTAGTATGTACAACATATATATAGAATTATGTTTTCAACAATAATGTATGCCTCAATGAATGGAAATTGAGATGAAGTTCCTTACCACTGTGGTAACATATGACTTGGAAGACCCCAAAAGTAATAATCATCAAATTAAAAATTAAAAAAATGATGATAAAATAATTCATGATATATTATTTAAAAATGGATAGTATTTAATCCATAAAAAATAAGTTAGTTGTGTTAAAGGTGTATGCCTCATGGAAAGAAAAGTGAGACAAGAATCCCTTACCTTGTGTTTCTGTTTGGGTGAAAAACATTTAAATTTATGAATAATGGTTTTAAAAATTTCAGTAACTTATAACAAAACCATAAACTAATTCTTAATTTCATATATTATCTTCATAAAATATCTTGTTACACATTTTCTATTAATCATTCATTATTTTCACAAATTCAGGTGTTAATTTCTTAGCTTTTAGAGTATTGTTTGAATTGTAACTTGTTGATCCTATTAATTAGATCACGATTTAATAATATAATGTATGTAAAACATGAATTAATTATTATATATAATAATTATATTTTTATTTATATTAATCCATAAATTTTGGGGATAAGAAATGAAATTCACTATTCATGGAGGAGGGTAGGCTGTAAGTATGTCTGGACGCTACATTCATTTCATTGTCATATTAAAATATTGGAAATTAAATTTTATATAGATGTATAAGTATATTATAATACTTTTATCATATTTATTTCATATTTTTTACATACTTATTATAAAAAAACCATTATACGTTCCATGTTTAGTGCGAACGAATCATGTCGCTTTGAGGAGGCGGTAGTCAACAAATCCAAAAATGATGTTATCACATAAAAACAAAAAATAAAGCATTATGGTATGAGTTATATAGTAATTAAATAAGAATAAAAACACTATAAAAATAATATATATCATATATAAATAGCATGTACGTCTTATTTACCAACCATAAAAGGTGGTAAAGGGAAAACATACAATATCGTTTCGTGAGGCGGTGTTCAACATACATCGATGGTAGGTTCGTAACCCATTTGATGAAAGTGTGTGAATATTTAGGTTGAAACATAAATATAACAACATATCAGTTTATATATAGGATACTTATGTTATTATGTAATCATGTAATAAGAATATTTTTGGGGGTGGAAACTAAAGATCTTGAGGAAGGATGATACCTATTCTTTGGGTCACTGATTTGGGATTGCACCAAAGGGATTCCTTTGATGACTTTATGAAAAAGGGGAGGATTACAAGATGAGTAGAATGATGTTGGGAGATTATTTTATTATATTTTGTGAGGTAAAAATGTATTTAGAGGTTTTAATTAGGGGGATGGGTGAGTGCCTTTTTATAGTGGAGAAGGAGAGGCATTCTTGAAAATTTTTGAAAAGAAAATTCCACCAAGGTTTTTCTCAGGTAATGTGGCTAAAGTAATGGAAAAAATTTGATAAAATGTAGTATAGGGTCTAAATATAAAAATAAATTTTATTTTATACATGATTAAAGTTCAATTTTTCCCTTTAGTTTAAGTTTTAGTCCCTTATAAAGCTAATTTCTCTCTTAATCATGGTAATTAATTTGTATTTTTTCACTAATATTTTTTTTATAAAAAACTAATTATAAATTATTATTATTATAATTATTTAATAAATATTTCTAAATTTCATTCATATATGTTTCAGAAATTAATTGAAATTTAATCCGACCGATGGGGTGACAATACAGGTTTTTAAATTTAAAAATTTCAAACGATTGGTATGTTTTTATATATAGTTTTAGAGGAAAATTGATTAAAATAAACTAAATTTTATGAAATTATATAAAATTGATCTAATTATTCTTTTAAACCAATATAAATTATAATTTATCCTTATAAATAAACTAGAATAAAAATCATTTTGAATGAAAATTCAGTATTTTTCACTATTCATCAAAAAATTAAACATGACAGAAAAATACCAAAAAATGAACTTAATATAATTTTTCTTGTTCCAATTTCAATTATTATGTTTATTTTGGCATATAAATAATAAATGTCAAAAATTATATTTAAATTTTTTTTCCATTAAAAGGATGTAAAATTATCTTTAGAAAATATATAGGTTTTTATGTGTAAAATTGGGTTTGTTCTTATCTTTTTACTACAAAATATATTATATGAATAATAAAAATATATTATTGAATATATAATATATATTACAATAATATAACTCACTAATTTTAAATAAATAATTTAATTTATTAGGATAAAATTGTTTTGTGAGCATAAAAATAGTTTTCTATAAAAACATTCCCTTTATATTCTATTGGTTCTAATTTTTATTTATAATTAATTTTTAAACATCCAATTTGAATAGAGATTGATAGGTTATGTATCATAAATGGAGAGGTTCTCTCTATCAATGGTCACTTTTGTGATCTTCTTCTCCCATGATAATGTTTTGTGGAAGGTGGCTCCTTGAGTCGGGGTAGGCTACACATGGTGCGGAAGGAGATCTATGGGTAGGGAACAATGGTTATATGTTATATAAAGAGAATGGAAGGATGTGTGGTCTCAGACATTTCTCAACTTGGGGGACCTATATAGAGACCCTCTCTTTTCATACATTAACATTACATTAAAATTTTGGAATACTTGAAACATTATAAAAAAAGATGCCCAAACACCATAATTGGTCAAGTGCCTTTGGAAACATGGAAACATGGAAACATAAACTTTGGTACATAAGGGAGATATATTATCTCCCACTATGTTCTTCCTTAATATCACCCTTATTAGCCACATCATACTTACTTAATATCTTCTTAACATGGGAAAGGTGACATAAAAAAGGGTGATCTCAAATGCTTAGTAAAGATTAACAAGGGAGACATGTAAGCCTAAACATGAGCATAGATTTATGAGAACATAATCAGGACATTAGATGATCATACCGTGAATATAAAATATCATAAACATGAATCATGGAATAAATCATGGATGTTAATAATACATTAATTATAAATAAATAAAAGAAATAATCTCTGAAATTATAACACAGGATTAAAACATAGAGTTTTGTTAAAGACATAAGCTTATAATATAATTTCCATAGTAGGGAAGACATTGATGCCCAGACCATCTTGGTAGTACGGTTTCACTCCCCATACCATATTTTAGTCATGTTTCACTTCCATGGACATAATATTATAATTATTTCACTCCTCATATCATCTTAGTAGTCATGGTTCACTCCCATGGAAATCATAGTTGTCAAGGTTCATTCTTAAGACCATCTTAGTTTATCTCATGAGATCTAAATCATTACCCAATGGATTGGAGGGAGATATAGTTCCCTCTCATTAAACAACAAAATTATGCAAACATGTTCCTCAAAATAATAAGTAATCATATCAAAACACAAGAAATTAAATGAGTATCATAAACATGTAAACATATCATAACATGTGGAAACATTTACAGGTTTTATAATCATTTCATCAAAAGAATAACACATAAAAGAGAAATACATTTCGAAAAAAAATAACCCATAAAGGAGAAACAGGATTCAAAAATAACATGACACTAAGCATAACCCATTTATGTAAAGGATAAGAATGGAACCTTTAGTTCATTTCCTATAACGACATGAGTAACATAAATGGAATTCATCTTAGATGGAAAATAATTTTGAAATATCTTTCAAAATAATTTCTTGAGGAAAATATCTATTATTATTTTACAAAATATTTTTAATATATAAGACCATTTAAAAATCATTTTATTATGAAATACCTTTAAAACTTATAATAAAGGCCTTTAATCATTTGGAAAACCTATTTCCTTGAAAACGTACAAACTAATCTTAAAAACATGTTAAAACCCATTTTATTCGAAAAAACATTTAAAACTTATAAATATTGCTTTAAAATATTTTTTAAACCTTTTTACCTGAACATGTATCAAAGAATCTTGAAAATGTTTGAAAATCAATTTTTTTAAAATTTATTGAAATCATTTAAATAAGGATTGAAAACATTTTGAAAACAAATTTCCCTAAAAACTTATAAAATAAGATTGAAAACATTTTGAAAAAAAATCAATTAATATTAATTTAAAAAAATAATAAATATTAAAATTTAAAAAAAATTAAAGGATACTTCAAAGGAATGAAGGTAGTTAAATCCATACATGGCGTATGAGGTAAAAATAACATTCCTCTTTTATGATAAAATGTTTAGAAAATTGATTTTCTCATAAAGAGATAAGAAGATTCCATTGAAGAGGTTGGTAAAAGTCAAAAATGGTTAATTTATTTTAATTATTATAGGATAATGGTATAATATTCTTCAAAAATAATTTATAAAAACATGGTTTTAAATGAACATATATTTCCATCGAAGAGAGGGTAAAAGAAGGTTTCCTTAAAAACACATTATTAACCATATTATCTACCAAAGAGTAAAAAATGGAACAAATACATGAATATACCATGAAATAACATATGATAAGGAAACTCATTAGTGTTCCTAAGATATGGGTCATAATATTTCATCGAAGGAGGCATAAATATAAACAATCTTGAAAATTAATGATATTGTCTCAATAAACTATTAAAACATGGTATCTTGGGATCGTACTCTCAATGTAAGAAAATGAAATGACATGAATCATATAATATCTTGAAAATATTGAGATTCATGATATGTAAAATGTAAATATATATATCTTGAAAAAATATTTTAGGTGCATAAAAAACATGAGTCTCAAAGAAGGAAAATGAGATAAAACTATTTTAACGATTTGGTAACTTTTAAAAAATAAACCCCATGAAGGAAGGATCATAAAATGGACATGTCAATACCCATAAATTTAATTTTATTATATGTTTAATTATATAAAGGGCAGTATGTACACCACACAAAATGATAGATAGGTGAACATAACATGTATCTCATGGAAAATAAAAGTGAGATTAAATCCCCTTACCTGGTGTCTAGACTCTCTTCATACACGTACAAGATTCTTGTTTAATAAATATAAGTTTATTATATATATTTTAGTAGGGAATATTTTTATATATAATTTCACATATGGTTTTATTATGACTTTATATTACTCTTTTGTTAATGATCTTATGTCAAGGTTTTACTTCGGGTAATATTCGATTTGTTTTTTAATATGTCTTAATTTGTTATATCATTGGTCCTTATACATATATCATGATTACAAAATGTAAATCATGATATAAATATAATGTATATCTATTATATTTTTTATTATATTAATCTATATCATAATAAATTATGAAATGGAATACACCGTTCATGGAGATGGTAGGTCGTACATACGCATGGACACTATTTCAGTATTCATAGTCATTTTGAAAGAAAGAAAGAAAATGAAATATAACTGTATATGTATATAATATCATTAAATTATGATTATAATTTTATATATATCATATAATTTCAGTAATCCAATCTTTAATACATTCCATGTTGTGTGAGAATGAATCACATCACTTTAAGAGGATGATAGTCTATACTTCAATAAAACGCAATTATCATAATTACATATAATGGAAAGTGAAAAGATGTGTGTTTTAAAAGGAATAAAAAATATTAAATAAATACTAAATATAATATATGACATATAAAAACATATTTTCTATCATAATGGTCACCATGATTGGTGGTAAAGGGGAAATGAATAATAATCATTTCATGAGGCAGTAGTTTTTCGTACACAAAAACAATATGTTCGATATCCATTAGATGGATATTTTTGAAGTTTAGGTGAATCCAGTAACATAAAAAATCTTATTGTATTTGGAATACTAGTTTTTTCATACAGTAATGGTATAAATAGAGTGGAGGGGGTGAATAAGGAAAATAAATGAAATGAGTCTGAGAGAATACATTACCTCTTAATTGGGTGACTCTATTTTGTTTGTGCCAAAAGGATTACTTGAATATCCTTATGAAAAATGGATGGAATATAAGGTTAAGGGAGGGAAGTGGGGAGAATATTTTATCATATTTTGTGTGATCCAAGTGGTTTGAGAGGTTTGAGGAAGTGGGTAGATAGGGGGCCTCTTTTAGTGGAGGAGGATTGACACTCTTATAAACATTTGAATAGAGAATTACATTGTGGATCCAATAATGGAAAAAATAGAGAAAATTTATTATAGGTTAAAAATATGGCTATCTAATTGGTGTATGAAAATTTTCTAGGTCTTTTTGGGTCTTAAATTTAATGTTTAGTCCTCAATTTAGCTTATATTTACCTTAATCGCTATAATTAATTTTAATTATATTCACCAATAATTTTGGAAAAAATTTAATTTGACTATATTAGACATTATAAATTATTATGATTCCAAATACAGAATCTATTTTAAAAAAATTATAATCACATAAGTGGCAGAAAATAATTTAAAATTAATCCGGCGGACGAGACAATAATGTGGGGTTTTAAAGTAAAAATGTCTAAAAGTTGGATATGTTTTTATATCTAATTTCAATGGGAAATTGTTTCCAATGACCTAAATTAGATTAATTGGTAAAAACATAATCTAAATAATCAATTAAAACAATTAAAAATATAATTTAACCTTATTAATAAATTAGGTGAAAAAGAAATTTTGAATTAAAATCAAGTATTTATAACTATTCATTAAAAGATAGAACCATACATAAATAAACCAAAAAAATTGTCCTAACCCAGTTTTTATTTTTTTCATCCAAATATAATGTTTATTTTAACATTTAAAATCTAAAAAAGTTATAAAAATTGTATTTAAAATGGGTTCTCTATTAATAGGTGGAAAAAATGCCTTTATAAAAATATAGGCTTTTAAACATAAAATTGGGCTTGTTCTTATCTTATGGCTATAGAATATATTGGATGGATATAAAAATATTTTATTGAATATGTAACATATGTATTAAATTTATATCACTTACAAATAGTAATTAATTTAATTTACCACGTTTAAATGGCTTTGTGATTGTAATAATATTTCCCTTTATATTCAGTCGGTTTTCCAATTCATTAATTGGTAACCTGGGAATTAATTTTATATTTTTTCAAACCAAATATTTTAATAATTTAATCAATACAATTTATATACATTAAATTAATTTATAGGTTATACATCATTAAAATAATATTTTTAATAATATATAATAGTTAGGTAATACTCAGTATTGTGTGTTATGTAAGTGATCGAGGAAGGTAAATCTTGGGTGTAATGTATCCTATCCATGTCGTTTCATGTAACGTATAATAATTTGGGGATTCATGTAACATACTAGAAGCTGAATCTATGTGAATTGAATGTTTCAATTAGTGAAAAAATATTTTTCATTATTACGTGTTTTTAAAAATTTTAAAAAAATAATTCAAAAAATCTCGGGTTGTTACATTCTACTCCCCTTAAAATAAATTTCACCCTTGAAATTCTTCTAAGTTATCAAAGGTTTAATACATGAATGCTTCATTCATACAAACCCACATCATAAAAATGGTTTTTAAAAGATCCATTAAAAAGGGAAATTTTAAACCATAATGGTTACCCAAAGTAACACATAACTGGGTTTCCACATAAGAGAACATAGCTTTGGAGTAAATAATAGACATGGATGAAAAGAATAAATATTTATAGGGAGTGATTTAGGAAATCAATCACTAATAAGTTAATGATCAAAGGAAATTTGAGAACCTCAAAGTCATAAATCTGTGAAGATTTAAATGGCCATATGCTCTAGGAAAATTAAGGTATTAGGAAAGAAATTTTTGGTCACTTTAAAAATGTTCTGTAATAATTTATATATTTCTATGAAAAATATTTCATTTTTTTTGTGTGTTTATCAATTTATAATACATCTATTACCTCAATGAATGAATGTCCATAAATTCACATTTAACTGATCTTAAGGCCTAAAAAATAATGAAAAGTCTAACAATTTATATCTTAAAAATTAGTAGGCATTAATCTATAAACATAGAATGTAACACTACTGATTAATCGTATATATTTGTTCATCAAAAAAATATACATTAAGGAGGACATCACACAGACCAGTGATAGGATTTAAACCCTTGTAGTTTTTTCGTCATTGGTTCATGGCCCGAGGCCTAATAGGACTTGATTGGTTTTCACCTGACATACATTATAAGAAACTGGGTTTTTAGAATGGGTCAAAATCTCGACCCTGTTTAAATTTTTGACTTGTTTCTGAGGAAACTGGGGGAAATGGGCAGTTTCTGGAAATTTCCAGACTACACGCCATGTACATTAAGTACATGTCGTGTATGTGTTAAGCGAGTGACCAGTCGTGAGCTTGCCGAGTACATTCCGTGTAGTGACAGTGTATAAATTTCTTCCTACACGGCGTGTAGTTTTAAACATGTCGTGTACCTGCGGCTGTGTGGCGGCTATACATGGCGTGTAGGCCTGTTGGTCGGGGAGAATTGTTAAAACCGAGTACACTCTGTATTCCCCTTGGACACGCTGTGTCGTCTATCCATGTGTGAAGGATATACATGGTGTGTGGTTAAGTCGGCGAGGAAGAGAAGAGAAACCCAGTACACGCCGTGTACCCATAGGTACACGTCGTGTACTCATGTCGGCAGGTTTGGAAAGTAAGTCGGCAGAATTCCAGCCACCAAATGAACTCTTAAATGATATACACGGCGTGTAGTCATGAATTACATGTTGTGTACTTTCTTTTTTTCATTAAAACGGGTAGTAGCCTCATTTTGAGGAAGAACTCATATGTTCCGCCCGGTTTCACGAACCAAGTCGGTCGAAGCTTCTTTCTTCTCCTGATCATCTGTCCGAGACCCGATTTGATCATTGATTACTCCATTGGAACCCCCTCGGTAAGGCCTCGATTACCCTTGAGTCATTTTGTTTGATTTTAGTTCTAGAAAGAGTTATAGAGGTTTGATCGGTTTTGACTCTTTTATAGATCTACTGCGTTTAAACTGAATTAGAGGTTGTTACTAGAGGAGTAGCATCATACAAGTCTCAGGTAGGTGGTTCATACATCTTTCTGTGTTTTCGTGGTCATTTGGGTAACGCAACCTTCAGCACATTTTCAGGTATTTTGAGCGGGACCCGTTTTATCTGTTGTTTCATATTGAATTTTTATTAGACCTATGGGATGCATTTTTGTACGCCCTGTTAGTAGTTTTGATTAACCGGGGCCGGGTGAGGGGTCGTAGCTCATCAGGTCATTTTGGTCGGGGGATGCCAGAATGGTTAAATTTGAATTATATTGTTGTAAACTGTTGAGTATAATTTATTAAAGCCTGATATAAATTGTTAGAGGCATTTAAGAACTCAGTGTTGGTATGGGATAGCACCTTGCATAGCGAAATTCAACTGTTTAGTATGTTTTTCCTGTTTATGTTTTCTATTTAAATATGTTATATATCTAATTGCTGAATTGAATCTTCGGGTTACTTTGGGTCGTTTTAACCACAGGATTGGGCATCATGGACGTCGGCTTGAGGCAGTACATCTGTTAGGTTGGGTATGGCTCGGGTTACTTGGATGGCGAGGCCATCAGACTTTAGCGGCATGGTCGCAGGGACACGAGGTGTCAGATGTATTGGTGGCTTAGGTATTATTTTGGTGATTATCGCTCACCCAGAACATTGAGTAGTGTGCACACATAGATACTCCGTGATGAGGTGGTTTTGACCACTCATGTGGATAGAGGCCCCCGTTATTTGCGGTTTAGGTACATTGGTTGGGGTGCATGTCGTAGAAAGCCACGTGGGAGGTGAGGATCCTTCGGAGGATAGCATTGAGGGTATAGGGTTGGGGGTTGAGGCTCTCCATTATTTGAGGGAAGATATTATTGTCCCACCGGTTATGTTATTTTAGGGTAGATATCATTGTCCCTCCAGTTATTTTATTTGAGGGCAGACATTGTTGTTCCTCTGGGCTACTTTTTGGGCGTGCCTTCATGACGTCGGTACTTGAGACACGAGGTGTCAGGAGGCACATGGTTTCGGGTTGTTATTTATTGGGTGTACCTTCAGGATGTTGGTACTTGAGACACGAGGTGTTAAGAGGCAGTTGGTGCCAGGTTACATGACAGATATTCTGGCATTGGCTGAAGCAGGTGAAACTTCTTAGTGGTTGTTGAGCACCAATGAAGTTTGTGTTTACTTTTGGGCATTGTACTATTTACTGATTTTCTTATATAATCATGTCTGTCTAAACACTTATATTAGGTACACACCGTTGTGTGGTATCCTACTGAGATTAGTCTCACACCCTACACGGGCCCTTCGGGACGCGTGTAGACTTTATGAAATTGCCTGCAGGTAGAGGGTCAGCCTTAGGAGCTGGACCTTAGTGTTGTTGGCATGGAGACTGGTATTGACCTTGAGTTCATGCCTTTCTAGAGTTACTTTATTTAGTTTCCTTTACATTGTATCAGCATACTTACTTTATTATGTAGCAACTTTTAGATAGCCATTGGCCCCCTGTTTATGTATTGATATGCATGAATTGCATTGGATGCATGTTTGGTTGTTTTAGCAGTTATTGAAGTTTATTTCTGGCATGTTTCTCTATTTACTTTCTGCTACTATTGTTTCTAAATTGTTTCCTCTGGTTTATTGATATTGGATATGCTTCCGCTTTGTGGGTCTGGTTTGAGTCTGCTGAGTCATTTATTTCTGCTGTATATTTTACTCTTATACTTAGACCAGTACCTTTATTTCCTCTAAGAGGGTATAGCCTCCCCACTATACCTATTCAGACTCTCACTACTAGTCAGAAGCCTTTGGAATTTAGGGGAGGTGCACCTAAGGTAGTGACACCCGACCCATTTGGCACTATTCGGGTGGCTGGCCGGATACGGGTCGTTACAATGTGGTATTAGAGGAGTTTTTTTCTTGATAGGGATTTAGTATCAGTTCTTGATACTGGATACTAATGAGATCAAGATACTCTTCGTTTTATTTTTGTTGGTTTTACTATTTGGTATATAGTATACTAGAGATAGTTTGTTACTTGGAATAGGTTTCTAGCTTGTGCTTGGGTGCCTGCAACCCCAAGTACAAGGGATGGGCCTAGTTGCCTTGGGTGGGAATTGTTATTTTCTTTTTTCTCAGATTACAGTTTATACAATTTCTACCTTGGTGGATCACTTGGTGTGTGATGTTATTAATTGTGATATGTGACCCTTGACCCGATGTGGTAAGGGAGAATTCGACCTTGGCCCAGTATGGCAAGGCCTGTTTGTTTGGATTTTGATAGGCACATTGTTAGGGTATTTCAATTTCATAATTGCATGTATGCTTTGTGAAGTGATAATACCATGTGAATAAAAATAAATTGACAAGCTTTATATGCTTTAAAATGTAAAAGGTGAAATTTCTAATATAATTTCTTTTTTGTTGCAATGTGTATTCCATGATTTATATTGTATAAATTCTTGTGACAGGGTTTTTGGGTCTGACTCTTAGGATAGCAAGCATGTACTATCGGTTGAGGTGATTTTGATCACCAAGATTGGGCGACGATGGCTAGAGGTACACCGCAGGTGTGGCTATGATTTCCATGTTTTCTTTTTGGCATGACCTGTAGAGGCATGTCTGTTTTGAGTGCACGAGGTGCACAGGGTCTATGTGGACTGACTAAATGCTAGTAAGTGGGATTGTCACCATATCAGGTGTGTGATATATTTATACATATATGTATGGTATGCGTAGTATTCAGGGCATCAAGGATGTGGGTTACTTGAGGTGTTGTGGGCACCAGGGCATCGATGATGCGGGTTACTTGAGGTGCTGCGCACCAGGACCTCATGGAGGTAGACATCGATGTGGTGCGGGATACGTTGGTTATCAAGAATGACACAAGAGCGCCAATGGGGCGTAGGGGTGAGGATGCATCATGGAAGGATTATGCATCCGGAAAACAAGTTAGTAAACCTTGTTTTCTTAAAGTCTTATTGGGTTGAGACCGGGTTAGGCAATTCCTAAGGTAGAGATCCCCCTTGAGGAATTTAGTCAGGACCTTCGAGACCGAGGTAGTCCGAATTATTTTAATTCGGTGTGGTATGTTCAGTTCTATCTCTGGGTTTTGTTTGATAGCTCGGGGATGAGCTATGATAAGGTGGGGAGATTGTAAGAACCCGGGTTTTTAGAACGGGTCAAAATCCCAACCCTGTTTAAATTTTTGACTTGTTTTTGAGGAAACTGGAGGAAATGGGCAGTTTCTAGAAATTTCCAGACTACACACCGTGTACATTAAGTACACGCCGTGTATGTGTTAAGGGAGTGACCAGTCATGTGCTCGCCGAGTACATGTCGTGTAGTGACCATGTAGAAATTTCTTCCTACACTGTGTGTAGTTTTAAACACGCCGTGTACCCGTGACCGTGTGGCGCTATACATGTCGTGTAGGCCTATTGGCCAGGGAGAATCGTTGAAACCGAGTACACTCTGTGTTCCCCTTGGACATGTCATGTCGTCTAGCCATGCATGAGGGATATACATGGCGTGTGGGTAAGTCAGTGAGGAAGAGAAGATAAACCTCTTACACGCCGTGTACCCATAGGTACACGCTGTGTACTCATGTCAGCAGGTTCGTAAAGTAAGTCGGTGGAATTCTAGCCACCAAATGAACAGTTAAATGATATACACGGTCTGTAGTCATGATGTACTCGCCGTGTACTTTCTTTTTTTGCGTTAAAATGGTCAGTAGCCTCATTTTGAGGCAGAACTCATATGTTCCGCCCGGTTTCGCGAACCAAGCTGGCTAAATCTTCTTTCCTCTCCTGATCGTCCATCCGAGACATGATTTGAACACTGATTGCTCCATTGGAATCCCCTCAGTAAGGCATCGATTCCTCTTGAGCCATTTTGTTTGACTTTTTTCAAGAAAGAGTTATAGAGGTTTGAGCGGTTTTGACTCTTTTATAGATCTACTGCGTTTTAGACTGAATTAGAGGCTGTTACCGGAGGAGTAGCATCGTATAAGTCTCAGGTAGGTGGTGCATACCTCTTTCTGTGTTTTCGTGGTCATTTGGGTAATGCAGCCTTTGGCGTATTTTCGAGTATTTTGAGATGGACCCGTTTTATCTGTTGTTTCATATTGAATTGTTTATTGGACCTATGGGATGCCTTTGGGTATGCCATGTTACCAGTTTTTCTTGAGTGGGGCCGGGTGAGGGGTCGTAGCTCATCGGGGCATTTTGCCCAGGGGATGCCAAAATTGTTAAATTTGAATTATATTGTTATAAACTGTTGAGTATAATTTATTAAATCCTGATATAAATTGTTAGATGAATTTAAGACCTCAATGCTGGTATGGGATAGCACCTTGCATAGTGAAATTCAACTATTTAATTTGTTTTTCCTATTTATATTTTCTGTTTAAATATGTTATATATGCAATTGCTGAATTGCATCTGTGGGTTACTTTGGGTGGTTTTGAAAATGGGATTGGGCGTCATGGACGTCATCTTGGGGAAGTACGACTATCAGGTTGGGCATGCCCTAGGTTACTTGGATGGAGAGGCCATCAGACTTGAGCGGCATGGTCGCAGGGACACGAGGTGTCATATGTGTTGGTGGATTAGGTACTACTTTGGTGATTACCTCTCACCTGAAACTTTGAGTAGTGTGCACATAAAGATACTCCATGATGAGGTGGTTTTGACAACTCGTGTGGGTAGAGTCACCCATTAGTTGTGGTTTAGGTACTTTAGTTGGGGGTTCTTGCCCTAGAAAGCCATGTGGGAGGTGAGGAGCCTTCAGAGGATATCATTGAGGCTATCGGGTTGAAGGATGAGGCTCACCGTTATTTGAGGGCAGATATATCTGTCCCTCCAGTTACCTTATTTGAGGTCAGAGAACGTTGTCCCTCCAATTACGTTATTTGAGGGCAGACATCGTTGTTCCTCCGGGATACTTCTTGGGTGTGCCTTCGGGACGTCGGTACTTGAGACACAAGGTGTTAGGAGGCACATGGTGTCGGGTTTTAATTTCTTGGGCGTGCATTCGGGACGTCGGTACTTGAGACACGAGGTGTCAGGAGGCAGTTGGTGCCAGGTTACATGACAGATATTCTGGCATTGGTCGAAGCTAGTGACACCTCCTGGTGGCTGCTGAGAACCAGTGAAGTTTGTGTTTACTTTTGGGCATTGTATTGTTTACTGCTTTTCTTATATAAGCACTTCTTCCTAAACACTTATATTAGGTATGCACCATTGGGTGGTATCCTACTGAGATTCATATCACACGCTACACGGGGCTTTCGGGATGCATGTAGACTTTATGAAATTGCATGCAGGTAGAGGTTCAGCCTGAGGAGCTAGACCTTAGTGTTTTTGGCATGGAGACAGGTATGGTCCTTGAGGTCGTGCCTTGATGGAGTTACTTTTTTTAGTTTCCCTTACATTGTATCAGCATGCTTACTTTATTATGTAGCAATTGTTGGTTATCCATTGGCACCCATTTTATGTATTGATATGCATGACTTTCTTTGGATGCATGTTTGATTGTTTTATCAGTTATTGCAATTGATAGCTGGAATGTTGTTCTATTTACTTTCCACTTATTTTTTTTCTAAATTGCTTCCGCTGGTTTATTGATATTGGATATGCTTCCGCTCTGCGGGTCTGGTTTGAGTCCGCTAAGTCATTTATTTTGGCTTTATATTTTACTCTTATACTTAGACCAATACCATTATTTCCTCTGAGAGGGAATAACCTCCCTAATATACCAATTCAGACCCTCACTGCTAGTCAGCATCCTTTGGCGTTTAGGGGAGGTGCACCTAAGGTAGTGACACCTGACCCGTTTGGCACTGTTCGGGTGGCTGTCCGGGTCCGGGTCGTTATATACATGATTTCCTATTCTAAAAAAATGCTAATATAATTTATAAAATATAAAATATTGACATCCTTTAATTAATGTTAATCACTAAATAGCATATTAACCAAGGTTTTCAATACAATCTCTATGAAAAAAATACTTCATTGAAGTTGAACTTAAAATTTTCATGGACGGTTAACCTTATAACCCTTCTCAAGGATGAAAATCCAAAACATTAGAAATGGATTCATGAAATCAACTTAACATTGATTCCCCTATATATCAAAAAGTAGTACTTGTTTGTCACATTATAAACATTTTAATACCCTTATTGTCTATTCCCTTGAAACATGGTAATAAATTGAATTACCATAAATACTTTGAAAAACATGCATGCTTTCTCATTACAAAGTATATTGGATTTATTCCTTAAATCCGAAAATGTTGTAAACATCGTCAGTGATAGCATAAACCACCTATAAATATGTCATTACTTAGTTCCAAGGTAAACAATACTGTCACATTTAATTATTCATATCCCATGTATCTTTATCTATACAACATTGTCTTTACATAAAGAACATATTAAGAGTTACCTTCCCTTATTAAAAATATCACATCTTCATTAAATCGCATCCTCAGTCCAACATATACATGTAAATACTATGGGAAATAATAATTAAATTGAATAATACTTGTATATTTCATCATTCATAACTTTTCAATCCAAATACATAAAAACTTTTATTAATTCATCCTTAATCAATTATCAATTTTAACTCATCCAATTACATAATACCTCTTTACTTTTATATATCATATATAGTCTCTTCAACATCCACAATGTAACCATTACTCACACAACTTGTTGATTCTCTTTAGGAACATTCCTTTTAGGACATTGAGTTTCATAATGACCATTTTCTCAACACTCAAATCACTTAACATTCGATAGTGTCTCAAGGAGGCTATTATTCCCATCAATTTCATTAGACAAAATTTTCATTTATCTCTAATAATAACTTTCCTTGTGTTTATATTTTCTATAGTCAAAACATCTTATTATTCCTCTAATAAATCCACTTTAGTGATTCTTTCCACAATCTTAACATAAAAGAATCCAAATATTCTTTCCACTATAGTCTCCATTACCAGAACTATCAGTGAAATCCTTCTTTTTCTTCCTTAGTGAGTCTGATAGTTAGTTAAGGAAAATGTTGTTTATCATGTTCCATGAAAACTTATTGAGAATGATCAAAATATATTTTACTCTAGTGATCATCCCACTTTAATTATCATCATAAAGTCTTCCATCACACTCAACATTAATCCAGTTCATTCTAGTTCCCACAAATGACTAAAATTAGAATCATAGTGTGAGTATTACTTATCATATTAGAAAACCTCGTAGTCCTGAAATAAATTACTTATATAATTTATAAATCATGACATGTTCCTTAATCTATGACACCCTTGGTTAATACTAGGTTACAAGTAGCCAACTTGTATTTAAATCCTTCATGATTGTTCGTGAATATTTTTTGAATTCTGAAATAATATCCCCTAGGAGTGTCAAAACAGGTGTGTATCAAGGCCCATTGTCATGTATGAGATTACCCTAAGTCAGTCCTGAAATGTCTTTTTAGAGTTGTTACCCCTAGGTACATTTTTCCAAGATCCACATCCACTTGTAATATCCAGACATGGATGTATTTCTAGGAAACCATTCACTCAAACCTTTAAAAAAATTCAAGGAAATTTTCCTAAATGTTAACTCATCCTTATACTTATCCTTAGAGACATCCATAGACATATCCTTAGAATTAAACATGGGGATATCACTAAATTTTTCTAATCCTAGTTTCCAAAGTTTAATAATACCTTTTCTCTAATACCATCTATAATGAACATCTCTTTTCATACTTTGAAATTACATTAAATTTTTGGAATATTTAATGTTTTATAAAAAATGAAACCCAAAGACCGTAATTGTTTTAGTGCCTTTGGAAACATGAACACTGGTACATAAGTGAGATAAATTATCTCCCGCTATGTTCTTTATGACTAGAACCCTAATGAGACACATCAAACTTTCTACATATCTTCATAACTTGGGGAAAGGAACATAAAAATGGGTGATCTCAAATACTCAGTAAAGGTAAAAAATGGGAACATGTAAGCATAATCATGAGGATAGGGGTACGAGAACATGATCAAAACATTAGAAGATCATACCCTACAAATAATATATCATAAAAAAAATCATGGCATAAATATTGGCAGTTTGTAAGACTTGAATCATAAAAAAATAAAGGACATTATCCATGAAAGAATTACATATGGAAAAAACATGGAATTATGTAAAACACCTAATCATATAACATGATTTCCATATTAGATAAGGAATTATTTCCAAGACCATATTGGTAGCAAGGTTTCACTCCCTAAACCATCATGGTTGTATGGTTTACTCCCATAGCCATATTAGTAGCATGTGTTCTCTCCTTATACCATCTTAGTAGTCATATTTCACTCCCATGGCCATTTTAGTAGTCAAGGTTCATTCCCAACACCATCGTAGTCTATCTCAGGAGATATAAAACATTACCCAATGCATTAAAGGAAGATATAGGTCCCAATAGTCAGATAATGCAACCATACATAAATGTTCTTCAAAATCATAAACAATCATATCATAACCCATGAAATTATACGTGTATCATAAACATGTAAACATATCATAACCTATAGAAAAGATTAAAATTTTCATAATAATTTCATCAAAATCATAACCCATGAAAGAGAAACTGATTTCATAAACATATAATCCAAGAAAGAGAAATGTGTTTCATAAATACCATGACTTTAAGAATAACACAGTCATATAAAGTTTATGAATAGAACCTTTTGATAAATTTCTAGAAGGGCATGAGTAACATCAATGGATGTCATCTTAGATGGAAAGTAATTTTGAAATGTCTTTCAAAAAACATTCTTGAGGAAAATATTATTTCTTCTTCAAAAAAGAATTTTTTTTAATTCATAAAACCATTTAAAAATATTTTTCTTAAAAAATATCATGAATAATTATATATAAGACTTGAAATTAGTTTGAAAACCTTTTTCCTTGAAAGCATAAAAAAATATTCAAAACATATTAAAAACATTTTTATTTGAAAACACTTTGAAAAAATATATATAATGATTGAAAATTTTTTGAAAACCTTTGTACATGAGAACATTTGAAATAAGCTTGAAAATTTTTTATAAACCATTTCTTTGAATATATTTTGAAAACATTTAAAAAAGTCTTAAAGTCATTTTGAAAACAATTTTCCTTAAAAACGTATAAATTAAGGATGCAAACATTTTGAGAAAAAATTTCCTTGAAAATTACTTTTAAAAAACATTTTCTTATAGATTTACCTTTTAAAAAATTAAAAGGAAGGTTAAAAGGAATAAAAGTGATTAAATCTGTACAAGTCATACGAGGTAAAAAGAACATTCCTTTTTCATGGTAAAAAGATTAGAAAAATACCCTATTTAAAAAGTGACAATAATATTACTTTGATTAGGTTAGTAAAAAAAGGTAAAAATACCTTTTTATTATTATATTTTAATGTTATAATATTATTTTAAACTCTTTTTAGAAAACTTGGTTTTGATGGAACATAGATTTCCAACTGATGAGACGGTAAAGTCATGCTTCCGTAAAAACACTTTCTTAACTATATTATGTACCAAAGAGTAAAACATTATATCAATACATGAATATATCCTGAAATAATAGAGTTAAAGGAAACTCTTTAGTGTTCTTGAGAGATATGTCATATGATTTCATCAAAGAAAGCATAAAAATAAACAATCTCAAAAAGAAATGAGATCATCTCAATAAACTCTTTGAACATGGTAACATGTGATCATACTCTCTATATAAGATAATAAAATTACATGGATATCAAAAATATAATAAAAATATTTAGAGTAATGATATGTAAAATGGAAGTATATACACCCTTAAAAAATATTTTATGTTCATAACATAACATGAGTCTCAAAGATGGAAAATTGAGATAAGACTATTTTACTGATTTGGTAACTTTTGAAACATAAACCCCATGAAATAAGGATCATAAAATGAAAATTTTAATACCCATAAATTTAATTATAAGATATATAGAATAAAATAATGTTCATTACATGCACGACAGAAAAAGAGATAGTGGTGATCATGACATATATCTCATAGAAATTAAAAGTGAGATGAAATATTCTTACCTTGTGTCTTAACTCCCTTCATACTCATACAATATTCTGGTATAATTATCATAAATATATTACATGATCATATTCTTATATATAATAACATATATGGTTTTATTATTATCGTATATTACCCTCTTGTTAACGATCTGATGTTAATGATTCACTTCGGATAATATTTTCTTTTTTCATCACATGTGTGTTAATTTGTTATATCATGGGTCCTTATACTTTTATCATGATTCTAGAATTTAAATAATGATATAAATATAATTTATATTTATTATATGTATATTATAATAATTTATAGAATAAATAATTATGAAATGGAATACACTGTTCATGGAGACGGTAAGCTGTACATATTCATAAACATTGTTTCTATTTTAATTATCATATTAAAAGAAAGAAATAAAGTGTCATGTAAGTTTATATGTATATAATATTATTATATTATAATTATAATGTTATATATATCTTATAATTTCACTAAAATCATCCTTTATACATTCTATGTTGCATGTGAATGACTCACAACGCTTTGAGGGGGTCGTCGTCAGCCCATCCTCAAAAAAAATTATTATAATTACAAAAAATGGATGGTGAAAAAGTTTAGTTTTGTAAAAGTAATAAAAAATAATGAATAAATAATAAATATAATATATGACATATATAAATATTATGACCTTTCTAATGGCCACCATGATTTCTGGTAAAAGAAAAAATGAACAATCATTGTTTTGTGAGGTAGTAGTTCATCATTTACAGAAATATTATGTTTAATATCAATTAGATAGAGATGTGTGTAGGTGTTAGTCTAACACTTAGCATAAAAAATCATAATTTATTGAGGATAATATTTTTTTCATAAAATAACATAATAAATACAGTGTATGTAAGGGAGAAGGAAATTAAAAGAAAGGATCTTGAGAGAAGACATTACCTCTTAATTGGGTAACTCCTGTTGGTTTGTGCCAAAAGGCATCCTTGAGTTTCCTTATTCCAAATGAAAGGATTCTAGGAGTAATTTAGGGAATTTTGGAGTTTATTTTAGAATATTTTGGTCTATAAAATTATATTAATAGGTGTTATGAGGTGGGTAGATAGGGGGCCTTTTATAGTGGAGGAGTGCCACTCTTGTGAATATTTTAAGAGAGAATTTCATCCATGTTTTTCAAGTTGAAAGTAGATAAAATAGTGGACCCAGGTATACATAATTTATGATAGGGTCTAAATATGGCTATAAAATTACCGTTTGAAAACTCTCTAGGTCGTTTTGGGTCTTAAATTTATTTTTAGTCCTTTGTTTAGCTTAATTTTACCTTAGTAAATGTAATAAATTTTAATTACATTCACAACTATTTTTGGTAAAAAAAATAATTTTACCATATTAGAAATTATAAATTATTCTTATTCTAAATATGTAATCCATTTTTCCAAATTCTAATAATGGATGTTTCAAAAAATAATTTAAAATTAATCTCACTGAACAAATGACACAACGGGTTTTTAATGTAAAAACATCCAAAAGTTTGATAAGTTTTTAAATCCAATTTCAATGTGAAATTGGTTCCAATGAAAAACATTGTATTAATTGTTAAAAATATTATCTACCTAAGATATTAAACTAATTAAAAATATAATTTACCAATGTAAATAAATTATATGGAAAATTAGTTTTGAATTAAAATCCTGTATTTTTTAATATTTATTAAAATATGAAACATTACATAAAAATACAAAACATTTATCCTAAACTAGTTTTTATGTTTCTACTCTAATGATAATGATTATTTTTTTAAATATTAAACCTAAATAAGTTATAAAAAATTTATTTAAAATGGTATCTCTATTAAAATGTGGTAAAACTGCCTTAATAAAAATATTAGTTTTTATGCATAAAATTGGGTATATTCTTATCTTATGTCTATAGAATCTATTGGATGAATATCAAAAGTATTTTATTTAATATATAACATATATATTAAATTTCTATAACTTAAAAATAATAATTAATTTAATTTAATAGGTTAAAATATCTTTGTGACTATAATAATATTTTTCTTTTATATTTAATCAGTTTTCATATTCATTAATTGGTAACTTATTAATTCATATTGTATTTGTGGAAACCAAATATTTTTATAAATTATATAATGATATTCATATCCATTAACTTATAATCTAGTTAATATCTAATTATAATAATATTTTTAAAAATATATTATAGTTAGGTAACACTAGGTCTTGTGTGTTACGCAAGCCATTGAGGATGGTCAGTCTTTCTTATAATGTACTCTTAACATGTTGTTTTGAGTAATGTATGCCATTTTGGGGTTCAATGTAATGTATTCCAAACCGGTTACATGTGAATAGAATTTTTTACTTAGTGAAAACTATTTTTAGTGTTGCGTGAATTGAAAAATATCAAAAGATTAAATTAATTTGAAAAACAAATTCACAAAATCTCACCATGTTACAACCTAAAAATTTTTAAAAGTGGTCTGTTTATCACCTATTTTATGGGGGAAAGGTGGGATCTTTCAAGGATATATTGTATTCCTTGTCTATCAATGGGTATAAATTGACATTGATGGTGAAAAAATGACACTTGAAATGAAGGATGATGGAAAGTTTGTGATGATTGTTCATCCTAGGGTGTTGCTAGTTCTATACTTTGTGTAGGGGGTGGTTGTGATAATATACATTGTTGAGAGTTTGTTTCTTTAAATAAATTTTGGCAATGTACCAATACTATTATGATGGAGATCAACAATGGTGTGGTGGGTGATAATCTATGCAGGTGATGTACAGATCAAATGCTGGTAGGAGAGTCGCGATGAGGTTCTCGGTTCCTAGTGGAGATTTTGAACATACTGGTTTTGGAGGATGGCCGACATAGCTGGAGGATTTGAATAAGGTTGGGATTCTGGTAGGGATTTTTGGCAGTTCTTGAGGTGGGGCCTTGGTTTTCTGGGATCCTAGCAGTGGGAGAGACTACTCGGTGACGCGGCATGGTGTATGTTCTGGGTGTGGTTTCCTGTGACAGTGCCTATTATGTCAGCCAGTCATGGGATATACTTAACATGAGGATTCATGTAGAGGAATCTAGAATACAGGATAGATGAGGAAATATATAAGGACTTCCTTGAAATGCAGTAGTAGGTTCCTCGATCTGGGTGATCAGGATTTGTCTGTTGGATACAGGGTCTTTGGATGATAGTGTTTGACCAAGATGTTGTCGATGAGGGGAGTGGGATGGGATACCTAGGAAGTGACATCAGTATGTTCTTTAATATATTTTTGTATATTAGGTATAATACCCCAATCTTCCACGGTATGCTTCTCTTTGAATAATACAATAGTGTGTGTTGTATGCAACCTCGAGTTCTAACACACCACAACCAATCAAACTAGCCGTTATGAATAGTAATACCCACTTTTTGAAATTTTATATATTTTATTTTTCAAAATGGACTTCATTTTTGGATTCAGAATATCAAAATTTGCCTAGGGTAAATTTTTGGTATTTTTCTGAAAACTTTCAATTTTTGATGAATAGTGAAAAACACTGTGTTATTAGTCAAAACCGACTTTTTATTTAAATAATTATTTATTTTATTTAAATATATTTTAGGTAAAAATAGATACATAATACCTATATACATTAAATTTAATTCATTGAAGTCAATTTATATTAATTTTAGATTTATAAAAAATTTATTGAACTTTTTACGGTCTTTTACCCACCTCTTAGGAGCTTTTGAAAAATTGCATAAAACATAATTTTACCACTTCAATGAGTTGAATTTCAAAATTACAAGAGACACGGTTGATATCAGTAAGTAAAATTTGGTTCAATGAGATGAAAATAATTTTTAGTTAATGGTAACTTTTTACTTTTATTTACAACGGTTAAAAGTAAATAGGGTAATTAAAGGTAAAAATGATATTATTTTTACCCTGAAAGATGTCATAATTCTATTGGATAATTATAATTCTGCCAAAAACAACCATAGGAATAAAATATGAACCTCTTTGTTCCACTTGGATTAGATTAGGACATTTATTATTATTTAATTCAAAGAAGAGTTAAAAGAGTTAAAATCAAAGTTTAATATACATAACATTTTTAAAATATGTTTACACATAAGATAAATTAGATTATAAATATTAATTGGAAAGATAAAAATATTTCATACATATTGGTATTTTATTTATAATTTTTAGACATTAAATAATTTAATTTATTTTTGACACAATGATGATGTAGTAATTACCTTAATAGTGAAATATTAAAATAATTGATATTATAAATACCCAAATAACTATAATTTGAGACTTTTAATGAATTCCAATAATTTTATAGGTCAATATGACATGTTAGGATTTATTTAATTAACTTTTTTAAAAGTAATAATTCTGTTATGATTTTCACAAAAATCAATTTTCCAAATAGTGTCAAAATTGACATAAAAGAGTTTTTAAAACAAATATTATATTATTAATTGATATTATATTCCTAAAATCTAACGTTCGGACAAGAGACTTATATAATGATCTTTGTATCATTAATGAACCACTTGGGGTTCTCTTGGAAGTTTATAGTAAGTTTATTAACCATATAATATAAAAATACAAAGAGACATGGTAAATGTAAAACTAATTAACTAAGAGTTAAAACTAAAAGATAAGGTTAATATAGTGACCCAAACCTGTCTAAAACCTATTGGTTCAGTGGTTTTCGACCCATATCCACCTTAGCCTCGAAATAAAGTAGTTTCGAGCCATTAGAAACCGAAAATGATTTTATTATAAAATAATATTTCTAGCTTTTCCAAAGGTGTCCCTCACCCCTCTTATAAAAGGGCACTCCCCCTTCTCTCTAATTCACACCTTCAAAGCCATTTGGCTCGGCCAACCCCTGACCAAATACTCTCTCAACTATCCTCCCTTCATCCTAGAGTCCCTACTTTAGTTATAAAGTCAACCTAAGGATCCCTTTTGATCAAATCAAAAAGAAGAACCCAAAGAAGATGTAATCTTTTCACCACCCTCTTTCAAGATCCTTTCTTCTTCCACTTCTTCTTTCTTTTTTATTTACATTCTAAAATAATAAATCCAGTATCTTCTATATATTGTGAAGTTATTATAAATATGGTACAAACATATTCAGTATTCTATCCATCCTTTGAATGAAATGTCACCATACGTGCGTACGTACGGCTTACTGTCTCCACGTCGTGGTGTAATTGTTATTCAAAACATTATTATTGGGATGGGTATGATAATGATGTGTAATTGATGTAAATAATAAATATAAAATGATTATGATTATTTATATATGATATACCATCCAATTATATATTATTTTAATATCAAAATAATGATATTGTTGCTCATGCGTACGTACGGACTACCGCCTCCACGAACGCGATGAGATTAATTCCCCATCGCATCCATTCAAGACTAATTCTAATTTGATGATTAAAAATAATGTTTAAATACTTGATATCATTCTGGATATGAATAGGATACAACCTATACATAACAAACATGGCTTAAGTATCATATAAAAGAAAGCGAGTAAGTTAACACCCGAAATGACGATAATACTAAAATATTATTAACAAAACAATTTTAAAAGATCATATATGATATCATATTTATTTATATGATTCTTGAATGATTTAATAACAATGATTTAACTATTATACAGGATTTTAACCTACCCTTGACCAAGGAAAAGTACAAGGTAAGGGTTAATTTCACAATCTTTTTATTATCCGAGGTTGTTTTTACATAAGTATCTACTAGGACCTCTTTATCATCCACATCCATGTTTCTTAAAAATGTCTTTCAAAACATTTTTACTATTTAATAGACAGTGGGTTAAAGTCATATATACCCTTATTTGACCTTATACATTTTTTAAAGGAATATTTTCGTCGTTTTCCAAACAAGGTACTTTTTGACCTTTTCGAAAAATTTAAGGTAAGAATGTTTTTTTTAACTTATATAGTGGGTGCGGCTATTTTCTGCCGTTATAAAATTATTGAAGCTCCCCTTAAAATATTGTAATAGTATTTTCAAAATAAAGGTTTTATTTTATAATTATGTGACTTTTAAATGACTTCAAAAGGGAGATATTTCTCTCAAATAGTTTTGATTTCATCTGTGATGGATTTTAAGCTTATTTGAAGTTGATTTATTATGATACAAAACTCCCTTATTGTATTGAAGGTTTTGTGATATGTTTGACTATGGATGTGTTATTTTTATACCATTCATGGTTTATGGATAAATTTTTAACATTTCGTATGCTATTTTCAATACGAGTGTTTATGTTATGTTTAAACCTTTTCATGTGTGGAATGCATTGGACTTAGTAAGTGATGGGTGGAGCCCGCTATATCTCCTCGATGAATTAGTAGGTCTCATGAGACAAAATAGTGTCTTGGCAAGGCCTTGACAAAATCTTATTTGTAGTCTTCGCACAAGGCCTTCAGTATGTGGTTATGATAGTCTGGCATTATGCATTCTATTATTATGAAAGTGGTTATTGATATTTCATTTGATTATTCGACTAGTAGAATATCCATGTGAATAAGTAAATGGAATTATTTCATTTTATATTTGCCATATTATGTTGAAGTTCAAGTTTAAAAGGCGTTTATTTTATTTATACATTGCCTTAAATATTTATGTTTATTTATGAAAGTTTCCACTATATTGTTATCCTTACTGAGCATCTGAGCTCACCCCTTTCAATGTTTTATTTTTCCAAGGATGTGAAGAATTATTTTATGAATGACCTATAGGGATAGTATGAGGGGATATGAAGACAAGATGCTTTTATAGTTTTTTTACTTTATGATGTAATGTAAGACTTATGTATATATCTAGTGTTTCCAAGGCTACTAAACTAATCAGTCCTTCGAGACTTAATCTTTTGTGATCATGACAATGTTATGTAATAATGCACCGACTCTGGGTAACTGGGGTTGGGGCGTTACAGTTGGTATCAGAGGAAGTTTAGTAATAAACCTTAGAAGATAGATTTAGATAAACTCTGATTAGATCACATAGCCCTAATATAGACTTCGAGGATTAGTATAGAAGAACATCTTAGAATTTTGGTATTGTAGAAATTTTTTGAGTTTTCCAAGTAATACATCCCTTTATGGATACGAGTAGGTAGACGTGGCTCTGGAATAGATGTACCTAGGGGTAAAACTTGAGAACACCGCTTTGAGCTAGACTCGAACGGGAACTGGTGCACGACAACGAGCCTTGTTGCACTCTTGGTTACGACACTCCTGGGGGATATGCTTAGGATAATTCTCATTTTCTTTACAAACCATTATGAAGGGTTTATGAGTATATACTTCCTCAATGAAAACATTTTTATGATTTTGTATTATATCCATAAACTGTTCAATTTATGTTAAGTGTTTTACAAGTATGGAATTATGTATTTTTATTCATAAACTAATCAAGTTTATGACATTGTTTAGAAATGGTGCCTAGTGGAAGGAATGGAAACTGTATCAATGCACGCACTCCATATAGGGATTTCCCTCCTGCTCAAGATAATTATAGTGGAGCTGGTGATACAACTGGTACTGATCATCTTATCACTATACTGGGACAACTCACTCAGGTTATGAATAATAACCTTAGCCGTATAGAGCACCCTGATCCGCAGCGTGGAGGATCAATGTTAGATCTCTTCATGAGGCAACAACCACCAACATTCAATGGGCGTACAAACCCATTGGTAGCTGAGCAATGTATAAGTACCCTAGAGAAAATATTTCAGGCTTTATGGAGTAGTGAGAGGGAAGAAGTTGTCATGGCAGTTTATCGCCTCACCGGAGATGTTGATCAATGGTGGTCATTGATCCAAAATACAAAGGAAGATGAAGAAGTATCAAGTATGGAATGGAGGGAGTTTAAAGAAATTTTCATAGAAAAATACTTTCCTCATGACCATCGAGCAGATATGGAAAGGTAATTTCTAAGTCTGAGGAAAAAGGAGGATGAGAATGTCGAAAAGTATGAAGCTAAATTTACAAGGTTAGCAAGGCATGAAGCAGATTATATACGTAACCTGAGGAGTATGATTTATTGTTTCTTTGATGGGTTAAATCCATTTCTCCATTGAGCATTAGACTCACATTACTCCTCATCGTACGAAGATATTGTCTCATGTGCTATCAAGACAGAAAAGGAATTCTCTAAGTCTTATGACTTTAAAGCAAAGCAAGATAAGAAGAGATCTGTTGATCACTCTAGAAATGGAAATAAGGGGAAGAAGAGAAAATTTGAATATCCATCCTATAGTAAATGTGGGAAGAAACACCTTGGTACTTGCTTGAAGGGAATGGGAGTCTGTTACATGTGTCGTGAAAAAGGCCACCAAACTTGGGATTGCAAGGGAATGAAGGAAGCTACTAATGTTCAGTGCTACAATTTCATGGAGGTGGTACATTATGCAAATGAATGTCCTAAGCGTCTGGGAAACTTACCTTAGAAGAGGCCAAGTGATCAAGGATAGGCTTATACTATCACTACTGCTGAGGTTGAATCTCCTAAAGACGTAGTGGCAGGTAATTTAATGGTTTCCTCATGTTTAGCCAATACTTTATTTGATTCTGGATCATCGCATTTTTTTCATATCTTCCCAGTTTGCTAAGAAAATTAGATATTTCCAATTTTATTTAACAAGGGATTTGTCAGTCAAAACTTCTAAAGGAAGTATCATTGCACAAAAGTTTTTTGAATGAGTTCCCATTAGAGCATATAAATGTTCTTTATCTGCTGATCTCATCATTATACCCATGATTGAATTTTATATAATCCTCAGTATGGATTGGATTTCGGACCATGATGCGAAAATTTATTGTAAGAAGAAGAAGCTAACAATTTTTGATGATGATAAGGAGTACCTTATCTTTAGAGCTATGCTGATAATCAAAGGAATGATTTGGAATTTCAAGTCGGTGATCATGTTTTCTTGAAGGTATCTCCATGGAAGGGTGTTATACGTTTCGGTAAGAAAGTTAAATTTAGTCTTAGGTACATTGGACCTTTCAAAATTCTAGAATGAATTGGGGTTATAGCTTACCGTTTGGAAATGCCTCCAAGTCTCTCCAAAGTTCATTATGTGTTCCACGTATCATTGTTGAGAAAATACATGCCGGACCCAACGCATGTACTCACCTATGAGGAATTAGAACTGGAACCCGATCTATCTTATTGCGAAGAGCCTGTCAGGATTCTTGATACCCGAGAACAAGTGTTGAGAAACTAGATGACTCGTTTGGTAAATGTTCTATGGGGAAACCATAAAATGGAAGAGGCAACGTGGTAACCCGAGGAACATATAATGAAGAACCACCCGAGTCTTTTTATGCATTAATACTCTAGAAATTTTGAGGATGAAATTATTTGAAGGAGGGGAGAATTTAAAACCCCAAGCTTCCACAGTACGCTTCTCTTTGAATAATACAATAGCGTGTGTTGTACACAACTTCGAGTTCTAACACACCACAACCAATCAAACTAGCCGTTATGAATAGTAATACCCACTTTTTGAAATTTTATAAATTTTATTTTTCAAAATGAACTTCATTTTTGGATTCGGAATATCGAAATTATCCTAGGTTGAATTTTTGGTATTTTTTTGAAAACTTTAAATTTTTGATTAATAGTGAAAACAATGAGTTATTAGTTAAAACTGACTTTTTATTTAAATAATTATTTTTTTTATTTAAATTTGTTTTAGGTAAAAATAGATAAATAATACCTATATAAGTTCAATGTAATTCATTGGAGTCAATTTATATTAATTTTAGATTTATAAAAAAATTATTGAACTTTTTACCGTCTTTTACCCACCTCCAAGGAGCTTTTGAAAAATTGCATAAAACAAAATTTTACCACTTCTGTGAGTTGAATTTAAAAAATTTGAGAGGCATGGTTGATATCAGTAAGTAAAATTTGGTTCAATGAGCTGAAAATAATTTTTTGTGAATAGTAACTTTTTACTTTTATTTACCACGGTTAAAAGTAAATAGGGTAATTGAAGGTAAAAATGATATTATTTTTACCCTGACACATGTCCTAATTATATTGGATAAGTATAATTAGACCAAAAAAAACCTTAGTAATAAAATATGAACCTCTTTGGCCCACTTGTATTAGATTAAGACATTTATTATTATTTAATTCAAAGAAGAGTTAAAAGAGTAAAAAACAAAATTTAATAACTAAAACATTTTTAATATAGGGTTAAACATAAGATAAATTCAATTATAATTATTCATTGGAAATATAAAAATATTTCCTATTTAATGGTATTTTATTTATAATTTTTAGACATTAAATAATTTAATTTATTTATGACACAATGATTATGCAGTAATTACCTTAATAGTGAAATATTAAAATAATTGATATTATAAATACATAAATAAATATAATTTGAGACTTTTAATGAATTACACGAATTTTATACGTTAATATGACATGTTAGGATTTATTTAATTAACTTTTTTTGAAGTAATAATTCTCTTATGATTTTCACATAAATTAATTTTCCAAATGGTGTCAAAATTGACATAAAAGAGTTTTTAAAACAAATATTATATTATTAATTTCTATTATATTCCTAAAAATATAAGGTTTGGAAAAGAGACATATATAATGATAGGTGTGTCATTAATTAACCACTTGGGGTTCTCTTGTAAGTTTATAGTAAGTTTGTTAACTATATAATATAAAAATAAAAAGAGACATGGTAAATGTCAAACTAATTAACTAAGAGTTAAAACTAAAGGATAATGTTAATATAGTGACCCAAACCTGTCTAAAACCTATTGGTTGGCTGTTTTGCGACCCATAACCACCTTATCCTCGAAATAAATCAGTTTGGAGCCATTAGAAACCAAAAATGATTTTATTATAAAATAATATTTCTAGCTTTTCTTAAGGTGCCCCTCACCCCTCTTATAAAAGGGCACTCCCCCTTCTCTCTAATTCACACCTTCAAAGCAATTTTTCTCATCCAAACCCTTCATCCTAGAGTCCCTCATTTAGTCAGAAAGCCAACCTAAGGAGCCCTTTTGATCAAATCAAAAGGAAAAACCTAAAAAAAGGTAATGTTTTCACCACCGTCTTTCAAGTTCCTTTCTTCTTCAACTTCTTTCTTTTTTATTTACATTCTAAAATAATAACTCCAGTATCTTTTATATAATATGATGTTATTATAAATATGGTACAACCATATTCAGTATTCTATCCATCCGTTGAATGATATGTCACCATACGTGCGTACGTACGGCTTACCGTCTCCATGTCGTGGTGTAATTGTTATTCAAAACATTAATATTTGGATGGGAATGATAATGATGTGTAATTGATGTAAATAATAAATATAACATGATTATGATTCTGTATATATGATATAAAATCCAATTATATATATTATTTTAATATAAAAAGAATGATATTATTGCTCATGCGTACGTATGGACTACCGTTTCCACGAACGTGATGAGATTCATTCCCCATCGTATCCATTCAAGACTAATTCTCATTTGATGATTAAAAATAATTTTTAAGTACTTTATATCATTATAGATATGAATAAGATACAACCTATCCATAAAAAACATGGCTTGAGTATCATATAAAAGAAAGCGAGTAAGTTAACACCCGAAACGACGATAATACTAAAATATTATTAACAAAACAATGTTAAAAGATCATATATGGTATCATATTTATATATATGATTCTTTAATAATTTAATTACAATGATTTAACTATTATACAGGAGTTTATCCTACCCTCAGCCATGGAAAAGTACAAGGTAAGGGTTAATTTCACAATTTCTTTATTATCCGAGGTTGTTTTTACGTAATTATCTACTGGGACCTCATTATCATCCACATCCATGTTTCTTAAAAATGTCTTTCAAACAAATTTAATATTTAATAGACAGTGGTTTAAAGTCATTTATACCCTTATTTTACCTTATATGTTTTTTAAATGAATCTTTTCGTCATTTTCTAAACAAGGTATTTTTTGACCTTTTCGGGAAATTTAAGGTAAGAATGTTTTTTTAACTTATACTATGGGTGCGGCTATTTTCCACCGTTATAAAATCGTCAAAGCACCCCTTACAAGATTGTAAGAGTTTTTTCAAAATACATGTTTTATTTTATAATTATATTACTTTTAAATGATTTCAAAAAGGACATATTTCTCTCAAATAGTTTTGATTTCATCTATGATGTATTTTAAGCTTATTTGAAGTTGATTTATTATTATACAAAACTTCCATATTGTATTGAGAGTTTGGTGATATTTTTTACTATGGATGTGTTATTTTTATACCATTCATGGTTTATGGATAAATTTTTGACATTTCGTATGCTAGTTTCAATATGAATGTTTATGTTATGTTTAAACCTTTTCATATGAGGAATGCATTGGACTTAGTAAGTGACGGATGGAGCCCGCTATAGCTCCTCGATGCATCGGTAGGTCTCATGAGAAAAACTAGTGTCTTGGCACAAGGCCTTGACAAAATCTTATTTGTAGTCTTGGCACAAGGCCTTGAATATGTGGTTATGATAGTCTGTCATTATACATTCCATTATTATGAAAGTGGTTATTCATATTGCATGTGATTATTTGACTAGTAGAATATCCATGTGAATAAGTAAATGGAATTATTTCATTTTATCTTTTTAATATTATGCTGAATTTCAAGTTTAAAAGGCTTTTGTTTTAGTTATACAATGCCTTAAATGTTTATATTTATTTATGAAAGGTTCCGCTATATTGTTTTCCTTACTGAGCATCTGAGCTCACCCCTTTTGATGTTTTATTTTTCCCAGGATGTGAAGAAGTATTTTATGAATGACCTGCAGGGATAGTATGAGGGGATATGAAGACAATATTTTGTTTTAGTTTTTTTTACTTTATGATATAATGTAAGACTTGTGAATATATCTAGTGTTTCCAAGGCTACTAAACTAATCAGTCTTTCGAGACTTGATCTTTTGTGATCACGCCAATGAAATATAATAATGCACCGACTCTGGGTAACATGGGTCAGGGTGTTACATTAGGTATTGGAATGTGGGTTAGTCAAATAGGCTGGTGACTGGCTGGTTCAAGTCTATGTGTTCATCTTGGTAGGATCATGTGGATTTTTTGTTTGGCTGTTTATTTACTACAACAAGAATTGGTCCTAGGGTCATAATAAATTGCAGGTCATGTGTATAGTAGTAAGGATATCACCTTCTATCTTTGGAATTACTGATTTATGGTGGTTCTTAGTGTTCCACATATTCTATTTCCACTATATTTTTAGTTTATTATATTTTTTTAGGTCTAATTATGTTTGGTTCATGAACATTCCTTGTAAATTGTAACCAATGAATTTGTTTTATATTTTTGTAACCCATATATTTTCATAAGTTAGTTAATCGATTTAAAAACTACTAATTTTACTGCTAGGTTATATCTATTATATTAAATAATAATATTTTAATAATATATAGTTTTTTGGTAAAACATGGTCTTGTGTATAATGCAAGACATCAAAAAAATTAATTGTTATGTGTGAAAAAAGCTAAATCAGTATTGCGTGAATTTTAAGATATATAATATATTAAATTTATTTAAAATATAAATTATATTATATGAAGATATTATATTCCCTTACATTCACGGTGTTGTCTGCCAATCAATGTTCTTAAATTAAAAATTCATGATTTTACATGCACCCCACCTAAAATAAATTGTGTCCTCACAATTTAAACTCGATATTGGAAATCTAGGGTTTGATATTTGAAAATTCATTTGTTGAAATACTATTTCATGAGAATAGTTAAAAAAATATCCTCTTAACAAGAGATAATGAGAAGTAAAAAAATACACATGGAATAAAATTTAACTATGTCTCTATATAGGAGAACATTAGTGGAATGAGAATATACATACATAATGGAAAGGGGTAAATATTTATAAGGACTGATTGAGGAAATTAATTATAAACAAATGAATGATCAATATAATGTTAAAGGACTAACATACAAAAATATTTGATGATATATAAATCATCGGTTCAATAATAATTAAAGTATTATGGATTTTTTTTTATCATTTTTCTAATATTGTGTAATTTTCCTACAACCTATGTATATAAGAAAATATACATATATGATAAATTTATATAAAAACAATTTCATAGATTGGTTTTTCTTTGATCATTTTCAAATTCATCCATTAAATCATGAAATGGATATCCAAAAACTAACTTTGATGTCTGAATCACTAAAATACTCTTTTAACTGATTGTAAGGACCATAAAAAGTAGCAGGACCTTCCAATTGTCTCTAATTATTCTGTAGAGAAAATATGGTTAATACATTAATCTACAAACCAAAAAACAACACTACTATTTCATCATAAATATTTATTCAACAAATTTTATAACTAAAAATGATGACATATTAACCAGGACATTTGATAGCTCAGTGGTTGGCCATAAACCCTTATCGTCCTTTGCTCATGGGTTCATGTCACGTGGTCTCTCCAGACTTTAATGGTTAACACCAAACATTCATTTTTTCCTTTTATAAAACTGTATTTATATAATTTCAAAATTATATATGATGGAAATCTTTGAAATAAGGTTTTTCACCAAATATCCTTTTAACTAAGGTTCACAATACAACATTAATACATAAATAATTTATACATTTTATTTTAATATAGGTCATTCCTTAGTCTAAAGTTTAACCTTGGTCATTCATTATCTACAGAGATCCTTCATAATGATTTGTATAGAAAATTTGAATTATCCTAATCATATCCCTGTGGAGAGTAAAATCAGGTTCGTAGTAAGGATCATTATTGTGTACTATTTTTCATATGAGTCATAATTGATGCACCTTATTAGAGATTTTACTACTTGGTAAATCTGTTCCATTACCATATCAACTTGTTGTATCCATATAGGTATATATTTCTAGAAAACCCACATAATCTCTATATAATATAATATTTAGGATTATCTTCAATACTTATCATCATATTCTACTTTAGGGCTATTTTCTCTAATCTATAATTTAAAAAATATAGTTCCCAAGGTTTCTACTAAATTTTTTTGGATTCCAACTGTAGTGACCCAACCCTATAATATTGGATCTTGTGTCTACTACCATTAAATTATCATGATTACAAGGAATCAAATCTTGATGGACAGGAGAGTTTAGTAGTCTTGGTAAAAAATATGCATACATGAGTCATGTATTAGAAATGAATACACTAATTAAAACATATTTTTTTTATGATAACATTATTCCCTCTAGAATATACTTGTAAATACATCTTAGTACACTTCATGGATTACTAGGGAGAAAAATAAAATAATGGTGAGATCAAACACTCAGAAAGGTTTAAGTATATTGGAAGAAATAATGAATTAATGAGAATAATAATTTTGGAAAGGTAATAACTAAAGACACATGCCATGTAATCAATAAACTGTGATAGAATGGAATTAACAATTCTAAAAGGTAAATAACTAAAATCAAATTCCATTTAAATAACTAGATAAGTAATAATAAATATGGAAGGGTACGAAACTAAAACTCATTCCATTAAATAAATGAATTGAGAATGAAATGAATCCATATATATATCGTCACAAAATCTCCTAGATAAATAATAATAAAGTCCAAATGAGGGAAGTGCTTAATTATTGGACACCATGTTTCCTAGGTACATGGTAATTTTTCCATCAATACCTTTCACAAGATGGTTTAGCATATTAGGTAAAACCCCATCTAAGGATATTCAACTGAATCGTCCCATGAGATTATAGACACATCTAGGGGATATCTATAACTGGACCCCACCTATTTTCTATCTTTCCAATTCATACTTCATATATCGAATAATCTATTTAAAAATTTACCTTATCAAATACATGTATGGAGTAGAAGAAACAGTTTTATCAAAATTTACCCAGTTATCAAATAACTTTTAATGTGAAAATCGTATGTAAAAATGGTATATAGTTTATACAATAATTATATCCATGATAAATGATGTGGTTATTTATGGTAAATTCAATGTTCAATGATCATAGGAAATTGAGTATTTCTTGAGGACCATAAAAGGGAATCAAGTTAGTGAATTTTAATTTTATCCTTGACCAAATAAATCAAAACCCACAAACAGGAAGAATAAGGATGGTATCAATAATACATATCACATATGTATTAAAATAAAGGGGTTTTCATCGATGAATAGAAATAATATAATAATATATTTTAAAAAAAATTCTTGTGGAAAAAAACATTTTATTTTGAAAAACATTTTTAAAATACATTTATTTGAAAATAACATTGAAAAATAGTTTCATAAAAAAATTTCCTCTTAAAATTATAAAGGAAACATTGAAGAAATTATTGTGGGTAAACTCATACATTCTATACTCTATAAAAAGAATATTTTTTTATATAATAAATGGTTAGAAAATTACGTTATTATGAAAATGAAAAAAAAACATTCCTTTGAAAAAAAATTTAAATTAAAAAAGTTTAAAAATTTATTTACTAAATCATCCTAGAAATGTTAAAAAATTGACAAAAAAAATTTAGAAAAATGGGTTTTTAGAAGAAAACATGTTATTTGACTGTTGAGGTAAATGATGTCGGGTTTTCTTAAAAACATTTTCTAAAATATATTGAGTATAAAAGAATGGAAAATGGTACTAATAATATATTAAGGTCATGAATAACCTTATGATAATAAAAATAAATTTTTAATTTAACAAATTACAATTAATTTATTAAAATGGAAATCCAAGTGTAAACAATCCCTAGAAAATTTAGATTGTGAAGTAAACCCTTGAAAAGACTATAACGTTGAAGTGAAAATCAATCAATGAATGGATTATGTGTGTCAAATATAAATAAAAATAAGATAGGTAAATATATATTAATATATATTAAAATGTATTTATACATATAATCATAGAATATAAATGACAACAAGGATGTAATATATCTCAATGAAAAGGAATTGAGTTATAAAATTTCTTTACCACTTGGAAACTTTCACTTCAAATCCCCTTGGCTGAAATTATTCAAATTGAAACCCAAAATATAATTAATAATAAATTAATAATTATATTAAATGTAAACATGACAGTATGTACACCATATATATATATATATATATAATTATGTGCACAACAATAATATATTCCTCAAATAATGGAAAGTGAGATGAAGTCCCTTACAACTCTGGTAACATATGAATTAGAAGTCCCAAAAGTAATAATAATAAAATTAAACATTTAAATAACATTAATACAAAGGAATTAATGATATAGTATATCAAAAGGGGCAGTTATTACACCACACAAAATAAGTAAGTGGTGTTAATTGTGTATGTCTCATGGAATGAAAAGTGGGAAAAGAATCGATTATCGTATGTTTCTTCTCAGGTGAAAGTCATTTAAACTCTTATATAATGATTCAAAAATGTAAATAAAATATACTAGAAACATAATCATATTCATAAAATTTTATATGATATTCTTATAATATCATGTTCCTTTTTTTTATTATCATTCATTATTTACACTACTTTGGATGTTAATTTCCTAGTTTATCTTGTATGTTTTGACTTGTAAGTTGTTGTTCCAATTAATTGGATCACGATTTTCTCATATACAGATTGTGAAACATGAATTAATTATCATATATAATAACTGTATATATTTTTTCAATAATCCATAATTTTTGGAGATAAGAAATAAATTCACTATTCATAGATATGTTAGGCCATACATACGAATGAATGCTACATTCATTTATTTGACATATTAAAATAATGAAAAGAAAAAATATATACATATATATGTATGTATATTTAAATTATTTTATCATATTTATTTCATATATGTCACATATTTCAATTAAAAACATCCTTTATACGCTCTATGTGTAGTGTGAACCAATCACATCGCTTTGAGGAGGAGGTAGTCCACACTTCAAATAAGGATGCTATCAAATTTACACAAAATGTAAATCTTGAAAGTAATATTTATATATGAATTAAAAAATAATAAATTAATTATAAATATCATATATATCATATATAAATAGTTTTTCCATCCTAATTCCCAACCATTAAAGGGGTTAAATGAAAAATGAACGATATCATTTCACAAGGAGGCAGTTCGTCGTACATGAATGGTAAGTTCATTACCCATTTTATGGAAGTGTATATAATTCAAAGTCAAACGCATTAGATAAAAAAACTAGTATATTAAAGATACTATGTTTATTATGTAATAATTTAATAATAATTTTTTATGGGGTGGATAATGAAAATAAAACTAAAGAGGATGAGTAGGATGTTCCCTCTTCTTTGGGTAACTCCTTTTGGTTTGCACCAAACGGCTTCCTTGGATGAATTTATACCAAAGGTTAGGATTATAGAATGATTTTAGGTATATTGGGATATTATTTTATCGTACTATTTTTGAGAAAATGGTCTTTAGAGGTGTAAATAAAGTGGAGGGTTGAGTGCCTATTATAGTGGATTAGGAGTGATATTATTGTAAATTTTTTAAAGGGTACTTCCAATGATGTGTTTACCTTGTTCAGTGGATCCATTAATGTACCAAACTTTTATAAAAATTGAGTATAGGGTCTAAATATAAACATAAATTTTTTTTGGATAAGCTTATATGTCATTTTGGCCCTTTATTATAAGGTTTAGTCCCTTGTTAATCTAATTTTTCACTTACTTGCTGTAAATAATATTAATTACATTCACTAATCATTTTTGTATAAAAATATGTTTACCTTATTATAAATTATACATTATTCTAATTAAGAACATGGAATACATTTTTAAAAATTCTAATCACACAAGTTCCATTATTTAATTTAAATATTATCCCATATATGGGACGACAATTTGGTTTTTAAAGTAAAAATGTTCAAAAGTTTTCTAACTTTTAATATCCAATTTTAAGGTGAAATTGATTAAAATGGCCTAAAAATAATACAATTATATACAATTTATTTAATTAATATTTGAATACTATAAAAATATAATTCAATATTATAAATAAAACATAAGAAAAATCATTTTTGAATTAAAATTCAGCATGTTTCACTATTCATCCAAAAAAGAAACTTCACATAAAAATACCAAAAAATGACCTAATTTAATATTTCTATTCCAATTTCAAATATTATGTTCATTTTTACATATTAAATCAATATAAGATCTATTTTTTTAAATAATTTCCATTAAAAGAAGGAAAAATTATGTTTAGAAAAATATAGGTTTTTATGCGTAAAATTGGGTTTGTTCTTATCTTATGCCTATCAAATATACTAGATGAATATAAAAATTATTTGATTGAATATAATATAAATATATATATATATATTACATTAATATCACTCAATAATTTTAATTAATTTAATTTATTGGGATAATTCATCTTTGTGAGCATAAAAATAGTTTTCTATAAGAACATTAGATTTATATTCAATTTGTCCTTCTATTTACTTCCAATTAACTTCTGAAAAATGAATTAAATTCAAGTTAGTGTAGACCATATATTTTCATAATTTAGTTAATTTATTTAATAAAAACTAATTTATCACTGGGTTATATATTATTATATAAAATAATAATATTTTAATAATATGTAGTCTTTCGGTAAAACTCGGTCTTGCATGTAATGCGGGTCATCAAAGAAAGTCATGGTTGCATGCGAAGAAATATAACTCAGTATTGTTGTCATTGAAAGATATATCATATATTGAATTTATTTTAAATGGTAAATATATTATAATGTATCATGAAATTATATTACCTTATACGCTTGGTGTTATTTGTCATACAATGTTCTTAATTTATAATTTCTGGGTGTTACATTCTCCTCGCCTTAAATAAATTGCATCCTCACAATTTAAAATCAATATCAGAAATCTTGGGACTGATATTTAAAAATTACTTTATTGAAATCCCACATAGTGAGATGATTTAATAAAATATCCAATTAATAATAAAGAATGGGATGTACAAAGGTAACATGCAAGAACATATAACTATTTTTCTAAGTAAGAGAACATTTGTGGAAAGTGGAGATACATAGATGGAGGAAAATCATAAATATTTATAGGGAGTGATTGAGGTAATCAATCACAAACAAGTTTTCGATCACTAGAATGTTGAGGTCCTCAAATACATAAATCCTTTATGAGTTAGAATCCATGGGTTTAATAAAAATTAAAGTATTTGAGGAATATTTTTTTATCATTTTCCTAATGTTGAGTAATTCTCTTAGTACCAACATATATAAGGAAAAATAATTACCTGATATATTTCTATAAAAAAAATTTCACAAATTTCTTGTGCTTTGATCGATTTCTAATTCAGGTTATACTACATGAAATGGATATCCAAATAGTAAATTAGATTCTAGATGAAATAAAATACTCTTATAATAGATCATCAAGCCCATAAAAGAGTACCATTTCCTTCCTATTTTGTCGAATAGTTTAACTAAAAACAATGAAATATTAACCAATACATTGTGTAGGTTAGTGGTTGGCATAAAACCCTTATCGTCCTTTGGTCATCATTTCATGTCCCATGGCCTTACTGGACTTGTTTGGTTGCTACCCACCAAATGGGTTTTCCTTTTATAAAAACATATTAATATAATTTGATAAATATAAATTATGTACATCCTTGAAATAAAGTTAATCACCAAATATCCTTTTAACTAATGTTTTTAATACTACTTTAATACATAAATAATTTATCCATTTTATTTCAACATTGGTCCTTCCTTGGTCTATGTTTACCCTAGTTCATTCATTTTATAATAAAATCCTTCATAATGGTTGGTAAATAAAATGTGAATTATTAGAATAATATCACCCAATTGTGTCAAACCATGTGCGCAATAAGGCTCATTGCTGTGTTCCAAGATACGCTCGAGTCATGCCCGACGCACCATTTCAGAGTTGTTACTCATCAGTATATCTATTCCAAAACAACATCCAATTGTAATATCTAGATCAGGATGTATTAATGAAAACCCACATAATCTATGTATAACCAAAAATTTAGGATGTTTCTCTATACATATCTTAAAATTATACCTTAGGTTTATGTTCCCTAATCTATGTTTTCTTAAATCTAGTTCCCATGGTTTATACTAAACTTCCTTTGATAAAATATATAGAGACCCAACCCTAGAGGCCTAGATCCAGTTTCTAATATCATTACATTGGCATTATTAAAAGGAATCAAATCTTGAAGGAATTAAGAGTTTATTGATCATGGTAAATAAGATACATAATGAGTCTTTCATGACAAATGAAAACACTAATTACATCATAATTTTTTCTTTTTTTTTTGAGGATAAATGTATTCCCTCTAGAATATCCTTGTATACCCTTCCTTGTATAGTTATTAGATTCATGGGTATAGGAAACAAAAATGTGGGTGATCTAAAATTCTCATTAGGGGATAAATATAGAGAATAAATAACAAATCAGTGAGAATAATTATTATGGAAGGGTAATAACTGAAGAAAGATGACATGAAATCAATAAATTAATAAGGTACGACATAAAAAATATGTTAAGGTAAATATTTAAAAACAAATCCCATTTAAATAACTAGATTAGGAATAATCAATATGGAAGTGTAAGAAACTGAAACACTTTCTCATTTAATCAATGAACACAATATGAAATTAATCTATATATATGTTGACACAAAATCTCATAGAAAAAAAACTGATTATAAATGTGGGAAATGATTAATTATTTGATTCCATTTTTCCTAGGTACATGGTACCTTTACTATCAGGGCCTTTCATAAGACATTTTAACATATCGGGTAAAAACCCATCTATGGATATCCAACTAACTCACCCCATTAGACTACTGATGCATAGAGGATCCATATATAACTGAGAACCACCCTTGTTATACATGTCTAATGAATTCCTCATATATCTAATAATCTATTTAACAACGTAACTTATTTAATATTATCATGGAGTAGAATATACGGTTTTATCAATATTTCCCCAAATATAAAATAACATTCAATGTGACCACTTTATGTAAAAAATGTATATGGTTTGGGATATAATCACATCCATGATAAATTATATAGATATTTAGGGTAAATTCAAGGTTAAGTGATCATAGGAAATTGAATATTTTCAGGGGACTAAAAAAAGGAATCATGGTAGTAAATGTCAAAGATATCCATTGAAAAATCAATCAAAAATCATCTAGAGGTATAATAAGGATGGTATCAATAAAATATATCAAAATTGGAGTAAAATAAATAGTTTTTTTCATTGATATATAGAAATACTGTAATAAAATATTTTTAAAAAATTCTTGAGGAAAATATCATTTCTATATTGAAAAACATTTTGAAAAAAAAAATTTCAAAAATCACCTTTAAAAATATTTCATTTAAAAATTATCATTTTAAAAAATCAAAGTAAGCTTTGAAGAAATAACATTGGGTAAATCCATACATGTTTTATATGGTAAAAAATATTTATTTTTCATGGTAAAAGGTTATAAAAGTGGATTGTTCGAAAACCGGTAGGAAGATATCCTTGAAAACTTTTATAAATGAAAAACCGGTACGAATTTCTTTAAAAACAATTTGAAAGGATAAAAACATTTTTTAAAAAAAATTTAGAAAACATGGTTTTTAAAATATAATATGTTCTCCAACTAAACTATGAAATGATGTCTGGGTTTCTTAAAAACATTTTGTAAAACATTTTGATTTCCAAATAATGGAAAAATGGTACGAATACTTGAAAAAGTACACTAATAACTAGAGCACAATAAAATTAAAGGGTTTTTTAAGTAATGGTCATATAATTTCTTTTAATGGATATTAAAGCATAATCAATCATGGGTAAAATGATATTGTGAATTAATCCCTTGAAAAGACAATAATATTGAAGAGAGAATAAATCAATGAATAGATTATTTGTATCAAATGTAAATTCACATAATATAATTGTAAATACGTCAATATATATTCAAAATTATTTATACACATAATGATATAATATTAATGATAAGTATGAAGTAACATAACTCAATGAAAATGAATTGATTATGAAATTTGTTTACCACTTGGTAACATTAAGTTTAAATCCCATTAAATTAAATAATTCAATATGAAACACAAAGTATCATGAATAATTAATGAAAAATGATGTTAAATTTGAATTTGGTGTTATGTACACCATATAAAAGAAATTAGGTGCATAATAATAAAGTATGCCTCAATGAATGGAAATTGAGATGAAGTCCATTACCATGGTTTTAACAAATAATTGGATGAACTGGAAGTAATAATCATCAAATTAAAAATATAAATACCATGAGGATAAATTAATTAATTATATGTCATATCAAAAGGGTAGTAGGTACACAACACAAAATAAGAAAGTGGTTTTAATGGTGTATGCCTCACAGAAAAGAAAAGTGAGACAATAATCCCTTACCCATTCTTTCTATTTAGGTCAAAATCCTTTAACATACTACATAATGGAGTTAAACATGTCACCAAATTATACTAATATAATAATAATAATAATATCATATATTGTCTTCTAATAATATCTTGTTACATGTTTTTTAATAGTCGTTCATTATTTCCACTATTTTGGGTGTTAATTTCCATGTTTTTTTAGTATGCCTTGACTTGTAACATGTTGTTTATATAAATTTGAGCATGGTTTCATCATATATATAATTTTAAAAAATAATTAATTATCATATATAATCAGAACTTATTTATTTATAATAATCCATAATGTTTTGAGATAAGAAACAAAATGCACTGTTCATGGAGACAGTAGGTTGTACGTACGCATGAACCCTACTTTCATTTATTTTTAATATTAAAATAATTAAAAGTAAATCATATATATATTTATATGTATATTATAATTTCAGTATCATATTTATTTCATATATTTCACCTATTTTTATTAAAAAAACCTTTATATTTTCCATCTATAGTGTGAAGTAATCACATCACTTTGAGGAGGCGGTAGTCCACACTTCCACAAACTATGTTATCGCATTTACAAAAAATAGAAATAATGAAGGTATGAGTTATATAATAATTAAATAAGAATAAATAAATTAAAAATATCATATATATATATATATATAACATAGTTTAAATCATAAATCCCAACCATTAAAAGCACTAATGGTAAAACAAATGACATTGTATCGCGAGGTGGTAGTTCACCAAACACGAACGTTAATTTTGTTACCCATTTGATAGAAGTGTGTATTAGTGTAGGTAAAACCATTAATATAAAAAAATATAAATCTATTTATGAATCTATTTATATTATTTATGCATGGGATATTAAGAGTTCTGTTGGTGGAGAATGAAAATAAAACATAAGAGCTTGAGGAAGGATGTTACCTCTTCTTTGGGTACCTCCTTATAGTTTTTACTAAATGATTTTTTGGATGGATTTATGAAAAAATATAGTATTCTAGGATAATGAGAGGTATTTGGGAATATTATTGGTTCATCCTATCTGATATCCAAAGGGATTTAGAGGTTGGAAGAAAAGGGAGGGTCAGTTCTTTTTTATAATGGAGAAGGAGTGGTATTCTTGTAAATTTTTTAAAAGGAAAATCCACCAATGTTCTTCCAAGTCAATTGGATACAATAATAGAAAAAATTATATAAAATGGAGGATATTTTCTAAATTAGAATACAAAATGGATTTTTACAAGCTTCTACTTCATTTTGGCCATTAAGAATAATATTTAGTCTGTTGTTAAGCTAATTTTTTTTTAATAGCTGTAATTAATTTTAATTAATTTTAGTAATTATTTTGGTCAAAAAATAAGTTTAAAATATCATAAATTAGAAATTATTAAGTTTTAAAATATTGAATCCATTTTTCTAAATTAAAATCATATAAGTGGTAGAAATTAATTTACTTTTAATCTCGCATACGGGATGACAATTCTAGGGTTTAAAGTGAAAATGTACAAAAGTACTCTATGTTTTTATATCTAATTTTTAATTTAAATTGTTTCAAATGACCTCAATTGGATTACAATATATACAATGTATGTAATTAATTTTTAATACCAATAAAAAATATAATGTAACCTTATAAATAAATTATAAGAATAAGCAGTTTTTCATTACAATTCAGTATTTTTCACTAGTCATCAAAAAATGAAACATCACAAAAACCCAAGAAATTTATCATAAGGTAATTTTTAGGTTCTTATTCAAAATATTCTGTTTATTTGGATATTTAAAATCAATAAAAGTTCTAAAAAAGTTATTTAGAATAAGTTCTCCATTAAAATGTGGTAGAAATATCTTTTTAAAAATATTGGTTTTTATTCAGAAAATTTGGTCTCTTCTTAACTTATGCCTATAAAATATATTGGATGATTATAAAAAATATTTTATTGAATATATAATTTATATATTAATGTAATATCACTTAATAATTGTAATTAATTTAATTTATTAAGATAAAACAACTTTGTGGGCATACAAACAATTTTATATAAAAACATTCCCATTATATTCAATAGGTTATTATATTTATTTATAATTAATGTATTACAAATGAATTAAATTAATATTTTTTAAAACCATACATTTTCATAAGTTAGTTAGTCTATTTCGTAAGAAAAAATATAATATCTAAGTTATGTCTTATTATATTAAATAACAATGTTTTTATAATATATTATTATTAGGTAAAACAAAGTCTTGTGTGTAACACAAGTCACCAAAGAAAATCATTTTTGTCTGCAACACAAGAAAAAATAATATTTCATGAATTAGAAGTTATATCATAGATTGAATTTATTTAAAATATAAAGTATATTTTATAGTATTTGTATATTTTATTCCCTTATGTTCTTGGTGTTTCATGTTATATAATTTTCATACTTTATAATTTTTGGGTGTTACAATGTACATCCCACTATTAAAATATTCTAAAAATAGACCCAATTGTTCAAAAAACTGAGAATCAATGAGTGAATAAGAATATAATATGAAAAATATTGGAGAATATATCATTTAGGGAAAGAGAATTATACCTCAATCTATAAAAGTTCCAATGTCGTAATCAATAGGGGTATGCGGAAAGATATGTAGTTTCACTATGCCTTGCCCTGAAAATTAACGGCGTGTGATTCTGAGGCTCGGTGTGCTCGGAACATAATTTTAAACTTTTTTTAAGGTACGTTCAGTAAACGTGCGGGCAATATTTTCTATCTTTTGAACCAGTGCTCGAATTAAAAATATGAGGGCACCGTTTAATTCGCAGTGCCAGGATTTTCTTAAAAGAGGCTTTACTTCGACCACAGTAGGTTAGGAGAAAAAATAGTTTTTGGTCTTTACAAAAATAATATCATAAAATAACAAAAAAGATATTTTATTTTTTTTATTTTTTTGTAACTGTTGAGAGGTGGTGGTGGGATCAATAACTTTTCAATCCATTTAATGGATTTAATCTTGGTTTTGTAACCACGATGTTGAAACATTAAATGTGGTTCATAAATGAACCGCATTAATTTTATGCAACATGGTTGGTTTCCCATCTATTTAAGTGAGGCTCATAGTTTGGTTTTTGAGAAGGAAGTGAGGAATCGATGATGAAGTGATGTGATGTATTCCACTGATGAGGAATAGAAGCTTGGACGTCATTGGAGGGATCAATCCGGGATCGACAAACGTCAGAGACTTCAAAGAACAAGGACTCTTCACCCTCCACAACTGCAACCTCATCCAAAAAAAATTTGGTAGGGGTTTTTGTTTAAATTCAAGTGAATTAGTTTCTTTCCCTCATTCTTGAAAAGTATGATGAACTCAGATCAAACAAAATGAGTTGAGCCGCGATTCATATGAAACTACTGGTGGTTGTTGTGAGAAAAGATTGAATGGTGTTTTGGATTTATCTTTTGATTATTGATTATCACATCCTTGTTATGATGCTAACACGGAGGGTGTGGGCCAAAGAACAAGGCTCGGACCCTCTACTGCTTCGATATTTGTTTCGTTCTTCATGAGCGACTAGAAAACAGAGCAGCATTCTGGGAGGCCCGTAGGTGCAGATGGAAGTAAAATACGGAGCTCCAGAGTGTCGTCGGAGCCCTACTGAAGAAGCATCGGTGATGCACCGGTACGGCGGTGTCGGAAACTAGTGATGGAGGACGAGGTCGGTGGCCGGCAACAGCCATCCGCAGAGGAAGGGGGCACCATTTGGCGCCGCGGCAGATGGAAAGGTGGTCAGCTCTTGGCTGGCTACGGAGGCGCGAGGTGGAGTTCCGTCACGCACCGTAGTGAGGCAGGTCGCTGCTTCGAATCCATGTCGAAGGGAGGGGACCCGCTCCATGCAGGTCCCGCGGAGAGCCAGGCAGTGCCACCTAGTGCCACCAATTAAGAGATGAACAGATCTTTGAGCCCTCCAGGAGGTGGACCGCGTGACCCTAACGTGGGTCACGCCAGCCGGTGGGCCGAGCCACCGTGGCCCAGCCCAGCCTGGGCGGGCCGGGCCGGTCTTCGGGCCAGCGGGCTGAGCCCATCGTGGACCATCCCAACTGGTTCGGCCCAAGCTGGTTCGGATCGGGCTGGGCTGGGTTGGACCCTGACCGGTTTGGGTCAGCCCAGGTCGGGTCAGGCGGGTCGGACCGGACCCAGACCCCTTTCGGGCCCAGTTACTCATAAAAGTTTATATCTCATAAACTAGAAGTCTGTTTGACAAACCATTAGCAGATCTGGAATCCTTGGAATGAGATAGTCCTTTTGAGATACTCCACCAGTTTTTTGGATAAATTTGGAGTATGTTTGGGTTGGATCATACCCAAAACCAACCGGGCCCTCGGCACTGAAATGCCTATAACTCTCAAACAGATCATCTGATTGACGCGATGTTTGTTTCATTGTAACCCTTATGACATGAAAGGTCATTGGGTAAATTTTTATTGAGAATTAGTTCTGTTTGAAAAAAAAATGATAGATTGAGGAGAATATTCTCCCAAAATCAAGCATGCTTTGTGCGGGAATCCAGTAGCTTCCTATAAGGTGGAGATTAGAGGCAGATCTTTTGGGGGTTAGTACCTATCCATCCTATGTGGTTCAGCAACAGTGCCTCTTAACAAAATAATATGAGATATCTTTACATATAATCATCTATACTTTTGTACTTAAGTTATACCTAGTTTGAGTTGAGTCTTTTTCTTTTTGCTTTGTGATTGAGATCATGCTTTGTGGTTTTTCCTTTGTGTAATTTTTAGAGACATCTGGGGGTCTTGGGGTCCCTAATGGGTATTGTTATACTCACCCCTATATGGGCATCACCTGCATATTTTGTCTCTTATGTAGATGACGTGCATCCTTGACTAAGACTCAGGGAGCTAGGATCTGATAGTGGATGGCAGTGATGGCTGATGTGGAGAGCTGTGGAGACGATCTGTACCTACCCTTCATGTAGGATCCTTGGCAGAAAATCTCAGGAGTTGTTTTCTATTTTTATGTTTTATTGTATCTTTCAGTTGGGCTTTTATTCCATTCCTTTACATTCACTATACACTTTTACTATTGTATCTTTACAACGTGGTTGTATCTTGTTGTGTTCTTGGACTGTGTGTTTGTACGGGTTTAAAGGCAATGCCTTCCCATTTTAGGGATACACATTTCCGATGCTAGTCACCGACCCCTGGTCTATGGGTGGAGGGCTTGGGGTAGTCACGGCACAAGCCCCAGGGAACAGATCATGACAAAGTGGTATTAGAGGAGTCAGTTCTATCGAAGAACTAGGACTTTGATCTTTTTAATATAGAAATAGTGTTAAGTGTGTTGAGTGCGGTTTTCAGTTCGAGGAGTCTAGAGTTGGTGTGGCTGCCGACGAATACATACACTAGGACCCTAAATTCTAATTTCCAACTTGAGGTACAAAAACACCGATTGCCTATGTTTTTTAAATGTTTTACATTTGATCTCTTTTGAGTCAGCTCACTAGGTATAACTTTTTGACCATGGTTCATCTTGATTCTCTTTCAAGATGCCTCGATGCAGACAGCCAGCCAGGATTCCAATGTCTGACCATGAGGATGGTCCACAGTGTGATGAGGCTTTAGTACAAGGATTTTTTTCTTGAGATGGTACCTTCAGGTAGTTTCCCAGCGATACCACTGCTTGTTGGTCAGCAGTTACTACTGGTACTACTAGTAGAGGACACATATAGGCTCAGTGCCTTACACGAGTTTCAGTGATAGATACCCCTCAGGTTCTGAGGTGATCATGACTCACAGACGGCTAAGGACTTGGATGAGGTGGTGACCGAGTTCCCATCTAGACAGGGCACCATTAGATCATATGGTGGTCCGGGCAGTGAGAATTCTATGTGGCTCAGTAGGGTGATGACAGGGTTTAGATTACCCCAATATTATGATGAGGTGGATTTTCTGAGGACAGATCTTGAGAACATTCATAATAGAAGGGGTCTATTGCCATAAAATTCTAAGGGGTATGTGTTCCCAACAGCTTCTACAACTTTGGAAGGATGAAATGTTAGTAGCTAAGTATTCCTCGAGGCATACAAACCATTCCAGGTACCCAATGAATATGATACGAACAGTGATTTAGGGATTGGACCTCCGAGATAGATGTGTTTAGGGAAATCCAAGTCGGCTATTCCTCTGTGCATTATTATGTATGTTAGGTTTCTAGATATAACCTTTGAGGTTGAATGTTATTTGGATAAGCAGACACAGCCAGTGAATGTTAGCTATGGGAAATTAGGAAACTAATGCCAATCTCATAGACTTGGGTGTGTAAATGTTTTGGGAAGAGGAAGTGGTTGGGATTGATGAATATTTAGGTAAGAATATGTGGAAGAGGATCTAGGAGAGCATCAGGAGGTGGTATACATTTCAACATGTTACAACCATCGACCCATTATTTTCACGACCTATCCCTCGAGGCCCATGTCGTGACTACCCCAAGCCCACCTTCCATAGGCCAGGGGATGGTGACTAGCACCAGAAAGGCATAACCCTAAAATGGGAAGGCATTTCCTTTTAACCTATACAGAAACATAGTCCAAGAACACAACAAGAAGTAACCATGAAGTAAACTGCTATAGTAAAAAAGAGTGTTGAAAGTAAAGGGGCAGGAATACAAGCCCAACTGAAAAGTACAAGTACAACTGAAAAGTAAAAATACAATTGAAAAGTACAAAATAGCTCCTGGATCGTCTATTGAGGATCCTACCTGAAGGGTAGGTACAGATCATGAACAGTAGTCCCTGTGTCATGTCACTCCAACTGGTCCACCTCTAGCACCGTCTAGTCCTGGATCCCTTAGCCTCGATCAATGATGTCTTTCATCTATACAAGACACAACAAGGTACGGGTGTAGCCCATGTAGGGGTGAGTATAACGATACTTAGTAGGGACCCTGAGACCCCCAAAGGTCTCCCAGAGTTCCGCAAAGGAAATACCACAAAGAAAGACCACAACTCAAAGCACGAAGTGATAGAAATCAAATATACTTAGGTTTATGCCCATACATATACCTAAGTTATCAAGATATACTCATATTATACATGAGGTAATAATAACAAAAAGGTAACACTACAAAGGTAGAAGTACCATAGAGGTAACACCATGAAGATAACACCACAAAGGTAGAAGTACCACACAAGTAGCACCATGAATATAACACCACGAAGGTAGAAGTATCACACAGGTAACACCACAAAGACAACACCACGAAGGTAGAAGTACCACACAGGTAACTCCATGAATACAACACCATGAAGGTAGAAATACCACACAGGTAACACCAAGAAGACAACATCACAAAGGTAAAAGTACAACACAAGTAACACCACGAAGGTGAAAGTACCACACAGGTAACACCACGAAGGTGAAAGACTCATCTCACAATCAGGTATAACTTAAGTACATAAGTACATATTATTACTCATAATATAGATCATATTATTCTGTTAAGAGTCACTGTTGTAGACCCACACAGGATCGATAGGTACTAACCCCCACTGACCCACATAAGATCTGACCCACACAAGATCTGACTCACACAGGATTTTTATGCCCAGACCCACACAGGATCGTTGAGCACTTACCCACACAGGATCCGATATATGCTAACCCACACGAGATTGATAGATTCTGACCCACATAGGGTCGAAGTTCTTTCTTCACGTTACAACCTTCCATAGGATTCATCTCACCCGGTGTGCTCGAGTTCTATAGAATCTGCCCCCTGAGATATCGGTTGTAACTCGACCACCACTAAGCTCCAAAATGTAGTAACCCAAATAACCCCCATTATTTAAGGGTTACAACGCAATAGATTTTGCGTTAATCGAACGCCTGGTCTAAGATTTATTAGTGTTTTAGTTCTGAGGCCCCAATTGATTTCGGGTTCGATCCAACCCGATCATACTCCAAATGTTTCCAAAACTCAAGTGGAGTATTCCAAAATGATCGTCTCAACCAAAGTATCCCAAAGTCATATATGGTTTATCAAATAGACGTCTGGTTCTCAAGATATGGCTCTTTAAGTGTTTTTGGGTCTGGTGGGGCTCTGGTCCGATCCGACCAGGCTGGATTGGGCTGCGGCAGGCTCAGCCCGCTGGGTCGCGGTCTGTACCGAATCGCAAGGGGAAGCTCAACCCGCATGGGGGAAGCCCGGCCTGCGGTGGGGTTCACCCTAGCTGGCGCAGGGGGTGAGACCCCCGATATTCTAAATGGCCTAGAGTTCGTTCAGCTTGTGAAGCGGTGGTGCCACATGGGTGTCACCTAGTCGCCATAGAACCCATCAGAGGCACAGGTTCCCCCCTCCACTATGGCTTCATCCGCGGACCCTTTTGCTCATTGATGGCACCCAGGTCGCGTCACCCTTCCCTTCCATGGCCGGATGATGTACCGACCGCTTTCTCCGACCACCATGGCTGACGAGTCATGGCTGGTTCCTTCAGCGGCACTGGTTCACCACCCTCCTTCCTCACGGTCGGCCAGTGCTGGCCACCGTCTTCACCCACTACATCTTCGACCGCAGCACCTTTCTCAACAGCGGCGCGCGACGGCGCACCGCACCTCCTCCACAGCCGGCTGTGGCCGACTGCTCCGATGACCGATGTTGTTTAGTGCCGCAACCTCCTCTTATAGTGCGCTGCCTCCTTCGTAGTCGGTCGGTGTCGTCGTGCCGGTGGTCTTCCACAGAGGGTGCAAGGGTATCAAGGTAGCAGAGGGTTTAGGCTGGGTTCATTAGGCCCGTGCCCTCCACATTATCTTGTAATCAACATGAGGGAGGAAAAATGATTCTACAACACTTGAAATTAAAACCAAAAGTAAACCCTACCTCAATAACAGTGGAGAAACACACGTGGTTGAGGAAGTGGGTTGGTGTGCGTTGTCCCTCACAACTAGCCTCCAATGACATTGCTCAATCGTCGATCTTCGGTTTGGGGTTTCTATGTCACTCTTCACCGCTTTCCAAAACTAGATCCATCCTCCAAGGTTTTGGCATCTCGGCACTTTTTCAGCACTTCATTGCTTGGTGAAGCCCTCCTGATATCTCTCCCCAAGGTCTATATAAATAAGAGAGGGGGAGGGTAAGTATCGACGTTGGGAATTTATGGGATGTTCATTAACAAGGAACCATCTTAATTCCTCAATGATTATGTTACATAGGATTGAAAGGTAAATCCATTTATTATATTGACACATTGTTGGTCCAACGTTTCGGCTTTTCCTTTGGAGAAAAATAATGAAAATAAAATAACAATGTTATTTTATTAATTTATTTTTTAAAAAAACTAACTTTTTCTTCAGACCTACTACATTCGAAGTCAAGCCTCCCTTAAGCGAATCTGAGAACTGAAGATTCAACGGTTCCTTCAAATTTTTAATCTGAGCACCAGTTCAAAATTTATAAAATTCCGCTCACACATTTACTGAACGTACCTTAAAAAAAAGTTCAAAAATTCATTCTGGGCACTAAGAGCCTCAGAATCACACACCGTCAATATTTGCAGACTCATAATAATTCCATAGAATTAAAAAATTACATGGAAATTCCGGGTCTTTACATTCTCCCCACCTTAGGTATTTTTTCCCCCGAAATCCAAATCATAGACTAAGAAAACAAATCAGGGTACTGAGCACAAATATGAGCCTCACACTCCCAAGTGATCTCCTGGAGGTTCTCATGCTACCAGTGAACGCGCACCATAGGTATCGACCATCTATGAAGGACCCGCTCTTATTGATCATCAACCTCCACTGGAACCTCCATAAATGTCGGCCCATCATCAAATTCCAGCTCTTCATGGTCGATGATTTAATATGGCTCATGCATGTATCTCCTCAGGTGGGATATGTGGAAGACTTCATGCACCCTCTCCAACTACGGTGGAAGTTCCAATCGGTATGCCACCCCGCCAATCCGTTGAAGTATCAGAAATGGTCTGGAAATCATCGGTGAGAGTTTTTCGCCTCAGCCAAACCTCTATAGTCCCCTTCGAGGAGATACTCGCAACAATACATGGTCCCCCTCCTGGAACTCCAAATGTCTCCATATCCTGTCAGTATAAGACTTTTGCCTGCTCTGTGTAGTCTTCATCCACTCCTGGATGATCTGAACCTTCTCAGTGGTAACCCGTACAAACTCTGGACCGATAAGTGCTAGCTCCCTTGGGTCTATCTAGAATAGAGGTGATCTGTATGGCCGACCATACAAGGCCTCAAATGGTTCCAAACTGATGGTGGATTGATTGTTGTTATAGTATGTGAACTCTACCAACGACAAGTGATCCTCCCAACTACGGCCAAAATCTAGGACGCAAGCACAAAGCATGTCCTCCAGCGTCTAAATGGTTCGCTCCGTCTAACCATTCATCTGTAGATGAAAGGCAGTGCTCAAACGTAGCTGAGTCCCAAACGCCTCTTGTAATAACTTCCATAATCGGGATATAAAACATCTGTCATGGTCTGAGATGATTGTTGATGGAACCCCATGAAGTCACACAATCTCCTGTATGTAGAGGCATCCCAAGCCCTCTACTGATATACTCCGTCTAACCATTCGTATGTGGATGAAAGGAAGTGCTCAAACATAGCTGATTCCCAAACACCTCTGGAAAAACCTTTTACAATAGGGTTATAATACATGTATCACGGTCTGAGACGATTATCAATGGCACCCCATGAAGTCGCACAATCTCCAATATGTAAAGGCATCCCAGCCCTCTACTGATCCTTTCTCTCGGATAGGTAGGAAGTGGGCCGACATGGTGAGTCGGTCAACAATCACCTAGATGGAATCATGTCCCTTGGATGTACATGGAAGCCCTGTCACAAAGTCCATAGAGATTCCATCTTAATTCTACTCTAGAACCTCTAGTGGTTGTGCTAAGCCTGCTGCAACTTGATGCTCGACCCTCACTTGTTGAAAAATGAGGCATCGTGAAACAAACTCTGTCATTGCTTTCTTTATCCTTGGCCACCAGTGCTGACACATAGGTCCTTGTACATCTTCTCCACACTAGGATTCACCCCTAGAGGGAACGTATGGAACTCCCTCAACACCTCCTCCTATAGCGCCGCAGGTACCATGGTACGTCCTGTGAAGAGGATGACATGCTCCCCACCTTCATAAAATTCATCAGGTGTCTGTCCTAAGGATATCTGAGCACGTCGAGCCTCGCAGTGAGTGTCCCCAAGTTGCACCTCCATGACTCACTAAAGGAGTGGGGGAGTGACATTCATAGACTTGAGGTATGTTGTTCCATATCTATCCATGAAGGATATCTGCAATGCGGATAGCAGCTCTGTCTCCTCGCTCAGCAACTGCATACCAGACCTCCTGCTGAGTGCATCTACTACCACGTTCCTCTTCCCAGGAGTATAGACTATCTCAAAGTCATAGTCCTGGAGGAACTCTAGACTTTATCATTATCTCAAGTTCAGGTCCTTCGGAGATAAGATATAACTGAGACTCTTTTGATTAGAGTAGACTGTAAAACGTTCGCCCATCAAGTAATGTCGTCACATACTCAAGGTGAAGACCACTGCTGCAAACTCTAGGTCATGGGTAGCATAGTTCTGCTCATTATTTCATAATTTTCGTGAACCATAAGCGATCACTGCTCGCTCCTACATCAGGACACATCTAAGTATGGTCCCTGATGTGTCGCAGTAGACTACATAACCAATTCCCTCTTATAGTAGCCTCAATATGGGGGCACTCATCAGTCTCTCCCTCAGCTCCTAAAAACCCTACTGGCATCTCTCCATTTACACGAAGGGATGTCCCTTATTCTTCAATGCTGACAAGGGTGCCGCAACTCTAGAAAATTCATCCACGGATCTTCGGTAGTATCCAGCCAAACCTAGGAAACTCTGCACCTCAGTCACACTTCTGGGTGGCTCCCATGCAAGTGCATCCTCTATATTCGCTGGATCCACTACAACACTAGCCTCCGAGATAATGTGTCCCAGAAATTGGACCTCTCATATCTAGAAATGGCACTTAGAGAGCTTACCATAAATTTGGTTCTCCTAGATTGTATCCAGAACTAACTGCAGATGACAGGCATGCTCCTCCTTCGTCGCAGAGTATATCAAGATATCGTCGATGAAGACCACCACAAAGAGATCGAGGTAAGGATGAAAGATCATGTTCATGAGGCCCATGAACACTTTTGGGGCATTGTTAATATCGAATGGCATAACCAAGAACTCATATTGGTCATACCGACATAGGACTGTCATCTTATTCATATCCTCATCTCGTACCCTGAGCTGATGATAGCCAGATCATTGGTCTATCTTTGAAAACCAATGAGCTCCCTTTAGCAGATTGAAAAGATCATCAATCCTCAAAAGTGGATACTTGTTCTTCACGATCACCTAGTTTAGGTTCTCTTAGTCCACACAGAGTCTCAAACTCCAAATTTCCTTCTTGGCAAACAAAATCGGGGTTGCCCATAGAGAAACACTAGACCTTATGAACTCATTCCTCTACAAGTCCTCCAACTATACCCATAACTCACAAAGCTCCACGGGAGCCATCCGATATGCTGGTGTAGATATCAGTGTAATCCTAGGGTACAAGTTTGTGTAAATTTCTAGTTCTATATGATGAGGTAGTCCCAAAACATCATCAGGAAATACATCGACATACTAGTCCACCACTACAGGATAGCTTGGACTCTCAACATCAACTTCTTTGAGGGTAAGGCTATCCAACTGATGAGTGATCGGATGCAACCTCGTCTGGGTAAGTCCATCATGTTCTGCTAAGGTTACCTTCTTGTCGGGGAAGGAAAACCTAGTCCCATACCTGCATACACACCACACTTTTCACCTAATACAGTCAATTTGGCCATGGACTTTTGATAACCAGTCCATACCCAAGATGACGTCGTAAGTCCTTGACGCTGCTACTAGAAGATCCCATCCAAATCTCGTGCCTCCTAGAGTAAGATCACCCTTCTAGCACCAATGTGTAACCATAGAATCCTCTCTCGTAAGAGTCTCTAGTCATAAGGATTGAGCCAACGGCTCCACCTAAATCTTCATGCTCCGAATGAGGGTCATGAAAATAAAAGAGTGACTGGAACCTATGTCTATAAGTACTATATCTAAGGTGAAGTAGACACAGATTGTACCTCTAATAATCTATAGAGTGTCGTGGTAGTAGGCCTCAGCTACCTGAAGCTGAGCTCGTCCCTGTCCACCTACTCCCTATGGCCGGGGTGGACCACCTGGAGGTGGTGGCGGTAGAACCTAGAATCACCATCCACCGCCTACTGCACAGCCATCTCCTCATCCATGTATGCCGCCCTACAAACCTCCTTGCTCAAACCTATGCCTCTACCTCGACGGTCCCTCGACTGTCTGCTGGTCATCTCTATGGTGGGTCGGGCAGTCATGATCCATGTGACCCTGCCCGCCGCACGAGTATCACTACCTGCTCCTCAGCTTCCCTCCTCTGTCCTGTGAGCCCCGCACCACCGACCATGTATCCTGAGATCATCCACAAGAAGGCCTGGCCCAATTGGGCCCCTGCATCATCTGGATAATTCCTACTGCAGATGACTCTGCTACTTGACATCGGGTGATTGCTCTCGCCGTCAGTGCCTTCTCAACTAGGAAGCTCTCCACCAAAAGTGCTCGCTCTAGCACCCAATCCTACATCGAAATTCTGAGTGATATCATCGATTCTATGATATCCCATCGGAGACCCTACTCAAAGTTCTAGGCCCTAAAGAAAGGGTCTCGTACCATGTCGGTGGGTTATTAGGAGAGATCAGTGAACCTCACCGAGTAATGGGACACAATCATGTTTCCCTTCTGTAAGTGCAGCAGCTCCTGTATACGCACTGAGCGTAGAGTCGCTGGGATGAACTCTTCCTTGAAAAGGCCCTTGAAGTCCACCAAGATGAGGGTCACCTCTCCCTGTATCTGGATTATCAGACTCCACCATCTCCTAGATTCTCCCTAGAAGATACTGGAAGCTATGATCACCATCAGATCAGCTGGTGTCCCAACTAAGCGAAAAACTCTAGCCACAGCTTCTAGATAGTCCTCAGCCACCTGCGGATCCATCTCGCCTCGGAACCTCAAATGCCTCTACTGCTGAAAAATTTTTTAATGTGCTCAGTCAGTGTGCACCCTCTGTTGGTGGGGCTGGTGGCATCTACTTCCCAACGGGTGGTGGTGCTTCTGGTACACCACCCGAAGGTGCTAATGTCATAAGAGGTCCCTACACCGAGGCCTCATCACTCAGTGGGCCATCATCACATACTCTCTCAGGAATCCTGGATGGTTTTCTATATGGTGGCATCCAGAAAGAAGACAGGTGTGACACAGTAAATAAGTTATACCTGGTGAGCTGACTCGAAGAGATCATAAGAAAAAACTTTTCAAAACACACGCAATCAGTGTTTTCGTGCCCTGATTCGGAAATCAGAAGTCAAGGTCCTGGTGTATGGATACGTCGGTCGTCGTACCAAAACTGGATTTGCAAAACTGAAAACTACAATCATAACACTTAACACTATTGCCACATAGAAAAGATGAGAGTTCTAGTTCTTCGGTAGAACTGACTCCTTTGATACCACTTTGTCACAACCCGTCCCTTGGGGCATGTTCCATGACTACCCCAAGCCCACCTTCCATAGGCTAGGGGCTAGAGACTAGTACCGGAAAGGTGTGTCCCTAAAATGGGATGGCATTGCCTTTTAACCTGTATAGACACACATTCCAAGAACACAACAAGAAGAAACCATGAATTAAATTGTTTTAGTAAAAAGAGTACTAAATGTAAAGGGGCCAGAATACAAGCCCAACTGAAAAGTGAAAGTACAACTGAAAAGTAAAAATACAACTAAAAAGTTCAAAATAGCTCCTGGATCATCCACCAAGGATCCTACCTGAAGGGTAGGTACAGCTCATGAATAATAGTCCCTACGTCATGTCACGCCAACAGGTCCACCTACGGCACCGTCCAGTCTTGGATCCCTCAGCCTCAATCAATGTTGTTTATCATCTGCACAAGACACAACATGGTGTGGGTGTAGCCCATGTAGGGGTGAGTATAACTATACTCAGTAGGGACCCTGAGACCCCCAAAGGTCTCCCAGAGTTCCACAAAGTAAATACCAAAAAGTAAAACCACAACTCAAAGCACGACGTGATAGACATCAATTATACTTAGGAATATGCCAATACATAAACCTAGGTTATCAAGATATACTTATCTCATACATGAGGGAAGAATACCACAAAGGTAACACCATGAAGGTAAAAGTACCACACAGGTAACACCATGAAGATAACACCACAAAGGTAGAAGTACCACATAGGTAACACCACGAAGGTAGAAGTACCACACAGGTAACACCACAAAGGTAGAAGTACCACATAGGTAACACCCCAAAGAAAACACCACGAAAGTAGAAGTACCACACAAGTATCACCACGAAGACAACACCACGAAGGTATAAGTACCACACAGGTAACACCATGAAGATAACACCAAGAAGGTGAAAGTACCACATAGGTAACCCCACGAAGATAACACCACGAAGGTGAAACACTCATCTCACAATTATGTATAACATAAGTATATAATTACAGATGATTATTCATAAGCTAGATCATCTTATTCTGTTAAGAGGCTCTGTTGCTGACCCACACAGGATCGATAGGTACTAACCCCCACTGAACCACATAGGATCTGATAGTTTCTGACCCACCCGAGATTGATTGAAGCTGACCCACACATGATCAAAGTTCTTTATTCACGTTACAGCCTCCCATAAGATTCCTCACACCCAGTGTGCTAGAGTTCCCTAGAGTCTTCCCCTTGAGATATTGTCCATACCTAGAATGCCACTAATCTCCACAAATGAGTAATCCAAATGACCTCCATGTCGTAAGGGTTCCAACGCGATAGACGGTACGTCAATCAGGATCCTGGTCTGTGAGTTATAAGAATTTTAGTTCCAAGAGCTTCGTTGGATTTGGGTTCGATCCAACCTGGAAGTATGCCAAATTTTTTCAAAACTGATGTAGAGTATACCAAAAATACCATCTTGATCCAAGGATCCCAACGCTGTAGACGGTTCGTCAAACAGACATCTGGTTCTCAAGATATGGCCCTTTAAGTGTTTCTGGGTCCAGTTGGGCCTGGGTCCGGTCCAACCCAACCCTGTTCGGGCCGACCAGACCCTTTTTGGGCCGCCCATCCCAGTTTGGGCTGCCCCAACCTAGTTCGGGTCTGCCCGACCCAATACGGGTCCACCCGACCAGGTACGGGTCCGACCCGACTTGATTGGGCCGCGGCGGGCTCGGCTCAGCCCAGAAGGGGGAGCGGCCCGACCCACAAGGGGGAAACCCAGCCAGCAAGGGGGTGGCCCACCAGTCCGGCCCGTGGTGGGGTCCTCCCTAGACGGCGCGGGGGATGAGACCCTGAGTCTCCCGAACGGTCTGGAGGTCGTTCAGCTTGTGAAGCGGTGGCACCACATGGGAACCGCCCGGTCACCGTGAAACCCATTGGAGGCACGGGTTCCCCCTCCACCGTAGCTTCAGCTGCATCCCCTTTTTCTCACTGGTAGCGCACTGGTCACTCCGCCCTTCCCTTCTGCGGTCAGCTGATGTATTGTCCACCTTTTCCAACTACCACGGTTGACGAGCTACGGATTGTTCCTCCGGCGGCGTGGGTACGCCACCCTCCTTCCTTGCGGTCGACTAGTGTCAGCCGCCACCTTCACCCATTGTGGCCCCTTGCTCACCGGTGGCGCACAACGACATGCCGCACCTCCTATGCGGTCGGCCGGTGTCGGCTGCTCCAATTACCGCTGCGGTTTAGTGTCGCTTCCTCCTCTTGCAGTGCGTGATGACACACCACCTCCTTCGTTGCCGATCAGTGCCACCACGTCGGCGGTCTTCCACGGAGGGCGCAAGGGTAGCAAGGTAGCAGAGGGTTCGGGACGGGTTCGTTAGGCCCGCACCCTATGCATTAGATGGTAATCAAAATGATGTAGGAAAAAGGATTCTAAAACTCTTGAAATTAAAACCAAAAGTAAACCCTACATCAAGAATGATGGAGAAACGCATGCGGTTGAGTAAGTGGGTTGGTGTTCGCTTTCCCCCCACAACTAGCCTCTAATAACGTCGGTCAATCATCGATCTTCGGCTTGGGGTTTTGGTGTCACTCATCATCTCTTTCTGAAACCAGCTCCATCCTACAAGGGTTTGGCATCTCGTCACTTTTTCGGCACTTCATTTCTTGGTAAAGCAATGCTGATACCTCTCCCAAATATCAATATAAATAGGAGAGGGGAGGGAAACTAATGACTTTGGGAATTTATGGGGGGTTTATTAATTAGTAACCTTCCTAATTTCCCAAAAATGTTGTTACTTAGGATTGAAAGGTAAATCCATTTATTGTCTTGACACATTGATGTTCCCACGTTTCCACTTGTCCGTTGGAGGAAATTAATGAAAATAAAATAACAATGTTATTTTATTTATTAATTTTAAAAAAGTCCAAAACATAACTTTTTCTCCAGAACTACTGTGTTCGAATTCAAGCCTCCCTTAAGAGAATCTTGGAGCTGCTAATTCAACAGTCCCCTTGGATTTTTAATCTGAGCACTGGTCCAAATGTTCAAAAATTTCATTTGTGCGTTTACTGAACGTGCCTTAAAAAAAGAACAGAAATTCGTTCCGAGCACTCCAGGCCTCGGAATCAGGTGCCGTCAATTTTTGCAGACTTGTAATAATTAAATATAATTAAAAAAATTACATGTAAAATATGGGTCTTTACCATTGTGGTCCCCACCAGGCTTAGGGAGTTGGAGGAAAGGGGAAGTTAGTAGCTACATGCGATCAAGGAGTGTGACCCAAGGGCTCCATGAATGATTCGTGGTACGGTTTGTTTCTACTACAGGATATCATAATTAATAGACATAATTACTAATCATTCCTTCTTGTCATGAATCTTGTTCAAGAACTATAGTTTCCGGTTAAAACATGGACTTGACCCTTACATCTCGAGATACCAATGAAAGGAGACTCGATAATCAGACTTATGTCGATGGTGTGATCTGACCCTTGAGGTGAGAGTTTCAGTTGGAACCTCTTGGTGGCAGTGTTGTGTCCTTACGATGTTAGTTTGGGTATGGACTATTCATCCACAGTTTATGCACAGATTGACTGTATTAGGAAAAAATCATTTGGTATATCTATAGTGTTGGAATGAGGTTTTCCTTGGTCGTTGAAAAAGGAAACCCAGGAATCACAGTATAAACTCATGCATAAGAGGGTGCAGCCAATCACTCTTGAGTCAGTCATCCTTAACCTCATGGAAGTAGGAGTTTTCAGTTTTCAGTTCCCAATAGTAGTGGAAGAGTGTGGGAACATCCTTTCTAAAAGATGTTTCCAGGATTAACTCTCTATAGGGAGAGGGACTTCAACATTGGCTTATACCTATAGACGACACCAATATCTGCAACTGCATATCAGATGGCTCTAATGGAGCTCCAGGAGATGAGAGTATAGTTGGGAGACTTGAAGAGAAATTTCATAGTAAAACCCAGTTTTTGAGGTTATATGTGGATTACCACCACTTTAACCAAGTGGTCGTGGATAATGACTACCCATAAACAATGGATCAATGGGAACATCAATCAGTTAAAAGGAGGTATCCTTTTGTGTAGATAGAAAAATGCACGTAGGCTTTTTTGCAGTTGAGAAAATGGAGATGGCTGGAGTTCCTCCAGGATTATGACTTTGAGATATTCTACACTCTTGGGAAGGTTAATGTAGTAGAAGATGCACTCAGGAGGAGGTATGGTCTACATTTGTTGAGTGAGGCGACAGAGCAGCTAGCCGCTTTGCAAATATCCATTGTGGATAGAGATTGAGCAGCTTATCTCCATTCCATGACTGTCACTCCCCCACTTCTTCAGCGAGTTCGGGAGGCTCATCTTGGGGACGTAGTCTGCGAGGCCCGAAATTCTCAAATATCCTTAGGACAGTCTCTTGATGGATTTTATGAAGGTGGGTAGCATGTCATCCTCTTCATATGGTGCACCATGGTACCAGTGACTCTACGAGAGGAGGTGTTGAGAGAGTTCCACACATCCCCTTTCACGGTAAATCCTGGATTATGGAAGATGTATCAGGACCTTCACCGTCAGTACTGGTGGACAGGGATAAAGAAAGCAGTGGTAGAGTTTGTATCCCGATGGCTCACTTGATAGCAAGTGAAGGCTGAGCATCAGGTACTTGCATGATTAGCTCAGCCACTCGAGGTGCCGAAGTGGAAGTGTGATGGTATCTCTATGGACTTCATGATAGGGATAACTTGTACGTCTAGGGTCCATGATTCCATATGGTTGATTGTTGATCAACTCACCAAGTCGTCAAACCTCTTACCCATCCACAAGCAACGATCTGTAGAGGGCTTGGAACACCTCTATGTATAGAAGATTGTTGAAATTCATGGGGTTCCATCGACAATTGTCTCAGATCATGATGCATGTTTTACATCCCTATTGTGGAAGGGATTATAGGAGGAATTAAAGGCTTAGCTATGCTTGAGCACCACCTTTCACCCTCAGATAGATGGTCATACGGAGCGAACCATATAGGCACTTGAGGACATGCTTAATTCTTGTGTTCTTGATTTTGGCCACAGTTGGGAGGACCACCTGTCACTAGTGGAGTTCCCTTAAAACCACAGTTATCACACCACCATCAGCATGTCTCTGTTTGAGGCCTTGTACGGGCAACCATGCTGATTACCCCTTTTCTGGACAAACCCAGGTTAGTCTGCACTTATGGGTCCTGAATTGGTACAAGCTACCATAGAGAAGGTGCAGATCACCCAGGAGTGGATGAATACTGCACAGAGTTTGAAGAAGTATTATGTCAATAGGATATGTATACTATTGGAGTGTGAGGAGGGAGACCATTTCTTCCTATGGGTCTCACCCCTATGGGGGTTATATAGGTTTGGTCAGGCCAACAACCAATCTCTAAGGTTCATCTTACCTTTCCAAGTCATCAACAGAGTAGGCGAGGTGGTGTACTATCTAGATCTTTCCCATAGTTTCACCGGCTGCATAATGTTTTCCAGGTTTCATAGCTGAGGAGACATGTGCAAGATCCATCGCACGTTATCAACTGGGGAGAGTTGAACATCGACAATGGGGAGACATTTGTAGAGTTCCTAGTAGAGATATAGGATCAATAGGAATGGGTCCTTTGTGGGTGATCGATTCCTCTGTTGCGAGTTCATTGGAAGCACAGGAATCTTTTGTAGAGCACATGGGAGTGGGAGGCTCAGATACGTGCTCAGTACCCCCATATGTTCCCCTGTTTTTTCTGTAGCTTTCGGGGATGAAAATCCCTAAGGTGGGGAGAATGTAATGACCTAGAAATTCCATGTAAATTTTTTTTAAAAATTATTTGTGATTATCACGATTTTTTGAAAATTTATGACATGTGATTACAAGGCCCGGTGTTCCCGGCACGAGAATTTTGAACTTTTTTTAAGGTACCTTCAGTAAACGCGCGAGCAGCACTTTCTATCTTTTGAACCTGTGCTCGGATTAAAAATTTGAGGGCACCATTGAATTCATAGTGCTAGGATTCTCTTAATGGAGGCTTCACTTTGATCACAGTAGGTAGGGAGAAAAATATATTTTGTTTACTTTACAAATAAAATATAATAAAATAATAACAAAGATATTTTACTTCTTTTTTTTTGTAACTGTTGAGCGGTGGCAGAGGGGTTGATGACTTGTCAATCCATTTAACGGATTGACTCTTTGTTTTGTAACCATGATGTCGAAACATTAAATGCAGTTCATAAATGAATCGAATTAATTTTTTGCAACATGGTTGGTTTCCCGTCTATTTAAGTGAGTCTCGGTGTTTGGTTTTTGAGAAGAAAGTAAGTAACCTCTAACGAAGTGACGTAACATCTTCCACCAACAAGGAATAGAATCTTGGAAATCGTTGGAGGGATCGATTAGGGATCGAATAACAATAATGACTTCAACAAAGGAGGACTCCTTACCCTCCACAACTGCGACCTCATCCAACAAATTTGAGGTGGGGGTTATTGTTTAAATTTAAGTGAATTAGTTTCTTTCCTTCATTATAAAAATTATGAAGAATACGGATCAACCAAAATGAGTTGACCCTCGATTATTATGAAACTATGGGTGGTTTTTTTGGGAAATTATTGAATGGGTTTTTTTATTTATCTTTTGATTATTGATTATCACACCCTTGTTATGATGCTAACGCGGAGGGCATGGTCCAAACAAACAAGGCCCAGACCCTCCACCACTTATATCTTTTTTGCATTCTTTGTGAGAAACTGGAAAACATAGCGGCATCCTAGGAGGCCTATAGGCACAGACGGAAGTGAAAACGGAGCTCCGGGGTGTCGTCGGAGCCCCGTGGAAGAAGCACCAACGTGGCACCGACACAGCGGCACTAGTGACTGGTGTCGGCGGATGAGGGCGGTGGCCAGCAACTGCTGGCTCCAGTGGAAGGGAAACGTCGCCCAGCGCCACAGCGAATGTATAGCTCTCCATCTATTGGTCGTCCGCAAAGGTGGGAGGTGGCATGTCGTTGCGCACCATGGTGAGACAGGTCGCGGCTTTTAAGCTGCGGCGAAGGGAGGGGACCCGCTCCCTATGGGTCTAGCAGACAGCTAGGCAGCACCACCTGGAGCCACCAATTAAGAGTCAAATGGATCTTTGATCCATTTGAGAAAAGTACCATGCGACCCTCGCATGGGTCACGCCAGCCGGTTGGCTGAGCTGTCGTGGCCCAGTCCATCCAGGGCGGGCCGCTCCACCGCGGCCCTAACCAGTCGTGGTGGGCCTGGCCGGTCTGCGGGCTAGCGGCCCAAGCCCACTATGGACCAGCACAACTGAGCCAGCCCGGGAAAGTTCGGACCAGGCCCGCCCAGTCCAGTGTGGATCGGGCCAGGCCAGGTCGTACCTGGACCGGGCTGGGTCGGCCTAGGCCAAGTGGGACCGGACCCGGACCCCTTTCGGGCCCAGTTATGCATAAAAGGATGTATCTTGAAAACCAGATGTTTGTTTGAAGAACCGTCAGTGGAGCTAGAATACTTGGAATGAGATGGTACTTTTTACATACTCCACTTGATTTTTGGATAATGTTGTATTACGGCTGGGTTGGATTGTACTCGAATCCAACCGAGCCCTCGAAACTGAAATGCCTATAACTCTCAGACCGATCATCTGATTGACGTGTCGTCTGTTGTGTTGTAAACCTTGTGACATGAAGTATCATTGGGACACTTATTCATTGGACTTCATTCCTGTTGAAATATGACTGATATCTTGAGGAGTGGATTCTCCCAAAATCAAGCGCGCTTTGTGTGGGAATCCAATGGATGGTTGTGAGGTGGAGATTGGAGGCAGATCTTGTGGAGGATAGTACCTATCGATCTTGTGTTGGCCGGAAACAATTCCTCTTAATAGAATAAGATGATATATCTTTATGACTAATCATCTATAATTTTGTATTTAAGTTATACCTGGTTTGAGCTGAGTCTTTTTTTTTTGTGCTTTGTGATTGAGATCATGCTTTGTGATTTTTCCTTTGTGGAATTATGAGAGACCTTCGGGGGTCTCGGGGTCCCTATTGGGTATTGTTATACTCACCCCTGCATGGGCTTTTCTCGCACCTTCTTGTGTCTTGTGCAGATGATGGGCAGCCTTGAACAAGACTCGAGGAGCTAGGACCTGATAGTGGACAGCGGTGACAGTTGACGTGGAGAGCTGTGGAGACAATTTGTACCTACCCTTCAGGTAGGATCCTTGGCGGACAATCTCAGGAGCTATTTTCTATTTTTCCGTTGTATTTATATTTCAGTTGGGATTGTATTATATCTCTTTACATTCAGTACACACTTTTACTACTGCAATTTTGCTTCATGGTTGCGTCTTGGTGTGTTCTTGGACAGTGTGTTTGTACAGGTTTAAAGGCAATGCCTTCCCATTTTAGGGATACATCTTTCTGGTGCTAGTCGCCAACCCCTGGCGTATGGAAGACAGGCTTGGGGTAGTCACGGCATGGGCCCCAGGGGATGGGTCGTGATAATGGATCTATCTATTCAGAACCAAATTAACCAACCATACCAGAATGACTTATAAAACTCTATCTACCTGCCAAAATAGGTGTAAAAAATCCATATCCAGATCCCATAAGCTTCTTAAATCCACAAACTCTTGACATATTTGGAGTAATCCCTTTCAAAATCTATAAATGTTTTCCAAACTAACCCATGATTTTCAATTTAACATTGGTTGATCACACTATGGATTTGTGTTTCCTTCCCACTACACTACTATATTTACTCAAAATCATCCCATAACATCCCTTCTCACTACTATCCTAAAAAACCCTTCAAAACTAAATGTTTGGATACCTGATGTCCCACTACTGATCCGTATAAGAGAAGACTCATATCTTGAACATCGAGACTCCATCAGGATCTTATAAATTAAAAGGTCTTGATTTTCTACCTGAGAAAAGTTAGTTGAAAAAAACATTTACAAATAGTAGGATTTCATAACGGAGTCCATCCAAAAAACATCTCACCCTCAACGCATCACCATCCTTCAATGTAATAGAAAACACTAAAAACCCATAAAATGAGAAAATAGTCTATCTAAGACATATTACCCGACTATAGGTGAATGAAATCCCAAAAATGAGATCCCTCATGGTCTATGGTTAGAAGTGTTCAATGAATATAGTTTGACTATTCTCCCACATCATCCCACTTGTTGATAAATATGATTCAAAATATCTATCCAGTATGATCCACCCTTTTCTATGAGGGTTTCCCAAGATTCTCAAAGATGGTTAGCATTATTAATACCCAAAATTAAGCCACATGGGTTCCATCATCTCCTATTATCATAGACATATTCTAAAACTAGAACTCTCAAGTATTATAAGACATCATCAGTGTAGCTCCTTAATTTTCTCTCTCAATTGACTACACAAAAGGTAAAAAATATCTGAGAGATGAAGATCCAATTCTAAAAGAGGTGTTTCAAGGGTACATGTCCCAAACATCACTGGGGTATTCACATCACCACCCCATTAGTGGTAAACTAGAATAAATCCTAAATTTAGTTGTCTACAATACCAAAAAAATTCTAAAGTACACATTTCTAAAAAGATATATACATATCACAGTTAAGAAAATAGATAATATACATAACATTGTACTAATATATAATCCTCATAATATAGGAATATCATAACTCATGTTCTATCACTATCCCAATCTAACCATATATAAGGTTTTTCCACATTCACATATGATTCATATCATTTTACTTCATTTTTTTTCAACAACTTATGATAATTGAGGTTTAATTAAATAAAATATCAATCCAAGTTATAAAGGAAATAATTTTGTAGTTTTTTTTGAAATTTAATTTAATAGATATCCTATAGTATCCAATATTAATTTTGAAATTTTAAATTTTCATCCTCTTAAGAAATTATCTAGATATGGCCCCGCAATAAAGTTATATGGGAAAATACAATATAATTTTATGAATACACTTTAAATAAAAAACCTACGTAGAATAAGAATATAACTAATCATAAGTAATAATATGAATTCATTATGAATCCAAAATGCCTGATATAATTTATAAACACATTCCCTCTTTCCCCCCAGTCTAAGATATGGAAATCCCATAAGCTCATAACATCATAATCATGTGACTCAATCTAGCTGAAAATAGTAAAATTGTAAAAATAGAAAAAAAAGTATCTTATCATGTCCCTAGAAACTCTAAATTCCCCTACTACATGGGATTTCTACTCCTAGAAATGAGTTCTGTACTATTTTATTACAATTCCTTTATCTCCTCTTCACATTTCCCAAATACTAAATAAAACAAAAGTCTATGATGCCACTTTGTTTTGTTCCCCCAATTGGAGATAAATTATAGATATGACAACCTATGGTTCCATGTGACCTCAGGTATCCCTCCCTATATACTAATAGCTTCTAACTAGTATCTAGGGTCAAAGGTAATGTAGAGTGGGGAATATAAACTCAAAATTAGAGTGAAACTGCAGTGAATATAATACAAATATTATAAAATAAATTTATGCGGAATAAATTAATTACATCCTAAAAAATTATATCTCAAAACTTAATAGATATGAATGTGATTCTATATATATGTCAAGAAAGTCATATATAAGAAACACTTCATACACATCAATTATCCAAAAATAAAAAAAATGAAAAAACTCGAGAACTCCACCAAAAATGGTCCTAAATCTTAGAAATATCCTAAAATCCAATGATCCATAATAATGGTCCTTGTTAAATATCATCCATAGGGTTCCTTCCCTTATCATATCTTGTATTCATGAAATCTACTTGAGTACCAAGCAACAATATGAGAAGGGTGTAAGTATATCATAGTAGACCACCACTAATGATATCTAAAACATATCCAGTCTCACTATAGAATTTATGATGATGTACATAATAAATTAAAAATGTAATCCAAATAAATAATTAATTAAACTATCATAGATTCTCAGATTCCACAGTGAAACTCGAGATCAACCATATATTCTTCAGCAACAGTCGAATGTATTTGATCACAATATGTGTGTGTGTGTGTTTGTTTGTTTGTTATGATGAGTCACAAAGTTTAATGTGATGATCCACCAAAGCATTCATAATCAATAGACTCAAGATCAAAACCATTGAATGTGACTAATATATTAACAATTTTTAGGATTTCTTTAGAATCCAATGAATGGGTCCAAGTCATTATGAATTACTAAAAACATGGATAAAACCAAATGGGATTTCCTCAACGCTTTCTATATCAATAATCATAAATTTGAATGCATGGGGTATTATCTTAATTCATTCTAAATTATTTGATATATTCATTTACTAGTGTCTTCATAATAAAAGTCGGCTCAAAATTACATAAGAATATTTACTTATGGGATTACATAATAGGAATGTACAACAGAACCTAGGTTACACTCTAGGAATCCCCATAAATTCCCAAGTACATTCACTAATATCCAAGAAAACCATGGGTCCTCTCCTTTAATTTACACAATTAATTTCCCATGATTATCACACCTCAAGGGTGTCCAAATTCCTAGCCCACACTCCTCAAAAAACTAATCTCAAATCACGGGAACATTCAATTTATGAAATATGGCCATACAAAATTTCAGTATAATTAAATTTTTTGATTGAGAAATATATAGGAATGACCACACACCACGTACAATATAAAAAAAATTCATTATGTGATAACATTATGATCACTTACCTGATGATCATAAATGATCACTTATATAATAATAAGCTCAAATTATAAATTTTTTAAATAATTAAACAAGAATAATACCTTTGAAATGGGGAATAATATATAGAAATCACATGTGATCACATTATACCAAAAGTTAATGATAAAAGAAGGGATGTACTGATAGCCTTACCTGAAGCTTCTAATCGAAATGAACAGTGACTAATTCTATGGGGAAATATAAGAGAACCCCATTTGAAATTGGAGATCTCTAATGGGGGGTAGCATCAAACACACTAACCAACTAGGCCCTCCCTCAAATTTAAAATGGATTAATTAATTAAAAAATTTAAATATTAAAAACTATATAAGAATAATTCGTGGAATGATATCTAAATCCACGTTGTGAATTAGATGATGTAGGGTTCCCTATCATATACTCAATATTTTCACACTGTGACACCTAGTGTCATACCATGAATGGATACAACCGAAATTTTTCTAAATATAGTTCTAAATGATATTCCCAAATATGCTTTTAATCCATTCGTGATACCCTGAACACATATATTAAGTGAGAAACATGGGGAATAAAAATATTTAAAGGAATTAATTCCTAGAAATGGTTGTTTTTTTTCATACCCAACCTTAAATCTTATCAATATCCCCATTAACCACATTTTTCATGGATATACTACAACCAATGATTTATTTTCTATTTACGTCTTTCCAGAATTAAATCGCCATCATCATGTTCGAGCTTCCCAACACATAGTACACATAAACTAATATGAACCAATCCAATATATCTTCCATTTATGATTATATTCTCATATATGGTGATCTCATATACTACAATCATTTATATCATACCAATGTCAATGATTAATAAACTAACAATCAATAATGAATTGAAGTAGACCAAAAAATGCTCAAACCACTATCCATATCGAAGGTTCATGATAAAAATGTGAAATATGGTGTTTGAAATCCATGAAATCATAAAGGTGAATAATATTAATTACCAATTCAAATCCAACCATAATTCATAAGTAAATAAAATGAGAAGAAGATATAAAATTTTAATCTCGTATTCAAATAACCCCATGTATGTGTTTCAAAAAATGAATAAATTAACTGGGAATGCATTGACTAAGAAATCAATGAATGAATAAAAAATCATTCATAAAAATTCATAATGAATGTATCATGATCAAAAACTAAATGCACCACCTTATGATTAGGATTGATCATTAATGAATAATGAATATGTATCAACATCAATAATGATCCCATAGAGTTAGTAGTCAACACTGTGAGATTCCCCATCTAACAACAAGGATCCTACAATGATGACACTATCAAATATCTATGGGATATATGGATAAACCTTGATATATTCTAATTAGGTATTTATATAGAGGTTTTACAGCGATTAGACTATTAATTAGATAATTAAATTAATTATTTTTTAAATAACCTCTATATGCGCTCATTGCTACGAACCATTTCTAGACCCAATGAAAATTAATATTATCTAACTCCTTGTGTAAATACCACATTACATACCCAAGCATGGTCCAATTATTCCCATCCCTGTCTAAATTAAGAAGATATAACATCATTTATGAAAATAAATTCATTAAATTATGAAAATGTATATATTGTTTTATATGTTCAATATCAGTGATTCTATGATAACCATGTTCCATGTTGAATTTGAAATTAATTCAAAAACACTCTTACTAAAATTCAAAAGGATTAATTACAAAACCTTAAGTTTTTATAGTATGTATATGTGTATGTGTTTATTTTTTTTTTGTGTAGGTACATGTATTGTTGTGTATGTATGCATATGTGTATATATGTGTATTCACGTATGTGTATGTGTGTGTATTTTGTGTATATATGTGTATATTTTTGTATGTATATATTTATGTGTGTGTATATGTATATCTGTATACATGTCTGTCAGTTTATGTATGAAGTTTTGTGTATGTATATGTGTATGTGTGTGTATGTGTATGTATATTCGTATGTGACTATTCATGTATATATGTAGGTATGTGCATGTAAGAGTACGTATGTATATATGTGTGTAGTTGTATTTGTGTGTTTGTATTTATATGTATATGTATTTATGTGTGTATGGATGTATAGAAGTATGTGTATATATGTGTATACGTGTTTATGTATGTGTTTATTTATGTGTTCAAATTTCTTTTAAATAAAATTATTTTTATTCAAAGGTAATTAAAGAAATCATAGATATATATACACACACATTTTAATTATATATAAATATATGTCTCTAATTTATAATTATTTATTTTATTATTTTAGTAATTATAGCCCTATACAATTATTATTTATTCCTATTTATTTGGAAATTTATTGTTAATCTTATCAATTTAAATTTAATTTTTAATAATTTTAATTTATATATTTAATATTTTTTCCGTATTTTTAATATTTCTATAATTTATTCATTTATATTCATTAAATATTATTAAATTTAAATATTTTCACCTTCAAAATAATTTAACCATTTTTAATAACTATTCACTTTTAAAAAATGTGTATTTTATTCATTCATAATATTTATTTATACATTTTTATGTAAAAATCATTAATATTTTTTTAATATTTTTAATTATCTTTGGAATTTATAAATTTTATTATTTTTTATTTTTTAATAATAATACAATTTTAAATTTTAGTATTTAAATACTTATAGAATTATTATTTATTAAATTATTATTTTATCGAATGTCCTTTGTTTTTAATTTCACTTTTCAATTATTTATACATTTTCATATGAATATGTATTCATTTTAATTTTTTATTTCAATTTATGTAATTATAAATATTTATTAATTTTCTTTAATATTCTTGTAATTTATTTTTTTAATTATTTATTTTTGTTCATTTTAAATATTTCTCTTTCAATGTTATTTATTCATTTTAAGTACTTGTTCATTATTAACATTTTTAGAATTAATTCATCTGTTAATATTTTATTATACATGGTTTTATTAATTTTTAATATGGTTTAAATTTTTATATAAATTGTTTATCCAAATTTATTTTAATATTATTGTATTTGATTGAAAATTTTATTTTCATTAAAATAACCTATATAAAATGGCCCCCTACATCCCAGTTCAAGGTTTTCTGTAGTGATGAAGACTTAGGGAATCACCTATTACAATAATCATGCTATCATAAGGTAAGTTTCCCAAAATAGTGTACAACATAATATCATTCGCTTGTCTCCCTTTAATATTTATTGATTTCTAATATTTTTATAATTTATATAATTAAAATCATTTATTCAATTATTATTTTCTTTAATTTATTTTTTATATTTATTATACTATTTTTAATGATTAATACTTAATATTTTATATTTGTATTTAATTTGTATAATGATTATTTAATATTTTGTAATTTATTTAAACTTTTTATCAGTGTTATGTGTTTTACTTATAATGTTTTACTTTTAATTTATTAAATTTATTGATAATAAAAAGAAAACTTTATCAATTATAACATGATAATTTCTGATAAAAGTTCCATTTTTCAACACTTTTTTACTGATAAAGATATTCATTTTCATTGTTAACAAAGTGCACATAAAAGTCCCATATATTATCACTTATTCTTCAATGATGAAAAAGGTCTTTCTTATCTATGATTTACTATTATAAATGAGTAAACCCTTTCTGGATTTTAGAACCTATACAAAATATAATGATTTTATATTCAGGCCATTCATTCTCTTGTAGAACCAAATCATTAAGGAAGAAAATATATTTTTCTAGATGATTCTGATGTTCCCTAATAAAGTGTGTGCCACTAAGATGGGTGGAATGAATTATAAGTAACTGTAATTTTAAAATACTTTCTATTAGAAATTATCCTCTTCTGCCGATTGGAGAAAAAACCACTAAAATATTAAAAACAAACTTACCCAAATATAGTGGAATTGAAAAAATACATGGAACGAATTTTTTACAATGATCAGTCTCGTTGTAGGTTTCCACTCCTCTTTGTATCTAGATGTTACGTAGGTCCATAGATTTTCCACATGATTCTTATGATTATTTATGTGTTGGTAGGGCTTAGAATCATCCTATAACCCAATTATTCCAATAAAAAACATAGTATCCCATGGATTATAATACAACACGACAAATGAAAATAATCAAAACCTGAATGAGGATGATGAGAAGATATATCTATGCAACTTCAGAAATAGTTGTATAAGATATTCCCACATATCCATAATAATTATATGATCTAAATATTCTATCTTCTTTTGTATCTTCAGTATCATTAATAATTCTAATGATATATTTAATTCTTTTAAAATTATTTTTTTAGATGTAAAACATAGTATTTATTCAATGAATGCTCCAACAAACTTTTTTACAATCTTCAGAATTCCTTAAATTTAGTTATCCTTCCCTTCTAAAACTCAAATGAATAGATTCTTGCATGTATAGTTTCTCACCCATTTTCTATTATATGATATCCCCACACTAATTCCTTATATATTTTCTTGTTTGTTGATTTTCAAAAACCCAAAAAATAATATTATACAATTTCAATCCATTTAATCAAATATTTCTTTTTGAAAATTTGACATGGGATTCTTTCTTAGATCTAAAAAATTAAATTATAGATATTTCTCATAACCCAAATGTATAAAGTGATCCTCAATGAATTTCCTCATTAAACTAACAATGTGGGTGTGCATCCAAAATAACTAGATATTCCCTTCTTAATTTAACAATTATCTATTAATAAATTCAATCTCTTCTATTTTCACATTTTGAAAATAATATTTAGAAATACCAATAGCTTTAAATTACTTCGTAGATGGAAAGAGCTCATCACAGTGAAATATTCCTCAAATTCATCATGAATAATAAAATAGGTTTGGGATATTTGAAACATTATATATCACTGAAATATTTGTCCATATCAAATATTAAGAGTTATTTAATAAAAATATTTTGATTCATTTTTAACTCAAAATAATTTCATGAATTCTTGATATTTGGTATTCTTTATCCACTTCTATGAGAACAGTTTTTCATAGTCATGTAGCTTTAATCATACACCACTGATTTTTTTTATTTTAATTTAGTAATTAAATGTCTTAAAAAATATAAAAATATTTTATAAATATTTTATTAATACAATGAATTTGAGATCAAAATTTCTCTCAAATATCATGTTTCTTCATTAAGAATTATTTTAAAAACTAAGGCTTGAATCAAAATTGATATTGATATATTTTTTACACTAAAAAAACTCTAGCATCAACTAAATTACTTTTTCCTTAAATTCATTCACATCGAGTAAACCAATTATATATATAGGTAAATTTATCCCTTATGTAACATCCTTTTCAAATTCATAGAATGCACCTATAATATAAATTCTTTTATATCAGGGGTAATTATTATTTATCAACACCAACATTAATTTATCAACATGAAACACTTATATATCATCTCTAACTCATACATAAAATCATAAACTCTTACATATTAAAAGTCATAGAAAAAAAATCAATTCCATCTTCAAAAAATAAAAAATTTAAGAATGTAAAAAATGATGCTTAGATTATACTAAAAATTAATACATTTCATTCCAAATCACTAAAAAACACTTCATCTTATTAGATTAAAAAAATAATACCCAATAAATAATTCCATAATCATTTTCGATAAAAATAGGTTCTTTAATCCTCTATTTTATTTTTTTTATCAAGAAAACTCCATTTTTTTCAATATTAGAATTATTTCAACCACAAAAAATTTTTCTCAGATCTCACCAAGTCATTTAATAATAATAAAATCATATCATATCATTTAAGACATGAATATTGATTCCACTATATTAGATAAAGTATTTTTATTGATTGAATTTTATCCTTGGAGACAAGTAAATTTTAACCAGGTAATATAGATGATTTTCTCCTTCGACCCAACATAATCATCTCTAACATTTCACAATAACCATAGCTCAAAATAAAAAATTGATGAATAGTTATCACTCCATCAATGAAAATGATTCTCCGCCTTTGATAAGGATTATATCCCATTAACTACTAACTATGAACTCATAAAAAATATCATCCTATTTTTTCAATAACCCCAAATCCATTTATACAATAATGTACAAAGATGCTCAATCCTTATAGGATAGGGATTCTCCCATATTGACATGGATTATCCCCCTTGGACTAAATACATGAAAATCATTAAATGATAGGTTTGTTTACTTTTTCGTTTCTCTCTGATTGAAAACATAATCCATATCCCTATGGGGGTGATTATAAACTATTTTAGCTTAGAGTTGAAGGCTAAAATTGGTGTTCTGCATCAAATAAAAAACCATCTCAATAGAAAAATCATTTATTAAATATATCAACAATATAATCCTTATTAAAAATGTATTCCTGTTTTATATCACTATTTCCCCCCATTTCTTTGATGAAATTATATTCAATTCCAATGTAATTTGATCTTGATGGTTAAACGATTTTTTTTGAAATGTCAATGGAATATTGATTGTAACAAGAAATATGTTTGGTCCTTTCTAGATCAAATATAATTTCATCTAGTAGTACCTACATTCATATAATTTGAGTGTAGGAATTTTTAGTTTTAATGTTTTCTAGAGTTAGTGGTACTTAACAAAACACAATTTTGTTTCTATTTGGGGAAATATACACAACTCTAATCATGAAATAAAATTACATAATATTTAGAATTCCATTCTATGAAATATATTACCAAATTAACATATTCAAATCCCTACAACATTAATTCAAAATAGGTTCAATAAGCTATGTTATAATAAAATGTAATGATTATATACCACAGTAGTCTCTTGGATACCAACTTATGAGACTATATGGGATCACATTGAAATATGGTATAAAGAGTCACTGCAAACACTATATTAGGTCTAGAATCTATAAGGTATAGAAGGAAATCAATATGTTTTCTATATTTCAAATGATTTAAATTTTTTCTTTCCTCAACCATTGTCAGTCTTTTTTCAACAAATAATACATCATTCTTCAATATTCTATCCCAAAACCATTCAAAAATTACCTAGAGTATTTAATATGGAAAAAGGATATATAATCAAACCATTTAATGAATTTAAATCATATAAAATAAATCATTTCCCCACAAATTTATGTATCAGTTTGTTTTTTCAATTTTATTGCACCATATTTTCAATGATACACTTATTCCCCATTTTTGTATATTTATATTCAATATAGGTTGTTGGATCATATAATAAAGTAATAATATGTCTCATAATCACCATTTTATGTGCTCATATCCTTTTTTTAAAGAAAAAAAACTATCCAATATTTCTAACATCACATCTTAGGTTAAATGAAATGATGGTGATCAATTTATCATTTAGGTTCTCCCCCAACCATCACAGAACACATCTTATGGTGTATAAGACCCTTTACACCACATGCTTAAAGGGAAAGTGAAAAGTAATGGTTCCATGTACGATATGAATGGTGAATGTGATCATGGTGTCATTTGGTGGGTGGGGGAATCATTTTAAATCTCATGTGGCCCACTATTATGGATTTTAGTGAATTATATAGCCATGTTAATTATATCATTGTAGAAACTCAAGATATGTTAAGTGTATTTTCCTTATATATGCTTGAAAACATAGTCTTGATTAAGGTGGAATATAACTCAATATTTTTAGATATTCTTTTTTCATAGAACATCCCTACCCATTTTTCAGTATCTAACTATATGAGATCTTTCAGATTTAAATTTGGATGTGATGTAAATTTCACTCATTTTTTCTAAGTAGGGGACATGGAATTACATATCATTGTATCAAAAGGGTAACATGAATAGACTCTTAGAATATATTCAATCATTAAATCCCTTCTATTTTTTTTATTGTTATTAGGCAAGGGGATTCCCTCTAGATCCATCATTTTAGACCCAATTAACTCACTTTTGGTTGATAGTGATGGAAGTTTATCATTTTTAATAAACATATTTAATTGTGAGTGTTATTAAGTGTTACTATGGAAAACTCTTTTATATACAAGTTTCTATAAACATTTTCTATTAAAAAATTTATCATTCTCATGAATATATAAAACTTCTCATACCATGATCTAGGGTTTGTTTCAGCCTATATACTATATTTTTTATCCATTTTAAAGTGTTGACAACTTAATTAAGGGAAAAATCATTAGGTTTTATAATATAAACATATTTCTCATGATCATTATAATGGGATGAATATTTCATATCTCTTTCATATATAATAAAATGTTTGTGTGCTTCCACTAACATAGAAACTCCAATGTTAAATATAAATACCATTAGTGAAGGATTTTATTTTAAATCAAAACCTAAAATTTTTAATATCCTTTTCAAACTATCCCTCCATTTTTTGGAGACATAACAAAATTCATTTATTTTATTTTAAAAAACACATTTAGTAGCAATTATTGTTTCTTTCTTTTAGGACTTCCAAGAAGCTTCGTTATGGAGTATATCTCAATATGATATATTTATTCAATCATAACATTGAACCATTTATCATGCTTAACTTCTTCATAGATTTTTTATATTAGAATAACAAAACATTTCCTTATTTTAATTATCCTAAATACTATTTATTTTTACAATAATAATTAATATTTTTTATTTTTACTAAATATTTTTCATTGAAAAAAAAATTAAGCATGGAATATACCTCTTATGTGCTAGACCAACTGTAAGAACAACATAACGTTCACATGAGTTGTTGATTGGCCACAAAAAACTAAATATACAAAGAAGTAGGAAATCAATCTTGATATCCAATTGAACATGTGTACACATGATCAACCATAGAATGATACCATGAAATGAACATGGAAACCTAATTGGAATAGAAATTTTTAAGAAACCATATGATAAAAAATTCAAAAAAAAATCAATTTTCTTTATAAAACAAACAATATATCAAATAGACTGTGGCTGTTAATAGACTTCACAAATAACATCATGATATACTATGTCTTCTGAATGAATATGGAAATTATGTCTTGATCAACCATGATGTTCAATCAATGAAATGAGGAATGTATTGATCTACAATAATATTATCAATCAATTGTAATGGTAAACAAATTGAAATAAACCTCATGTAAGAAATCAACCTTGAGTATTGGACATATTGATTCAAATAATGCATTTTCAAAGGATAAATTATCAAATTATTCACAATATCTATATGTTTTAGAATTTATTGAATACCAGACTAGTTGAGATCTCAATCTATGTATATATATATATACATATTTATTTATTTATTTAATTTCATATGGATACATAGGGAAGTGTCATTTACAAATAGAATGATGTCTAGAATTTGAATAAAATGGCATAATATATTACTTACACTTGTTTTTGTACTCCATGGCTCTTTTTTATTCTATAATTAATTTCAAAAAATGTGATAGATATTTAATTATTATGAAATCTTATCCCATTACATATTAACAATCATAAAAGGAGAATACAATGATGTTGATCAATAATAATCAACCCACAAAGAGCTTCACTACAATTTTCACTATATTTTTATTTATTTGTGTTTTTCTATATGTTTAATTTTTATTGAACTTTTCAATAAATTCATTTAGAATATAATCCTCTATTTTAACCAAGAGTGATATTATTCTCTTACCTTTATTTATTTACATATGTTCTCCCATGAATAATAGTAGAAGGGTCTTACTTTTAATCTTCGGCTACCTATCTGCAATTATTTGTTTTTATACATTATCCAAGTTGTGGAAAATTTTATTATTGTAAAAAACATTCCTAAAATTATTCTTCTATCATGTTAAGAGGAAAAAGTATTGGTTTGGAATTGAACATCTTATCATAAATTTATTTATTTTTTTGCATTTATTGATAAAACTATTTAAAAAAGAGTCTATCTAATCTATTTTAATTTCTTTAGTAATTTTTTTTAAAAACTAAGTTTAAAAATTTATCTCAGATTTTTATCATCTATAAGTGATATATATAATATTTAGTATGAGTGAAATAATCTGAAGTGTTAAAATAATTTAATTTTTTAACTGGTTATTTATATTCATTTTGAGAAATTGTATTAAAACATAAAATTATATATACCAAATATATTTGTTAGCTGGTTCATTTTTGAATTAAAGGATTTAAATTATTTTCACAAAAGAATATTTTGTACATTATAAATTCAAACCTTCCTTTGATTATTCAAGATAGATCATTAATTAGTCATAGTGATAGTTTTTTCTTGGATATATATTTTTAATTTATTTGGATTTTGAGCTTAATAAATTAGTATAGGAAGGATATTAGTTTAAATTAATTAAAATATTTTATCATTATATATTCTTCAAGACTCGAGGGAACTAAAAATAATCAATCTCTTAATTTTCATTATCAAAACTATGATTAATAGAAAATCAAAATGAAATTTCAAAACGAAGGCATGGGATTTGATAATTTTGGAACTATTGAAGATAAATATGAAAAACAAAAATATCCTTGAGATGATTGGATTTATTATAAAAAAGTTATGTATGACTCTAATTGGAAAGCACTGAATACATTATTTTGAGATTTAAGAAATTATGAGTTTAGTCGTTTGTTTTCATATGCTATTGCATATAAAATTTGGGATACCTTAGTTGTGTATCATGAGGGAAACTAAATTGTGAATGAAATGTGAATAAATAAATATACTAGTCAATATGGTAATTTAAAGATTAATCCTAATGAGACTATTTGGAAAATGTACTATATATTCACTTATATATAAAACATAATTATTTCACATTAAATAACCATAGATTATAGGAAAGTTATATCAATAATTCCTATGATTCTACTAGATAGGTGGAGGAGAACTGACATTCCCATGAGATAATCATGTGACATAAATAATATATAAATCAAAGAGAAAATATAAAGGTAATTATGTACATGAATGAAATTAAATATGAACATTATGATGTCAATCCTAAGAAGAAATAAATTTCATTCAAAGTATCTGAGTTAAAATCAAAATAAGTAATCAAGGATGATGGTATAAGTGGAAGTGATATTTATTCTAAAAATGATGAAGAAATGACTCCTTTGAATAAAAGATCCATTAATTTCTATATAATGAAGATTTTTCATAGAATATCAAACTACAATGGAAAATATGACAAAAAAGAAACTTGGAAAACTGATGTCTCATTCAAAGAGGTCAACTAATATTTTTGTAATACAAATAGACAATATCAAATCTGACTATCCTAAAAAAAATACCATAATAAATATAATGAAAAAAGAAATATGTTTATTATTTAAATTTAGAGTGCATATATAGATAACTCTAGTGATTTAAATTAACCATGGATGATGTAAAAGAGTGGAATAATATATTTTTTATATCCATTACATCTGAGGTGAAAGTTATTAATTCTCCATTAACCTCTTAAAAAAATTTAAAATATTATTCTGAATTGTAAAATGAAGGATAGTAGATTATTATTCTATTCATTAAGAAACTATATATGAAATCAAAGATAAATATAAAAATATAAAAATGTTTTATTCGTTTTATAATAATATTAAAGCTGATATCAATATTGAAAAAGTGAAAAATATTATGTTTTTAAAATAACAAAATTAAATGAAATGATTAAAATAATGACATAAAAATGACCTAGAATAGATTAATAAGGGTTCATAATCCATGAATATGATATTTGGTGTCAAACAATTTCTAAATTTATAACTTGTTTTTTTATATCAATCTCGATAAAAAAGTGTGTTTTATAATAATTACATTATTCCAAGATTTAAGATCATCAAAAATATATTATATTTAAATATATAGGGAACCTATAGACATGGGGAATAAATTTTTGGATTAAATATAACTGAATTCATTTTTTCTTTAAATTCAATTATTAAAAAATCAGTTAAATAGATTTGGATACCTAAAGATTTAATAACTAATATTGTTGGACCTAAGAATGTGTGGGTACCAAAATCAGTTAATGGATAAACAGTATATGAAATTTTTTTGAAGTGCTTTTGTAAGATAATATGGTATCATTATAATGGATTTTCGATACATATTACTATAGACTACTCGAGCTTCAAGCATCTGGAAAATGTTTATGGTGGACATGTAATCATCGTTGATAATTTTAAAGGGAAAATAATGGGTCATTAAAAAATTAAAAACACAAAACTATTATAATTTATATATTTATTTATATTGAGTGATTCAAATATAATTTAATTATAATATATAAATTATGTAAATAGTATTATGATGTTAAATTTGGATATAATGAAAATAAAATTTATGATTTTACGAATGATTTTGTTTTTACTACTTTGAGAAATGATAATTATTGTTCTATTGATTTAAATTCATTATTTTCACACAAAAAAATTTATTTATATAAAATTAATTATTAATAAAGTATAATTCATAGGATACTAGTACATTGAATTTAAAACTCACATAATAATCCAGTTAGAAAAATTTTCGACAAGGATTTACCGATACAAAAATTCAAAAAAGATAATGTGTGGAATCCATGTAAAAAAGTTGCAAAAAAATTCATTAATTCCAATGAAATATTTTTCAAACTATCAACCACTATATTAGTTTTATATATACTTTCTTATACCTCTTAGAGTTTATTATAATGGTAGGAATCATTATGACTTTTTCATAGATAATTATGTTTCCTAATTCACTTAAGTATTTTTATCTACTCACAAAAGTGAAGCATGTTTCAATTTTTCAAAATATGAAGAATATATAGAGAATATTTGTATAATTAACCTTAAAAATAAAAATTGATCTGGTATAGTAATTATAAATCCATTATTTTGATACTTATTTTCCACAACATGGTTATAGATACAATTTCTCAGCCCTATGAACACCATAAAAATATAGTTGTTGAAACCTGAAGTAAAAAATATCTAAGAAATTGACTAGACTATACATAATGAATATAATTTTATTATATATATTTTTTATAATATATGAATAAAACATGATATGTAAATGATAGAGTTCTAATAATACCTCATTTAACATAGAAACCTTATAAACACTGTAATAAAAGAAAAAAGATGATAATTTACTATATAGATTTTGGCTACAAAGAATTTATTTTTTATAAAAAGTAGAATTAAGAAAAATATTTTCCTAAAGGTGGTGAAGGAATTTTTCTAGGTTATTATACCACCATTAAATATTATAGAATCATTAATAAAATAATTGTGATTATGGAATAACTTGTGTTAGGTCGGAAAGAACAACGAGGGAAGTGATGGCAAGAGGGGGGGTGAATTGCCTTTTAAAAATTGATAGACAAATTAAAATCAAAGTAAAGAAATGCAGCGGAAATAAATAAGGCAAGACACGCAAATTGATAACGGAGTTCGGCCAAAACCCGGCCTACGTCTCCGCTCCCAACTCAACCGTTGAGAGATTCCTACCGCTTGCTTTTCAATGGTTTTAGCAAGAAACCCACTAGGCTTTGAGGTAGCACTAGGACCTATTACAGCTTGCTTTTTGTGGTTGAGCAAGAACCCACTTGCTTTTAATGGTTTAGCAAGAACCCACTAGCCTTTTTAACGGGTGAAGGCTAGCTCACCGTGTCTCAAGCTTTTTAAAGGAAAAGCTTGTGAACCTCTTCACACCTTAGTGGTGGTGTGAGAACCCAAAGAAAAGGGGATGAGAAAAGAGTTTGGGGTTTGTAGGCACAAACCCAAATTTAAAGCTCAATAAAAAGTAAAACAATAAAACCCGTATTTGGGAAGACTTGGGCGCCTTTGATTGGATGGAGATGTTGAAGGCCGCTTCCAAGCTTCTTTGAAGGAGCTCCTTGGATGTGGAAGTTGTTGGAGCTAGGTGGGTTCCTTTGAGGAAGTCCGCCGGAGGTTGGCCAATTGATCCAAAATATGTCCGTTGGCTTCGTATATGTTCCGGTAGGTGTCCGGGGCTTCCTTGGCCTTTATTTATAGGCATGGAACCCTTGGGGAGGCTTCGGAGCCGTTGGAGAGGCTTAAAGAGCCGTTGGGAGCCAAGTGGGCAGGCTGGTCAACAGCCCAACGGCTAGTTTGACTGTGTCCACCGGCTGGCCGGTGCAGGGCCACCGGTTGGCCGGTGTTTGCAAAAGGGCATAGGATGCCTGTCCAGGGGCCACCGGCTGACCGGTACATCTCCACCGGCTGGCCGGTGCCTTGGTAGAGAAGAAGAGTCTTGATCCAGGCTCTACCGGTCGACCGGTGCCAGAGCCACCGGCTGGCCGGTGGTGAGGCAGTAGCAAACCCTGTTCATTCTGGGTGCCACCGGCTGGCCGGTGCTTGGCCACCGGTTGGCCGGTGCTGAAGCAGTGGGTGAGCTCTCGGTCTGGGCTCTACCGGCTGGCCGGTGCTGAGGCCACCGGTTGGCCGGTGTGGAGGCAGTGGCTCAACATCCTTCCCAGGGTCCACCGGCCGGCCGGTGGTGAAGCCACCGGTTGGCCGGTGGACTGATTTTCAGTCCACTTTTGTTCCTTTGCCACTTAAGCTTGCTTGGCCCAATTCCTTGGTAACCTGAAATGATTCCTATCATCCAAAAACACTTAAAGAAAGATTAGATAAATATGAGGGTGATTGTGATCATGAAAATAAAACCTTGAGGGGTTCGAGAGGTACAACAATCTCCCCCTATTTTGATGATCACAATCACCAAAACAATTAATGTAAAATGCTGAAATTGAAAAGGAAATACTAAGCATGATGAAAATGATTCCCCCCCAATCAATCAAGAAATTTCTCCCCCTTTGTGATTATCAAAATAGAGTGGGGCATGAAACTTGATTGAGGGAAATCGATGAAAAACGAGATTTTAAAACAATTGAAAGTGATACTAATTGTTGGAAATTTTGAAATGAAAAATTGAATTGAAAAATTTGAATAACAGTTTGAATTGAAAGTTTTTGAATCAAAAACTAATTGAAATTCGAAATTTGAAACCAAATGAAATTTTTGAAATTGAGAGTTTTGAAAAAAAAACGATACCAACTGTTGGATATTTAAAAAAAAAGAAAATTTAATAGAAAATTTTGAATTGAAAGAATTGAAACCAAGAGTTGAGTTTGAAATAAAAAAGAAATTGAATACACAAAAAAAACTTAAAAGATCCTAACTCCCCCTAAATAAAAACAATGAATCACCGGGGAGTGGAATTTGAAACCGAAATAAATTTTGGGCCGGAGAGACTCGCTAATAGGGATTTTTCAATCCATACTTGCCTCATGGCGGGTCTTCTCCTATAAAATTCATCCGAATAAAAAATCGATTTGGGTTGTCCGTACCGGGCATTTTTGCAATTACATTCATATATCATGTGCCCGGATTTTTTACAATAATTACAAAATTTGTAATCGGAGCTCCCCCTTACAAAAACAGTTGGTGCTTGGGAGGAGGAAGCTATGTTGGTGTAGCCAAGTCCTTGAGTGGTTCTAGAAACTCGTTGGGAACCTAAGAGATTGTTTAAATTTTGTTCCCCTTGGGTGAACTTAGCTAGGGTCTCCCTTAGGTCTTTGATGGTTGATTCCAAAGAATCAACATTGGGGAGATTTTGGATTTTTAGGGAGAGTTCCTCCTTCTCTTTGAGAAGTTGTTCTTTTTCGGAGGAAAGTTTTTTGAAATTCTTTTTTAAAGCAACAAATTTTGAGGAAAGTTCATGAAAACCATTTTCTAATTGATCTCTAACATGTTGGAGTTCTTCATAAGACAAATGATTTAAAGAATTGGAATTTGAAGAAAAAGAGGAAGAGGAGGAGGAAGATACCTCATGTTTTGCCATTAGGCAATTATTACCTTGGTCGCTCGAGGAGAAGGAGGAGAATGAAGAGGTGGAGCTATCACTCCATGTTGCCTTTGAAGCCTTCTTCTTCTCCTTTTTGGCCCTTTTCTTGTGGAGTGGGCAATTGGGCATGGATTTTTCATCGGGTTCTTGCTTGTTGTTGGGTTCTTGCTTTTGAGCCTTCTTAGTGCCTTCATAGGTTAGCTCTAAAAGCTTCCAAATATCATGAGAAGATGAGCAGGAAGAAATACAATCAAAAACATTTCTATCTAACCCGCAATGAAGAGCATTCAGGGCTTTTCCATCAAGCTCGAAATTCTTAATATCGGCGGGGGTCCATTTGGATTCATCGGGGGAGGAGAGAGTGTAACCTTGCATGACTATTTTATAAATGGGATACCCTATACTTCTAAGAAAGGTAGTCATGCGGGTTTTCCAATAATTATAGTCGGACCCATCAAAAAATGGAGCCCGACCCAAAGAGTAGCCTTCGGGGGCGAAAGAGGTTGATGCCATCTTAATGGATCTTAAATTTGAAACCGGGTTAGGGTATTACTCAAATTTTCCCTCTGATACCAATTGTTAGGTCGGAAAGAACAACGAGGGAAGTGATGGCAAGAGGGGGGGTGAATTGCCTTTTAAAAATTGATAGACAAATTAAAATCAAAGTAAAGAAATGCAGCGGAAATAAATAAGGCAAGACACGCAAATTGATAACGGAGTTCGGCCAAAACCCGGCCTACGTCTCCGCTCCCAACTCAACCGTTGAGAGATTCCTACCGCTTGCTTTTCAATGGTTTTAGCAAGAAACCCACTAGGCTTTGAGGTAGCACTAGGACCTATTACAGCTTGCTTTTTGTGGTTGAGCAAGAACCCACTTGCTTTTAATGGTTTAGCAAGAACCCACTAGCCTTTTTAACGGGTGAAGGCTAGCTCACCGTGTCTCAAGATTTTTAAAGGAAAAGCTTGTGAACCTCTTCACACCTTAGTGGTGGTGTGAGAACCCAAAGAAAAGGGGATGAGAAAAGAGTTTGGGGTTTGTAGGCACAAACCCAAATTTAAAGCTCAATAAAAAGTAAAACAATAAAACCCGTATTTGGGAAGACTTGGGCGCCTTTGATTGGATGGAGATGTTGAAGGCCGCTTCCAAGCTTCTTTGAAGGAGCTCCTTGGATGTGGAAGTTGTTGGAGCTAGGTGGGTTCCTTTGAGGAAGTCCGCCGGAGGTTGGCCAATTGATCCAAAATATGTCCGTTGGCTTCGTATATGTTCCGGTAGGTGTCCGGGGCTTCCTTGGCCTTTATTTATAGGCATGGAACCCTTGGGGAGGCTTCGGAGCCGTTGGAGAGGCTTAAAGAGCCGTTGGGAGCCAAGTGGGCAGGCTGGTCAACAGCCCAACGGCTAGTTTGACTGTGTCCACCGGCTGGCCGGTGCAGGGCCACCGGTTGGCCGGTGTTTGCAAAAGGGCATAGGATGCCTGTCCAGGGGCCACCGGCTGACCGGTACATCTCCACCGGCTGGCCGGTGCCTTGGTAGAGAAGAAGAGTCTTGATCCAGGCTCTACCGGTCGACCGGTGCCAGAGCCACCGGCTGGCCGGTGGTGAGGCAGTAGCAAACCCTGTTCATTCTGGGTGCCATCGGCTGGCCGGTGCTTGGCCACCGGTTGGCCGGTGCTGAAGCAGTGGGTGAGCTCTCGGTCTGGGCTCTACCGGCTGGCCGGTGCTGAGGCCACCGGTTGGCCGGTGTGGAGGCAGTGGCTCAGCATCCTTCCCAGGGTCCACCGGCCGGCCGGTGGTGAAGCCACCGGTTGGCCGGTGGACTGATTTTCAGTCCACTTTTGTTCCTTTGCCACTTAAGCTTGCTTGGCCCAATTCCTTGGTAACCTGAAATGATTCCTATCATCCAAAAACACTTAAAGAAAGATTAGATAAATATGAGGGTGATTGTGATCATGAAAATAAAACCTTGAGGGGTTCGAGAGGTACAACAATCTCCCCCTATTTTGATGATCACAATCACCAAAACAATTAATGTAAAATGCTGAAATTGAAAAGGAAATACTAAGCATGATGAAAATGATTCCCCCCCAATCAATCAAGAAATTTCTCCCCCTTTGTGATTATCAAAATAGAGTGGGGCATGAAACTTGATTGAGGGAAATCGATGAAAAACGAGATTTTAAAACAATTGAAAGTGATACTAATTGTTGGAAATTTTGAAATGAAAAATTGAATTGAAAAATTTGAATAACAGTTTGAATTGAAAGTTTTTGAATCAAAAACTAATTGAAATTCGAAATTTGAAACCAAATGAAATTTTTGAAATTGAGAGTTTTGAAAAAAAAACGATACCAACTGTTGGATATTTAAAAAAAAAGAAAATTTAATAGAAAATTTTGAATTGAAAGAATTGAAACCAAGAGTTGAGTTTGAAATAAAAAAGAAATTGAATACACAAAAAAAAAACTTAAAAGATCCTAACTCCCCCTAAATAAAAACAATGAATCACCGGGGAGTGGAATTTGAAACCGAAATAAATTTTGGGCCGGAGAGACTCGCTAATAGGGATTTTTCAATCCATACTTGCCTCATGGCGGGTCTTCTCCTATAAAATTCATCCGAATAAAAAATCGATTTGGGTTGTCCGTACCGGGCATTTTTGCAATTACATTCATATATCATGTGCCCGGATTTTTTACAATAATTACAAAATTTGTAATCGGAGCTCCCCCTTACAAAAACAGTTGGTGCTTGGGAGGAGGAAGCTATGTTGGTGTAGCCAAGTCCTTGAGTGGTTCTAGAAACTCGTTGGGAACCTAAGAGATTGTTTAAATTTTGTTCCCCTTGGGTGAACTTAGCTAGGGTCTCCCTTAGGTCTTTGATGGTTGATTCCAAAGAATCAACATTGGGGAGATTTTGGATTTTTAGGGAGAGTTCCTCCTTCTCTTTGAGAAGTTGTTCTTTTTCGGAGGAAAGTTTTTTGAAATTCTTTTTTAAAGCAACAAATTTTGAGAAAAGTTCATGAAAACCATTTTCTAATTGATCTCTAACATGTTGGAGTTCTTCATAAGACAAATGATTTAAAGAATTGGAATTTGAAGAAAAAGAGGAAGAGGAGGAGGAAGATACCTCATGTTTTGCCATTAGGCAATTATTACCTTGGTCGCTCGAGGAGAAGGAGGAGAATGAAGAGGTGGAGCTATCACTCCATGTTGCCTTTGAAGCCTTCTTCTTCTCCTTTTTGGCCCTTTTCTTGTGGAGTGGGCAATTGGGCATGGATTTTTCATCGGGTTCTTGCTTGTTGTTGGGTTCTTGCTTTTGAGCCTTCTTAGTGCCTTCATAGGTTAGCTCTAAAAGCTTCCAAATATCATGAGAAGATGAGCAGGAAGAAATACAATCAAAAACATTTCTATCTAACCCGCAATGAAGAGCATTCAGGGCTTTGCCATCAAGCTCGAAATTCTTAATATCGGCGGGGGTCCATTTGGATTCATCGGGGGAGGAGAGAGTGTAACCTTGCATGACTATTTTATAAATGGGATACCCTATACTTCTAAGAAAGGTAGTCATGCGGGTTTTCCAATAATTATAGTCGGACCCATCAAAAAATGGAGCCCGACCCAAAGAGTAGCCTTCGGGGGCGAAAGAGGTTGATGCCATCTTAATGGATCTTAAATTTGAAACCGGGTTAGGGTATTACTCAAATTTTCCCTCTGATACCAATTGTTAGGTCGGAAAGAACAACGAGGGAAGTGATGGCAAGAGGGGGGGTGAATTGCCTTTTAAAAATTGATAGACAAATTAAAATCAAAGTAAATAAATGCAGCGGAAATAAATAAGGCAAGACACGCAAATTGATAACGGAGTTCGGCCAAAACCCGGCCTACGTCTCCGCTCCCAACTCAACCGTTGAGAGATTCCTACCGCTTGCTTTTCAATGGTTTTAGCAAGAAACCCACTAGGCTTTGAGGTAGCACTAGGACCTATTACAGCTTGCTTTTTGTGGTTGAGCAAGAACCCACTTGCTTTTAATGGTTTAGCAAGAACCCACTAGCCTTTTTAACGGGTGAAGGCTAGCTCACCGTGTCTCAAGATTTTTAAAGGAAAAGCTTGTGAACCTCTTCACACCTTAGTGGTGGTGTGAGAACCCAAAGAAAAGGGGATGAGAAAAGAGTTTGGGGTTTGTAGGCACAAACCCAAATTTAAAGCTCAATAAAAAGTAAAACAATAAAACCCGTATTTGGGAAGACTTGGGCGCCTTTGATTGGATGGAGATGTTGAAGGCCGCTTCCAAGCTTCTTTGAAGGAGCTCCTTGGATGTGGAAGTTGTTGGAGCTAGGTGGGTTCCTTTGAGGAAGTCCGCCGGAGGTTGGCCAATTGATCCAAAATATGTCCGTTGGCTTCGTATATGTTCCGGTAGGTGTCCGGGGCTTCCTTGGCCTTTATTTATAGGCATGGAACCCTTGGGGAGGCTTCGGAGCCGTTGGAGAGGCTTAAAGAGCCGTTGGGAGCCAAGTGGGCAGGCTGGTCAACAGCCCAACGGCTAGTTTGACTGTGTCCACCGGCTGGCCGGTGCAGGGCCACCGGTTGGCCGGTGTTTGCAAAAGGGCATAGGATGCCTGTCCAGGGGCCACCGGCTGACCGGTACATCTCCACCGGCTGGCCGGTGCCTTGGTAGAGAAGAAGAGTCTTGATCCAGGCTCTACCGGTCGACCGGTGCCAGAGCCACCGGCTGGCCGGTGGTGAGGCAGTAGCAAACCCTGTTCATTCTGGGTGCCACCGGCTGGCCGGTGCTTGGCCACCGGTTGGCCGGTGCTGAAGCAGTGGGTGAGCTCTCGGTCTGGGCTCTACCGGCTGGCCGGTGCTGAGGCCACCGGTTGGCCGGTGTGGAGGCAGTGGCTCAGCATCCTTCCCAGTGTAAAGACCCGCAAATTTCAAGGAAATTTTTTTCTTAATTTTCTTTGGAATTTTACAAGAGCGCAGCTTCAGACGGCACCTGATTCCGAGGCCCGGTGTGCCCGGAATCAATTTCCGAAGTTTGGCTCGGGTACGTTCAGTGAACGGACGAGCGGGTTTTTCTATCTTTTGAACCGGTGCCCGGAATCAAATTCTGAGGGCACCGATGAAATCGCAGCGCCGGTATTTGCTTAGAAACGCCTCTTCCGGAGTTGCGTTTGCTCAGACGTGGTTTTTAAATTTTACGGCTTTAAGTCAGAAATAAAATAAAGTTTGTGCGACAACTTTATTTTATTTCACTTAAGCTGCTTGGAAGCCACTTGAAGTCACTTAAAGACGGCTTGAACTGAGTTGAACTGGATAGGATGCTATCCAGAAATATCCTAACCCTTGGTAGGATATTTGTGCGGTGGGACCCGCACGAGCCCCGCCGTTTCTTTCGCTAAGTAACGCACCCGCGAAAACCCGTCAAAGTAACTGAAAAGTCAACCGACGCGTTTTCTTTAATTCTTAACAGACCATTTAATTGGGCGGTTTATTTCGTGAATTAAATGGACTGTTTCTTCGTGAATTAAATGGGTCGTTTCTTTCGTTGAATTAATTCAACGAATTGATGGATCGTTTCTTAACCGGTTTCGTGTTGGCATGTTTATAAAATAAGACCAACATAAAAATCCTTGGAAAGGATTTGAGAGAATCTTCGTTCCTCCACCCTCTCCGCGAAGAACGCGAAGAACGCGAAGAACGCGAAGAACGCGAAGAACGCGAAGAACGCGAAGAACGCCGGCGACCGGAATTCGACGACGCACACCAAGATCTGCGACGTCGACGAGATCTACCCGCGACGTTCTTCGGCGACGTCTTTCTTCCGCGGCCGATCCTCGTTCGGCAACAAAGGTGAGAATCGGATCTTTTCTTCTCCCTTTTTAATTTCAATATCAACGGATTTAAACTAATTAAATCCGTTGATCTTGATCCGGAGATTGGCGACGCGACGAGCGATTCCGCGACGACGCGACGATCTCCTTCCTCCACGACGAGCGATTCCGCGACGATCCCTCGTTCGGCAACGACAGCTGCGAGGTAGGGATTTGATTGTGATTCTTTTTCCCGTGATTATTCTTTTTAAATAAAGAACCCGATCGAAACAATTTTTAATTTATTTAAAAATTGTTGCTGATTATTCCTCCCGTGATTTATGGCTAACGCGGAGGGTGCGGGTCTAACGAACAAGACCCGGCAACCCTCCGCCGATCTATTTTGGTTGTGCGGATTTGGCGGACGTCGACAAACCGTGCGGCAAGGGCAATTTGTTGGCTCCGCAGTGAAGATCGTCCCCCGGGAGGAGCATCGGCGCAGACGGGAAAGAAAACGGGCCACCGGAGCATCTCCGGCGGCCCGCGGAAGGAGGCGGCGGCGCGGGTCGCCGGCGCGGCGGCGCCGGCGACCGGAGGCGGCGGCGCCAGGCGCGCCGCCGTGGAAACCTTCCGCCGCGGCTGAAGCCGCGGCGGCGGCGGCAGCCGGTTCCGCGGCCGCGCGGAACCGGGACGGACGCGGCGGCCCGGCCGCGTCCGCGAGACAAGCGGCCCCCCGCGGGGCCGCGGTTTCCCTCAAGCCGCGGGTTCAACCCGCGGCGGCGGCGGCTCTTCGGCCGCGCGGCCGAAGACCGAGCCGGCCGGTCCGGTCGGCCGGGCCGCGCCCAGGCCGGACCGGACCCGGCCGAGCCGGTTCGGGCCGGGTCGGGCCGACCCGGTTCGGGCCGACCCGGTTCGGCCGACCCCAGGGGGGGGTTCGGGCCGGGTCGCCCCGGGCCCAGTACCCCCGTTTCGGGCCCTCTTCGGTCTTTCGCCCATAACTTGGGCCTGGGACCTCCGATTGACGAACCGTCAGCGGCTACGCGATCCTTGGATCGAGACGGTCGTTTCGGTATATTATACTCAAGGTTTCGGAAGACTTTGGGTTCGGCCGGGTTGGTTCGTACACGAAGCCAACCGGGCCCTCGGAGCGGAAACGCTCATAACTTGAGCTACGGACGTCCGAACGACGTACCGTCAGCTGTGGTGGTTTCCTCTAAGTGAGACGGAACTTTTGGCATACTCCGCCCGAGGATCGGATACAGGCGGAGTACGGTCGGGTTGGTTTTGCCCTAAAAAACCAACCGGGCCCCTGGGACGAAAATGCCAATAACTCTCAGACCGGGCGTCCGATTGACGCGCCGTCTGTCGCGTTGAGATCCTGTTGTCGATACGGAACTTTTGGATACATCAACTTCGGACTACGTGTCAGTTGATGTATCAGCCCCTCGGCTCGTGGAGCGGACCCTCCTAAACGAGCTCGCTACGTGCGGGAACCCTAGCGCTGGCTGTGACCTCGACGGCAGAGCAGAGATCCTCCGTGGACTGCGACGACGGCAGAGCAGAGATCCTCCGTGGACTGCGACGACGGCAGAGCAGAGATCCTTCGTGGACTGCGGCGACGACTGTGCAGAGATCCTCAGTGGACTGCGTCGACTACTGCACTCAGCGATCCCACGTGGATCAGTGCTTCAGGTTCTGTGTGAGCCCGATCCTCCGTGGGTCCTTACTACCGGTTCTGTGTGAGCCACTGCCTACAGGTTCTGTGTGAGCCCGATCCTACGTGGGTCTTTTTGCGGGGGTTAGTACCTATCGATCCTTCGTGGGTCCGACGACTGAGACGGATCAGTGATCGTCTTTGACGTCATCTGAAAAAGTATACCTGGTTGAGCTGAATCTTATGTTACTCTCCTTTGTGGATTGTGTTGAACTATCCTTTGTGGATTTACTGTTTACTCTCCTTGTGGATTCGAGTCTTGCTTTCCTTTGTGGATTGAGTTGTTCTTGAGCTCGTGAGCAGAGCTAGAATTGGGGACTTAGGTATATGTATGGGCATATACCTAAGTCGAGTCAGATGTTACTTCGTGATTGCATCTTTCTTTTGTGCTATATCCTTTGTGGATTTCGGGAGACCTTCGGGGGTCTCGGGGTCCTTACTGAGTAGTTGTACTCACCCCTGCACGGGCTATGCCCGCACTTCGTGGTGTTGGTTGCAGACGACGGACAGCGCTGATCGCGGTTGGGGCGTGGAGCAGGACGGTACCTGGAGGTGGACCACTGGACGGGACGTGCTCAGAGCGGACGTGGGGCCCGAGGAGCTTGGAGGCTATCTGTACCCACCCTTCAGGTGGGATTGCCAGTGGACGACACGAGGCCGCCGTCTTTTCTTCAGTTGCTGTACTTTACTTTTCAGTTGTACTTTACAGTTGGGCTTGTATTTCCGGCCCCTTTACCTTTCTGCACTTTACTTTCCGCTTGCTGACTCTGTGTGGTTGTTACTTATAAAGGCAATGCCTTCCCTGTTTACTGGGATTTTACGCCTTGGTGCTAGTCGCCAGCCCCTGGCCTATGGAAGGCGGGCTTGGGGTAGTCACGGCACGGGCCCCGAGGACGGGTCGTGACAAATTGGTATCAGAGGCGGTCGGTTCTACCGCAGACTCTGATCGTCCTTTCTTTCTATGTGAAGCAATAGTGTTTAGTGTATTGAGTGTGGTTATCAGTTCAGGGAGCCCAGTGTTGGTGCGGCGGCCGACGTATCCGTACACCAGGACCCTGACTCCTGATTTCCGACTTAATGCATGAAAACATTGATTGCGTGTGTGTTTCAAGTTTTCTTTGTGATTACTTATGTCAGCTCACCGGGTATACTGATCTGCTTTATGAAAGTCTCAAGTTTTCCTTGTGATTACTTGTGCCAGCTCACCAGGTATACTGTTCTGACTGTGGTGCTCTTGTTCTCCTTTTCAGGATGGCCCCGCGACGACTGCCAGCTAGGGTTCCAAGTGTAGGGCGCGACGGCAGCCCACCGAGCGACGAGGCCTCGGTGCAGGGCCCTTTGCCAGCAGTGGCACCGGCGGTAGCCTTACCCGCCGAGCCACCGATGCTTCCAGTACCAGACGCCGACGATGCACGTCGCCTCAGGGCACTGCACGAGTTTCAGAGCCAGCGACCGCCCAGGTTTCGCGGTGAGGCGGACCCCCAGGCCGCCGAGGACTGGCTAGAGGCGGTGGTACGGATCTTCAGGCTAGTGAGGACACCAGCGGATCTCATGGTGATCCTCGCAGCGAGCCTCCTGCAGGCGGCGGCAGGACGATGGTGGAGCCTGATGCTCCAGGTTCACGATGAGGCATCCCTGCTCTGGACGGACTTCGAGAGCCTCTTCCGCTCTGAGTTCGTCCCGGCCACCCTCCGAGCGGTGCGCATCCAGGAGCTTCTCCAGCTGCGCCAGGGCAGCATGACGGTCGCTCAGTATGCGGCGAGGTTCACGGACCTATCTCGCTACTCGACCGACATGGTACGGGACCCCTTCTTCCGGGCCCGGACCTTCGAGCAGGGCTTGCGACAGGAGATTCGTGCGTCGCTGATCTCCCTCAGCATTCCGACCCAGGCAGGAGTGCTGGAGCGAGCCCTCCTGATCGAGAGCTTCCTGGCAGAGCCTTCTTCAGCGGCGAGACCTAGCGCAGGGCGGCAGGTAGCTGAGTCTTCGGCAGCAGGTAGCCGACGGATGACTCACGGGTCCAGGCAGACCAGACCCCCACGCAGACGGCCTCAGGACACCGGCTCAGCAGTACGAGGCACACAGCGGAGTGCCAGCCTTTCGAGAGGCAGGCTGTGCTACTCTTGCGGCGGGCAGGGTCACATGGCTCGTGACTGCCCGACTCGCCGATCAGAGGAGCAGCAGACGGTGGAGGGGCCACCCAGGCAGAGGCAGAGGGTCGACCGTGGCGGTCCGCAGGGAGGAGGCGGACGAGGCCGAGGAGCTGGCCGAGCAGCGGGTGGTGGGCGACGCTTTCAGGCTCTACCCCCACCACCACCAGGAGGGCCACCTCGACCACAGGGAGCTGGCGGGCAGGGACAGGCCCAGCTCCAGGCAGTGGAGGCCTACGACCCCGACATGCCAGAGATGATTCGAGGTACGATCTGTGTCTATTCCACCCTTGCTGCGGTACTTATAGACACAGGAGCGAGTCACTCTTTCATAGCCTCTGCCCTTGTTCGGAGCTCGGAGATTCCGACTGAGCCGTTGGCTCGATCCTTACGGCTAGAGACTCCTACGGGAGCAGACTCGACGATTACGCACTGGTGCCGGCAGTGTGAGCTTACTCTAGGAGGCGAGAGCTTCGGCTGGGATCTCCTTGTAGCGGCGTCGAGGCCTTACGACGTCATCTTGGGCATGGATTGGCTATCCACGGTTCATGCCCAGATCGACTGTTTTAGGCGCAAGGTACGATGTGTTCGTACCGACGGGAGCAGGTTTACCTTCACCGGCGAGAAGGGAACCTTTGCAGCACAGGATGGACTTCCGCGGAGGAGAGTGCAGCCCATCTCTCATCAGTTGGCTAGCCTCATCCTAGGAGCAGTGGACGTGCGGAGTCCGGCTTTTCCTGCAGTGGTGGACCAGTACGTGGACGTCTTTCCCGACGACGTTCCAGGGCTACCTCCTCGTAGAGAGGTAGACTTTTACATCGACTTGTACCCCGGGACAGCCCCGATATCTACTCCAGCATATCGGATGGCCCCCGCCGAGCTTCGAGAGCTGCGGGTACAGTTGGAGGACTTGCAGAGCAAGGGGTTTATCCGACCCAGTGTTTCACCCTGGGCTTCCCCGATTTTGTTCGCCAAGAAGGCGGACGGGAGCTTACGACTATGTGTCGACTATCGTCGCCTGAACCAGGTGACAGTGAGGAATAAGTATCCGCTGCCACGGATTGATGACCTCTTCGATCAGCTCAAGGGAGCGCGGTGGTTCTCGAAGATAGACCTCCGGTCAGGCTATCATCAGCTCAGAGTTCGAGACGAGGACGTGCAGAAGACGGCCTTCAGGTGTCGGTATGGCCATTATGAGTTCTTGGTTATGCCGTTCGGCGTAACCAATGCTCCAGCGGTGTTCATGAGCCTCATGAACAGGATCTTCCAGCCATACCTCGACCGATTTGTCGTTGTCTTCATTGACGACATTTTGGTATACTCGACGACTGAGGAGGAGCATGCCTACCACCTGCGAGTTGTGCTAGACACACTCCGAGAGCACCAGCTTTATGGCAAGCTCTCAAAATGCCAGTTCTGGTTACGTGAGGTCCATTTCTTGGGGCACGTCATTTCTGAGGCGGGAGTTGCAGTGGATCCCGCGAAGATCGAGGCAGTGCTAGCTTGGGAGCCACCCAGGAGCGTGACTGAGGTGCGGAGCTTCTTGGGCCTAGCGGGATACTATCGGAGATTCGTGCCAGACTTCTCCAGAGTTGCAGCACCACTCTCAGCCTTGACGAAGAAGGGGAAACCCTTCGTGTGGTCAGACAGATGTCAGCAGAGCTTCCAGGAGCTGAGACAGAGATTGACCAGCGCACCTATCTTGAGGTTGCCTGAGGAGGGAGTTGGGTACGTAGTTTACTGCGACGCATCAGGGACTGGACTCGGGTGCGTCCTGATGCAGGAGCGGGCCGTGATCGCCTACGGATCACGTCAGTTGAGGCCGCATGAGCAGAACTACGCCACTCATGACCTGGAGTTAGCAGCAGTGGTCTTCGCTCTGAAGACTTGGCGGCACTATCTGATGGGCGAGCGCTTCACTGTCTTTTCTGACCACCAGAGTCTCAGGTATATCTTCTCTCAGAAGGACCTGAACCTGAGACAGCGGAGATGGCTTGAGTTCCTCCAGGACTATGACTTTGAGATAGTCTATACTCCTGGGAAGGGGAACGTGGTAGCCGATGCCCTCAGCAGGAGGACGGGCATTCAGCTGCTTGAGGAGGCGACGGAGCAGCTAGCCTCCTTGCAGATATCCTTCGTGGATAGAGACGGAACAGCCTTTCTTCAGTCTCTCACAGTCTCTCCTCCACTTCTACAGCGGGTCAGAGAGGCTCAGCGTGGGGACGCTGACTGTGAGACCCGGCGTGCACTGATATCCTCAGGTCAGGCGCCTGATGGTTTCTCCCTTGGAGCAGAGCACGACATCCTTTTCAGAGGACGTACCTTCGTACCAGTCGCTCTACGAGAGGAGGTGCTGAGAGAGTTTCACACTTCTCCCTTGGCGGTACATCCCGGAGTGGCAAAGATGTACCAGGATCTCAGACGACAGCACTGGTGGCCGGGCATGAAGAAAGCTGTGGCAGAGTTCGTTTCACGATGCCTCACCTGCCAGCAGGTGAAGGCAGAGCATCAGGTACCAGCAGGCTTGGTACAGCCCTTGGAGGTCCCGGAGTGGAAGTGGGACGGCATTTCTATGGACTTCGTGACTGGACTTCCACGCACTTCCAGAGGTCACGACTCCATTTGGGTGATTGTCGACCGACTCACCAAGTCGGCACACTTCTTACCCATCAGAGAGCAGGGCTCAGTAGAGAGCTTGGGACGTCTTTACGTCCAGGAGATCGTACGGCTTCACGGTGTGCCATCGTCTATCGTCTCCGATCGAGATGCTCGTTTCACTTCCAGGCTTTGGAAGGGGTTGCAGGAGGCGTTCGGGACGCGGCTCCATCTGAGCACAGCCTTCCACCCTCAGACGGATGGACAGACGGAGAGGACCATACAGACACTCGAGGACATGCTCCGTGCATGTGTTCTCGACTTTGGTCGCAGCTGGGAGGACCACCTACCCTTGGTGGAGTTTGCGTACAACAACAGCTACCACTCCACCATCGGGATGGCACCATACGAGGCGTTGTACGGCAGACCCTGCAGATCACCGTTGTGCTGGACAGACCCTGGGGAGTCAGCACTCGTGGGACCAGAGATGGTCCGAGCCACGACAGAGAAGGTCCAGATCATCCAGGAGAGGATGAGGACAGCTCAGAGCCGGCAGAAGTCATATGCTGACAGGAGGCGGAGGCCACTAGAGTTCGAGGATGGCGACCACGTCTTTTTGCGTGTCTCACCTCGACGTGGTTTACGGAGATTTGGCCGAGGCGGCAAGTTGTCTCCACGCTTCATCGGGCCTTTCCAGGTCCTCAGCAGGATAGGAGAGGTGGCTTATCGCCTGGCTCTACCACCTCAGTTGCACCGGGTGCACGACGTCTTCCACGTGTCTCAGCTGAGGAGATACGTGCACGACCCGACGCACATCATCGACTTTGGGGAGCTGGACGTGGACGATGGGGCGACCTTTGCGGAGGTTCCAGTGGAGATCGAGGATCGACAGGAGCGGGTCCTACGTGGGCGGTCGATTCCTCTTGTGCGCATCAGATGGCAGCACGGGAACCTCCAGGAGAGCACTTGGGAGCGGGAGGCTCAGATGCGTGCTCAGTACCCCCATTTGTTCCCCTAGTTTTTGATGTATCTTTACGGGGACGTAAAGCCCTGAGGTGGGAGTAATGTAAAGACCCGCAAATTTCAAGGAAATTTTTTTCTTAATTTTCTTTGGAATTTTACAAGAGCGCAGCTTCAGACGGCACCTGATTCCGAGGCCCGGTGTGCCCGGAATCAATTTCCGAAGTTTGGCTCGGGTACGTTCAGTGAACGGACGAGCGGGTTTTTCTATCTTTTGAACCGGTGCCCGGAATCAAATTCTGAGGGCACCGATGAAATCGCAGCGCCGGTATTTGCTTAGAAACGCCTCTTCCGGAGTTGCGTTTGCTCAGACGTGGTTTTTAAATTTTACGGCTTTAAGTCAGAAATAAAATAAAGTTTGTGCGACAACTTTATTTTATTTCACTTAAGCTGCTTGGAAGCCACTTGAAGTCACTTAAAGACGGCTTGAACTGAGTTGAACTGGATAGGATGCTATCCAGAAATATCCTAACCCTTGGTAGGATATTTGTGCGGTGGGACCCGCACGAGCCCCGCCGTTTCTTTCGCTAAGTAACGCACCCGCGAAAACCCGTCAAAGTAACTGAAAAGTCAACCGACGCGTTTTCTTTAATTCTTAACAGACCATTTAATTGGGCGGTTTATTTCGTGAATTAAATGGACTGTTTCTTCGTGAATTAAATGGGTCGTTTCTTTCGTTGAATTAATTCAACGAATTGATGGATCGTTTCTTAACCGGTTTCGTGTTGGCATGTTTATAAAATAAGACCAACATAAAAATCCTTGGAAAGGATTTGAGAGAATCTTCGTTCCTCCACCCTCTCCGCGAAGAACGCGAAGAACGCGAAGAACGCGAAGAACGCGAAGAACGCGAAGAACGCGAAGAACGCCGGCGACCGGAATTCGACGACGCACACCAAGATCTGCGACGTCGACGAGATCTACCCGCGACGTTCTTCGGCGACGTCTTTCTTCCGCGGCCGATCCTCGTTCGGCAACAAAGGTGAGAATCGGATCTTTTCTTCTCCCTTTTTAATTTCAATATCAACGGATTTAAACTAATTAAATCCGTTGATCTTGATCCGGAGATTGGCGACGCGACGAGCGATTCCGCGACGACGCGACGATCTCCTTCCTCCACGACGAGCGATTCCGCGACGATCCCTCGTTCGGCAACGACAGCTGCGAGGTAGGGATTTGATTGTGATTCTTTTTCCCGTGATTATTCTTTTTAAATAAAGAACCCGATCGAAACAATTTTTAATTTATTTAAAAATTGTTGCTGATTATTCCTCCCGTGATTTATGGCTAACGCGGAGGGTGCGGGTCTAACGAACAAGACCCGGCAACCCTCCGCCGATCTATTTTGGTTGTGCGGATTTGGCGGACGTCGACAAACCGTGCGGCAAGGGCAATTTGTTGGCTCCGCAGTGAAGATCGTCCCCCGGGAGGAGCATCGGCGCAGACGGGAAAGAAAACGGGCCACCGGAGCATCTCCGGCGGCCCGCGGAAGGAGGCGGCGGCGCGGGTCGCCGGCGCGGCGGCGCCGGCGACCGGAGGCGGCGGCGCCAGGCGCGCCGCCGTGGAAACCTTCCGCCGCGGCTGAAGCCGCGGCGGCGGCGGCAGCCGGTTCCGCGGCCGCGCGGAACCGGGACGGACGCGGCGGCCCGGCCGCGTCCGCGAGACAAGCGGCCCCCCGCGGGGCCGCGGTTTCCCTCAAGCCGCGGGTTCAACCCGCGGCGGCGGCGGCTCTTCGGCCGCGCGGCCGAAGACCGAGCCGGCCGGTCCGGTCGGCCGGGCCGCGCCCAGGCCGGACCGGACCCGGCCGAGCCGGTTCGGGCCGGGTCGGGCCGACCCGGTTCGGGCCGACCCGGTTCGGCCGACCCCAGGGGGGGGTTCGGGCCGGGTCGCCCCGGGCCCAGTACCCCCGTTTCGGGCCCTCTTCGGTCTTTCGCCCATAACTTGGGCCTGGGACCTCCGATTGACGAACCGTCAGCGGCTACGCGATCCTTGGATCGAGACGGTCGTTTCGGTATATTATACTCAAGGTTTCGGAAGACTTTGGGTTCGGCCGGGTTGGTTCGTACACGAAGCCAACCGGGCCCTCGGAGCGGAAACGCTCATAACTTGAGCTACGGACGTCCGAACGACGTACCGTCAGCTGTGGTGGTTTCCTCTAAGTGAGACGGAACTTTTGGCATACTCCGCCCGAGGATCGGATACAGGCGGAGTACGGTCGGGTTGGTTTTGCCCTAAAAAACCAACCGGGCCCCTGGGACGAAAATGCCAATAACTCTCAGACCGGGCGTCCGATTGACGCGCCGTCTGTCGCGTTGAGATCCTGTTGTCGATACGGAACTTTTGGATACATCAACTTCGGACTACGTGTCAGTTGATGTATCAGCCCCTCGGCTCGTGGAGCGGACCCTCCTAAACGAGCTCGCTACGTGCGGGAACCCTAGCGCTGGCTGTGACCTCGACGGCAGAGCAGAGATCCTCCGTGGACTGCGACGACGGCAGAGCAGAGATCCTCCGTGGACTGCGACGACGGCAGAGCAGAGATCCTTCGTGGACTGCGGCGACGACTGTGCAGAGATCCTCAGTGGACTGCGTCGACTACTGCACTCAGCGATCCCACGTGGATCAGTGCTTCAGGTTCTGTGTGAGCCCGATCCTCCGTGGGTCCTTACTACCGGTTCTGTGTGAGCCACTGCCTACAGGTTCTGTGTGAGCCCGATCCTACGTGGGTCTTTTTGCGGGGGTTAGTACCTATCGATCCTTCGTGGGTCCGACGACTGAGACGGATCAGTGATCGTCTTTGACGTCATCTGAAAAAGTATACCTGGTTGAGCTGAATCTTATGTTACTCTCCTTTGTGGATTGTGTTGAACTATCCTTTGTGGATTTACTGTTTACTCTCCTTGTGGATTCGAGTCTTGCTTTCCTTTGTGGATTGAGTTGTTCTTGAGCTCGTGAGCAGAGCTAGAATTGGGGACTTAGGTATATGTATGGGCATATACCTAAGTCGAGTCAGATGTTACTTCGTGATTGCATCTTTCTTTTGTGCTATATCCTTTGTGGATTTCGGGAGACCTTCGGGGGTCTCGGGGTCCTTACTGAGTAGTTGTACTCACCCCTGCACGGGCTATGCCCGCACTTCGTGGTGTTGGTTGCAGACGACGGACAGCGCTGATCGCGGTTGGGGCGTGGAGCAGGACGGTACCTGGAGGTGGACCACTGGACGGGACGTGCTCAGAGCGGACGTGGGGCCCGAGGAGCTTGGAGGCTATCTGTACCCACCCTTCAGGTGGGATTGCCAGTGGACGACACGAGGCCGCCGTCTTTTCTTCAGTTGCTGTACTTTACTTTTCAGTTGTACTTTACAGTTGGGCTTGTATTTCCGGCCCCTTTACCTTTCTGCACTTTACTTTCCGCTTGCTGACTCTGTGTGGTTGTTACTTATAAAGGCAATGCCTTCCCTGTTTACTGGGATTTTACGCCTTGGTGCTAGTCGCCAGCCCCTGGCCTATGGAAGGCGGGCTTGGGGTAGTCACGGCACGGGCCCCGAGGACGGGTCGTGACACCCAGGGTCCACCGGCCGGCCGGTGGTGAAGCCACCGGTTGGCCGGTGGACTGATTTTCAGTCCACTTTTGTTCCTTTGCCACTTAAGCTTGCTTGGCCCAATTCCTTGGTAACCTGAAATGATTCCTATCATCCAAAAACACTTAAAGAAAGATTAGATAAATATGAGGGTGATTGTGATCATGAAAATAAAACCTTGAGGGGTTCGAGAGGTACAACAATCTCCCCCTATTTTGATGATCACAATCACCAAAACAATTAATGTAAAATGCTGAAATTGAAAAGGAAATACTAAGCATGATGAAAATGATTCCCCCCCAATCAATCAAGAAATTTCTCCCCCTTTGTGATTATCAAAATAGAGTGGGGCATGAAACTTGATTGAGGGAAATCGATGAAAAACGAGATTTTAAAACAATTGAAAGTGATACTAATTGTTGGAAATTTTGAAATGAAAAATTGAATTGAAAAATTTGAATAACAGTTTGAATTGAAAGTTTTTGAATCAAAAACTAATTGAAATTCGAAATTTGAAACCAAATGAAATTTTTGAAATTGAGAGTTTTGAAAAAAAAACGATACCAACTGTTGGATATTTAAAAAAAAAGAAAATTTAATAGAAAATTTTGAATTGAAAGAATTGAAACCAAGAGTTGAGTTTGAAATAAAAAAGAAATTGAATACACAAAAAAAAACTTAAAAGATCCTAACTCCCCCTAAATAAAAACAATGAATCACCGGGGAGTGGAATTTGAAACCGAAATAAATTTTGGGCCGGAGAGACTCGCTAATAGGGATTTTTCAATCCATACTTGCCTCATGGCGGGTCTTCTCCTATAAAATTCATCCGAATAAAAAATCGATTTGGGTTGTCCGTACCGGGCATTTTTGCAATTACATTCATATATCATGTGCCCGGATTTTTTACAATAATTACAAAATTTGTAATCGGAGCTCCCCCTTACAAAAACAGTTGGTGCTTGGGAGGAGGAAGCTATGTTGGTGTAGCCAAGTCCTTGAGTGGTTCTAGAAACTCGTTGGGAACCTAAGAGATTGTTTAAATTTTGTTCCCCTTGGGTGAACTTAGCTAGGGTCTCCCTTAGGTCTTTGATGGTTGATTCCAAAGAATCAACATTGGGGAGATTTTGGATTTTTAGGGAGAGTTCCTCCTTCTCTTTGAGAAGTTGTTCTTTTTCGGAGGAAAGTTTTTTGAAATTCTTTTTTAAAGCAACAAATTTTGAGGAAAGTTCATGAAAACCATTTTCTAATTGATCTCTAACATGTTGGAGTTCTTCATAAGACAAATGATTTAAAGAATTGGAATTTGAAGAAAAAGAGGAAGAGGAGGAGGAAGATACCTCATGTTTTGCCATTAGGCAATTATTACCTTGGTCGCTCGAGGAGAAGGAGGAGAATGAAGAGGTGGAGCTATCACTCCATGTTGCCTTTGAAGCCTTCTTCTTCTCCTTTTTGGCCCTTTTCTTGTGGAGTGGGCAATTGGGCATGGATTTTTCATCGGGTTCTTGCTTGTTGTTGGGTTCTTGCTTTTGAGCCTTCTTAGTGCCTTCATAGGTTAGCTCTAAAAGCTTCCAAATATCATGAGAAGATGAGCAGGAAGAAATACAATCAAAAACATTTCTATCTAACCCGCAATGAAGAGCATTCAGGGCTTTGCCATCAAGCTCTAAATTCTTAATATCGGCGGGGGTCCATTTGGATTCATCGGGGGAGGAGAGAGTGTAACCTTGCATGACTATTTTATAAATGGGATACCCTATACTTCTAAGAAAGGTAGTCATGCGGGTTTTCCAATAATTATAGTCGGACCCATCAAAAAATGGAGCCCGACCCAAAGAGTAGCCTTCGGGGGCGAAAGAGGTTGATGCCATCTTAATGGATCTTAAATTTGAAACCGGGTTAGGGTATTACTCAAATTTTCCCTCTGATACCAATTGTTAGGTCGGAAAGAACAACGAGGGAAGTGATGGCAAGAGGGGGGGTGAATTGCCTTTTAAAAATTGATAGACAAATTAAAATCAAAGTAAAGAAATGCAGCGGAAATAAATAAGGCAAGACACGCAAATTGATAACGGAGTTCGGCCAAAACCCGGCCTACGTCTCCGCTCCCAACTCAACCGTTGAGAGATTCCTACCGCTTGCTTTTCAATGGTTTTAGCAAGAAACCCACTAGGCTTTGAGGTAGCACTAGGACCTATTACAGCTTGCTTTTTGTGGTTGAGCAAGAACCCACTTGCTTTTAATGGTTTAGCAAGAACCCACTAGCCTTTTTAACGGGTGAAGGCTAGCTCACCGTGTCTCAAGATTTTTAAAGGAAAAGCTTGTGAACCTCTTCACACCTTAGTGGTGGTGTGAGAACCCAAAGAAAAGGGGATGAGAAAAGAGTTTGGGGTTTGTAGGCACAAACCCAAATTTAAAGCTCAATAAAAAGTAAAACAATAAAACCCGTATTTGGGAAGACTTGGGCGCCTTTGATTGGATGGAGATGTTGAAGGCCGCTTCCAAGCTTCTTTGAAGGAGCTCCTTGGATGTGGAAGTTGTTGGAGCTAGGTGGGTTCCTTTGAGGAAGTCCGCCGGAGGTTGGCCAATTGATCCAAAATATGTCCGTTGGCTTCGTATATGTTCCGGTAGGTGTCCGGGGCTTCCTTGGCCTTTATTTATAGGCATGGAACCCTTGGGGAGGCTTCGGAGCCGTTGGAGAGGCTTAAAGAGCCGTTGGGAGCCAAGTGGGCAGGCTGGTCAACAGCCCAACGGCTAGTTTGACTGTGTCCACCGGCTGGCCGGTGCAGGGCCACCGGTTGGCCGGTGTTTGCAAAAGGGCATAGGATGCCTGTCCAGGGGCCACCGGCTGACCGGTACATCTCCACCGGCTGGCCGGTGCCTTGGTAGAGAAGAAGAGTCTTGATCCAGGCTCTACCGGTCGACCGGTGCCAGAGCCACCGGCTGGCCGGTGGTGAGGCAGTAGCAAACCCTGTTCATTCTGGGTGCCACCGGCTGGCCGGTGCTTGGCCACCGGTTGGCCGGTGCTGAAGCAGTGGGTGAGCTCTCGGTCTGGGCTCTACCGGCTGGCCGGTGCTGAGGCCACCGGTTGGCCGGTGTGGAGGCAGTGGCTCAGCATCCTTCCCAGGGTCCACCGGCCGGCCGGTGGTGAAGCCACCGGTTGGCCGGTGGACTGATTTTCAGTCCACTTTTGTTCCTTTGCCACTTAAGCTTGCTTGGCCCAATTCCTTGGTAACCTGAAATGATTCCTATCATCCAAAAACACTTAAAGAAAGATTAGATAAATATGAGGGTGATTGTGATCATGAAAATAAAACCTTGAGGGGTTCGAGAGGTACAACAACTTGTCCATGTCATATTTGATGAAACGTATCCACGTGAACATAAAATTTATTTAGATAACCATTAAGATGATATATTTAATTTGAATATCAAAACATCATTTTATACTATTGATAATATTGTAGGATTCCATGATAAATATCCATATAAATACCAAACAGATGAACCTTACCATGATGATGAGTTTGAAGAACAAATCCCATCAATTCTAAGAAATATTAAGACCCAACAATACCACCCTTTGAATATTTTTAGTTGATATTGATAAAGAAACTAAAACATTATATTCTATAATAAAAACAGTTGATAATCAAGATTAATTTTATCACCAAAAAACAAAGAACACAACTAAACAAATTATAGGTGAACACTGTGTAATGGATATGCAAGAAGAATTGAATCATTTTGAATGAAATAAAGCATGGGAACTATATGAGAGACCCAGAGAATACCATATTAATTTCACAATGTGGATATTCATAAAAAGGATTATGATTATATAATTATAGTTAGAAACAATAATTCATTTGTTATGAAAGGTTATAATATAGAAGAGTGACTTGATTATGAAGATACCATTAAAATAGTATCCATACCTAAGACATTAGAATAATTCTAGCATATAAAACTCGTATAAATTTCAAGCTATATAAAATGGATGTTAATAGTCCATTACAGAATGGTTATATTATTTATGGTGTTTTGGTTGAGAAACCCCCAAGTTATTTAGATCTTATATTTCTAAATCATGTTTTTAAACATTCAAAGTTCATTATTATTTAATACATGATCATAGATGTTGTTTTGATAGTATCAATTCAATTATTATTTCAAATGTATTATCACAAATTATTTCTTATAAAAAAATAATTTTCATGAATTATTATTATATATTATTATATGAATATTTAATATATAACATTATGGTCCATGAAAGAATCATATAGGTTTAGTGTCTTTGGAAACATGGATATGTAATCAATTGGTACATAAAATTTCTATATCATCTCTCACTAATCTATTATTATCTAAAATCCATCTTATACATAAAATACATAAGATCTTTATTTATAACCTATTAAAGGAAACATAACAAAGGGTGAGATTGGATTCTGAGAAAATGGTAAACAATGGTGAAATCAATGATCACCTAAGCATAACATGAGAATAAGGGTATGAGAATATGATATTAAAATTTGAAAACTATACCCAGCATATCACATATAAAAATATTGATTCATGGAATATATATTTGTATTTAGATTGAAATGAATCATATATGAATCAAAAAAATATGATCCATGATAGTATAACATTGGCATTAGACATAATTTGGTGGCACACACATAAGAATAGAACATCATTTACTTAGTCAAGGACCTCAAACAAGAATATCATATTGGATTTGGTTCAATCCCCATTCTATTATATACTTATCAATGGTTTAATAACAATACTATAATAGTGGAAATAATCCCTTATTGAGGCGGGTTCACTTGTAGTCATTATTATCTCATGAGAAACCCATAATTTCCAAATTCATTATATGGATATATAATTCCCTTTACACACATGTTAAAATGAAAATATTACTTATGTGTTCCATAAGATCATAAAACATTTACCATATCATATCCTAAGAAAGGAAATTATTTTCATAAACATTTTAACATTTCATCATTTAATAAACCTTGGAAAATGAATGGGTTTCATAAAAATATTTTCAATATAATCATAATCAATATAGATAAATAATAAGGATGGTATCATTGGATCATATCCCTAGTAAAACATAATTATCATTAAATGATTTTGTATTATATGAAAAATGACATTTAATGGTCACATGGAACATTTATTGAGGAAAATACCCTTTTCATTTATAAATCACATACATAAAATTTAGTTTTTTCAAAAAAATATGGAAAAAATTCTCTAAAATGAATCATTTAAAATACTATAAGAATCTTTAAATCATTTAGTGGTTATAATTGTGGTAAATTAAATTCATTCTATGTGTGTTAGAAGAATTATTCATTTCACATTTTCAGTAAAAAATAAAAAGTACCTCATTCCAAAAATGAAAATAAGATTTATTTAAAACCATTTTTAAAAAAATTAATTCATGGGTAAAAATTAATTTTGATAATAATTGGATAATATTAGAAACATTATTGAAAAAAAAATTAAACTTGGAGATGGTAGATAAATTATTTAATACTAAACTGGGAAATAAAATAGGTTTTCCTTAAAAAATATTCTTCTGGCCTCTTGATTATTTAAAGAGAGACAAATGAAAGGAAGAAATGTAATTTCCAAAAAAAATATCACAATTATAATAAAATTAATGAGTTTCTAGAGTGGTATATCATAAAATTTATTCACCAAAATTTTAATCATAAATAATCCCGATAAACAATGAGATTATAACATAAATCCCTTACAAATTTAGTAACCTTTAATTAAAAACATTAAGAAAGAGATATTATTATATGGATTCATAAATACCTATAATTTTCATATAATAATCATAAAATACATTCATGGGGAGTATATATTCCACACAAAAGAAACAATGGGTGATTATGGCACGTGTCTCAATGAAATAAAAGTGAGATGAAATTCCCTTAACTGGAGTTCATCTTGATTAGAAATGGAATTAACTTCATATATAATAAATTTATGTTTATAATTATTCTATGAAATAATTAATTAAATAATTATAATTTCTAATATGATCCACTTATAACATTTAAATACCCAATTATTTACAGTTTCTTGTCAAAATCATAATTTCTTTGTGTTGATTGTTTTTCTCATAGGAATTTCGGTTCTGTAGGTCCAATAATGGTACATTGATATTGGATCTATCTTAACCATAATATTAAACATTACATAAATATGATACATATATAAATTATATGTATATTTATATTTATATTCATACATAAATGGTATAGTTTGAAAAATGAATTAAATTGTTTATAGAGATGGTAGGTTGTAAGTTCACATAAATTCTATTTCCAATCTTCATAAGATAGAAATAAAAAAATTAAAATAATAATTCAACTTCTATAACCATTAAAATATCATATATATCATATATATTCATTAAATATATCCTTATTACCATACATGTAATGGGAAAATTAAATAAGTATCACATCTCTTCATGGAGGTGGTATTTCATACGTATGCACGAGAAACATTATTGTTATCCAACAGATGGGAAATTAAAAAGACTGATATGAAATTATAAATATAGGATAATAATTATTTCATAATTATAATATATTAACATCAATCCTATTATAATAATCATTATTTAATGACGGTGATGGAAAATCAATTGTATCACTACATAAAGGCGGTAGTCCACATGTACACACGATTAATAATTTCATTTCTCATTTGATAGAAATAAGGGAGGATAATGGTTATTACATAATAATAACAATATATCAGTATATTTAGGATACTAAATTTATTATTATATTATTAATACCCTAGATTTATAAGATTTTTAAGAAAGAATAATATGATATAGTTGGGGTAGGATGACTACCTGTTCTTCGGTTCATTTAAATCATTTATCATGGAAGCTTTCAATAGGATTTAAATAAAAAAAATAAATCATGCATAGGTATGTTTAGAAAATAATTTTTAGGGTTTTTTCAATCTAGATGGATCAATGTGGTGTAAAGAAGTGAAATGATATGTGTCTTTTATATGTAGGGAAGAGGACACACTTGGATCTTCTTAAAATATTAAAATATAATAAATACATACTTAAAAAATGATTACAAATGGATATATATTAGAATTTGGGATAATATGAGGTATAAATATGTATATCCACTAGGATTTAGACATTTTAATTGTTAAACATACACTTATCACTCATTTTATCCCTGGGTAAATTAATTTTAAAGTTAATAGTGCTGTCAAATTTTTATTATTTTTACTATTCATTATGAAAAATATAAAAGTGTAATAATTACCAAATTTGGAATTTCTGATTCCAAATATGGAATACATTTTATAAAATTCAATTCAAAAAATTTGATGATTTTAATTTAAAATTATAACGACAATAAGTCTGTAAAATTAGTTTTTCTTGAAAAAATGATTTCATAAGTATAAAATGTTTTTATAAATTAATCCAATAAAAAATATTTTCCATTAACCTTAATTGGATTATTTAAAAAATAAATGAACTAATGTTACTTTTACAACCATTTTTTAAAAAAATGGATCTTTGTAAATGCTTTAAATGAAAAGATGATGTTCAATATGAATTAGTAGTTTCATTATTCATAAAAAATCAATCATTTATAAAAATTGTCAAAATATCACTTTATGATAATTTTAAAATTTTGATATAAAAAATATGGTTAATTTTAAAAATATATTTTTTCAATGTTTTATATATTAAATTTATTTTTTTCTCACAAAATTAAATAAAATTTTTTTTTGAGAAAAATGTATTTTATATAATATAATGACTTTACTAGAAATATAAGTAATTATTTATCAATGTATATTCATTGTATAATTATTTGATAAATATTATTTTTCAAGAAGTTTCCATTCTTATTCACCCAACTAATTTAATGGCTACGTTATAAAATTATACAATATTAAAATTAGTTTAGACTCGAGGTTATGTGTGTCAAAAGCTATTGAAGGAATTTATTATTTGTGAATAAAAATAAAACATAAATTCTTATGGTGTGGAATTATTCCACCCATAATATGAAATTCACCCTCAAAATTATATAAATTTAATATAAAAAAATTAAGGATATCACTATTTCATCATATCCTTAGGTCCCCAAGTTTCCTCTTTAAATATTAGATGTCTTCTAAGGAACATTAACTAGATAAGAATCCCATTATATAACACATTATCTATATCTTCATATATTTATGTTTTTTTCATTCATAGTAAATATCATATTATAGAGGTATAATCCCTGAGATCCGTACATATAAAGGATTAGGTTTTTACTTTCATAGGATATATACATGGAACACATCATTAACTTGAGATAGGTTTGGTGGATGTTCAGAAAAAATCCATTGTCCCTACATGATCAAGAATCTCATAGGGTAAAATATACATTGGGTTCATCTTTCCATTCAATATCAATCTCATAACCTTCTTCCATAGAGAAATTAATAGGAATACATTCTCACCACCTTCAAATTCAAGATTTCACCAATGATTGTTGGTATAACTTTTCTATCCGCTTTGAGCTACCTTTATGTGTTGTTGGATGGATATGAAATTATATACCATTATAAAGCTAACTTAGGTCGTAATAGGTTTCCTTCCCCAAATTTATACTATCATGTTGTAGTTTTACAAAAAAAATTATAGAAGGCTTCATAAGATGCGATCTGAATGCTTGAGTGAAATTTATTGTTTTTAGAAAACATGACTAGAGAAATTGTTGATCCAAACCACCATTAAAATCCATAAAACAAGATATTAATATATCCTCTAGTGTTTTAAAGGTTATCTCAAACTAACTATCTTTTTTATGATGACAATTAGTACTAAAAGTCAATTGTGTTTCTAGAGCATACTGAAGACTTCACTTGATAATAAAGGTAAACCTCAGCTCATGATCAGGTACAATAGAATACATAAATCCATGAAACCTTAAAAACTCATTAATATATATTAATTTAATTTTATTAATAAATAAATAATATCTAATAGAAATTAGTTGTTCTATCCATGAAAGGATATTAACTAAAACCCAAATAGCATTATGGAATTTTGATATTTTGGGAAGTCAAATGGAAAAATTTACAGTGATGTTTTCATATTTCCATTTTAGTATAGTTAATGGTTGTAATATACCCATAGAAGTCACTCTATCATCCTAGACTTGTATACATACCATGTACTGAGATACATACTCTTCAATATGTTTCGTCATGTTGTCCCACTAGAAATACACTTCAATATCTATATACATCTACATACTTCTTGAATGAAAAGATAATGATTAAAATTGAGCTTTATCAAAAAAAAATAATTCATAGAATATGGTATGGATGGGACACATACACAATTACTAAACCATATAAATCCATCATATTAAATGTTGAAATAAGGAACATTCCTCACTTTATTTTTTAGCTCTACATCTTCCTTCTGCACCTTTTTAATAATCACATGGGTAGATGGTTGAACATTAATTTGGGAAATATAAGTCCACCCGCTAATTAAATATTTTCATATGAATATTTTGAGTATATAGAAATATTTAATCTTTTTTGACCCACATCATAGATAATATTTCTTAATCCATTTGAATTAGAGAAACTCCCACCTTGTTTACTTTTCCAAGGGGTAATACATTGAAAATTCGTAATCATTAATAAAATCTAACCATATTAAAAAGAACATATTTAATTCCTTTTATGTTATTATATAGTTTAATATTTTTTGATCACTATATATTTCAAAACATTCACCATTAAGATAATGAATATATATATTTAATGAAAAAATTACTACATCTTGATCCATAACATGAGTTGGGTAATTTCTCTCATGATTCTTTAATTGGCATGAGGCATAAGCTATCGCTATATCATTGTTCAAGAGGATTCATTCTAATTCATCACTATTGATCATAATACCTTCTCTAATATAGGGAAGTGTAAAAACATGTATGATGAATAGCATTCACTTCAATTCATTGAAATTTTCATCACATCCATCTATCCAAAGGATCATGGGACCCTTCTGAGTTAACCAGTTGAGGAGATTAAATAGTAATGATAAATTATCTAAAATGTTTCAATAATATCCATCCCAAGGAAGAAAAAAATGGATCTCGTTCATTTTGGATAGTTTTGAAAAACATTTAATTACATTATTTTGTTAAGTATCCACTGATATACCCTCTCTTGAGAGTATATGACCCCAAAATGAAACCTTTTGTAAACAAAATTCACACTTGGTATATTTTTTATTCATTTCATCCTCCCTCATGGTATTCAATACATCCCTCAAGTGATCTTCATGCTCATACTTACTCTTGGAATATATAATAAGGTCTTATATAAAGACTACCAAAACATGATCAAGGTAATCTTTAAATATTTTTTTATTAAATCCATGAAGATAGAAGGGGAATTAGTATTACTAAATAACACCACTATAAATCCATAGTGTAGATTCCTCATTAGTAATGATGTCTTTATTATGTCTTTACTTTTATCCCTCAATTGATCTTATCCAAAACAAAGAGAAATCATGGAAAATTATTGAACTCGTCATAATTTATTGAATATATCATCAATATGAGGAAGAGTATACTTATTATTGATTGTGATCCTCTTTCATTTTTTATAATCATTACAGAGTCATATTGATCCATCTATCTTCCTGGTAGAAAAATAGGTGCACCCCATAGAGACACACTAAGGTAAATGAATCCCTATCCAAGATTCCTCAGGAGTTGTTTCTTGAAATCCTATAACTTAATTGGGTGAATTCTATATAGATTATTCAAAAGATTTGTAGTAGCAAGTTTGATTTCTATTGAAAAATAAACATCATAATTTAGAGAAATACTAGTAACTCTTTTTGGAATGAAAATTAAACTATCATACAGTATGAATATCATTGATGTTTGGTTTATCACCAACAATATGAGATAAACACCCATATAAATAGGAATAATTACCTATTCAATGGATTCCATTTCCATTGGATGTTTATATTTATCATAGAACTGACATACAATCATATATTGGTTTGGAATATCAAATGTGGCATCTATTCCTTGGAAATTGATATAGAGATTATATAAATATATACAATCCATTCCTATGACAATATTAAATTACACTAGAGATATAATAACAATATTTTCAAGAATCATATTCCTACAAAGCTCAATTAGAGAAGAATCATAGACATGAGACACGATCATCCTATCATTAGAATATTTCAATGCTAATTAAACATCTAGTGATTGAGGATATGAGTTGAAATTCCATGATAATTTTCCTGAATTATATGAATTCATATAACTATTCTCAAATTACTTACTTTAATATATGAGCATATGATTAACCAGCTCAACTCTATCATTATAACTTCAATACCTTAGTAAAACAAAAATGGTTTGCATGATCATCAGGAATCTTTGATCTGAGTGATATATCATGATAAATTATTCATATTGTTACTAAAGCATGACTCCATTTCAATATACGACACCATAGGATTATCCTTGGGAATGAATTATCATAATTTATTCAAATTCATCATAGTGAGTCATATAGAAATTTTGAATTAGCACATGCATATCCCATAAGAGTTTCAAACCAAGTGTGAAGTAAGGGAATAATGAACATGCACTAGAAAGATAGTTGATATATATTGACCATCTCATTTCATGGTTATTAACTCTAGATCAATCTATACCAAAACCACATATGCTATTAGCGGTCAGGTAGGCTTGTATTTCTAGAAAAATTGTTGTCATTCTTTGTTATAACTTAGGACGTTCTACTATATATATGATTATATTGATTGTTCTCACTAAATATTTCTCATCCTATTTTTCAAAGGAAAGTAATCCTTTATCTAATATCAACTATATAAACCCATACATTTCATAAATAAATTTTATATATTATTATATGAATATTCAATACATAACAATAACATACACACCCAAATCATATATGTAGCTCCCATAGTTTGAGGAAATTAACCCTTTATTTATGTATTTTATGTATATAATATGTTGGGGGAATGTTTGTGAATGTTTTGAGAACTATTGGATAGGTTTTGGGTCTTTTCTATAGGTTCATGGTCGGTGCATGGTTTGGGAAAACCATGAATCACCTATAGGAAGTCATGCTCAGTGAGACAGTGGCTAAGGGGAAGATGCACGGCCTGTGCATGGTTTTTCCAAACCATTAAGTAGCCTAAGATAATATATTCTATGTGTGGTAAGGTTGAGGAAATGATATTTGGAATGGTAATCACATAGTTTGGAAACCATGTGATCCAACCATGCATGGTTCATCTTTGAGGTAGTGGCTTCCACACAGTTAGAGCAGAATTTTCATAACCATGTGACTAACATTATGTGGGTTAAAAGTGAGATCCTAAAATTGTTCATCCCAATATTTTTACCCTCTAACTCCATTTTTTACCCTATGTGACCTTAATCATTATTTTATCTTCCCAAAGATTGTGGAATCTTCTCTGGTTGATCTAGAGGTGATCTGAATGCTTCTCCAAGTGATTTAAAGCCATATTTTTGTGTTAAGTGATCGTTCTTTTTAATTATTAGCGGGTGTTCTTATATCTACACATATACCTATATTAGTTTCATAGATATACTCCTGTTGTGGATATATATATGTTTTTTGATTCCAAATGTGATGAGATTTGGAATTTTAGTTGATAGGAGGAGATATCTAAGGTGGGTTTTTGAAGTTTCAACCCAGTTTTTGTCGGTTTTTATTGGAGAATCATGCCATTATTCGTTTTTCCCATACAACCTGAGGTAGGTGGATTCAATATAAACTCCTATATTTAAAACATTAAGTATTGGTTTCAAATTTTTTTAATTGATTTATTTTTTATGTGAAATTATGGTGCAAATCATAACATAAAACCTCCTTAGTGATGATTTATGGATTTTCCTGAAATTAGGGATTTATGGTATTTGGTTGTGATAATTTATTTGGTTCTTGATTTTATAATATTTATTCTAAAATTTTGATTTTTTAGATTTATGAAAATGGTTGTTAGATGGTTTTCATTAAAAGAATAGTTTTATTGAAATGGATTGTATTTCTTTTTTTGAAATGGTTTTTGCATACATAGTTTTTTATGAGTTCATGTTTGAGATTCTAATGAATAACGGATGTTTACCAGTGTGGTACAAGGGATGTGCCCCAAGATCACGGTTTTATGTCATTGAGACACAAGATGATTGGACAACAAACCTCTCATGAGAATGGAACATTCAAAGAAACAAGAAATTGTGGTGTGTGGTAAATCATTGAATCAGTATGACAAATAATAATGTGATTCGATTAATGAATTATTAAGTGCTTTACTTAGATAAAATATTTTTTGTGGAACTAATTAGCTTTTTTATAAAGTTTTAAACAGTTTTATAAATTGTTTTATAAAAAAAAATTATGTAAATGTCTCCAACATGTTTTATCCTAGATGTGTGAGTAAAAAAGTCATTAGAGAAAACCTACTGAGCTTTATTACTCACCCCTACATTGAAACTATGGTGTTTTTTCATATATCATCTATCTAGATTTGAGAAATAGTAAATTATCACAAATATTTATTACTACTTGTTGATACTTGGGTTTTTTTGTAATTGGAGCATGTAGCATGAAGAGTTTTATACTTTGTGGTTGTTGTTGAGTTTTATGTTCTCTTCCACTATGTATTTTTTTACTAAAATATTCCACTATGGTACACATTATAGTTGGATCTGATATAAATTATTTTTATTTTAGTTGTATGTTATTTATATCATGCATCATGTAGTAGTTTGCTGGTAATGAATTTTTTGGTTGGTGTTTTATTTTTAAAGGGAAAATTGTCCCCCAAACTATAAATAAATCCCTTGGTATTTGTTTCCATCCTTGGGAATAATTTGGGTGTTTCCTAAGGCCATGTAATTCCCTTCATCCTTCTCAATATAATTATGAGGGTGGGAAATTACAAGTGGTATTATCTTGGTCATTCTTAAATTTTTTGGAACATGTGGCCTATGTCTTTGTTAGTCTTAGACATATTATTGGTTTCTAGTCCTGGAGTTGAATTCATTCAAGTTTATTCCTTGATTTCTGTTTGGAAAAGGAGTAGGATTGTCAAGACATGAAATGTAATCCATAAAAAATATGTAGATAAAAATTTTATGTTTAACTTCAAGTTATATGGGATTTGGGTACATAAGTTTTTTGGAGACACATATACAATTTGGACACTCATTGTCATGGTTTTATCCAATAATATGAGAATGACATGCATTAGAGGAATGAATTTTCAATAAGATTTCATATTTCATTTTGAGTAATGAATAATGATTTTAAAGTGTAAAGGATTTTTTTTTTTGAAAAAATAATATGAATTTTTTTTCAAATGAATGATTTTGAAAAGGTCATGATTTTAGTATTTTGAAAATGGATTGACTTTAAATAATAAGTGGAATTTTTTTTTCAAAAATGGTTGAACATGGAAAAAGATGAATTTTGGAATGTAATTTTGTTATAGTATGTGGTTATATAATTTGGAATTGTTATTACATCTATAAATCGAGAGTGATACTTATGGTGTTCATTTTCTATATAGAAAATGGAACCTAGTAGACAATATAGAAACCAACCTGAGGAAGAAACTGAGAATGTGGAGAGAGGTAATATGAGGGATGATATAAGGAAAGTGGATCATTTAATCCAATTACAAAAATAGAACCCACCCATAATTTAGGTTTATTCAAAACTAGAAAGGGAAGAAGTGTGGATTAATAAGATAAATCATATTTTTGATTTCATCATAGCACTAGAAGATCTGTAAGTCAAGATGGATACATACATTCTCGAAGACCATTCAAGGGAGTGGTTTGATTTAGCAGTTTATGCTAAATTAGACAAAGGAAATTCATCGTAGTATTTTTATAAACTTTTCAACATAAAATTCTATCATCCCACATTCATAATTCCAAGAATGTATGACTTCTTTTGTTTGATGTAGGAAAATATTTCTGTCATGTAGTATGCAACTAAATTCAAGAATTTATTGTTTTTTTCACTAGAGGTTGGGAGTAGTGCATCCTTGAAGGTATAAATAACTGAATTAGGGCTGAAGAAGGAGATTCACTAAATAATTTTTATGTATTGTATGATGGATTATACAGTTATGGTTAATAGAGTGACAATAGCTTAATAGTACATCACAAGATATATGTGATGAGGATGAATGTTAATACCCATGGTAAATCATGAAAAGAATAATAATAATGGTAATTGGAAGAGGGAAACCTATTTCCAAGGTGGGAGAATGAATTATAATCAGACAGCTAGATCAGTGAACATCCTCCACACCCCAAGTGGAAAAGAGGATGTTTCCAATGTGGTTCTCTTGACCATAGAAAGTAAGAGTGTACGATACAACCTTGAGCACGAAAAAACTACAACCATATGGGATATTTTCAGTGCTATTTTCATAGTTCTATGAGGTAAGGTGCTCAAGACACTTCCTTGGTATCGCATGCATCGTATGATTTCACGGGATGAGGTCAGTAGAATCAATCTCTTCATCAGAATAAAGCTATCCATTTTGATTCTAGGAATTTAACGACTACTCAGGCAGTGTAATCTGAAAAGGTAAATGAGGAAAAAAATTCACATATGAAGAAATTATATGGAGTTGACCATATTATTTTTTATGATTAGTATGGACCATCTACGGTGTGAGGTAAGATTATTTTGAATTATATCCTCATGCATGTGTTGTTTGATATAGGTGCATCCCACTCTATTATCACTTCTCATGATGTTTATTTTCTATGTTTAGAAGTTTAGATGATGAATTCTATCATAAAACTTCAAACTCCTCTTTGGAAAATAGAATTTTGAGCCTTTGGGTGCAGAGAATTTTCTATAACTGTTGATGGAGCTGATCTGAAATGGAAATTCCTGGTGCTGGAGATGAATGTCTATGATGTAATCATGTTTATGGATTACTTAACATTTTTCAAGGATCACATCTACTGTTATATCATAACTTTTAGTTTTGTGACTGAGGTTGGTGTTGATTATATTTTTTGAGGAGAAAAGAATGTAAACACAGGTGCAACGGGCTTGTTGTCACTAACAGTGGGAATGATATCTTACTAGTTGGTAGATTTGACTTTCTAATCTACAGAAGTGATCAAGAATAGATCTTTTCCAACAGTCATGGACTTGTTTATTGATTTTTTTCCTAAAACATTCTCTGGGTTTTTACCCATAAGGGAAGTGGAGTTTATAATTTATTTCTTCCAAGGGATCAATCCAATATCACTTCTATCTTATTAGATGTATGAAACTGAATTAAGGAAGTTTAATGTATATTGTATAGTGTATGAGCTATAAAGAAAAGGTTTCATTTAGTTAAGTACATATCTATGGGTAGTGCTGGTATTGTTCATCAAGAAGCCTAATGGAAATCTAAGTATTTGTGTGGATTATATTAAGCTTAACCGGGTTGCGATAAAAAATATATACCCACATCCAAACATTAATGATCTGTTTGATCAATTGAGGGAGATCAGTGGTTCTCTAAAATTGAATTTCGATCAGTATATCACCAATTGTGAGTTCGGAAATATGATATTCTGATAATAGATTTCAAAAGAAGATATGTCCATTATGAATATCTGGTAATGCTCTTTAGTATTATGAATTCTCTAGTGATATTTATTGAATTGATTAATTATATTTCAATGATATATGAATTCTTTTATGGTGGTGTTTGTGGATGAAATGTTAGTGTATTCATGGACAAGGTCTGATCATGAGAAAAAATTAACAATAGGCTTGGAAATATTGAGAGATCATATGTTGTATGACAAATTTTCTAAGTGTGATTTTTTGGATACAAGTGGTTAATTTTATTGTCCATGAAATTTCTAAAAGAGGTGTTTCAGTGGATCTAGAGAAGATAGAAGTTTCAATCTCTTGGAAACTGTTGAATGATGTCTTTAAAATACAGTGTTTTCTTCATAAATCTAGTTATTACCAACTCCATATTCCTGAAATATCTCAATTATATTCTCTAATGAAATATTTTTAAATGAGAAATTTTCCATTCCAATGGGATGAGGAATGTTATAATTTCTTTCAAGTGTTTAGTGTTCACCTTAGATCCGCACCAATTGTGATTTTTCCAGAATCGTGACAGGGGTATGTGGTGTATTATGATGCTTTGAGATCAGGGTTGGGATGTGTTATAATACAATAAGATCATGTTGTTTCTTATGGATCAAGATATTTTAGGTTTCCTGATAATAACTAAACAACATAAAAATTAGAGTTAGATATAGTCGTACATGCTTTGAAGACATGGCGTCATTATCTCTTTAGTGAGAAATTTACTATATTCATGGATCATAAGAGCTTGAAACATATTTTCTCACAATAAAATTTGAACATGAGACAAAGAAGATGTATGATATATCTCCAAATGTTTGATTTTCACTTGATGTATACACCGGTTAAAGGTTATTCGGTGGCTGAATCATTTAGCAGAATGTCGTATGCTCAATTGGAAAAATATTCTTCTAATATGCGGTAGTTGATGTCAGTCCTAGCCGACATGCATATGGAATGTGAGGACTGAGACGATGTTGTGATTTTATTAATATTTTTGTTGATTCCTGAATTTGTAAAGATAATTAAATATCTGTAGACATCTGATTCACAATGTGTTGCTATGAGGTCAAAATTCAATGGTAGGGAGACCATTGAGTTATGGAATATGAATAGAATTTTAGTGTTGTGGATCACGAATCATATGGTCGTACCTATTTCCTTTCAAGAACAAATTCTTCATTCTTACCACCATTTGAGATGGGTTGTTCATACTAGAATACAGAAGACATAAAAGGCATCAATTTCATAATTTTCATGGGGAGGTATGAAAAGAAGATTGACTATGTTTTATTTGAGATGCTTAACTTGTCAGCAAGTTAAGGAAGAACATCAATAACCAGATGGTATGTCATAGTATTTACCTATCCTAGTGTGGAAATAAGAGTAGATAGCAATGGATTTTGTATTAGGTCTCCAAAGAATAGTTTGGAAACCAGATTACATATGGGTAATAGTGGATCAACACACAAAGTAGGTTCATTTCATTCCTATTCGTGAATCTCATATGGTGGAGGACATGTAAAAAATCTATATTTTAGAATTGGGGAAGAATAATTTCTTATCAATTTCAATATCTTCAGATAGAGATATGATGTTTATGTCTCATTTATAGAAATCCTTATAGAACTCCCTTGGAACTCAGTTGACTATGAGTACAGTGTATCATCCTTAAATGAACGGCCAATCTAAAAAGATGATACAAACATTGGAATACATGTTGTGGGTCTATGTAATAGATTTTGTTGGCTTATGGAAAGAGGGAATTCCATTATTAGATTTCTCATATAATAATAGTTATCAAGCCTCGATACACATGTCTCTATTTGATGCATTGTATGGGTGTCCATTTATTTCTCCAATTTGTTATGATGAAATAGATGAGACTTCACTAGTTAGGCCGAGTATTGTCCATGAAACAATAGGGAAGATTTAGTTGGTCATAAAGAGGATGGATACGGATCATGGTCATCATAAATCATATTTGGATCACCATTGATGATTGTTTTTAGCTGAGGTGAGTGATCAGGTGTTCATAAGGATCTCTCAAAGGAGTGGGAATCATAATTTTGGGAAATAAAGCAAGTTATCTCCATGATACATATGTCATTTTGAGATATTGGAATGGGTTAGTGAGGTGACATATAGGTAGACATTTAAACCATGGTTCAGTGTGGTACATAATGTATTTCATGCATCTCAATGGAAAAAATATCATCCTGATCTTGCTCATGTGATTCAATGGGATCACATTGAGCAAGAGCTGGATACTTTTTTGGTACATATCCGAGAGCGTATTGTGGATAAGAAAGAGAGTGTCTTGTGTGGAAAAATAATTGGTCTATTTTAGGTTTTCTGGAAACATGATCTAATTCAGGAAGAGACTTCGGAACACAAGAAGGAAATTAAAGAGCAATGAACCAAACTCCTTCACATCAATTATGGTTTTCTACATTCCTATAAGGTAAAGTCCAATGGTGGGGAGAATATAAAACCCTCGTATTGAGGTAATTAACCATTTATTTTTAATTCTAAGTATATATTGTGTTGGGGTTAATTTTGGGAAGGTTTGGTGATCTTTTGGAGTGTTTTGGGGGATTTTATATAGGTTCACAGCTGGTGCACGGTTTGGGAAAACTACGAAACACCTTTTGGAAACTGTGAATAGCGAGACAAAGTTTAAGGGGAAGGAACACGGTATGTACACGGTTTGTCCAAATCCTATGGAAGCCTAAGATAAACCATGTTATGTGGGGTAATGTTGAGGTACTGAGCATTGTCACAATTGGCACATGGATTCGAAATCGTGTGATCCAACCATGAAAGGCTCATCTTTGAGGCAGTGGTTTCCACGCAGATAGTGAATGGTTTGCATAACAATGTGATAAAACATTCATAGGTTAAAAGTGTGATCCTAACATTTTGTATTTTATTTGTTTTCCCCTCCAAGTCCCTAATTTTTCCTTATATGATACCATAACTCAATATTATCTTTTCTAAAGTGAAATAGAAGCTTCTACCATCGATATGAAGGTGATCTATAGACTTCTATCTCTGATTTGAAGTCATATTCTCATAGTTTTTTATCATTATTGGTTTTTATTGGTGGTTTTTCTTAGATCTTATTCTCTACCTATATCAGTTTTGTAGATCCATGCCTGTTTTTGGTAGATATAAGGTTTTTCATTCTGAATATAATTTTATTTGGAATTTTTTTATAGGAAGAGAGATCTAAGGTAGGTTCTTGAAGTTTCAACCATGTTTTGGTTGGTTTTTGTTGGAGAATCGTTTTGTCCTATGTTTTCACCATAAAACCTAAGGTAGGTGGATTCACTATCGAGGTCTCTATTTATAAAATCATGGCTTAGTTTCAAAATGGTTTAATTTCTTGTTTTTTATTGTGAAATTGTGGTGAAAAGCATGTGATAAATTCTCTATAGTGATGATTTATGGATTCTGGTCAAATTAGGTATTTTTGGTATTTGGTTTTGAAAAATGATTTGGTTCTCAATTTTAAAATGTTGATTTTAAAATATGGAAAATTTTGGATTTATAAAAATGGTTGTTAATGTGATTTCTATAAAAGAATAGTTCTATTGAAATGAATTATTTTGGTTGTTTTGAAATGATTTTGGTATACATTGTTTTTGTGTGAGTTCATCTTCGATGTGACCCTCAATAGGGGGTGCGTACTAGTGTGGTACAAGGGGTGTGACCCCATATAGGGGCATGTGTCAGTGGTATATAAGGTGATTGGATGATAAAATGTGGATGAGTCTAGAACTGTTAAAGAATCATTCATGTGTGGTGTGTGGTAAATCTTGGAGTATATATGAAAAAAGGTATGTGATTGTTTTTATGTATTGTTGTGTTATTTCCTTGGAAAACTATAATAGTTATGGAACTTTTTTGGATATTCTACAATGTGTTAAACTATTTTATAAATTTTTTTATATAAATGTTTCTAACATGTTCTATCATAGTGGTGTGAGTAGTGATGTCATTGGGGAAATCCTACTGAGTTTTAGTACTCACCATTTATTTGGAAAATTAGTGCTTTTACAGACATCATCTATCATGATACGAGTAAAGGTAAAGTATCAAACATATTTAGTACTGATTGGTGGTACTTGGGCTATTTTAGAATTGGGGCATGGAGCATGCGGGGCTCTGGAGTTTGTGGTTGTCATTGAGTTTTGTAGTTATCTTCCACTGTGAGTTTTATTATTATAGTATTCTACTATGGAAATATTTGTAGTTGTTTCTAATATAAATGGTTTTACATTGAGTTTTATTTCATTTATATCGTGCATCATGTAGTAGTTTGTTGTCTATGTCTTATTTGGTTTGTGTTTTTTATTCAAAGGGAAAATCATCCCCAAAATTCTAAATAAAGCCCTTGGAATTTATTTACATACTTTGGCATACTGAGGATGTCTCTTAAGGCTATGTAATTCCATTCCTCCTTCTCAGTCCAATTAGGTGGGGGAGGACATTAAAATATAGTTTTAGTGTCATTGGACACATGTATACATAATCAAATGGAACCTAAAATTTCTACATAATCTCCCTCTAGATGCTTCAAACCTAGAACCCTTATTATACATATAATACATGAAAGCTTTTTTTATAACCTAGGGAAAGGAAATATTAGATAGGGTGTTATTATATAAAATATTAGGGTAAACAAGGGAGATATTACCAATCACTTACAAAACACATGAACATAAGTGTGTTAAAATATGAGATTAACATTTAAATACTATACTCAATATATCATAGATAATAATCATGAGTCATGGAATAAATAATTGTATTTTATAATACATTAATCTTAAGAAAATCAATGATCATGGGCCCTAAGGGCATAAAATTATCATCATACATAATTTTCTATCATTTACAAAAGAATATAAAATCATTTACTTAGTTAATGATCTATTAGAAGACTATCATAGTGATTGAATTCACTCCCCATTCCATCATATCCTTATTCAAAGTTCAATCCCAATACTATTAGAGTGAAGAAGTCCTTTACTATACTGGGTTTATCCCCCATTCGATTCCTTACTATATCATGAGAGATCCATATCTACCAAATAAATTGAATGGATATATAATTAAAATCCCATTCATCACATTATGAAAATCATGCATATGTTCTATAAAAGATTATAAAACATTCATCATATCACAACCAAAGTAATGGAAACTAAATTTATAAATCATATGAGAATAATAAAAATATTCTTCATTATAGTTTAAGAAAACATGGATATAAAATAAAAGTTATTTTCATAGAAAGAGAGAAATGATGTTGGTTTTTCTTAAATAACATTCCTTTGATATATTAGGTAATTAAATAGAGGAAAATGGAAGTGAAACATGTGATATATTGAAATAAATATAGGATATGAAATTTATTGAGTTTCATGACAGGTATATCATAAAATTTCGTCATTATAAACATAATCATAAACAATCCTAATAAAAAATTACATTGTATCATAAATCTCTTCTCAAAATGGTCTGAGCATGAGTTGGAAATCCAACCCACAACCAGAAAAATTATTATAAAAAAATAAGTTACAACATAAGTAGAGAAGTGAGAAATAAAAAATTTTAAGATTCCAAAAAAAAAAATAAAGAGTTAAACTCTTGTCACTCCCTCTGGAACCCAAATTCATGTGACAATTACCTCTATTTTTTTGATGTCATCCACAAAACTATGAATTGGCCCATTGGGGCACCACCAACTCATCACTTGATGAAAATTATGAGGAGTCCTTTAGAATGATATTGATCATTTATTTCCATGAAAGATCATGAATTTAATCTTTGGATTATTCCAACAACAATCCTCAATATTCTTTGATAATAATTTTTGAACTATCAAACAGTCCCTGTGTATAAAAAAATCTGGTTCCATTTTATGAAATGTAACTTCAATATATAAGTCAAACCATTTTTTTCATTTTATTTGTGAGATCCTGGGGGTATATATTACCCTCATAATCCATCGAGGGAGCCTTTACCTTTTTTTCCTTGTATCTTCACATTCCATGAGGGAGGTCATTCCAAAAAAGTCATAAGTAGATTTCATGAGTTCAAAAAATTGATATGGATAAGTCCAATTATCAATCAGACTCATCCACTCATCTCCCCTTTCCCTAATTATAACATTAGTTCTACAACTCCTAGAATCAGAATATCTTACCTCAACAATTACTGGAGGTTTCAATGTCAACAAATATTATTGATCTTAAAGAGCATAAGATTTCTCTTGATAATCCTTCACATGAGCAGACTGTTTTCTATTATCCTCACTGGAACAAACAATATTTAAATCCACCACCACACATGTATAAGTTGTGACCCCCTCAGTAGGATGCTCTGATGTACTAGAAGACCTAGGATTCCTAGGAAGGACCATTTGAAATCTTTCATTATCCACAACACACTTATCATTGGTCAGACACCTCTCTATGTTCTTATCAACCATAAGACCCAAAGGAAGAGGATCTTGGGCGGAAACCATTGGGTCCTCTCTTATATCACTTTCAGCTCTATCCAAATCATGTGTCTCTTATGATTGAGAGATCCTATCACCACCAATACGGGCACTAGAAACCATAGTTGCATAAGAAATTTCATTCCGATGTACTATAGTGTATGAAGAAGTAGTGTTTCCATTCCTCATCATTGGCCAGTAGAGTTTGGTTGGCAGGGAAGCACCCACCTACATTACATCGAACCCTAAAATACTCTTCTTCCCATGTATGGGCTTCACTGCATTAAGAACAAGTAATTTATGCTTTTAATTATCAACCCAAATGTACATATTGATTAAAGTTATTGAAATGAAAACCTCTATAGAAAATTTTTCTAACTTTTCCAATACATAAGTAATTAAAGTTGAACTCTAGAACATGATCATATTCAATTTCATGCTCAAATTTGAATTCACCAGCAACTAAATACACAGTATTGACTAATTTAAATTGAGATCAAACGCAACCAAAATTTATTCATAATGTCATTATCTAACCATCTCAATCACCTTATCAAATTTAATTGGATTACTAACAACCAAGGAAAAATCCAAAAGGATATTTTTGTGTCAAGAAAACCAATTCATCCCTCTCACTTGAATCTAAGACTGAACAACAGAATTTTTTGTTAGATGTATATCAAACTAGGGATCACAATAATTACTTATGAGGACCCCTAGTTTGATACTAAAATAACCACAACTCCATTCCATTAGCTTAAGGTTCTATGAATTGAAAATAATATGATAAAAACCCATTCCAATCGACAAAATTTTCCAATCATCAAACCCCCAAACCTGAAGTAGCTAATTTCTCAAATCCACCAGCTTCCATGGATTCCCCATCACCTGTGGAGTCAACCGTGTAATAATTGAGTACATACATGACTCCATCAGCTCTTAAAAATATTAGGGTTAGATTTAAAAAACTCAAATGCACCATTTCATGAATCCACCAGTTTGATTATAAATGAAATCAAAAAATTATAAAAAATTGTTTAGAGTGCTCAAACCTCGGTGTAAACATTCCCTTTGGGGGAAGATCCACATGCTTCAACTATGGTTTGTCTTGAACCCCTTCTGAAAACCACAGATCATGATCAATATTTGACTCTTTTGGAATTTACTCTTCCAACAAAAAATCCATAGATTTTTAATGGGGGATATCTCAATCTCCTTCTAAATATCATGAAAGTATACTACAAGATGCATCGACATCTACAATCTTCGTATAGCCTTCCATCTGAACATCACCAGCAACATCTACAGGAGGTGTCATCATCAAGCCTCATTTTGGATCTGGATATTTGTGCAAGGTAGATCTTATACCCACCTCATATACATTATTTTAAATCCATAATAATAACCATCCATTAAATATTTTTATGGAAATTGAATATTATCACTACGTAAAAGTTGTATTCCACACCTACGCATGAGGGATAATTTAAATTCACATTTGATGGAAAAGATGATGAATAATTTTAGTTACATAATCATAGTAACAATTTAGTATATTTATGATATTTTATTTTTATTTTATGATGAATACCATAGATTAAGTTAATTTTTATAGATAAATAAATTGTATGAGTTCGGGTAGGACGATTACCTCTTCATCGGTTGGACTCCATTCGATTCTTTCTAAAGGAACCTTGGAATGGTGTTTTATAAATACCAACACCTCTAATTAGTGAATAGTGAATTTATAAGAGAATTTGGTAGTTTTTGGTTGATTTATATGGCTCAATGTGATGTAATGAAGAGAATGGATGGGTATCATTTCATACATAGGGGAGATTAAACACATGGAATTTATTAAAAGATTAAAATATAATAAAGTAATACATAAACAAAATGCATCCAAATGGCCATATAATTGAATGTGGATTAGGATAAAGTCGAAATATAGAAATATAATAGGATTTATGAAATTTTAATCTACAAACCTACCATTATCTATTCATTGTACATAGGGTAAACCAGTTTTAACCTTATCCCTAGTGAATTTTTTTACTAATTTTACTATTCATTATGAGGAAAAATGAATGTGTTCTCATTAAAAATTTTGTACATTTTTATTATAAATATTTAATCCATTTTATAAAATTTTATTTAGATAAGAAATATATTTTAATTTAAAATTAATCCCATAAATTTCAATAAAAAACTGTTTTCAAGAAAACAAGGTTTCATAGGTATAAAAGTTTTTATACCAAAATACAAAATAAAATTAATTCCAATAACCATATTTGGATTATTCACAATAAAACTAAACAAATTTTACTTCTAAAACCATTTATAAAAAATGGAACCTTTTAAATTATTTAAATGAAAATTCATTTTTCAATAAAAATTATTATTCTTAATTATTCATCGATAAATAATTTTTTTTTAAATGTAAAAAATTATATTTATGATAATTTTTGCATGATGCATTAAAAATGGTGCTAATTTTATAAATAAATTTTATAAATGTGGATGAAATTAGTAATATTATTTTCTCATAAAAATAATAAAATAACATATTTATAGGAAAAATGGATTTTAAAACATAAAATGACTTTACTAAAAATTGAGTATTAAGTTATCAATATAATTTCATTTTATAAATCCATTATATAAATTTTTTTCAAAAAATGGTTATTTATATTCACTTCACCAATTTAGAATCTAGGTTCTAATGATATATTATATTATGCTTCATTTAGACTCAAGCTTGTATGTATTTAAATCTCAAGAAGAAATTTAATTATTGGAAAATAAATATTTAATAAATTATCGGTGTTTTACATAGTTGATCTAAAAAATATTATAAAAAACAATTATTGATGTTTTAGTTGTTAAAAATATATATTGAGGATATTTTTTTGTTTCATCTTATTAATTTTTGTCTATTCAATTTTATAAATTGGTACAAAATTAATTTCAAATGATTTTAATGGATGAGTTGAAATTATGACCTAGTATTCATTTTTTTCAAAATATAGTGGGATTTTCATTAAATTCTAGAAAATAAAGAAATGATTTTATAAAAAAAATTGGTATAGATAACACTAAAGGCTTTGATACACCTATGAGTACTAAGTTTAATATATAATTCAATGAGACTTGGATATAAGTTGACCAAATATTTTGTTAAGGTATGATTGGGAGTTTTCTATACATAACTACCTACTTAACATATATCATGTTAAGTCATTGTTTCTCTAATTTTTTTATGAAAGTCATATAGAATTCCAAGTAAATATGATTAAAATAATATTTAAATACTATAAAGTTACATTTAATTTTGGTTGTTTTACTCAAGAGAAAATGAATTTATATTAATTAGTTATTAAAATTATAATTATGGTGGAGTAAGTTAAATAGAAAAATCAACTTGAAAACACATCACTATTTAAAAAAGACACTATTTTCATAGTGTTGTATGAAACAGGATTCAGTTTCATTATATACTACTATAAATAATGTTTCCATGAATATATTCATTAGATGAAAGACACATTATGAGACTATATATATCAATTCAAACATGTATATATAAATTCTATCAACAAAAGTTCTATTAATAAATCAATGAATCCTATATTAAATTCTAGGACAAATTATCTTGATATAATACATCACTATTTGAGATATCATTTTCAAAAGGGTGATATCCAAATTGAATTAAGTGGAACTAAGGATAAACTTGTAGATAACTTTACATATCCCTCAAATATATAGAAAATTAATTGTATCATACATGAATTAAGGATGATTAATTATTATTAATCCTTATTTAGTAAAAAAATTTACTACATAAAATTAATAATTTATATTAGTCTATTCATTTATACTTATTTAATTATTTTTATTCAAATATTAGTATTAGGATTAATGATTCTTATTACATTTAGGATATGATATCTCAGGATTAAATATACTAAAAATATAGTCATAATGGTCACAAGTGACCACATTCCCTATGAAACTATAAGGTAACAATGTGGAATGAGAAGGTATCATAATTATTTTAATTAACTACGTGGTTATTCATATGTTTATTTGTGTTTTTGTGGGTTTCATATGTGACTATAAGACCAATAACATGATATGTTGAACTACCATGACATCATTATATGATTTATAACAAGTCACGTGATATTTTAAGAAACTGTAACCCTATAAAATAATCATATGATGATTTATGTGATGATTCTACCTAAAATTATTATTTTATTTAATTTAGAGGTTTTATTGAAGGAAATCAATAAATAGCCTATTTAAAATCATCCCACTTTTGAATTCAAATATTTCTATTTCATAAACCCAATTACTCATGACCATAAATCTCTATATTTCCTACCCTTAAATATAAAACATTTATCTATAAATAATTAATCTCTATATTAATGGTGCATAAAAATTATGTTCTTAGTGTTCACTCCTCTTAATTAGCAAACCATCTAAAAATAAAATCAGGACTAGTGCTAGTACTTTACCCGATCCTCTCAATTCATCTTTGTCTAATTTAATGGTTATTGTAGAGAAAAAAGTTTTTGTGAAGTGGTTGAACTCTATAAAGTCATTATTTGTAATGTTATTAAAAATAATGTTTGGGTTGAGTGGGTTTTTGAATTTTTTTAACTTTTTGTCCGAGGATTGTTAAATATTTATTTTAAAAAGCTTTATTTGATGTTTCTAATAAGGGGTATTATATCCAAACATTATTTGATGGAGACGATATGGTATTTTCTTCAAAGAAGTGGGAAATATTCTTATAATTTTATCATAAAGGTGAGTTTGAGGACTATCAATGTTATTATTACATTCTGAATTCATATTTTAATATTGAGAAATCTCTAGAAGATATGATTAATGATGATAACCCTATTATACTTAATATTAACGAATTGGATCGAGAATAAAGATTATTAATTAAGTTTATTTAATACTTGACTTTTCCTAAGAAGGTGTAATTTAGTATTCTAAAGAATCATGATATTTTTCTTATATCTATTAAAAATAGATTTAAATTTAATTGATGTAGATTTATCAGAAGGATTATGAATGAAATAAGTAAACAAACTTCAAAATTTCTTATACTTTCATACACCATTATCAAATAAACATTGATTTTATCAAAAAGATATATTCCTAAGGGGGAGGTAATTTAGGATCTTCTAGTGGGATGTTCCTAAACCAGACTATTTGTAAAAGGGTGAATGTAAATTGGAACCCATATATAATGAAATGCGTAACAGATAATGAAGAATTTTATGAAAATATTAATAATGAGAATAATAATTTATGGCTAATGGAAATATTATTCCATGGTCTTGAACCTAATGTTGTTATAGAATATTTTTTAAAGTATGATTTAGATATTGAATATGAATAAGAATAAGTAAGGGATTCTATGGAATAAATGAGTACTTCTTCTGATCAGTTTGTTAGACAGAGTCCTAGAAATCAAGATATTTCTTATGGACTACCAGAGTCTCCTTGTGATCTTTCATCACATGATGAAAATTTTGAGTTTAATTCATAGGACCCTAATAAATATATGTATGTTCTATTTGGTAATATAATTTCAAAATATAGTTATGATGATTAAAATTATGGTGATTTTTGGTTGGATATAATGTCATATTAGAATAAGTATCTCCTCTAGTTCTTGATAAAAATGGAGCATCTATCTCATGGACACCACCGTGTAAGTGGAAAAAGGATTCTAGATATTCTCTATTAGGTATAGATTGAAATTAATCTTATAATGAGGATGATTATGATCATGATGTTGGTATTCTCCCTCAACATAGTAGACCTACTATCCCTATTTCATCAAAAAATGTTGAAGGTTCTATGGTAGAAAGGATTGATCTGGAAGATAAGTTAGAGAGACCTTATGCTGGACCAATCATGCATGATTGGCATATTTTAAATCAAACTTATGAACAAGTTTTTGATGATATATCCTAACTTATGATAGTATAACCTCCTATTGATGTTCAATATTATATTAGTGATGATTTTCCTTAATAAAGTAGAAATTATACCCATATTTAGGATGAACCTCCCCATACTATTGGTGTTGCTTCTTATATTACTCAATATGATATGAATGGGTTTAATATTGATTTTATAAACATTTTAAATCATTTTTTTGTTTTGGGTCTAGTTTTTAAAATTCAATATAATAAGAAATAACTATAGACATATATGATATTTTGATGAACATCCATCCATGGATGTTTTGGAAAAATTTATCTAATAGATAATGAGATCAAAAAACAAAAATGACCCTATTAGAGTCCTTCAAAAATATTTTCATGATTTGGTGGAGAGACAAGTACATAGAGATCTTGGAATTTTTGCAAAGGAATTTACCTATTTTTCACTTTCTTTTTCTTACTCTAATGATGAATAATAGATAATTCATATTAAAATGTATGTATTGAAAGTTGTTTAGGATGTGTTTTTAGAAACACGTTATTTTCAAATTTTAGAGTTTAAAAATCTTGATAAGAGGACTAATGAAATAAAAAAAATTGACTTTAGACAAGATACAAAAGAAAAAGATATAGTTTTGAATGTTTTTATGTATTATAAAGGTATGATATTTGTAACGAATGATTTGAATTCACTGTTTATTTCTTTGGTTTGGGATTTGATGATTCCTCTTATAACTAGATGATTTAAGACATAGGTTGAGTAGTTAAATGTGGTTGTACCATAATAAAAAAATTGAATGAAAATAATCTATTTCTAAAAATTAGGATCTTGGATCATATTCCTTAAGGTTATTCACTAATATTATGGATACTTAACTCTACTCTTCCCTTGTAGTTGTGGTGATATCTTTTTTTATTCTTATTAGTCCACTTTTAGTGCCAACCATTTCAATAACTTTAACACCAACCATTGAACCATTTGGTTATAACCATCCAATACCATGTAGAATATGAGGCCCAAATATCGTTGTATTATTATTGGTGAACCTTATACCTCTCTTTACAAGCCCTCTATCGAGCCTTCTCAAGAAAAATCCAAAGACCATATTGACCTCAATGCTTTGAGAGAAGTTAGATAAGATTTAGATTCCAATAAATGATGGGGAATTTATCCTTTTCTTTTAATCTTTAAGTAAAAACGATTAAATTAATGAAAAAATCATTATATACTGATTCATTATAAAATTTCTTTTAGTCAATTCAAATGATTATATTTACTATTCATTTCTATTAATGCAGTCCCATTTCTATATATTTCTTATATATAGTTTTTTAATGTTTTTTTATAATACCAATAGGGTAAAAAAATTGGTGTTTTTAAATATTTTAATGGGGTGGGGTGGAAATTATATTTGGTAGTTGTAAAACATAGTGGTAATATAATAAAATTAGAAATATTATTAAAATTTATCCTAAATATAAAAAAGGAAAGTAATTCAAGTTGAAATTTTTCTTACCATGATTTTTTATTATAAAAAGTGTATATTATTAGCTTAGTCCAATAATTAATTATTTTAATTATCTAAAATTTATATTATTGTTATTATAATAATATCTATGTTTTTTATACAAAATATTTACCATAAAAAATCATAAACATGTAAAGGATGACATGTTTAATATATCTACTTCAAGGAAAACACGTTGACTTCATGATTAAGTGGATGAATTTATATGAATAAATGGATGATAAAGTCCCCAATCAACCTTGATATCAATTTTCCACAAGTGAACCCAATAAACCATGGAATTATACTATGAATTTACCATGGAATGATACCATGAAGAAACCATGGAAATATATTCTAAAGAAACAGAGGTAGGTAATCATTTGATAGATTACTGACAATTTTTAGAATTGTTGGCTAAATTGTATGATGTATCAAACTGACCATGGTTATACATTGACCAATTATCAGATTTCTATATCGATCATGCCTTCTAATCGATCACTTGATGGAAGTAATGATTAGTTGTTTATGTCCACTGATTTTGTGAAAAAGGTATTGATTAGCTGAAAGGATACCAATCAATTATATGGGTAAACCTTCCGCACTACACCTACTATGTGCAATATATCATGAGTATTGTACATACCATGTAAAATTATGGATTTTTCAGAGGATAAAATATATATTTTATTCCTAGGAACATTATTTTTGAGCATTTAATGATGACTAGGGTAGTTGATTTATCTAACTTACTATGGATATTTTTAAATTTATTTTATATCTTATCCATAGTGAAAATTATTTTAAACATATGAGAAATTATTTATTATGTAAGACAAATTGAGTATAATTAAAAAATAATCTTACATACTATGACTCTATTTTTTTCTACACATCATTTTTGAAACTAAGATAATGATTGAAGAACCATGAAATATTCTCTTAGACATCTTTAAAGATCGTAAAAGGGATGAAAACCATACTAATCTACTAATATTGATCATAGAATTGTTTCACTATATTTTCAATATACATTTCTCTATCTATATCTTTAATTAAAATTTATTTGTACATGAACATTTCAATAAATTCACTTAGCGCATACTCTTAAATTTTATCTGTAAAACCTTTCCAATATAATGAGTTATGTTTTTTTTTAAATTATGGAAAGCATTACTCTTATTCTTAAATTGTCTATTGGGTCCTATGAGGTCATGGTAGTTTTTGAGGTGCAGGGGAAGAGGTTGGGGCATGCATATAAGAGGTTCGAATTCCACTGGCTATCTTATAGTCTTCTAGTAGCATTGTATAGATACTGGATGCCCATTGGATAGATGGCTATACCCACTGGCAGTGATAGTGGGTCATGTATGTGTATTTTTAATTGGTATAATGTATAATTTTCTCACTCCCTTATTTGTTTTACTTCAATCTATATTCGTCCCCAAAATGCATAGACCCCCTCCATTCATGCAGGCCCCATTTCCCTGACATTTTATGTCCATATTTTTTAGTTTTTTTTTTTTTGAGATTTAATTTGGGTCAATCAACTCCTTGTGGAAATTATACTACTCATTTCCTCTTCTGTATCATTTCGTTCAATATTGGGTTGTCTTTCGTTACATCTACCTAGTTTTCACACTTTTCTATGATTATCTATACTACATAAATTTATTCTATTCTATACTAAATAATTGACTGGTATATGGAATTTCACCCCTACTAGTATAAATTTAGGTTGGCTCTATGTATTTCCAGCACTCGCGTTAATTTTTTCTATAAGTGATTATGATGTGTCATTAACCAGTTTTCACATGTAACTGAAATTCTTATATAATTCATGGAATAAGTCCTTGGAATATTATAATACGTCAATAAATGTTATTAATATTGAATAAAAGAGGTAATATTTTATGAACCATTGGTTAGGAATATTCCTTTACTATTCCCATGGAATTGGAATTTGGATTTGGTTGATTTTTTATCATGGAAATTCGAATAGAGTAAATGGAATTGGGTGTTTTTTCACCCTGAATAATTGTTTTTAAATGGAACTAGGTTTTAAATGTTTCTTAGGGAATGTAAATGAAAATTGAAAATGATTGAATTATAATTTGGACCTTTTAGGGTTTATTTTTTTATTAAATTTATTCAGTTTTGTTTTTATATCAATGCTAAACATGGACCCCAAGTTGATTCCAAGACATATAGTTAAAACTAGGGTGAATGTGACCTTCAGATGAATGCAGACCTCTTGGGATGGGTATACTAAAAAAATGTTCTTATTGGACTAGGTATTGATATATTACCCTTATTCATTAGTGTATTGGGTTTGTGTGGTCATAAGAACAAGCTCAGAGGCATCCTCCATTAGTTGAAGAAGGTGGGCCCAATCACATGTGTCATGATGAAGCTCATGTTTGATTATTTATTTATTAAATTATTTTTATAGTTATATGAATAATTAATATATGGATCCATATCATGAAATTATTGTTTGAGAATAGATTACTTATGGAATTACTTAGAGGTGTCCTACTGAGACTTACTTGCACCCTAGTCGGGTGGTTGTTTAGTACCTAAGAAGATTACATGGATGCAGTTCAAGACAAGGGAATGCACCCGAAGAACGATGTATGACTCCATGAATAGATGATGATGGGGAAATTTTTTACCTATATGAGTTATGGAACACATTTTATTATTAATGTTATTACACATTTTTCACTTTTGTACCTACTCTATACGATTAATGACATGTTTAACATAGGTAGTCTGGCAGTATTATTTTTATTCTAGATTATGTCTTACTTCTGGAACATTAATTGACATTAGACTATAAATTTATGTAATTATCCCTATTTCAATGGTTTACCATTGTATTTCACTCTATCCAAGATGGTATATTCTATCCAACGAATCATATCATACCATCACTTCCATTTGGAAACCTTTAGTATATGGGGATGTTCACATGAGGTCCATAGAATTCCACCGATCCAGTCACTAGCCACTAGTCTGGGGTGGTGAAATGTAACAAACAGTTATTAGAACATAATTTTATTTTATATTATTGTTTGATCTAGTATACCATAGATTAAGAATATGTCAAGGATTAGTAATGAGATCTTTCTTGTGAGTTTCTAACCCATGTATACTATAAAAGGAAGAGTCATAATGTATGAGATTCTTTATACCTATTTCTCTTTTACAGTTTCCTTATTTCCACCTTTGTTTGCACACATTATTTTTGTTGTTAATGATGTTTGGGATTTTATCTCTTGGGAAGATGAGATAAGATAGTAGGCATGCATCCATGTATTATTTTAGAAAAATACAGTTACATTTTTTTGATTGTGTGACTATCTAGTATACATGTACGTAAATAATTTTCTAATGGATAAAAGGGGATGACCATTTAAAGTTAAAGTAGTTTCCAATATGTATTTTACCATATAAAGATATGGTGGAATATTATATGGAATATTTTATGGGTATTATCATTATATAAAATCATATAAAATTAAATGTTTAAAGATGTTTTTGGTCGAATAATATTTTAGTAAGAATCCTATTCTGGTTTTCCCCTTATATGTTGTGATTGAGACACTCTTTGACCATAATTTATAACTTTATACCTTTAGGAAGACCAAGAATGAAGATTTTATAATTTGGATTCAAGACTTATGACTAGAATATTATGATAAATAATGAGCTAATTATAATGTGACATCCATGAGAAAATGGTTCAATTGAATAATTGGATTTATATCATGCAAGGACATTGGATTTTTTTTCTTTATCATTTTAAAATGTGTTTTTATAAGGGCATGTTATGTGTTCCATTATGAGATATTGTATTTTACCTTATAGATTTATGTCACCATTGAGATTATGGGTTTCATAATTAGTGGGGGAGGGTGACCATGCCCCTCCAGTAGGTTTACTATAACTCCAGTAGCACCTGAACCGATTGTAGATGACCATTTATGTGAAAGGATTATGTGTGTAGTATGAGCCATTGGGAGGGGACCATCTCAGACCCCTAATACTATTTCTAATCTTACCCAATAGTTCCAATGTTAGAACCCTACAATTTTTAGAGCTAATGGTGGTCCATATAAGGTAGATCTAAAAATAGAGTCTATGAAGACCATTCATAACAATTTAGAGACTATAGAGTAATAAAGGGTGAATTTGGTTGTGTAAATGATGTGTGGGTCAGTGTACCGGTGGTGGGACAACCTTGTCCATGGGAAGTAACGTTTCATTCATACATAGATGAATTTATAGAATTGTTTCTTTATCCACTTCTTTTTAGTGTGTTTGAAGTCAGATAGGGAACTTGTGTTTATGAGGTTAGAGAAGGGGTTATGGAAGTTATGGAATATGTCACCCAATTTATAGATCTCTATTGGTTTCTATGAATATAGCTGGTGATGAGGCTGTATGAACCAGGAAATTTGAGTAATTCCTATGTTATGAGATCAAGGTCTAGGTGAACAAATTCTGTATCACCACTTTCATAGAGACCATGTACCAAGCAGTAATTTTGAAAAGTAATATCAATGTGGGTCACCATACTAGGTGACTATACTCCTATGTAACATGTAGTAGTATTGTTTGATCCCCCTGTAATTAGGATCAGTGATTATATGATTTGTGCAAGAGTGGTTATGGTCATTAAAAGAAAGACAGTGAAATTAATCTTTGTTTATTAGGAAGCAATGAGGTGTAGTTATATATGGTTTATCACATGGGACACTTTATAAACTATTCCCCCCAAAACATATAGACATACATCATTGTGAGGTGATAGGGCTTGTATGTTGGGTGTGTGAGAGAGTGCCAAAAGCTATCTATGGTTGAGGCATAGGATCAGCTAAGGGTTAATCGGTAAGGGTGTCTACCATTCCATAGTAGTAAAGAATTTGAGAAACTACATGCCACCCATGATGATATGGTGGTTTTGGAGCATAGGACTAAGGAATGCATGGTTAACAGGGGAGTATTACTTAGGGAAATCAGGATACAACATAGGTCTATGTTCTAGGCTAGCTACATATGGTGGATCATATCCTCATAGAATAGGATGTTAGGACATCAACTATTTGAGAGATGATTTTGGTCACTTATTCACTCCTTTCATCCTTGTTTTTCATAAGAGAATCAAAATCATTCATATTAGATTCTTTTATTGGATATTTTTTATTGGTGGTGTTGCTTATCTATAGTGTATCATTGATCGATACACCATTTAGAGCATAGTTGGGGGGATTCATAAGTGTTATAATTTTTCTCTGTTTATCAATAATTTTCATTTCCTTAGGCACATATTCTTACTAAAAATTGTTTGATTTTATGTAATTCATTGAATATGATTGCTTATTCATTATTGAGATCAGATCATATATTATCATAGTCGATCTACCTTTGTATTCCCAAAGGGTGGAACCATGGAGTATGTGGGAGAGTGGGATGTCCATAAAGGTCATAATAGACTAGAACATTTTCATCTAGGTGGTATCACTGCTTAGGTGGCTAGTAATATCATTGATGAGGGAGTGACTCATCAGCCTGTAATTCATCATGTGGTAGAATTATTTTTGTTCATCTTTCCTAAGGGATTATTTAGGATACCACTTAATCATGGAATCATGTTTATGATTGGGATTCATCTAGGAAAATAATCTATTTCTATCATTCTAAATAAAATAGTTCTAAAAGAGTTGCAAGAATTTAAATCTTAGATACATGATATAGATGAAAAGGGGATTATCCATATGAACACATCCTCCTAAGGTGATTTGGATATTTTCATTAAGAAAGTGGGATACACCTTGAGAATATGTGTAGATTATCATAGGTTTATCCAAGTAATAGTTACGGACTGGTATCTTCCCCACACCTCAATGAACTATTCAATTAGCTCAATGGTGCTTCAATTTCCTCTAGGATTGATCAGTATTCAGGTTACCACCATGTCAAATTAAGGGCATATGATGTTCCTATAATAGTATTTCTAAGTAGGTATAACCTATATGAGTACCTCATTACATAATTTGGGTTGATGAACATGCCACTAGTATTCATGGTTATAATAAATAGGGTATTCCAACTATATCTTGACACTTTTGTGGTTTTCTTCAAGGATAACATCTTAGTTTACTCCAATTTTAGAGAGGATCATAATATGAATATATAGATAATTTTGATAATTCTTTTGGATTATATTATGAATGAAAAATTCTCTAGGTGAATTTTTTGGTTGGATCGATTGTATTTCAGGGGCCATATAATATTTTAGGATGAGGTTTCTTCATATCCTATTAAGATTGATTCCATAGTTTCTTAGGTGAGTTCAAAGAATGTATTCAAGGTGTGTATAATCCCTAGGATCTCTAGATGCTAACATATATTTGTATGAATTTCTCCACCTTTATAGTTATATTGATGGACTTAACCAAGAAGGCGTAAAGATCACTTGCACTGATGCTTATGAGATAGCCTTATAGAGTTGAGGAAAAGAATCAAACTCGTTCCAATCCTGAGATTACCTGATTCTGGTAAGGAGTACATCCACATTTTCAATAAATCAGGTTTTAGATTATTAAAAGGACATATTAAGGATAATATATCAGTTGATTATGGGTCCAAATAGTTGAGACAACATGAGTGTAACTACCCGACACATGACCTTTGGCTTACTATAGTGGTACACACCCTAAAAATTTGGGGGAAAATCCTCATGGGGAGTGGTTTTTGGATTATATAGTTCATATAAGTTTGATATGCCTCTTCTCCTAGTGTAACCTAAATCTCAAGAAGATGAGGTGGATTGAGTAGTTATAATATTTATAATTATATATCTATTATATTCCCATGAAGTGGAGTATAGTTACATATGCTTTGTGAAAGAAGACACAGTGAAAAGTTCCTTAGGAGATTAGTTTTGAGTGGAAGATCATTGAGCTATTTGAAGAGATGCATCTTGATATCAATTAATACTATGGTATGTTAATTTTGGATACCTTATCAATTATTCCTATATTCATGATAGGGTGAAGGATAGACAGTTATTTGATTCCAACAATCTAGTGGTAAGGGCCAATATTTATAGTGGAGATCTACCTCTTGATAGGTCTATGGATAATGATGAAATTTAAGGTACTGGGAACACATTAGAATACTTTAAAGACATGATTTTAAAATTTTCCATTTACAAGCGACATAAACTCATTGATGTCGGTGAATCGATACCTGGTTAAAGTCGAGGATCTCAAATGAAGAGTTTTAGGCATAAAAGTAAAACCATAAATACAATTTTTTGTTCATAGTCATGCACAAAATTTGATCATCATTGCTAATAAAAACATGAAGAATCCAAATCATAATTCCTAGAGATCATCCACATGCACTTCAAAAATCTGTAAGAGTTACGATCCTCAAAATCTGGGTGCTAGCGCAGAGATCTGATGATGCCTTTAATGCTCTGACGATCACCGCAGCGCATTTCTCTTGATGCAAGAGAGGGAGCTTGATCTGAACTCCAAGATCCAGAGAATCTCTCTATAGAATGTGGAAGAGAGAAATCCCATGAATATTAAATGGTGAGTGCCTCTTCTCTTCTATATATTGGGTGTTAAGGAATTACCCGGCATTGCCTCTCTGGCTCCCGAATAATTAACACACTATAAACGACATATTATTTGTACTGTACTGAGTCATAAAAATTATTATCACTTTTATGTAATATAATAAATATATTACGTGATGATAATTAATTCATTAACTCCACTCATCATTCCCACGATTATTAAATTAATTTTTATTATTTTAATCTAAGATTTGTTCAATTAATATTTTCCATGTATTTAATTTAAAACTTGTAAATACATTTTACAAATAAATTATATTCCAATTATAATTAAATTTAATAATATTAATTTATTTATTCCTTTTGTGATCATATCTCCATATAAATATACAGAACCCCATTGGTGGGGCCCACAATTTCCAATATACCTATTCAAATAAATATTGAAAATTAATGGATACCTTACTGTGTGTGACCCTCTAGGTCTTTATTTCAATAAAAGTGAATAATATTCACAGACCAAGAGTTGGATCTAGCAACCCATCATGGCCCCTAAATAGAAAATGATAGTCACAGTCGTGACAACCAACCTAAGAACATGCATTGTGTAATATAATCAATTTGTCTTTATTATCTCATAAAGTATGACACACAGCTGTGTCATCACCCTTTTCTTTCTATTGTATATTTTTATTTAACTTGATGGATTTACCCTTGAATTCCATGACCATGGTACTATGAATGTACTACCGTCCTGATCAACATGGCTCGAGATTTATAACATCTTTAACCAGGAAGTGACAAATCATTTTTTGATCATTAAACCAATACCACACAACCAATGACATACCCAACAGCAGCTACCTCAACCTGATTTCATTATCATGGTTTTATCCTTGCATCAAAGTGATAAAATGGGTCACATTGGAAATTACATCAACTCAGGAGACCATTACACATGTCTATAGAGAGGAACATCCAATGACACCAGAAACATGCGGTTTTTATATTGGAGGGTATTTCCTCATGATCTCACTACTAGAGATCACAAAGTTAAAAATTAATGAGAATAAATCTCAATTATTATGAGACCTCACCACATAATAGTCAAACATTTATTGTGTCCAGTTGATATAATGTATCTAGGCCATATGATATATATTTAATATTAATGTCATGGTATATCGAGGTTCTCATTATAGCTTGTGATCCTCTATAACCTGTTTGTACGAAAATTAATCTATGGACATTACCATTAAATAGTGGATGAAGAAATATCTAAACTATAATAGTAAGAAAACATCATATATAGTTAACTATAAACATGATATGGTAATCAAAAGTACTACATAGTTGGGTTAATGGGATCCACAATTAAAATACTCTCACTTGCACTAGAGACAACTTGCTATCCAAACATGTTATCTCTCACATGATCAAATTCATGTTTCTACTGAGTCATGGATATAGTTGTAGAGCCTCCCATGAATCCTTTGTGAGGCTATTTTGCTATAGTGACATCATCTCCTAGAGTAAATCTTTTCAAGAGATGGTATCCCTGAGTATATCCCTTTTGTCCACATTCATAACATGACATCTTGTCTAGTAAGAGTATCATAATTTACATTATTATAATACTATACATATGAGGTGTGATTGCAATAACTGAATCAAATCATTGCATTCAACTACTTCTTGGATACCTCTGAAGCTACAAAAATCTTAGGATTTATTAGTATGGCAACCATTGGTTTACATGATATTGTCTGGCTCATCACCTTAGCCTATCAGAGATACTGGGTCACATGGATCTAAGGAAGGATAATTTGTATTCCCAAAAAACCGGTATCCTTTATTCTCCACTTACTAGGTACATATCGTTTGTACTTTCCAAAGTATAATACTGTAGTTTTGACTGCATCACTTTCAGTTCTCCTGGATATAATTGAAATTTTCCTTATATAAAGTATATCCTAGAAATATCAATTTTTTTACATATTATGGAATACATGATTGATCAATCACATAATAATATGGATTTCGACTAAACAAATTTATCTCCTCTCATTCCCGGTACATGTCAACCTGTAGGGATAGATTCCATATGACATTGGTAAAAATCCCTCTCTTGAATTATTCCATCTTTTATTTCATCAATACCATGTCACTATTTATACGATTGACTGGGTCCAAAAAACTAGTAGATATACCACAACAAATCATATTCATTTGAACATAAATTGATACTTTAAGTCAATAACTTGCAAATAAATTTTATCCTAGTATTATCTAACTTGAAGAGAAATAGACATTTTCCATAATTTACCTAACAATTTCACATGGAAAATATTAGTACTCCCACTAACCTTTGGTAGACACATGAAAAACATTAATTCCAAATGAATACTTTATGATCTTATTTCCTACTTTAATCCTAAATAAAATTTGAGTTACTTTTAACTTTTATTATCATTATATTACATGATCATCCCTTTCTAGTTTCTTTATATAGACACCTTCCATGATTGTTGGTCATGAAATCCAATTCTAAATAATATGATCGTAGAAATTATCTATGAAAAGTAAAAATTCTAATGGATTTAGGAATATCGACTTGGTATAACCAATTAAGCCTTATCGGTAATACAGTTGTACCATCCATATATCATTTCACTTGAATACTCACCATAGTATTCGTAATAAAAATCCCCTTCGCATTTGGACACATGGAATCCATTATTGAATTTTAGTTTCTCTTTCCAATATTAGATAATTTCCATGCACTTATTACTTGTAGGTATTATTATTCTTACTGAATAATTTATCAACATCCACGGTGAATACAAAGCAATCACTCTCGTTTTATCCATCCTACGTAGTATGTGTCTCTATAACATTGTTGTTCCATATGCGCTTGTGGGACTAGTTCTTATTCCAGCTACATGTGCATCATTATCATTGATTAAACCTAAGTCAATCTAGTTCCCACTATATAAAAATAGATGTGAATGGTTTTATAGAAATTTAGTCTATCACATGACTACCGCATTTATATCATAGGGATTTATTCAATAACATAAGCAATTGTTTGGATAATTACATTAGATACACACTGTGTTTGTTCTTGATGCAAGTTTGTCTATGCCTAACAAACTCTTTCCATCCAAACACATGTCCTTATGACATAATGAATTTCCATCATAATACTAATCTTATGATTTCTATAGTTAATTATAGTTGGAATATAATTATGGGATGTCACTATTATTTTAAAATCATGTCATGAAATATAATGGAAGTTTCTACATGCTGCAACATTGATACTACATACATCATAACTTTGATGTATAAAATGTGCATTTAATAATTTCTCCAAAATACATTTTTTTGATCAATGTTAATATATAAGACTTCATCATCGATACTCTTTATTAACATCAATTATGTGATGATAATAAGTTAATATTCATTTAGGAATTTCTCCATGCAACATTATATTGATCGGTGATTGCTTGGTCAAGATATTATTAGACATGCCGACCGCAAGCATCTCATATCTTCTGACCAAGAAAATATCATAATTCAATTTATCATTCCTTAATTAATTAAAGGAAACATATGTTGTATATTTTCCACAATATTACCATTGGAATAGTTCATGCATACTATTTGAACTAATTTCAAAAGGTTTGTGGAAAACCTTTATTTTTAAGGGGTTCTTTGTCCAAAAGAAAGACGTCAATAATACCAAAGGTGTTTAGATTTTCCAAGATTAAATTCATAACAAGTTATAAAACATGGATTCAACTTTTAGATTTACTTGATAATGAATTATCATTCCAAAATTGGGTATTAAAGTATTACACTTTTTATATTCATCAGGTATGGCCTATGATTCATGTATTGAACAACTATTACTTGAGTATTCTACACCACAAAAAAAATTAATTCTGGAAGCTAGAATAATGTCTCTATGTGTCCAAAGGACATGTGAGATAAATTATTTTGGTTATACTCAATAACATATTTTCAAGAATCATTCAGCTGGTAATATAGATTTCATGTACCTTTCATCACTGACTTCAGAATCACCGTTTTTTCATCCGCTTGGAGAATTCACCTTACTTCTAATAACTTTTCTATACATAAATGATTACTGTATTTAAATAAACATATATGAAAGGAACAATTTATTTAATACCCAGAATGTATGATTGAAAGATTAATTTTATATTGATGAATATACTTGAAGAAGAAGCGGGTACTTGCTTTGCTTATTTAGTTTCGTAAACATCCACAAAATTATTTCATGATAATCCTAGAAAATAACAACTCTTAATACATCTTTCATTTAAGGATGTTGAAAATGTGTCATTGGGGTGTCTTTCTATTTTCTTTTTTCATCTCATCTTTCGATTTTTTCTCCATAAGGATTAAATATGAATCTTTCTTTTCTATTCTTATTTACTTGGGGAACCTTACCATAATTGGTATTGAGGAGATTACTCAATAAAAGTTTATTTTGGTATCCTAAAACAAGACTTGAGTAAATATGTGAAAATGATATGAGAAAGGGGTCCATTGAAAGATCATGATCCATCTTTTAATTTACACATGCTGGTGTATCCATTTCCTTATATATATATTGCTTCACTTTATCTGCACCGAGTTTTCAGAGATGAAACGATATATTATATCATCCATGTAATGATGTTGTGACCACAACTTGTATTGGATTTTGATTATAACATAATGAAATGACCATCATATTCATTATATATGAGTCTCTTGTAAGAAATTTTACACCCTGTCTTCCTGAGGTTTTATAATGGGTATTGGAACACCATCACCTTGAATTTCGGTATCATAGTATTGTGCGCAAGTGCCTATAAAAGACTTGAAAACTCATGCTAGTGTGGACATTTACTTTTTTCTTTATTTATCGTGATATTAGATGTGGTATTACTTGACATTTTTCTACAAAAATTAAATTCTATCATATTAGTACTTTTTGTCTTGATTACTGATTTAGATATTTTGATTAATTAATTAAATCATTAATTGTATCCCACTATTTTATTGAATTCTATGTACCCTCAATTTTATAATATAAATAATTCATCGCTTGAGTATTCTAATGGAAAGGATATTGGAACCATCCCTTATAGTCGAAAAGCATTGGCTACACCACTAAATGGAGGGTTCCAGGTGGGCATTTGGCGGGCCAACTGCATTAACCTACGGTTCCTTGATCTGTTGAGTGAAGTCCCAAAATTCTAAAATTATAACTTGATTTAATCAATGTTTGCCTCTAAAATGATAGAATGTTAGCTTTGAGTAATACTTACTACCACTTTAGTTAGGTCAACCCACAACTCTCATAAGAACTCCTCGATAGTAAGAGGCACCTTCATCTTTGGCATGATGAGCATCCTGAAGACACGGTTTTGTCCAAATTTGAATGATGGAAGGAGGTTATGATTTAATATTTATTTTAGGGTTTTATTTTTTTTATATGATGAAAGAAATCATTTTCTATCTTCTAAGAAGGTACAATGTGATCAGACTCCCAACTAGCCAAGCAATAAATATAAAATATTCATCGCGTCACATGTTCATATTATACGTGAATCCTTTTTTATTATTCTATGTGATCGCATGTAAAGTACACCTTCAAAAAATAAGAAACGATAAAAAATTAAATGATAATATGATCATGAGCCAATACTAATCGTTAATCCATTTAGAGAAAAATGGATCAACCTAGTCAGTAGAGGTAATACCCTAAGGCGCGTTGCTTGCATCTCAAGTTGTAGCACCTACACATCCAATGCATCAATATCTTGTTTGGTGGGTCGACATAACATTGTGGGAAGTGTGTCACTCCCCATCTTCATTATTATATAACAGTACTCGTTCGAAGGAGAGGAGAACTCGGGAGTATAAAATACAACTCTGATGATGAACACACAATCTGTTGGGCAAAAATCCCTCAAGGTAACTTTGCAGCATTTTTTGGGTTGATTGTGTTTGTTGACAAAGCAGGTTTCCATGGAGAATTGTCGAGTTCCTGAGAAGTTGTTGACATTCCATGTTGACAATGAACTTTGACAAAGGAAAGGACGATCTGGAGGCGGTACAAAAGAGCAGTACAAGGTGGCGCCGTTTTCCAGTGTTTGCCAAATTTTTGGGCCTGAAAATCGCCAATGGAAAATGGAGTGATATGTTGTTGGCAAAGGTTGAGGAGAGAGAAATGAAGGAGGTGTGCGGAAAAATCAAGCGTGGCGCGCAAAACTAGAGGGTTGCGCGAAATCTTGAAGTGTGGCGCGCAAAACAGCGGGTTGCGCGAAATTGTATTTCGCGCAAAAGATGTTTCAAGGCCGAACGCTCGAAAATCGGTAAAGGCATGAGGCGCGCGAAATTTTGGAGGCGTGCGCGGAAAATTGAAGTGGCGCGCGAAATAGCAGATGAAGTATTTCGCGCAAGAGGTGTTACGAGGTCCGAAGCTCGTAAAATGTCAAAGGCATGAGGTGCGCGAAATTATGGAGCAGTGCGCGGAAAATGTTTGTGCGCGGAAGATCAAAGCGGATTACGCGCACAAGGAGGGTTTTTCGCGCGGGGTCGATTTTGCCTATAAATATGAAGTGACCCTCCTCCATCCGAGAGAGTTCAAGACATAGAAAATACCCGAGCTCTGGTGCGCGAAATTGAAGTTTGAAAGGGTGTTGCGCGTAAACTTAAAGTTTGCGCGTAAAGTCAGATTGCGCGAAAAGCAAAGGCTGCGCAGAAAGTTTTGAGTTGGCGCGTAAAAGGAAGGTTGCGCGAAAAGTGGATTTCGCGCAAAGGCAGTGAATTGCGCGCAAGGCAGTTTCCAGGCTGCGCGTAAAATTTGAAGGTTGCGCGAAAAAGGAATTTCGCGCAAAGCATAGAAATTGCGCGCAAGGCACCGTAAGGGTTGCGCGTAAAACTTGAGGTTGCCCGGTACATCCGGTGCAAAGTGAGATTCATCTGCGGGTGAAAGTTGGACTTCAATAGAGCATCTACATACAGAGAAAGATGCATTCCTTAATGGAAATGAAGAGACCTACAGGTCTATAAACTGTGAGTGAATCCCTTCCAAGAGCAGTGAGCTTAGGAAGAGGAAGAAGGTGATCCTCTCCACCGGCAGTGAGCCAGAGAGAGAGAAACAGGGAGTGACCCTTGGGAAAGCAGTGAGCTGACCCTAAACCTTGTATAGGCAGTGAGCCTGGGCATAGAAGTGATCTAGCCCGAACATTGTAATCCACAGCTAGTGAAGTTTAGTGGACTTGGTACGACCGGCAACCTGTCGGCGTATGCTCCTTGGACGTAGCCCTTAGCGGTGAACCAAGTAAAATTGTTGTGTCCTGTGCTTGCTTTACTTTCTGTTTATATTGTGCAGCAGGAAAGAGAGAGAAGAGTGTTTTGCTTAACAGCGAAACAAGATCAGAACGGGCTTTAATTTTTAATTAGTCATACCCTGATTCACCCCCCCCTCTCAGGGTATTCAGCCTAGTGGACCTAACAAGTGGTATCAGAGGGAAAGGTTAACAGTTGGTCTTCTCTCAATGGAGGTCACTAATCATAGAGGGATTCCGATCTTCGACGGATGTAATTTTCAGATATGGAAGAATCGAATGCAACACTATTTCCGATCTTTGGGAATGGATGTGTTTTCAGCAGCTATGCATGGTATCACAGCTGATATTACTAGTGGTGCATTATCAGAAGCTGAGCACAAAGAGTTGGATGCTGATTCCAAAGCAATAAATGCCTTAGGGGGAGCACTCTCTAATCCCATTTATACAAAGGTGATGTCATGCAAAACGTCACATGCCATGTGGGAAAAACTTTTGAATATTTATGAAGGGGATACAAAAGTCAGAGAGGCAAAGCTGCAAGTGTTGTGGAACAAGTATGAAGATCTCAAAATGAACCCGAATGAGTCTGTTGATGCATTCTTTGACAGGGTAAATGCTGTGGTAGAAGACATGCGGGGTCTTGGAGAAATTATCGAAGACATTAAAATCGTAAAGCGCATCTTGAGAAAGCTTCCACCTCGGTTCAATCCGAAAGTTTCTGTGTTGGAAGATAAAGATCCGAAAGAGCTAACATTGGATAACCTACACAGCACTCTTGTTGCATATGAAATGAGAAATGATGACAACGATGCTGTGGAAAAGGGGAAATCCAAAGAGGTGGCATTTAAGGCCATGAAGAGGCTCACTATTGAAGATTCTAAGGAGGAAGAAGAGTCAGATGAGGTGATGTCGTTCCTTTCTTCAAATCTGCAAAGAGGAAAAGGAAAGTTTAAAGGGAAACTTCCACTAGCATGCTTCCGATGCGGAAAGGTTGGTCATCTTGCTGCAAGATGCCCCAAAAAGTTTCAAGAAGAAAGCGATGAAGATGAAGTTGAGATTCCCATGAAAAAATCTTCAGCCTATGTGAAAGGGAAGAAGAAGTTCAAGAGAAATTTCTTTAAAAAGAAGAATCTTCTTTCCCAAGAAATTGATAGTTCAGCTGAGTCTGAGGGTGAAGAAGTTGAAGAGATAGAAAACTGTAGAGATCGTGGTCAAAATGCGATGGTGGCTGTTGCTAGTAGCACTCTAGAAAAGAAAGAAACTGAAACTGATGAAGAAGAAGAAGAAATTGAAGGGAGAGTTGACATGGAAGCTGAATTAGAAGCAGCTCTTGAAGAGATAGATGTTTGGCGAGCAAAAACAAAGAAAGCCAATAAGATAGTACGTGATGCCAAACTCTACATGCAACAACAAGAAGAAGAGAAGTCTGAGCTTGAGAAAGAAATTGAAAATCTTAAGTCTTCCAGGCCAGAGCGCACAGAAAAGGTTGATGAGCATAAGCTCAAGATTGAAGAGCAGAAAAGGGAGATCGACTGCTTGAGTAGAAAAGTGAAAGATCACGTCAAGCGTATTGAAGAGCTTGAAGAGGAAGTTGTCGGTCTGCGGAGAAAAGTAAAAGACCAGGAAAAACCTTTGAATCCCAACACATTCTTGGGAAATCAGGTCGTTACGAAGACGGAAAAGAAGAAAGAAGAGCCTAGTAGTTCAGCAGGAAAGAAGCAGCAATTGAACTCAGATGTTAAGGCTGATTCATGGCTTAATCAGAAACAAAAATCTACGGCAGTTGAAGTTAGACCGCAAGCACTTGTTCCGAGATTGAAAGTGGATTTGAGCACAAAGCAGAATCGGAATACTCAGAGATCCAAAGGGGAAACTCGTAGTGCTGAAGTAACACGAAGGAATTCACCTTATATCAGGTGTTACTGTTGTGGAAAGATGGGACATTCACAGTATGTGTGTTCCATAGCCAAAAGATATCGAAGGGAACAAGAACAGAGATGGCAGCCAAACAGAGAACGGTTTCCCAGAACATTTTTTGAAGGACACTGTTTTTGGTGCGGAGGATTTGGACACATGGCTAGGTACTGCACTCCGGCCATTCAGAAAAATGTGTCAAAGCAGAATCAAAATGATCGCAAGCAGCAGATCAGTAAACCGACAAGTGAGTTAAAAGTTCAGAACAGATTTGCAGTTTTGCAAGATGAAGCTGGTCCATCATACTCTGAGAAAGAACAGAAGCCTCAATCCATGCCGAGTATGAAAGAAAAAGTATGGACTAGGAAGAAGAAAACTGAGAAGGCCGTAGTTGCTGAAATTGCCCTTAAAGCATCAGATCGTTCTGGTGTTTGGATCCTTGACAGTGGTTGCACATCCCACATGACGGGTAATAAGGATCTGGTTACAGGCATAAAATATGACAAAGAAGGAGTTGTCAAGTTTGGAAATGATGAAGGCCTGAAGATTGTTGGCTCAGGAAAATCCAAGTTTGGGGGCAAAGAAATGAGACATGCTGATGTCTTGGTGGTAGAGGGTCTCAGTCATAATTTGCTTAGCGTCAGTCAACTATGTGACTCTGGGCACTCTATACTTTTTACCAAGAAGATGGGTTTTGTTAAAGGAAAAGATGGAATAGTCATTCTTCAGGGAAAACGAACAAAGGGGAATCTTTACCTGGTAGGTGGGGAAGAAGATTCATGCCTTTTATCCAGAGAAGAAGAAAATCAGCTGTGGCATAAGCGACTTGGTCATCTATGTCAACCATCTATGGAAGATCTGGTAAAGTGTGATGCTGCTAGAGACCTTCCCAAACTATCACGTGATCGCACTCATACGTGTGATTCTTGTCAACAAGGGAAGATCATCAGGAAGACATACAGGCCAAAGGAACAAAAAGCAACTCGAGTGCTCGAATTGGTGCATGCTGATGTATGTGGACCTATCTCACCACGAGCTATAGATGGGCAAAGGTACTATGTTCTTTTCATTGATGACTACAGCAGAATGGCCTGGGTATTCATCATTACCCATAAGACAGAGGTGTTCAGTTGCATAAAGCAGTACAGGAGGGAATCAGAAAAGATGCTTGGGCAGAAAATTCTGAAGTTTCGTACTGATAACGGTACAGAATTTACAAACAATCAGGTTGAAAACTATCTCGAGAAACATGGGATAAGGCATCAAGTTTCATCAGTAAGAACTCCCCAACAGAATGGAGTGGTAGAAAGGAGGAATCGGATCATTAACAACATGGCCAGAACAATGCTTATTGATAAGGACCTACCAGAGAAATTTTGGAAGGAAGCAGTTTTGACATCGGTCTATGTTTCAAACAGGTCCCTGTTATGTCCGAAGCAAGGGAAGACTCCGTATGAACTGTGGTACGGAAAGAAGCCAACGTTGAAATACTTTCGAATCTTTGGAAGTAAGTGTTTCATTCTCAACAAAGAACATCATAGGAAGTTCGAGGCACGAGGAGATGAAGGGATATTCCTTGGCTATTCAGGGAAAAGCAAAGCATATAAGTGCTTCAACAAGAGGCTGGGAAAAATTGTTGAGAGTAATGATGTCACTATAGTCGAAAATGAACAGACTGCTCAACGACCCAGTGAACAGTTCCTGGATGAAAGTGATGATGAGGTAAGCAACCCAGGGGGAGCAGAAGTGGCAGAAGCTGACTCAGAAGAAGATACTGATGATGAAGAGGAAAGTGTCAAGTCGGTGTCTGCGAGGAAGACAAAGAGTCGAGCTGAGATTGATAGGCAGAACATCATTGGTGATCAAACAGCTCCAGTTCAGACTCGAAGAATGAAATCACCACAGCAAGCATCGTTTTTGTCTCAAGTGGAGCCGAAATGTTTTTCTGATGCAGCTGAAGATGAAAACTGGGTTCAGGCCATGAACGAAGAGCTTGATCAGATTGAGAAGAACCAGACATGGGAGATTGTTTCGAGGCCAGCGGACAAGAATGTCATTGGGACCAAATGGGTCTATCGCAACAAGATGAATGAAGATGGCACAGTGATTCGGAACAAAGCACGACTAGTGTGCAAGGGGTACTCCCAAATCGAGGGAATTGATGTTGATGAGACATTTGCACCGGTTGCAAGGCTGGAGACAATAAGATTATTCCTAGCCATCGCAGTGCAAAGGAAGTTCAAAGTGTTCCAGATGGATGTCAAATCCGCATTCTTGAATGGGGTTCTGGAAGAGGAGGTGTATATTGAGCAGCCAGATGGTTTTCTCATTCATGAGGATGAGAACAAAGTTTGCAGGCTGAAGAAGGCATTGTATGGGCTGAAACAAGCACCAAGGGCATGGTACTCAAGGCTTGATCAGTACTTGAAGAAGCTTGGTTTTCAGCGTGGAGGAGTTGATTACAATCTCTATTTCAGTAATGACAGTAATCAAAGGATGATGGTGTTGGTTTATGTCGATGACATAATATTTGGTGGATCAGATGAAGCTCAGTGCAGACAGTTTTCTGAATTCATGAAAAATGAGTTTGAAATGTCAATGATTGGAGAGCTAACGTTTTTCCTTGGTCTACAGGTCACACAAGGAAGGAATGGAACATTCATTTCTCAATCTAAATATGCCAAGGAGGTCCTGAGAAGGTTTGGAATGGAAAATTCCAAGGAGATGAAGACTCCGGTGGCTACCCGGATGAAATTATCAAAAGATGAGGATGACAAGACAGTTAATATCACAGAATACAGGCAAATCATTGGAAGTCTGTTGTACTTAACCGCAACAAGGCCTGATATTGTTTTCGCCACATGCCAAGCAGCGAGATATCAAAGTAATCCCAAGGAAAGTCACATGCTCGCAGTAAAAAGAATACTTCGGTATATTAAGGGCACGGTGGACTTCGGCTTGACATACAATGACAAATCTCAGACAGAGTTATTGGGGTACACTGATGCAGACTGGGCCGGTTCAGCCGATGATAGAAAATCAACGTCAGGTGGTGCATTCTATCTTGGTGGATTGTGTATTTCTTGGCTAAGCAAGAAACAAGATTGCATTTCATTGAGCACCGCAGAAGCTGAGTATATTGCGGCCACTCAAGCATGCACACAGTTATTGTGGATGAAGCAGCAGCTTGAAGATATGGGAGTTGAAGTGAAGTCTCCGATCGGAATCCAGTGTGACAACTCAAGTGCTATAAATCTTAGCAAAAATCCCGTCCATCATTCAAGGACAAAGCACATTGAGATTAAGTATCATTTTATTAAGGAGAAGGTTGAGCAGGGAATTGTAAAGTTGGAGTACGTGCCTACAGAACTACAGGTTGCAGACATTCTGACAAAGGCCTTACCCAAGGAAGCTTTTGAGAGGCATCGACTGGCTCTGGGAGTTCAGTCGATTCCCCGCACTTGAAATTGTGTGGATGTGGGACCCCCCCCCCCCCCCTCTCCCCGAGGTATGGTGTGTTTTTCCCTAATGTGTAGATATGTGTTCTCTACTATGTTACAGACTACAAAGGCGTGACCTTTGGGTTCGTTGACAAAGGGGGAGAAAAGTGCTTGAAAAGTGCTTGACAAAGGGGGAGAAAAGTGTTTGTTCAAGGGAGAAAATAGTGCGGAGATTTGATAAATCATACTTGTTACGGGGAGAAGCTGACAGGTGGAGCAGCCAGAAAGGGGGAGCAATGAGAAAGGGGGAGTGTATTAAATCTGACGATGCTAGAAGTGATCGATCAAATCATAGAAATCACGACAGCTGAGGATCGTGATAAAAGCAGAACAGTGGTGTAGGAATGGTGTGAGACGGTGTCCAGCTATCAACAATCGGTATCAACTTAAGAATTCACCGATTGGTATCAGTGTGGTTCAACAACTGGTTTTATTTTAAGAATTGGTATCAGGGTGGAATCGACAATTGGGGTCTGACATGAAGTGATTCATTGATGAGCTTTTCATACTACTCTTGTTTCTCACGCCGAGCATTGCTCATGTGGGCTTAGAGTACATGTTAAGTGAATCCTTGAACGCTATCATAATCGCAAGAGGCGAATGGTGGTAGCAGCTGGAAGAAGACTCAGTGAGGTATCAAAGTGCAGAAAATATTTCTGAGCAGAGTTGTGAAGAGTTGTCAACAAACCCAAAGGGGGAGATTGTTGGGCAAAAATCCCTCAAGGTAACTTTGCAGCATTTTTTGGGTTGATTGTGTTTGTTGACAAAGCAGGTTTCCATGGAGAATTGTCGAGTTCCTGAGAAGTTGTTGACATTCCATGTTGACAATGAACTTTGACAAAGGAAAGGACGATCTGGAGGCGGTACAAAAGAGCAGTACAAGGTGGCGCCGTTTTCCAGTGTTTGCCAAATTTTTGGGCCTGAAAATCGCCAATGGAAAATGGAGTGATATGTTGTTGGCAAAGGTTGAGGAGAGAGAAATGAAGGAGGTGTGCGGAAAAATCAAGCGTGGCGCGCAAAACTAGAGGGTTGCGCGAAATCTTGAAGTGTGGCGCGCAAAACAGCGGGTTGCGCGAAATTGTATTTCGCGCAAAAGATGTTTCAAGGCCGAACGCTCGAAAATCGGTAAAGGCATGAGGCGCGCGAAATTTTGGAGGCGTGCGCGGAAAATTGAAGTGGCGCGCGAAATAGCAGATGAAGTATTTCGCGCAAGAGGTGTTACGAGGTCCGAAGCTCGTAAAATGTCAAAGGCATGAGGTGCGCGAAATTATGGAGCAGTGCGCGGAAAATGTTTGTGCGCGGAAGATCAAAGCGGATTACGCGCACAAGGAGGGTTTTTCGCGCGGGGTCGATTTTGCCTATAAATATGAAGTGACCCTCCTCCATCCGAGAGAGTTCAAGACATAGAAAATACCCGAGCTCTGGTGCGCGAAATTGAAGTTTGAAAGGGTGTTGCGCGTAAACTTAAAGTTTGCGCGTAAAGTCAGATTGCGCGAAAAGCAAAGGCTGCGCAGAAAGTTTTGAGTTGGCGCGTAAAAGGAAGGTTGCGCGAAAAGTGGATTTCGCGCAAAGGCAGTGAATTGCGCGCAAGGCAGTTTCCAGGCTGCGCGTAAAATTTGAAGGTTGCGCGAAAAAGGAATTTCGCGCAAAGCATAGAAATTGCGCGCAAGGCACCGTAAGGGTTGCGCGTAAAACTTGAGGTTGCCCGGTACATCCGGTGCAAAGTGAGATTCATCTGCGGGTGAAAGTTGGACTTCAATAGAGCATCTACATACAGAGAAAGATGCATTCCTTAATGGAAATGAAGAGACCTACAGGTCTATAAACTGTGAGTGAATCCCTTCCAAGAGCAGTGAGCTTAGGAAGAGGAAGAAGGTGATCCTCTCCACCGGCAGTGAGCCAGAGAGAGAGAAACAGGGAGTGACCCTTGGGAAAGCAGTGAGCTGACCCTAAACCTTGTATAGGCAGTGAGCCTGGGCATAGAAGTGATCTAGCCCGAACATTGTAATCCACAGCTAGTGAAGTTTAGTGGACTTGGTACGACCGGCAACCTGTCGGCGTATGCTCCTTGGACGTAGCCCTTAGCGGTGAACCAAGTAAAATTGTTGTGTCCTGTGCTTGCTTTACTTTCTGTTTATATTGTGCAGCAGGAAAGAGAGAGAAGAGTGTTTTGCTTAACAGCGAAACAAGATCAGAACGGGCTTTAATTTTTAATTAGTCATACCCTGATTCACCCCCCCCTCTCAGGGTATTCAGCCTAGTGGACCTAACACAATCCCTTATACATATAATGACACTTTTGACGACTCGAAGATCGTGTTTTATTTAAAATACTCATTACAAACCATCCAATAATTAAATAAAAAAAATACACCAAACATGCATTGGTTAGTTCATGGGCTCATGACTGGTCAAATACACCTTAAAATTGTATATTACGATAAATATAGAAATTAAAATTAAACTTGAATTACATTTTTTTGAGGGAATTTTATTGAATTAGAATTAACTATTTTATTAATTCAATAATTTATTGTCATTCGGTCCCAAAAATAATTTAATTTTAAAACCAAAAATTATGTTAATTAATTAATTTAATTAGTCATAAAAATTAATTTATTCAACATGCAACATTCAAATAATTTTTAAATCAAAAATTAATATTTAATTATTTTAATTTAAAACCGAAATTAAAATAATTACTTCAATTAAATTTTTATCATATAAAAATAACTAGTCCCCGAAAAACCCCGAGAGGGGCCGCTGTGGGTCTGCCGAGACTCATCCAGGGCAGGACGGACCCGCCAATGATCATTTTGGGGAAAAGAGCACGAGGAAGAGGTTACCTATCCCCCAGGAGAATCAGGCCGCGCTCCGAGCGCTGGGAAGGGCGATGTCCCGGAAGCGGGGGGCTGCGACGTCGGCCGGATATACCAGGCGGTGCTGGATCTGGATATGTCCATATTTGAGGCGCCACTATCCGGTGGTGGCCCCACCATATCTGACCTGTTAAAGGCTACTAGCCAAAGGAGTGGAAGGCACTGCAGGGGTCGTGGCCAGGGAAGTCAGCCGCGGAAGGGAAGTCGGCTGACGGGGTCCGTCGTGGAGCAGGGTAGTCGGCACGTCGAAAGCTGAGGACAGGGGTCTGCGGCGCCGCAAGGTCTGGACAAGGCCGGAAAAGGCACGTCTGCATGTTGTACATCATTGCATAGTGGTCGGATCCGAGGTGCGGCACCCGATCAGAGGAACTGGTAAGTGGCCGGTCTCCCATATCCAGGGAGGCACAGATGAAGAGGTCGACCGACGGGTTCATCTAAACAAAGCGGCAACGGAGCTCGCCGTAGCAGTGTCAGGATCCCGGTGTCCGGCTTGGCGCAGCGGCCAGAGGGGATGCTGGTGGGGCTACATGGACGCACAAGGACGGTGACCGGCGGGGTCTCAGACCTGCGCGATGAAGGGGCAGCCAGGAGGATCTCGCTGTGGTGGGTGGTCACCTGACGCTTGAAGAGGGGACGTATGGCTGATAGACGAGGGGACCGACAGTGCTCAAGAGCTTCCGCCTGAAGGAGGGAGGCACAAGGTTCAATCGACCAGGATGGCCCTACACTTGACCTTTTTTTTTTGTTGACCCGTGAAAATGGGTGAAGCCACCCTTTTTTGTTTTGTCCCAGCCTTGACACGCCATCCCCCATCCGTTACAATTATTCTAATCATAGCATAGTATGTTAGAAAAACATTATTATTATTATAAATACAATTACATAATTATTTAATTAATAAAATTAATTTATTAATTTACACAAATCTGTGGAAATATTTCACCGGCCGGATAAACCTATTCTGGCTAATAAAATTCGGACTAAGGACAGGGTATTTAAAAACATTTATTCTTTGTGTTAATATCCAAAAATATTTTTTCCAGTCCAAATTTAAAACTTCTGATGGCGGTAACATGATCATCCGATGTTTGATTGAATCACTGTCTGTGGCTTTGGGACTGGATCGACACCCTTTTTCAAATTTACTGAAAATTTAATCATATCTTGCCTTAAATTAATCAATCGTTTCTATTATACCGATTAATGGTATCATAAGCATAGTGGAATCTCCGAAGACAATATTTTTAAAATTTCCTCTCATGATCGACATGAACCCATCGATGTCGGTGGATCATTTCCCGATTAAAGTCAATGATCTCGCATGAAAAGTTGTATGCATAAAATTAAAACCATCAATACCTTTTTTGTTCCCAAGCCATTCTCATCATCTGCTTTTCATTAGTGATTGCTACTTGAAGAATCCAAATATGAATTCTACTAGATCAACCACACGCACTTATACCATCTATGGGAGTGTCAATCATCAAAATCCTAGGTCGAGTGTGGAGATCCAACAATGCCTTTGATGCTCCGACAATCACTACATAGCCATGCTCACGATGCAAGAGTAAGAGCTCGATCCAAACTCCTGGATCCATAGCCTCTCTCTCTAGAACATGGGAGAGAGAAGAGGATTGACAAATCCCATGAATAGTCCATTTTGAGTGCCTCTCCACTTCTATATATACTGCGTTAAGGAATTACCTTTTATTTCTGCTTCAGGCCCTGAATAATTAACGCATTATAAACAACATATTATGTCTACTGTACTGAGTCATAAAAAATTATTATCATTTTCCTGTTATATGAAAAATATATTATCTGATAATAATTGAGTCATTAACTAGACTCGTTGTTCACGAAAATATTAAATGAATCATGAATATTTTAAACTAATATTTATTCAATTAATATTTTTCTTGTATTTAATTTAAAACTTATAAATACATTTAACAAATAAAATCAATGCAAATTATTCTAAACTTGAATAATATGAATTTGTTTATTCCACTGTTGATCGTAATCCTGAACACCATTGTCGGGGCCCACCATGTCCAATATACATATTCAACTGAAATGGGACGATTCTGGAATATGATATTTTGTGTGACCCTCAAGGGTCTTATCTCAATAGTAGTGAATACTATTCACTGACCTAGACTGGGATCTACCAACCCATCAGGACCCCTAAAGAAAAAAGTATGGTCAGAGTAGTTATAACCAACCTATGGACACACATTGTGTTATATCACTACTACAAAAAACGAGCTTTATCAGCGCTCAAAACAGGCTTTAACAGCGCTAAAAAAGTATTGTAAAGCTCGGCGCTGATATAGGGGGTCCCTTTTATCAGCGCTAAAAAAATGTGTAGATAAAAGACCCCTTTATCAGCGCTTTTTTTAGCGCTGATAAAAGTGGCCTTTATGAGTGCTTTTTAAAAGCGCTGATAAAAGTAAAAATAAAATCAAAAAAGAATAAAAAAAATTATATAATGCGGGGAGAGCTTTTAACAGCGCTTAACCCCCCTATCAGCGCTAGGCAGTCTCCCGCGTGTTGTCCTACCCGCGCATCCTCACACGCGCGCACCCCTTTGCTTCCACCCGAACTCGAACCAACGACCTCCCACCTTTCGCGGCTGCACCTTTACCACTAAGCCATTTTGTTTTTTTCTCTATTTAATGATATATATATATATATATAGTTATATTTATTCGTATATTGATATAGATTCATATTAATATAAATATATTTATTAATATATTAATATACATATATTCATTCGTATATTAATATATATATATATATAGTTATAATTTTTTATCCGTATATTTATTTGTATATTAATATATACTTATAAGATTAGTTTTAAATACATTTATGAAATATGTTTTTATGTGTGTTTATAAATAAATAAATAAATACATACATACATATATACAACACACACACAGACACAGACACATATATATTTACGAATAAATACATATATATGTGTATTTGAAAATCCATAGAATGTTAAAATGACCATAACATATAACTCAGAAGCCCGTTTCAACTCCACAACCAGTCAAATCAAAGAAAATGAATCAATATTCGATATGATATGTGGTACAGGCCTAACGGACATCCGGATCAGAAGTTATACTTGTTTTAATGTTAACAAATCAGGGTATCCCGACTAAAAACTCAAATTTGGAGGCCTTATGGGCCTTTTTTGGCCTCATAAAAAGTGAGAGAAGGTTTGCTTCAATCACCAACACGTAGAGCTCGTCGCATGATTCGATTTGATATGTTGTAGAGCTCAAACGGACACCCATATCAAATGTTATGTCCGTTTGATGTTTGAGTTACATTTTCAACTTATTTTAGATCTTTTATTAATTGTTTTGATTTTTTTTGTGTTTTCAAATTGTTATTAAATGATTTTTAATCAATAATAATTAGCAAATTATTAATTAATAATATTTTTTTAATATTTTAAAGCCATTTTCACTAAATTTCTTATATATTAAATGTAATAGTCTATTTATACGTATCTAAAACATATTTAAAAAATATATATTATATTTATATCAATATAAATATACTTATATAACAATATTTTATTTTTCATGATTTTTTTGAAACATAAAATTTATCACCGGTAGCAAAAAAGCGCTGATAATTCCCCCCTTTATCTGTGCTACTAAAAGAAGCGCTGATAATGGGACCCCCTTTATCAGCGCTAAAAATAACGCTGATAAAGGGGGGGGCTTTATCAACGTTTTTTTAGCGCTGATAATAGGGTAGCGCTTCCCTTGCATGTTTTTGTAGTAGTGTATAATCTCTTTATATTTCATATCTCATAATACATGATGCACACCAATGTCATTGACCTTTTCTTGCATTATTATTTATTGACCTAACTTGATGGATTTACCCTTAACATCCAAGTCCCACTACCACAAAACAGGGTTTCTGCAACGCCACCCTTTATCAGCACTTTTTTTAGCACTGATAAAGGCACCCCCTTTATCAGCGCTTTTTTAGTAGCACTGATAAAGAGAGAGCTTTATCAGTGTTTTTTTCATAACGGTGGTAAAGTGTATATTTCCGAAAAATATATATTTCATAAAAAATAATATAATGATATAAATATAATATATATTTTTTAAATATGTTTTAGATCAATTTGATATGTGGTAGATGCAAAACGGACACCCAAAGTAGAAATTATGGCCATTTGGAGGGATTAAGGATCTTTTCATGCTTTGAAGAATAAGATAAGGTATTCAAGTGGTCACTGGAGTGAAGTTCTAGTCATAAGCTTCGATTTGATATGTCGTAGAGGAAAAACGGTCACCCGGAGCAGAAGTTATGGCAAAACGGACACCTCGAGCCAAACTTATGACCATTCAGAGGGATTTTGGGCCTTTTTGGGCCTTCAAGAATGTGAGAAGGGGTTCTAGTGGTCACCAGAGTGTTTATATTTTTACAAGTTTTGATTTGATATGTGGTAGAGCCAAAATGGACACCCGGATCAGAAGTTATTATCGTTTGAAATTGAGCAACCCTCCTAGCGCCTAAAAAACTAAGAAACCCGTAACTCACTAAAACGAGCATAACTTCTGCTTCATGTGTCTGTTTGAGCATCATGACCAGTCAAATCGAAGCTCGTGAGACGATTGAGGACCAAGTCCAATCGAAACAGTGATAAGATCAATGAAACAAATGATATATTAGTTATATCACTCTAAAAAAACTTCAACTTCAAACAGCCACAACTTTCGCTCTGAGTGTCTGTTTGGGCTCTACCACATATCAAATCGAAGGCAGCGAAGAGATATACATAGTTTACTGATCGGATCATAGTTTATAATATATACTAGACCCTAAAACCCCAAAAAACCATCAAAATTCCTCCAAAAATCAGTTTCCGTGTCCGGCGTCCTGTCAAATTTTTCTTAAAACGACAATAACTCCCGATCTGTGTGTCTATTTGGACTCCTCCACATGTTATATCATAGTTCATTCCATGAGATTCAGTTTGAATAGTCACAAAGATAAAACTAACACCTATATCAGAAGTTTTTCCCGTTTCAGTGACTCCACGACTTGTTAGGTTTTTCAAGCCCCCATTTCTACCACTTTTGTCCTGTCAGCTGTTTTTTCAAACAGTTGTAACTTATGATCTACCTGTCCGTTTGACAGTCACCACCTATCATATCAAATCTCTTTGATGATATTCGATTTAACTAGTCACGGAGCTGGAACGGACTCTCGGATCAGATGTTTTCATTATTACCCTAAGTTTATAGTTTATTTGACTTTCTAACTATATTAACAGGTTTGGAGGGTTTCTCCATTTTTACCTCATTTTCAGGTTTTTAGGGCTTGTTATCATTTTTCATAATGTACTGTTATTTATGATAAAATATATAACAATATATACATATTTTTTATATATTCACACATAAAAATTTAATTTTATAAATAAATAATTACACATATTTACATATAAAATATATTTCTCAATATATAAGTCTTATCTAAATAAAAAACTAATTTCCATTTTATTTAAAATACAAATATATGAATATTTATATACCTATATAATATGTACATGTATATATATATATATATATTTGTGTGCGTCTGTATTGACAAACTGATATATATTATCTATATATTTTAAACATATGTATATACATATTAATATATTATATTTGTATATATATATAAATATGTATAATTATACTTACATATACACATATAATATGTGCATGTGTGTATGTGCGTGCACGTGTGTATGTTCTATATATGTATTTATTTATTTATAAATACACACAAAAAGCATATTTTATAAATGTCTTTAAAACTGATCTTATAAATATATATTAATATACGAGTAAATATATATATATATATATATATATATATATAGATATATTAATAAATGAAGAGAAAATCAATATGGTCGAGTGGTAAAGGCTTAGGCGCGCAAGCAACATGTCCCAAGTTCGAATCTAGGGGGAGGCAGGTCGCACATGCGGGTGGGGAATAAGGGCTAGCATTGTTAAAGGGGGTTGGGGCGCTGTTAAAGGTGGGAGGGGGGGGGGTGTTGAAGGGGGATTCAAGGGCTGTTGAAGCCCCTCCCCGAATTGCTGAAAATATATTTTTTATTTTTTTAATGTCTTTTTAACATTTATCAGTACTTTTAAAAAAGTACTGATAAAAGTGGCCTTTTATCAGTACTAAAAAAAGCACTTATAAATGACCCATTTATCAGCGATTTTTTAGTGCTGATAAAATATCCTTTTATCAGTGATTTTTTTAGTGCTGTCAAAAAGGGTCTTTATCAGTGCTTTTTTTAGTGCTGATAAAAGAAACCCCCTTTATCTTCATTGAGATTAACAATGCTTTTTTAGTGCTGTAAATAGACTTTTCTAGTGCTGATAAAGGCCATATTTGCAGTGGTGTCCATGGTCTTATGAAGATACTACCATCCTTATCAATGTTGCCTGAGATTTATAACATCCTTAATATGGAAGCAACAAATCCTTTATTGACCATTCAACCAATTCCATACCTCCAATGATGTACCAAACACAAGCTAAATCAACATTATTTAATTATCATGGTTTTTTCCTAGCATCAACCTACGCGATCAAATGGAACACATTGGAAATGATCTCAGGCCAGGAGACCATTACAGATGTCTGTAGATAGGAACATCCAATAAAACACAAAACATGTAGTGTTCCTATTGGTGGGCATGTCCTCATGATCTCAGTACTAGAGATCACTAAGTCCAAAATTCATGAGAAGATGTCTCAATACTTATGATCCCCCATCACATGATAGTCAAACATCTTGTGTGTCCAGTCAGTATGATGTATCTAGACCATATAACATATATTTAAGAATAATTTCATTGTATCTTGAGGTTCTAATTATAGGCTGGGATCTGATGTAACCTTTTGATACTACAATTAATATATGTAAATTACCATTAAATAGTGGATGTATAAATATCTACACTATAAGGGTAACAAAAAATCATGCATAAATAACTGTACATGTGATATGGTAATCAAAAGTACTTCATAGTTGGGTCCCGGGCACCCACTATTACAACAATAAATTTATACATTCAAGGCTGAGTGGTATTCCCCAAGAACAATCATGAGGAGTTATTTAGAGACTTCCTCTACTTGAGATATGAAGAGAATCCTGTTGTAACCAATATGTATCATGACATGCATAGGTAATATTGGTAGCTAAGAATAAAGTACATATCCATTTTTTCCTGATCCTCTAACTGTCATGAGTTTAACGCCAAGCACCGACATCCTTTTAGTCTAATGTAGTAGTCATTGAATCTAGAGTGGTTGTGGTATAAGGTAAATTTGGATTTTTTGATAGTCCTAATAGGGAATATTTATAGGAGTGATATTGTTTGGGTTTTTATTGATCATCTGATGAAGGTACCCCACATCATACCCATAAAGGATTCTTCTATAATAGATGAGTTTGGAAGGTGTTGTAAGAATGAGAAAATACATCTCAATGGGGTGGCTTAGACCCTCTTATAAGATAGAGATCCCTATTTCCACATGAGGTTCTGGAAGGACCTTCAAAAAGTGCTGGGCACTCAGGTCCATTTGTGCATAGCTTATGTCCTATAAATAGATGGTAAATATCAATGTACTATATTGGTATATAATGATATTATATAGGAATGTGTACTCAATTTTGGGGTTCTTGGGGTGGTTAACCATCATTAGAAGAATTATCATTAATAAATAGTTAACTTGAGATTATCCAAAAGGCCCCGTTTGAGGATTTTTATTATAGATTGTTCTGATAACCCCTGTTCTGGTTGGAGGATAGAGGATCTGTAAAGATTTGACTAAGCCTTGTTTATGAGACCAGTATGAAGATATAGATTATCTATAGGTGGTTGGAAACTACTCATAGATGTAGATAGATCCTATATTGATCAGATATGACATCCATCGGAGTTTGAGGCTGGAGACAAAGTTTTCTTACGTATGTCGCAAAGGTTTGGAAAAAATAGATTTAGAATCAGGGAATGTTGGTTATGAAGTCTGTAGGGAAATTTAAAATTTTAGAGAAATTTATCCACTTAGCTTACTAAATAGATATTCCAAATAGGTACGACAAAAAAAAGATGTGTTCATTGTCTCTGAGATTTGATAGTATCACCTATACCCATCACATTGTAACGATGTTGATGATTTCAAGTTGGAGGGTGATTCATCCTTTGAAAAACATCATTTTCATACAGTGGACCTTTGTGAAATTACCTTTCAATGGAATAATTTCCCTCTATTACATATACTATGGAAACATAGGCTGAACCATGAGGAAAATTGGCAACAAGAGGTGGATATTTTAGCATTGTGTCTTGGAATTTTTATTGACTTTTCAGAAGATTCTTGGGAGGTTATCTTTAGGACCAACTGACTTATAGTTGGGAGGTTGTAAAACCTTACTCATATAGTGAGGTTCATTTTTCTTCAAATTATGCCAGATCCCCTTACTGTTTTACTTATAGATATGTCTAAGGGTGCATATGAGGTCTTAAGAGTCTTGAAGTATCTTGGGAAGAGGCTAGGGAATGTGGCGAAGAGGCTTCAATTCCATCAGTAACCGGTATCACAAGACTATCTAGCTAGTGGTCTTGTAGTTGATACCAATTTCTACATAAGGCCCATTGACTAGTGGGTCTTTTGTGTGTGTTTTTTAATCTGGTTACCTTATTAATTTTCCCCACAATTCTTTATTTATCCTTACCTAATTTTCTTCATAAAAATTTATAGAAACCCCTCCGTTCATGTAGCCCCCATTTCCCTCTCCTTGCATGGCCATTATCTTAGTAACATTCATGTTTTAATATTCTATATGAGATAATCAAATATTTGAGGTATGTATAGGAATACTTTCCTCTTCATTCTCATTTTTTTCATCACTGAGTTTCATTCTATTAGTTTTACGTAGTTTTCCTAGTATTCATCTAATTCCTATCATACTTCAACATATTTCATTATTATAAAAATAATAGTTCAATATTAGGAATGTGACCCCTCATAGTCCTAAGGTAGGTGGTCCCTAAATATTTCCAATAGTCATATTAATTTTTCTCTATGTTCTTATGATGTGTTATTGGCCTGTTTTCATGTGTGACTAGAATTATTATTTTATGCTTTAACGAAGTCCTTAGCATGCTATATGAATTCTAAACATTATTATATTTTTAATGAAAATATGAATGAATTTTGGGAACCCTATGTTAGGCTTATTCCTTGACTATGACCATGGATTTGGGATTGGAGTTTCTTTGGTATTTTATCCTAGAAATAGAAATATAGTAAATGTAATTGGGAACCTGTTGACACATAATAAAGTGTTCTAAAATGTACATGCATTTTAAAAATGTTATGTGGGTTTGATATGAAGTTGGTAAATTTTTAATTGAGATTTATACGTTTTAAAGTTAATTACATTATGGTATTTATGAAGATTATTCCTTATATAGGAGGAGAAAATAGACCAGGGTGGAAGTCATGACTTATAGTTAAACCCAAGGTGTAAATGAGCTCTAGGTGGATGCAGGGAATTAGGGATTGGTATATTTCCTCAAGGTTCTAGTTGGACCAAGGTTGGGTATATTACCCATGGATGAGATTGGACTGGGTAGGTGCGGTCAACACATCCCGATCAATGATATCTCGAATTGGCCAAAGTTGGCGGGTCCAAACTAATGTGTCACCATATGGACTAGGATAAAATATTTATTTATTTATTTTTAAATAGTTTAATAAATAATTTTTATATGCACCAATTACATGAAATTATTATTTCAGATCAGATTATTCAGGGACAATGTTGGTGGTGCCTTAATGAGTTATACTCACACCCTTCTTGGGATTCTATTTGGTACCCAGAAAAATATCAAGGATGAATGTTGAGATATGGAATGTCAACTGACCAATGATATATGACTCCATGCTAGGATGGAGATGGGTGACCTGGTGTCAGGATAGAGTTTCATGTCACTTTTGAGTCTTGCGGTTTTTGCTTACCCCTTTTTCACTTTTTTTGTTAATGCATATGACTGATGACAAGTTTAGCTTCAATAGTCTTATAGCATAATTTTGGTTGTTAAATGGGCTACGACTTAACTCTGGAACATATATTGAAATTATCCTAACAATTTATGTGAAGCTCATTATTTCTATTATGTGTGACTCTGACCGTTAATGTATAGTATCCCCAAAGAGACTTATCGGGCCCTCACTACTAGTCGGTATCTTATGGTGTATGTGGAGGAACACCAGAGTTCTTTAGAATTCCAATGGTCAGGTAATAAGCTACTGGTCTAGAGTCATGGGATGTTACAATAAATAAGATTACTCTGATACTCTTATATTAATCATCTACATATCCTCTCCCATGAATTGCTATAGAAGAGTCTTAGTTGCAGGCTTTGAATTCCTATGTAAAATTGTCTTTTTTATACTTATTCTATGTTGTGGATCCTTTTACTAGTTTAAATAAACACTACTAGAAATGGGTTACATAAAATTATGGAATAATTGGTTCTAATATGAAATAAAACATCTTATTTTAAATCCATTGTGTGTTTCATATTCGTTTCTTACAATATATAAAATAAATTGTGTGAAAAGTATTTTTTTTCTTGTGTATAGTTTTTAGAAATTGTATTTGAAAATTTATATTTGATAGTTAACATATATTAGTGATATGTATACTATTTTGTGTGAGTAGAATAATTTTAAAATTTAAAGTAATTTTATTTTTAACTACTTTTCATCAAGCCAATGAGAAATTTTTTAAAAACACCAAATTTTATATACAATAAATATTTTTGTATTGGAAATTTTATAAAATTTTGGGGTTTAAATTATTTTCAAAACTATTTTTTATTATTTAAAGAACAATTCCCCCCACATGATAATTCTATTCATACCACTATTTTATTGTTATACTTGGGAAATGAGTTTACTTTGTTTCTCTAGTCTCATCCATTTTATTATATAGACTATTTTATATTAATGGAAAATAATGTTTTTAAAATGAATGTGTTTCTTTAGTATTGTATGCCCAATCCTTGAATTTTAAACACACTTTTTATATCTGATAATATCCGAGTCAATTTTAACTACATTATACTCAATTATTACATGTCAGTCAATATTTTTTTATATTCATGTTTCTAGATTTATCATTAATGGATTTTCCATGGAAAACCCACTACATGACCTAGAAAACTCTATCATAATGACTAAGGCACGTTTCCAATCATCTTGGTCTGGTGAAAAGAAACAGGGTATCAAATACAACCAATTGGAAATAGTTTCACACTCAGAACCAAAACTACAAACACATGGATTCCTCCTAAAGATTCATCAAGTAGGATTACCAAACAATCAAAATAATAGGATTCAAATATAAAAAAACATCGAAATAGATAATAATCTATAAAACAAGTGAACAAACCATCAACATTATCTCATGGACATAAATTTAGTGATAAAAAACATTTATATACAAAATGTTTTAAAATATAGGTCATGGATAATGAGGCAGGAACAATGTGACCCAAAATTCTCTATGGACTCTATAATACTCCACATGTGCCAAAACAATCCTCAAGAACCTTGGTCACCACCATCATTAATATATTAAGATGAATTTAATCTAGAATATCTATCAAATACCATCACACCCTTACAATGACCTGTATCCTATAAATCCATGTATGTATACCTCCCATGGACATATTCAGTGTGTGAGGTAAAGATGAGTAAGATACTACAATGAAATAATATAAAAAATTTATCATTAAAACTATAGGTTCTACTTAGGATATCATGTTTTCTAAAGTGAACTCATTTATTGGAGACCTTAAATAACTCCATTAGATTTTAAAAAATAGTCCATGTTACAAGAAAATGAAATATTAAAGAATATATATATATATATATTAAAGAGACACATGTATAAAAAAACATCATAGGATTTATGATATCTATATTTCATGCATATATTTTAGAATATTTTATGTATTTAATTTCGTATTTAAATGAATAATATTTCCAATTTTGGAACGAATTGAGTTGTTTTATGTTTTATGGAAGAAGAAGATGAATTTATGAAGAAGGAATGAAAATATGAGAGAATATGATCTATAAGACCCTTTATGTTGGTCGCTTAACCTGCAGTGCGACACTAGATTTTGGAAGGAAAAGCAGAGCAAGAAAATGGAGCGAAATGATTACATGTCGTGTAATGTCATTACACGTCGTGACATGTTCAAAAGGAAATTTTTGTGCTGTACATGTCATGAATTTGGTACACAGTATGGAAACCAACTACATGTCCCGAGTCTCCAATTCACGTCATGAAGTGGGTCAAATATTCAAATCATTATATGAGATTCACATGTGTGTAGGGAAGCTCAGATCTATATTACACGACGTGTAACCCAATTACACATCGTGTAATGGTCGATGCACATGAAAAAATAAAGATGACGTGGCCGCAAGTTTGGAAGAGTTTTCCTATAAAAGGAGACCCTAGCCACCCTTCTAAGTAACTCTAGGACTAGTAGGATCAAGCACAACACCAAGTGACGATCTTTAGATGATTTGAAGCATTGCTTCATTGCCTTATTCTTCTTCAGGTACCGAGGATGATCATACCCATTAAGCCTACCATTAGGGAGTAGTTCCATTTGTTCTGAGGGATGAGATTGTAGGGGGATTTGATGCTAGGGATTATTTCTTATTATTATTCATATTTTGGATTGTTGCGAACACTGTTTATCAATTCCAATCTCCTTATTTTTTGAAACTGCATGACTGTTGCTTGTGATTTGAAGAGTATAATTTTGTTACAAAAATTACATAGCCTATTTTGCACATAAATATTATGCAATCAAGGTTATTTATTTGTAAACAAGGTTTTGGGTTGCCTATTTATTTGATTGAAACAAGTATATGACCATTACAAAGGTGAAATCATAGGAGTAGAGTGGGATACCCAGACCTAGGATCCTTGCTGACCCAATTCCGAAACCAAAACTGAATAAACCCATATCAATTAAATCCCCAGCACACGAACCTTAAAATCACTGAACTTGGCATGTCTCATCTCTTGATTTAAAACCCAATCATTATTGTTACTTCTTGTTTCTTAAAATGAATCAAAAAATTATAATTTAATTTTCTTAATTAATTTTAAACATACAATCCATCCCTATGGGTTCGACACTTGGAATCTCCAGGTACTACAATTTTAGTATGGTTTTCTAAGTATGTATAAATTAATAAATTTGGTTAGCCCTATAGGATTTAACAGTGCTCCACGGGATATCAATGTTTTGATGCCATTGCTGGGGACAATTTTTGTAATGTTTAAATTATTTAAGAAGATAGATAACTACTTTTAATTTCATTCATTAGTTTATACTTGGTAATTTCATGCTGTTGTTTTAGGAAAAAATCATTTGCACGACTAATCCACCTGAGAAAAGAAAAAAAATCAAAGATCTTGCATTCAATCACGAGTTGGAAAGAACCCTACACAACCCGATATAAGAGAATGAAACTAAAAAAGAAGAGAACATCAAGGATGGAAATGGGAAATATCAAGGACCTGAGCATGATCCATGATAAAGATATGGACCAAATATCCTAGGAAGAAATCAAGGGGGACAAGATCTAATCATCTACGAAACACCATCAAACACATGAGTCAACCCTAACATTATCATACCCCGATTGCAACTTAATATTTTGAAATCAAGTCAGTGGTCATCCATATGATTACTCATTCACTACAATTTTTCGGGCTACCTCATGAAGACCCCAATTCTCACATTGGATGTTTTTTAGAGATATGTGACATGTTCCAATTTTATAACATAAAAAATGATGCTATAAGATTACACCTATTAAGATTCTCACTGAAGGATAAAACATGGGAGTGGATCCAAAGACTACCTCCACACCCAATAACCACAAGGGAGGATCTGGTAAGGATTATTGTAACAAGGTTTTTACTAACCTCAAAGACCATGGATCTGTAGGTGAGTGCTCTAAAATTTGAACAATTAAATGAAGAATCATTATATAGTTAAGGGGAATGGTTCAAAGGTATGTTAATATGATGTCCTCATTATGGAATTGAAATGTGTCTTTTAATTGAAACATTATATAAATTATTCTCAAAGGGAAATAGGTCGATAGTAGATACTGTTTCTGGAGGTTCCCTAATGAGAATGTAATCGGAAGAGTGCTATGAGAATTTGTATGAGATTTTCAGAAATAGCTTTCAATGGAATCCATAATAAGGAAGAGTTCATGGGGTGAACATGGTGGACAACAGTTTGGTTTCCACCCAAATGAATGTCATGTCAAAAAAGCTGGATGCAATGATGAACAAAAAAAATCTGAAAGGTATGTATTCTAAAGATGAAAATTATATTGATTATAATTGAAAAAATTATGGGTAGGTATGGAGGCCACAAAAATCACCTCAACAAAATCAGAAACAAGTGAAACCATTTCAGCAGGGGAAAAAAGGTTTTCAACCTCAACACAAAAGGACAACACTGACTAGTCATGTCCATTCACTAGAGGAGACCCTTGCAACATTTATGACCACAGTAGGCAGTGCACATAAAGATTTGACTTCATACTCAAGATATTATGGAAATGAAATTATAGAATTGATAAATGGATATAAAAAACCAACAAGAGGCAATGAGGAACTTAGAGCATCAAGGCGGTCGGATCACCAAGACACTTAAAGAAAGGAAAAGAGGAGAGATTCTAAGATAATCAGAACAACATCCTCATTTAGATGTTAAATCCATAATAATTAGAAGTGGAAAGAAGACATGAGGGAGATAAATTGATTTTTTTTGGAAATCATGAACCACCACTAGTTGAATCAAGTCCGGAAAAAAATAGAGATTCTGAGGAAAACAATGAAGAAGAAGCACCACAACTGTACCAAACATCACAACTAATTCCATATAGGGTGAAGCAGGTGATGATTTATGTGAAGAAAAAATGTTTTTAGATATGTTCAATAAGATACTCATCAACATTCTATTTCCTAAGGAAATTCCAATCATTCCGATCTATGCAATGTTCATGAAGGAGTTGGTGATGAACAAGAAAAATCTTGAAGAATTATCCACCATTACACTAGAAGGAGAATGTTCATTTGTAGTATCAAGCATCCTACTGAAAAAGTAGAGGGTTCCATGTATTTTTTCCTTTCCAGTTAACATTAGTACTAATGAGTTTGTAGAGATTTATGGTATTTAGGTGCTAGTGTAAACATAATTTCATATGAAACATTCAAGATATGGGGATTGAAGGAGATGAAAAAATCTCAAGTTATACTTAAAATAGATGATATAACAGTGATACATCCTCAAGTATTAAATGTATATGTCATCGTCAAAGTAGATGAGTTCTATTTTCTAGATAATTTTCTAGTGATGGACATGGATGAGTAGAATATGTGAATGATATTGGGAAGACCATTCCTAGATACAGGATGGGAATTGATTGATGTTCAGAATGGACAAATGAGTTTAAGAGTTGGAGGATCAGAGGTAAAACTCAATTTTCATTGGGCAATGCAGATGTTAGATAAAGAAATTGATGAATTCGTAGAAGATAATATGATTAAATATGAGGATATTTTTGTCTAAGGAAAAATATCTGATGTAGCTACTGTGGAAGGTAATGAAGAAAGTAGGACCAAGATAATGAAAGATAATAATGTGTTGGAGAAATCTTAAGATAGAGGAGGAACATTCATTTAAGATGAATTCTGAAAAGGATAAAACGTTTTGAAAGTAAGTGAACTACCAATCGATTTTTTTCAAGAAGGGCCAAGAACCATTGGATTGGGCCTAGGGAGATTGAAAATGTTTTCAATAATAGAAGAGTGAAATTGGTTTCATAAAAAGGGGGAGGACCAATCTACATAGAGGAATCAAGGCTTCGACATTTCATAGATCCAAATTAGGTAACCTATTTCGTACCATCAATCACTTGAACTGAATATGGTAATGTCAAAACAAAGACAGTAAACAAAAGTACTTCTGGGAGGTAACCTGAGTTTTTAGTATTTTTCATTATTTATTATATGTTTTTAGGATAAATCATTCATACCCAAATATTTATGGCCTGTGCTTTAACTTTATACTTTTAATCTTGTAAGACCATCAAGGCTGGAAGAAGGAAGAAGATATAAATTGAAGAAGAAGATATAGAAAAATTATAAGTCACGAAGGAAACTTAAACATCATGAAAGGGTTCATGTAGAACCTCTACAACTCAAGTGAAGCATCAATTTAAAGGGGAGTAAGAGTTTCAATTTTTTAATTTTCTACTACACTCCCCACATTTTATTATTTTAGATATTTAACTTCCAAATACCTACCCACATTTTTTTAGTTCTTTAATCAAATGATCTATGAGACATAAACCACCTAATACAATTACCATGACATGAATTTAGATTTCATTGTCAATAAATTTGACAAAGAAAAATGGAAAAATAATAATTAGTAGAGATAATCATGTGGATTAAGAGTTGAAAAATCATGATGCAGGAGAGTAATTTGATCATTGTAAATGATATTTTTTTTGAGAATAGGTCATGTTTTTTGATTTATGATATTCGTATTCATTTATTTAATTTTTTTATTCATTTCAATGAGTAATTATCCCAACCATTCATCTCATTACCGATACCTCCACCATGCCTAATATTTTACATTCTTTTTTAGTATATTTCTTGAGAAACTTAGGCAAGTTTACTTCTAGTACATTCTTTGTATCTCATAGAAGATACGACTAAACAGAATCACTCTTAAAATGATTGAGGCATTCTTTTTGTTACCCCTGATCCTAAGACCCACCTTGCATTAATCCATTATAATCCCGTAGAAGCCATGAATTTCTTTATTATGAATTGATCCATCTTACAAGCCTATTTTATCAATTCCTACCTTCCTCTAATTTTTTTTTCATGATACATAAAAGAATATGCGTGGGTGAGGAAATTTATTGAATGTATCGGGATGTACTTTATCGTGGATTTTTTCAAGAGATTTTCAATTATGATTTGGGTGGAGAGGTCATGTATATTTCAATTTATTTTTTTATTCACCTCTCTTACAAAAATACATTTGAAAAAAACTAGAAAAATGATAAAATTGGTTTGTGTATTGGGAGGATAAAAAATCACCATTTTCCACACCAACATTATTTTATCGTATGTGGTTATGTAATGTATGAGAGATTTTTCCTAAGAATATCTTTCAAAAAATAAAAAATAAAGAAAAGAAAATAAATGGAGGTTGATTCCTTCATTGAACATATATGTTTCATGATCCCACTTTCAGATTTTTTGGGGGGAAGATAGATGAACTTTGTGAAGGGATAAATTAATTGATATATTATTGACTATCATGAAAAATTATTTAGAGTTGATCCCCATTTTTTGAAAATTATTATTTTTACTTCATTTACCTACCAACCCTAAATCCTCAGAGCCATTTGATCCTTAATGGTGAAGCCCTAATGATTAATTGTGATTTTTTCTTTATGTGATGGTGATATTAGATGCCTTGTAAGCCTATGGTAAGCTACATGTTTTTGAGGTATGTGTTGAATGATATTCATTTGTACCCTAATGATGAGTAGAAAATGTCAACTTTAGGTAAGTTTAAAATGTCATGAATATTGATAATGAATTGAAAAATGAAAATAGATGAATGAAAATTATTGGGTATTTCCAAAGATGAAAAGTGAAATACATGACTAATGGTCATTCTTTAAAAAATAATACATTGATGAAATCTCATATATTGTGCTTAAGCATTTAATTTTCTTTTTTATCAAATTTCTATTATTGAAATTGAATTTAAATCATGGTAAGGTGAAAGTCTTTTTTAGTATGTTTAGATTCCATCCTTGAGGACAAGGTTGAATTCAAGTGTGAGGGGATTTGATATTTTTATTTCATGCATATATTTTAGAATGTTTTATTTATTAAATTTTGTATTTAAATGAATAATATTTACAATTTTGGAATGAATTGAGTTGTTTTGTGTTTTATGGAAGAAAAAAATGAATTTATGAAAAAATGAATGAAAACAAAGAGAATATGAGCTAAAGGACACTTCAGACTGCTCACTTCATTCATGGCATGACACCAGATTTTGGAAGGTAAAGCAGAGTAAGAAAATGGAGTGTAATGATTACACACCATGTAATGTAATTACACATTGTGACATGTTCAAAAGGAAATTTCCATAATGGAAAATTCATGACGTTGATACACAATGTGAAAAGAAACTACACGTCATGAGTCTCCAATTTACGTTGTGAAGTGACTCAAAAAATCAAATTAGCATATGATATTCATGCGTGTGGAGGGAAAATAGAATATATATTAAATGAAATGTAACCCAATAACACATCATATAATGGTTGATGCAAAGAAAAAAATAAAGATAATGTGGATGTGTGTTTTGATGATCTTGCCTATAAAAGGAGACCTCTGCCTCCCTTCCATGGAACTATTGGACCAGTAGGTGCAAGCACAACACTAAGGGATGATCATTAGATGATCTAGAGCCTCGCTTCACTGCATTTCTTATAAGGGTACTAAGGATACTCATTCTCATCATGCCTAGCATGAGTGAGTACTTCCATTTGTGTCGAGTGATGTGATTGTAGGGGGATTTGAGTCTAGGGATTATTTATTTTTATTATTAATGTTTTGGATTATTGTGAACACTGTTTATCAATTCCAATCTTCTTATTTTTTCAATTTCATGACCATTACTTGTGATTTTAAGAGTATAATTATGTTTCAAAAATTGAGTAGCCTATTTTGCACATGAAAATTATGAAATCTAGGTTTGGTATATTTAAAAAAGATTTTGGTTCTCATATTTCTATGATTGAACCATGTATATGACCATTCCAAAGGTGAAATCATTGCAGTAGGGAGGGATACCCAGACCAAGGATCCCTTCTAACCCAATTCTGACACAAAAAATGAATAAACCCTTATCAATTAAATCCCTAGCACACAAACCTAAAAAATCACTGAACTTGGAACGTCTCATATCTTGATTTAAAACCCAATATTTTTATTTTATGTATCTTTCTTCATACATATCAAATAATTATAATTTAATTTTCTTAATTAATTTTATATATACGATCCATCCCTATAAGTTTGATACTCGGACACTCTAAGTACTACACTTTTAGTTAGGTTGTCTGAGTCTGTATAAATTTGGTTAGGCCCATAGGATTTAATAATGCCCCATGGGTTGTAATGATGTGAGAAATAAATTTGTCATCAATTTACTAATCATATTTTAAGAAATAAGGGGTTGCTCTAACCTATGGATCCTAAAGGCCACTAGAACTGTCTCACTGAAAAAAGTTAACCTATGTGATCTTAAAAATGTAATTTGGATTATGCCCTCTCAATTACACATTAGAAATGAAACCTAGCTACCTCGCACTTCATGATAGTGAAACACCTACTTGGTCAATTGTTGCCTAATGTCTCCCATGCATCAACAAAATACCACACATCCAACACCACATTTTTCCACAAATTTCAAATCCCAAACTCTATAAAAAAATTTATGCCATCAAATTACCCTTTTAAATCGTTTAAAAAAACAATTTTAAATCCGAATATTTTTTGAATTATTAAAAAAAAACATTGTCATCATTAAATAAATAAATATATAAAAAATATAGAAAAATAATATTTTAAATTTTAAAATATTTAACAATAATAAAATCAAGTGTAACAACCCACAAATATTACTTTTAAAGTAATTTAATCACTCATCTATGTAAAATCCCAAGAAGTTGATTCAAATATAAGTAAAATTCATTGAATATATAGACACCTACATTATATTCGATGTAAACACATCACCTTTTCAAAAATAACATAATGGATGAAAATAATGGACCAACATGAAAAAAAACCCAATTAGCATAATCCAAACCCCATACCAAACCCCTTATGGTTTTGTCCATGGAAATTATGTCTTGAGGAATAATAAACATGTAAAAGAAAAATAGGTGAAATGGGGGAGGTGTAAGAATTGACTAAAATCATTGCTTACACTAATAGATAATACCAAGAATAGATATGAAATAATTAAGAGAACAAGGGGAGTGGGAATCCACACCAAGGATAGGTCTAGTCATGTTAATAGAAATAAGGAAGAGTAGAAAAAGTTAAATTAATCAAGGGAATTAATGTGAATTCCCAATTTCAAGTGCGTAGGACACACCACATAGTTGTTTCATATAGTTTGGAAAACCACTTTACAATCATGTAGGTCATCTCATTATATAAAATTATACTTCACTTCTACCTGGAATATAGATCATGGTTTGAAAACTATGCAGTAACTATGAAAAATTATATTGTAAACTCTCATACCCCTGTCACATTGTTTGGATCACGACAATTACAAACCACTAACACACCATAGACACTAGTTTTCCTTCAAAAAAATTAAATTTTCAACCATATACTCCTTGAATATCCAAAAAAATATAACAAAAAAATATTTTAAATGAAATACATAAAAGTGACCCGAAAGGTTTCAAATAAGTATTATCAGCATAATATTCAATAAAAATTATATATTTCTCTAATTGTAACTAATTTTCACATCATAGTACTACAAATTATTTTGTAGACTCTTATTTTATAATTTTTAGCCACTTCCCATTGAAATATTTTCCTTAAATATTCATTATCATTCGTTTTCTTCAACTTTTTTAGGATTTATATTTTTAATCATCATGTAACAAGGGCTACCAATGAAATTTATTTATTTAATAATTCCATTATTCTTGTACTGTAACACCCTGACCCTAAAAACCAACAACCTAGGCATTATTTTATTACTTGTACATGATTAGAATGAATCAAATCCCAATGTACAAAATATTTTAGTTGTATTCATAAACTAGATACATTGTTGAAATTCACATTACGATATAAAACCTGAAAATACTCAATGAATTTTCTTCAAGAATTACATTAATCCTCTTAGAGTAATCCTATATATAAAAATCAAAATACTTCTTCATATCCTATGGAAAAATAAAAAATATAAAAGTGGTGAGATCAGATGTTTAGAAAGGGTAAGCGTATTGTGGAATCTATGAGTAAAAATGACATAAATAATATGGAAAGGTAAATAACTTCGACACATTCCATATAAATAATCACATAATAATGGAACATAACCATGGAAATTATACTAGTCAAATAATCACATGGAAAATCAATAACTAATCTCATAATAATAGAATGCATAATGCTGTACATCTTAAACATAAAGTCGATGCCTCGGCCAAGACATTTGAAAATTAATGGTTAATGACTCATCCAAATCCATAAATGAAAATAAATTGGAAAGACATCAGCCAAGTCCGTATGTAATTTGTCCCATGAGACCTATTAATACATCGACATTCTATATTGATCCCCACCCATCACTTACTATGTATAATACATTCCTCATATGAAAAGAGTGCAACATAAACAACATAAACAATCATATTTAAAAACTAGCATATGAAATCTGAATACTTTTATCGTAAACCATTAATGGTATCGAAATAACTCATCCATAGTAAAAATGATCATAAACCCTTCAATAAAACATGGTTTATGGTACCAAAATAGATCAACCTCAATGAAGAATAATATCCATCAAAGGATGTTGACATAGATGAAGATAATCAAAGAAAACCATTAAAAATTTCATGAGAGAAGTACCCTTTTTATATTTAAATAATTTATTTAAAAATACATGAAATTTTAAAAGAAAAAATTTTCATTTAAAAGATCATTGTAAACTTTTAAAGAAAGCTTCAAAACATTAAGGCGTTATGATGGAGGAGAATTATGTTCATTGGTGGACTTACATTGGATATCCTCTTAGGAACTCAAGGGTTAGTCTTTTGAGTAGAGTAAAACCATTAGGATGTGTCTAAGGAATTTGAGAAGACAAATTGTAGGGGTTTTGGAGATAATGAATGCTCAATGGGGTGTGAGGAAGTGATGGTGGAGGCACCCTTTTATAATTGTGTTGAGGGGAACTTTAGGAAACTCTCGAAATATTAATTTAATATAAAATAATTTTAAATTTAAAATGAATCCAATGTGAGTTATTTATAATATAATATGAGTATGGGAATAAATCCCTTTGACTGATAATTTTTAAACATATTTATGTCCCATTATTAGCCTTATATTTTGGATTTAACCCTTAGTTAAACAATTTAACTCTTACTGTGATAACATGGCTTTTACTCTTTAAGGGTAAATGTAGTTACAATAAGATTTTAAACGAACCCAAAATGGATCATTGATGACATATTTAACCCTATTATAATTATTTTACCGAATTTTATATTTTTTTTAAATTTTATATCATTTAATAAAATCTTATTTATTTTAAAGTATCATTTATGTCAATTTTGATACTATTAATTATTTTTCATTTTAGAAATATCCCAGAACCTGATAACATAGAATGAACACTACAAATATATCACTAACATATCAATGTATCTATAATTTTTTTATTCCACTAATTGTGTAAAATTATGTCTATTTTAATATTTTTAATATCTTTTATTTGATATTTCAATAAATTAGACAATTACTGTATCATCAATATGAACGCCTTTCATTATATTTTTTCTTCTATAAAAATTAAAAATAAATTATAATGATGAATATAAATTTATTAACATTAAAAATACTATTTATAGTATAATTCATCTACTGTGTAACCTAATATTAATTTTTTTTACTTATTAGAAATATTACTATGACATTTTTAACTTATCATTAAATAAAATGTAATAAATGTCATATTCTTACCCAAGTGGCATAAAAATGATATAATTTAGGCCCAATGATGAATTTAGTCTATCAAAAATCATCTAATGACATTAGGAGTAGTGTTACAGTAAATTTATAATATTATAATATTATTTATACTTTTAATTACCTAATTTACCATTAACCATGAGAAATAAAAATTTACTAAAGTTACTATTCATAATATCCAAAAAATTATGGTTATCCTATTATAATAAAAATATACCACTAATTAAGACCATTTATGTTCATTTTTTCAAATTTAATTCATAGAATTGGCTTAATTATGTTTAACACTAACCCCACAGATGCGGCGGGAAGGTATGTAAATGGAAAAATTCCAATGTTCAAAAAGTTTTTTTATCTAATTTTAATATTAATATGATTTATATAACCTAAATTGTATTATTATATGTATTATTGTTCTATTTTGACTATAAAAATAAATTTAATTGATAATAATTATTTAAATGGAAAGTCATTTTTTTAACTATAAGGCAGTATTTTTCACTATTCATCAAATAATGAAATTGCTCAGAAAAATAAAAAAAATTAACCTTAAGATAATTTTGATATTAAAAATTCAATAATGAAGTATATTTTAAAAATTAAAATTTATAAAATTTATAAAATTTTAAAAATTTAGTTTTAAAATAGTGGGCCATTAAAATATTTAAAAAATTCCCCTTGAAAAAAATTTAGTTTTTATGTATAAAATCAGAATTTTTTTTATATAATTATCTAGGAAACATGAAGGATGAATTTTAAAATTATATTAAATATACATAAGTTTCATATTGCGTTTAATTTTATTCATAACCACTATTTAAATGACTTGGAAAACAGATAGTGGTGTGCATGAACATAGTGTTGTGTGAAACACAAGCTATTGAATTTATTTAAAAAGAAAATATATTGTGAAATATCAGGGTGTTACATGTAAAAAATATCATATTGTGTATTTATTTTCTCTAGTGAAAATAAAATAATTTTTATTATGTTAAAACCATTGCAAATAGCTTCTCTCCAAAATAATTCTGAAAGTACTAATTAATACTACATGGGTTTTCCCCTCCCTATAATGAATATATTATTCATTTTAGATATACAATTTTATGGGTGTATATGGTGTTATATATTTATGTTTTATCCCATGATTTTTATATAGTTCTCAAAATCATTCTTTGTTTACTCTTTTCCAATGTTTGAAATTGATTTTTTAAGGGGGACACTAAGCTTTTTCTCAACTTTTCTTTTGAGGATTTTAAACATTTAAAATTTATTTATACATTTTCTTCATAAATAACACATTTGTTATCAAGATATATTAATTTATGAAAGTATTGAAATAAAAACAATCCTTTGTTTAATTGTGTTTCATAAGACCACACACATTTTTATGGATCATTTCTAAGGGTTTAGTAGACTACATGTCAATGCTTTCGTGTGTCCCTCAAACCATCTTCCTATTTTGATAGGTGTCAAAAATAGTTTTTATTTCCTTTATTTGTAGGGGAAAATATCACACCACTTCATTCATTAAATTATTTCTCATTTTATTCTGAGGTGTAAATGTCTTCTATGCTATATATTATTCTTATCTGTGGAATTCATATAGAATTAATTGATTAGATCATAGTTTGAAATAAGTTTTCACATATTCATTCACATAATGAAATGACTATTATATCATTATAATTAATGAATATTGATTATTACTTATGAAATAATAATTTATTTTCATTATCAAATAGATAAATTACACTTTCCATGTTGTGTTTCATCCCTTTGATGATAAAAACATCTTTATAATTTTGTTTCATTGAGTCAATTTTAATAGTTTCCACAATATTAATTTCCATATAAGTATCAATAATTAATGTAACATCACCTATATCATGTTATTCTATTATAACAACTCAATAAATGATATAATAATTTGTTTTCATATCTATTAGTATTCTTGAATTATATAGTTAAATTCAATATAAATATGTTAAGTAATTCTACATGGAAAATGGGAGTTCAAAACCCATTGGGTGCAGGTTACTGTAGCAGCACTGTAGCGCTATTGTAGCAGCTGAGATACTATTGCAACGACGACACTATAGCAGCAGTAGGGGTACTGTAGCTGCGGCAGGGGGCACTGTAGCAGTGGCGGGTACTGTAGCAGTACTATTCATAGAATGGGGTTTGGGCAAAAAAATTGGGCCTACGGGCTATGTAATGGGCTAAATGCCCACTGGGCCTTCGGGCTATGTAATGGGTCTCCCTCTACCCAGTTAAAGAGGTCTTTTCTTTGTTTCAATAATAAAAAAATGAGGCTTCGACCCCAACCTTAATATATATATATATATATATATATATTTAAAAGATTAAATTACAAATTATATAATTCTAATTTTTGAGAAATAATTTCATTTTTTGATTTATAATGTTAATATTATCCTAGGATTAATTTTTGAAAATTACTGAAAATATTTTTTTTTCAATGACTATTGATGAATATAGTTTTTATTGAAAAATGTATTCTTTCTCATAGTGTCTACAATGTAAAATTATGTTTTTGAATAGCTTTATTTTTTCATTATTGAGTTTTTTTTAATTTATTACAATTATGTTTTTTAGAATGGGTCTTGTTTTTGTATTTACCATAGAAACATTTAATATATAAAAAATCCATTTTTTTAAAAACACTTACACGGTGTTTTTATAGTTCAATTTTGATTGTGAAACTTCCTTGATTTGAATCATAAATAACAGATTTAATATTTGGATTCAGTGGGTCCAAATTTATAAAATATGCCCCTTATTTTTTCTTGATAATATGAATAGTAAACTTAGAAAGTTTCATTATCACAATTATAGGAAAATTGGTTAATTATGGGTAAAAATAAAAAGATAAGGACTAGAAAATAACCATTAAACTTTCACCAGTTTAATTGAATGGGTAATTTTCATCCATAATAATTGAAATTTCAGTTATATGATCATTTTATGCAATTTGAATATGATGATAATATTTATAATATTTTATTTAATGAAAAGTAAAAGTGTCACACTCTTTTTTTAATGTGTAATATTTTTATCATTGTGTTAACAAGATGATATGTTCAAAAATAATTTTTTTTGAAAAAATTTAAAATATTTATCTTCACCATTGAAATTATTTTAAATTTTTTAAGAAATATATAATTGTATTAAATTTTTTCACAACACTTATGGAGTAATTATTCAATTATATGAAAAATTCAATAAATGATAATAAAAATATTAAAGTGAATATAATTTTATAAAAATAATGTTATTGAATAATTTTTTTTTATAATTCATAGATATGTTTAGGATATAATTAAATAGTTTTTTCATATTTTACTTATTTTCATAATGTTTTTAAATTAAATGTAAGGAATTGTACCAAATTTGACAATAATGATATTTTATTCAATTAATATTTTATTAAATTTTTTAAAAGTAATAAAATAATAAATAAGAATAAGGGTGATAATATATGGTCTAAAATGTCATCTCCAGATAATTTATTGTCTATTTTGATTCATTTTTCAATATATTTTAATATTTAGGGAAGTTCCAAGAGTACTAGTTGCCTCTCTTATAAAAGAGAACCTCTTATTATCACTTACACACACATAAAAACAAATTTAGTTAAGAAAAAACATGTTTAAATCCTTTAATAGAGTCCTTGGTTTAGTTATAATACCAACCTGAATAGACTTAAGATGTTTAAGAAAAGAATATTTCCAAATACGAGGTACTATCTTTATCTGTATGTCTTAGTTTGGTTTCTTCTACCATATACCTCAAACTTTTTTGAAATATGATGAAATATTAAATATATTATACTATATATAATGAGATTTTATTATGGGAATTTAATTTTCTAAATCGATATCCTCTTCAATCAAAGGGGATACAAAATCATCATTCTTGTGTATGATAGATTATCGCCTCATGAACTGATGTCATTTTTTCCATTATAAATTATTATTTATTATTATAACATTAGAATTAATGTTTATATAAAATATTCAATAAATATTAACCATTTTGAAAAGATAATATATCATTCAATTTATTACATTTTTATGCACATAAAAATTATAACATCATTCGTGCATTCGTGGGGAGTACCACCTCCAATAAGCGATGTGATTTGTTTCGCATCACTACATCACATGGATAATATATATAAGTATATTTAAAGTATTAGTAAGATATATATGATATTATTATCATTCTTTAAGGATAATATAATACATAATTTCTTTCCTTAATGATAATTGAAAATGGAAATGCTACTCATGCGTACATACAACCTACCATTTCCATGATTGTAACACCATCCATTTTTCATAAAAATATTTTATTGATGGAATTTAAATAATAATTTATGTATAAAAAATATAATTATGTAAATATTATTATTTTTGATATTGTGTAAAAATGACCTATTTGACCATAGTATACATACCTTAGTAAATTTGGATATCTGAACCGATTCTCATTAAAACACATGACATAAATTTAAATAATTATTTAATTTCTATAACATAGTGATAAGTGATATAGAAGGAGAAATAAACTTGAAAAAGGTTCTTAAGAAAGTTTAAAATTAACATAAGTTTATTATTTAGGAAGACAAAGAACATATGTGACCTTTCAGACACGAGGTAAGGGATATTTTTTAAAAACCCACTATTTATGTCCCTATTTCACCTTTTTATAGCGGACACAACAATTTTTTTTAACTTATATGGAAAGGGATGATTTTCCCAAAATCTTAACACTTAAATGATTTAATATTTCCTTTTTATTTTTTCATATTTACTTTTAGAGAAAATAGTTTCATTATTATGTTTCCAATTGTTAGATATTAGAAGTTATTTTTAAGAAAATTAGTATTTTGATATCTGGAAGTGTTTTGTACATGGGTCTAAAAGCATTTTTCTAGGGATTAATTTGTGATATGGTCCTTTAACATTGATTATAATGGGTTCATAACATTATATATCAAGATATGATGGATTGATCACCATTATAGCTCATGATATGATGGGATAAGCCCAATTATTAATCAAGATATGATGAGTGAGCCTCATTATAACTCTATAATTCATTGGGTACTCGGGAGAAGGATATAAACCATATGGTTATTCAATATTTATGGGTGATTATAAGAGTGATATGGAATTGATGTCCCAATGAAACTACATGATTTTTTGTTATTTTTAATCAGTTTTATTGGAAATAAATGTATTTAAAAAGGTATTATAATGATATTTTTAAGGAAAAATTGTTCCCTTTTCATAAGAAAAGGTACGATTTTAAGGAAATGTTATTAATGAGTTTTTCATTTTTATTCACTATAATAATAGCTTTATTTCATTTATGAACTATAATAAGATTTATTTTCTCATCCCATATTTTAAAATGTTTTTCATTGGGTTTTAGGGATAATAAGGAAAAAGATGAGATCAAGGATAAAATTTTGAAGAATTATCATGGAAGTAAAAAATTATTTAGTTTAAATACTTTTGTTTTACTAAAAATTAGATATTGTGTACTAGTGTCAACTTATAAAGTATTAATATAGTTTTTTAGTGTTTCTCCTGATTCTATATAAGTATAGAAAAAAAAGATCCATAACATTTTAGTAAAGTGAATTCTTGTTTAAAATCATTAAAATATGGAATGTTTAATGTTGGGTCCTTATATTTGTAATCAAAGGATGGTTTTGATAAATTTTGGAATTATGATAATGTTAAAAAAATACCTATTAATTTTTTTACTTTATAGTTAAGTTGAAATGATATATCATTTGAATATTACCATGATGATCTATATAGACTATGTTTGTTCATAATGCGTTTCCGTAGAGGAAATTGGGAAGCTATGGTTAGAAGGAATCGAGAGGAAAATATCATTAAAATTCAGCACCCTTAGGTAGATGGAATTGTGATAGAATAGTTTATATTAGTGACAGATTAGTTAATACAAGCCATAAATTATGGTGGTATCCATGATATGGAGAATGCAAATCAACCCCAACAGAACATGATGATAGTTAATCATTTCAAGAGATGAAATTCCCTATTATTCATTGGATAATACGATCCTATGGTAGCTGAATGATGTATTAATTTCAAACATATGATATTCAATGTTATTGGATGTTTGAAACTCCAAAATGTTACCTTAGTCATTTATCATTTTGAAGGTGAATTCTATAGATGGTAGACTCTAGTAATGAATACTAGAGAGATGTGATCTTGATGTTATAGAATGACATGATATCATGTGTATTTTTTAAGAAAAATATTTTCATATGATTTATTAATGTAGAATAGAGAAACAATTTCTGGAACTGAGATAGAATGATGATGATTTGGTGGCTGTGTATGAAGAAAATTTTACAATAATGGAAAGATAAGTAGATTTTTTTAGGAAAATTGTTATAAAATAAATATATTTTACTCTAGATTGAATGTAATTTTATAAAGAATATTATCTTAAATTGAATTTAAAATATACTAGAAATATATTTTTTTGATGAAAAAGATGATATGTAGTTTTCTGATATGAATTTGACTTGTGATGACATACATAAGAAGTTTTTTGGTTTGAGGGAAAATAATTCATTAGTAAAATTTGGGGGGTAAGAAAATAAAATTTTTATCATCTGATATGTCTTGTAAAAATAACCAGAGAGAATGTCTTTTAAATTTTGGGAAGTGTTACTAATATGAAATTTTTGGACATGTGGATTATGAGTGTAGGGAAAATGATTAAAAAAATAATGATAAGATAATAGTAAAATTATTTAATTTTATGCAGTTGGACCATTTTTATAATTTATTTCCAAATTTAGTCACTTGGGGGGGAAGGATCAACAAGAATAGAAAAAAAAGGGCGAGGAAAAATATTTTTATACTACTACTATTGATGTTAATCTGTCAAATGAATTGGTGATAGTTATGTTACTTCTGTGTTCAAATTATGACAAAACCCTTCTTGATTCAACATCATTATATTCATTCTTTTTTGATAAATTTTCCAGAATAATGATAATATCATGTTATGAAAGTATTATATAAATTGTGGTGAAATAATCATGTGGGAATATTAAAGAAACCATGATATATAGGGAAATTCCTATTATAATCAGCAAAATGGTCCTTTCTAAAAGTATTGTTATACTACCCATAGATGAGTTTGATATTGTACTGGGTATATATCAGATTTCAGTTTATCATGATAAGATATATTTTAGAGAAAAGATCATTTTTTTTATTGATTCTCTACCATTAAAAATCGACCAAGGTAAAATGAAATTTATTAGAAATGGTAGTGAATGTTACTTAGCACATGTCATTGAATAGAATAAAAAATTTAGATTAATAAAGTTCTAGTAGTGAATAAACCCATCGATGTTTTTACTGATTATTTTCCATGTGTCATCCTTGATCAGATGGATGAGTTTACTATTGAATTATTCCCTATTACTAAGTGTATTTCAAAACCCCCTTAATGAATAAAACAAGTAGATCATTAGGAATTTCAAAATAAATTACAGAAGTTTCTAGATTAAGGTTTCATTCATCTTAGTAATTCACCTTGGGGTGATCATGTTTTTATATTAAAATTAAACATGGTTCTATGTGTCTATTAATTCATTATAGATCTTTTAACAACATAACTATTAACAATAAGTATCTATTTTCCAAATATCTATAATTTTTTAATCTACTCCAAGGAGCCCAGTACTTTTAATTGAATCATCTCAGGTCAGGGTACCATAAGATGGATGTAATGGAGGAATATATTCCTAAGACTATATTTTGTATTATATTTGGGAATTTATATTTTATAGTTATTCCCTTTGGGTGAAAATTTTAACCTAATGTATTTATGGATTTTATCAATAGAGTATTTTATGAATATTTGGATTTTTTTTTGGTTTTTTTATTGATGATATTTTGGTATATTAAAAATGTTATGATGATCATGAAAAATATATAAGGATGTTTCTACAAACACTAAATGAAAAGAAGTTATATATTAAATTTATCAATTGTGATTTTTGGTTACAATAGTATTATTTCCATGGGAAAATTGTTTCTAAATAAAGAATTACCATTGACCTTAGAGAATTTTTTTTTGGAGAATTCATAAATAGAAAAATTTACATAGATATTCATAGTTCTCTTGGGTTGGCATGTTACTAATGGATGATTTATTAAAAATTTATTGGGTTTTTGGGTCTACTAAATAAATGAACATGAAAATGGGTTAAATTTATCTTGAAAAATAAATTTTATGGTTGTTTTAGAAATTAAAATTAATATTGTTGAATGCTTCAGTTTTGGACCTACCCTTGAAAAATGGTGATTTTTTTATCTACACTGATGCTTCCTTGAAGGGACTTGGTATCATTTTGATGAATAAAAATAATATAATTTCATATGTTTCAAATAAATTAAAACATCATTAGTTGAATTATCCTATATAGGATTTGGAATTAAATACTTTGGGTTTTTTGTTTAAAAGTTTGGATACATAATTTATGTGGAGCCAAGTTTGAAATATATAATTACCATAATGTATTCAAGTATTTATTCACTCAGAAATATTTTAAAATGAGGGATCAATGATAGATGAAAATGATAACAGATTATACTTTCTTGATTAATTTACATCCTAGAAAATAAAAAAAGTTAGATAATGTATTGAGTTGTAAACATCAAGAATCACAAAGCATGATATGTTTGTAAAATTACCCCTTATTTAATTATTTGAGGAAGTTTAGCTTTTATTTTTTTGGTGTAAGAAATTTATCTATTTTTTTAGGTTTTAGTGAAATCGCCTCTGTCTGATAGAACAAAGAAATCCCAGAAGGAAGACCGTGAGTTATAGAAAAATATAGAATTATTTAAGATGGGTATGCAGCCTTAATTTTACATTTATAAAGATTTTTTTTAAATTTCTAATGATATTATGTGTCCCTTTGGATTCCCATGTAAAGAGGGAATTTTTAAATGATGCTAAGAGTTCCTCATTTTTTTATCCTAGAAGTACTAATATGTATATATAACTTATTGATTATTACTATTTGTATGCAATGAAATAGGACATCACTAAATTTACCAAGAAATATTTGAATTTTCAATAGGATAAAAATAAAAGAAATTATCAAATGGGATGCTTTACCCTTTTCCTGTTATAGATTGGAAATGGGAAAATATATCCATCTATATCATTGTGAGACTACCCAATATATATCTAGGTAATAATGCAATTTGGGTTTTTGTTCATTAGATGAATAAATCTTCACATTTACTTACCATTTTATATTCTTTATATTTAGACCTACTTTCTCGACTATATCTTAAGAAGATAGTCAAGTTATATGGAGTTCCACTATCTATTTTATTTGTCCATGATCTCAGGATAATTTCTAGTTTTTGTAAAGGCCATCAAATTTCATTAGGATATGAATAAAATTTCCACATATCCTTTCAACCATAGTCTAATGGACACTTGGAAAAATTAAAACCTTGGAGGCCATTGTTCATGATTTTTCATTAGATTAACTAGTAATTGGGGATCAATATATTTATTTAGTTGATTTTTTTATAATAAAAATTTCCATTCCAATATATAAATGATACCTTTTGAGGAATTATATGGGAAGTGATACAAAACTCTAGAATTTTGGGATGAAGTATGTGAGTGGATATTAACTGGACAAGAATTGGTAGATGGAGTGGCATACCAAGGAAAAATGATTTATCAATATATGTGGACAGATCAGATTAGATAGAAATGTTTTGTAGATAATAAAAGGAATGACATTTCATTTGTGGTAGGTGATCATTTATTTTATAAAATATATCCATGGAAATGTGTTCTACATTTTTGTAAGAAGTAAAAGTTAAGTCCATAGTTCATTGGACCATATGAAATTATTGATAATGTTTTCTCAGTTTCCTATTGATTATCCATAACTTTGATTTCACCCATGATACACAACATTTTCATATTTTATGTTAAGAAAGTATGTTTCTGATTCATCTCATGTTTTGAGCAATGAAGTAGTTGAGTTGGAAGAGAACATTTCTTATTAGGATTGTATTACTAATATTATTTACCAGATAGAGAATTTATTTTACAAAAAATTACTCATCGGGTTATGGTTTTTTGGAGAAAGCAAATAGTTGAAGAAATTATGTGGGAATATTAAATTACAATGAGGGAAATGAATCCCCACATGATTAATATGTCAATAAAACATTTAGATTCTATCTTAAAAATAGGGTATAATGTCACAAACCAGGTACTAATATAATAATTTTATTTCACGGTTATTGGCATTATTTAATGAAATGGTCGATTTCATTATAGAAAGGTAAGTTAATTATTAAAATCAAAAAGAAAATAATTTTATTAAACTAATTAAATTTATGGTTATATTTATATGACTAAATTAAAAATTATATAATCTTAATTTGACAAAAAAAAATTTATTTTTCAAGCCATCCTTTGATGATTATCTTAGGAATTTTTTTTATAATTTTATGAAAATAGTAACTTTTCAATGAATATTAAAAACATGGATTTTTATTGAAAAATGTATTTTAATTGAAATTATTTACAAAGATAAATTATTTTTTGATTTTTTTTAAATTTAAATTCATTCATTTTGATTTATTTTAATCCAATTATGTTATCTAGAATGGGTTTTATACTTTATTTTAGTATATAATGATTTTATAATAAAAAAAGATTTTTTTTCAAAAAAATTGTTTTTCTTTTGATTTTTGTGTCATAATTAAAATTTCCCAACATAAGTGATTTGAATATTAAAAACTAGATTCCAAATTTTAAATCATTAGGTCCTAATTAATTAAATAGTTCCCTTTTATTTTAAGAAAATATGAATAGTAAACATAGTAAGTATTATTACCGCGGTAAAATGTAAATTGGGTAATTACGGGTAAAAATAAAATGACAAAAAATATAAAACCATCCTAAAACATTGACTAATTTAATTAGAAGATTAATTGTCATACATAATAATTCAATGTTATTTTATATGACCATTTTACTCTATTTTTATATTATTATATCCTTTATAATATTTTATTTAAATAAATTTAAATGATTTCACCCTCTAGTTTTTAATTAATGTTATATATTTAATATGTTGTAATCCATAGTAAGTGTTTGAATATAATTAATTATTTTTAAAATAAAACCTTTATATTCATCATGGTTATTTATATTTAATTTTTAGGGAAGTTATAATTATCTTAAATGCTTGCACAACATTGATGTAGTAATTATTCAATTATTTGGAAAATTAAATAAATGATATTAAAAATATTAAAATAAATATTATTTGATATAATAAATATGATCCATATATTTTTAGATGACCTTGAAATTTATGGGTTATAATAAAATCTTTGTTTTTTAATTTTACTTGTTTTATTGATGCTTTAATAATTTAGGAAATTAATACTATAAAAATTTAAAATAATGATATTTTGTGGAATTAATATTTTATTAAATTATTTTAAAATTAAGGAAATGATAAATAAGAATAGGAAGTATAATATGTAGTCTAATATACTATCCTATGTTAATTTAGAGTCTATCTGGAATCATTTCTCTCTATAATATTCTTATTATGTTTAAATATTATGAGAAATTCTAAGAGTGCTCCTCCACTCTTATAAAAGTGAGCCTCTTATTCTCAATCATACACAATGAAAAAACATTTGTTTCGACCAATACCTACAAAAATAATTCCCTAGATTCACTATCCAAAATCTAGAGGTATTTTTTTGGCATAATACCATCCCTAATACTATTAAGTTGTTAAGGAATGGATGATTTCCAAATTTGAGGTATAGTTTTTATCTACATGTCTTAGTTTTTATTCTTCTACCAAATACCTCAAAATTTCATCAATCATGATCATATAATAATAATGGTAGCCTCCACATACTGAGATGTTATTATATTAATATCATTACCTAAATCAATATCATATTCTATCAAATAGGATATGAAATTATTATTCATGTGTATGGTGGACTACCACATCAGGAACCAATGTCATTCGTCTTACATTATATCCTCTCATAGTGTGATATAATTAAGAAATGAATGTGTATATATAATATCCATGACATATTTATCATTATTAAAAGAAAATATATCATTTATGTTATATCATTTCCATAAATTTAAAAATGACAATGTCGTTCGTGCGTATGTATGGACTACCACCTCAATGAATAGATGTGATTCATTTTTAATCTCCACATCATATGAATAATATATATAAATATATTTAAAAAATTTATATATATATATAAATTATATTTTTATAATTATTTAAATATAATATATTACTTAATTTATTTTTTTATTTATCATTGAAAAATGAAAACATTACTCATGTGTATGATTCTATAAATATGTAAAAAATCATAATTTTTTCTCTATATAATAAATTTTATGTAAATCACATCTGATAATTTTTTTTTATAAATGAAATATTTCCAAAAAATAATTGGATAAATAGTTTAATGTAATTAAATTACAAATTATTTTAAAAATTTATATACCCTTTAACTTGAATATAATTTTATTTATTATACAATATATTCAAATATTTCTAATAATATCAATGTTTTCTTTTTGAAAAGATATTAAAAATATTTTTTATTATTGATAAATATATTTTGAAATATTAGGTTTTTCCATATAGGGTCATGATTCTTATGATTTTGAATGTTCTGGATAGATAATTTTGAATGCCTCCTGAATACTTATGGCATGATGCGACTAATTTGATTTTTAAAAAATACATAGAAGAAACTTATTAGTCACAATATAATTTATGTTTAAATGTTGTGATTTATTTATTGTGGGTAAATTCAAAATGATTTAATGATTTAGAAAACACAAGGAGGATCCACGTTTAATGGTACCTCCAGTAACATAACAATTTAATTTTTATGTAGGATATCTTTTTTTAGAATAATTGGATTATGGATTTTAATTAGAATAAGATAGATTCCAAATTCAATTTATTTAAGTTTAAATTTCAATTTCCTATAATTTATTGGAATATTTTATATCCATATTTTAAAAATGGGTACTAAATAATAGATAATAAAAATAAAGAACTATGTTCTCCCATATAAGAAAACAATGAAGAGAAACATGAGAAATGTAGAAAATCTAAATGGAAGACTATTTCAATATTATATAGTCAAATTCTTTGAAGACCATATTAGTAGTTTATCTGTGAAATAAATGGTTTGTTAATGTAGATATGACATAATATATGAAATAATAATTCAAATGATTGATTATTTTATCAATAATATTTATTAAATTGTGAAGATTTATTAATGATTAAAAACTAAAAAATATTAAGAATTGGTTCATTATATTTAGAAGTAAAATTGAGAGTTGTATATGTTTTAAATTTAATAATTAAAATAGAAATATAATTTAGCTTCTAATACACCTCCAAGTCTACCAAATAATTTCTTATATAGAAATGATAAATTATCGAAGAAATTCATTGATCGATGTGATGTAGTGAGATATTCTTTAACCATTGTACTGGTAGTGAGACTTGGGAGGTAGTTTTTTATTCATTAACCTTCAATATGCATCCAGACATGGTGAGTATTGACCTTACATATACATTTTTTATGCATATACACTGAATAATGCTATATTATTTACACCAACAAAACACTAAGTTTATTCTCCAGGGATGCATTATAGTGTGAGTGAACAATGTAAAATCTGTTTTTCACTTTATTCATTACATTCCCAAAATGTTTGTGATATGGTATGAATATGAATTTGAAAATGTTAATAGTAATTTTAGGTTAAATATTTTTCTTTCATACATTTTAATGATATCTAAATCAAAAGAGGATACTAAAAATTATCTGTATCTACAAACCCAAGTATTGACCACCCACACAGGTTATCTCGGGTTATAACAAAATTTGATGCTTGGGTAGTTAGAAACCAAAAAGAGCATAGGTATGGAAATATAGGATGCCTAATGATTTTTAAATTTTAAATAAATAATTATTAAAATGAGACAATTAGTATATTTAAAGGTTATGATTGGATAAATTCATATCCTAATGGTATAGGTGTTAGAGCCAAGTGGAATATACTGACAAAAAATTCTATGAGTAGTTTTTTAGTAATGTATTAGTAGTTATTAAACTATAACGATTGTTCTATATGGGCAATTGGTAAATGGGTGAACATAATCTCACATTATAAGAAGTAAAGTGAGTAAGAGTAATAATTCAACCAAGGTACACCTTACAATATGATCTATGATATTTGGTGAAAGGGTAAGTCTACTATAATTGTAAATAATTCATAAATAATGTGTGATAATAATTTTTTTTGTTAGTTTTATCATTTATAATGAATCATATAATATATAGATGAAATAAAAGGGGGTGATTCAGGGAAGAATCTGTCGAACATGAAAGGTACACATGATTATTTAATAAGGATTATTTTCAATGGATTTATGAGATACACCAAATGGAAATATGACATATGATTAATTTTATTGTATTTCATGATAATTTATTCATTTATAGTTAAAAAATGTGTTTCTATTTTTGAAGGTGTTCAATGAAATTTAGGATTTCATTGGGAAAAAAGTTATTCCCAAGTAAAATTTGTGTGTAAGTTAAGATGAAAAATAATAATACATATTGGTTATACGTAAGGTCCCTTTTAGGTGCATGTTTTAGGTATGGTTCATGTATTAAATCCTCTATGAACTATATACATTTAAAAAAATTGATACATCATATTTAATATAGACTATAGGACTCCTGAGTCCCCAAAACATATAATTAATTAATTGGAATGTAGTATCATTTTACACATGATCATTCTTTGGTAGTGTTTAGAAAGGATTTCTGAACTCTGGAGGTTTAAGATATTGTTATATGAATAGTAAAATTAGTAATACATTTATATGAATAGTAAATTTGATCATGTGATAGGCAATTTAAGAGGTATTATCTTTATGTAGTGATGTTTGACATTATCATATTTTTTAAATTCAATGGGAAGGGAGAGAGTTATTTATGAAAGGAAACGATATAGTAATATTGTGGTGATTTAATTTTTCATTTCTTTACATTATCAACGAAAACTACAGAGAGGGTTGTTGTATATCTAGTATGGATTGATAGTGGTAGTTCAAGAAACTTCTATTTTTTGGACCATAGAATGAGTCTTAGGGTGAGTCTATGGGAATGAAATGATCATGGAGTATAAATAATATTGCTAAAGTTACAAAAATATATTGGTTAATCAGTTATTTGTTATTTTTAATAGTATAATTCATATTATTTGGACTTCTCAATTGATAGTTTGAGGGTATAACCTTTGAAACAAGTGAACATATTAAATATTATGGCTACCATTTTAGGAAAAATTCAATTATTACCAGATAATTTTAAATATAATTGATTATATATAAAGATGTTATCCATATAATTTTAATACATTTGGAAATTTAATGAATGTGAGTTTATTTGAATTAATTCATGATGTAATTGAGTAATTAGGGATGTTATTGGAACAATTATTTATGAATAGAAAATTTGAAAAATAATTGATTGGAGTTTTTTTAGGTAATATTTTTTAGGATACACTAAACTAGAATCATGAGTAGTGATCTTAATTGGATTTCAGTTATCAAGGGGAGACCCTTCTGACATATGGGTTTTGAAAAGTATATATTTTAATCTATAGTAAATCATTTAAATTGGTGAATGGTTTTTTATTACCAGTATTAGGTTATGGATTGATTTTGTTACACTGTATTGTATCCAGTATGTGAATGGTATTAATTACACTTTAAATTCTTATGTTGAGAAATTAAAATTTTATTCAGTTCCATGATAAATAAAAATAAAATTAATTTACCTCTAGTGGTAATGTCAGTTATAATGTTTGTTGGATGACATAGTACTTAAATAAATGAATAATTTGAAAGAGACCACGATTTGGACGTGTCATTCCTCTTCGATAGAGAATGTCTACAAGTTAAATTTTTGTTGAGTTTATCACTATATGAAATTATAGAATAATATTTTACTCATCAGTAGTTCATTGGTGTTTTTATAATGTATTTAATATTTAAGACTTATTTAATATAAAGGTAAATATAGAAAAATGATGGGTACACTAAGAGAATATATTGGATTTTATAAATATGAGGAAAAAAGAGTTTTCATCACTTATTATGTATGATAATGTGAAATTTGATTCAGATGCATCACTTGGGAAATGAATGTTTAGCATTAGGGAGTATAGAAAGAATTTTTTTATGAACATATAGTTTCATAGATTGGCTTCATGAGTGATAGGAATGTATATTTTTTTAGCATTGTTAATGATGAGTGGTATTATATATTCATTGATTAAATCATGGTTCAAAATAGTTAATGAACTATTTTAAGAGAAGAGAATCCATAGACTGGGGATTTTATAATAATCAATATTATTAACAAGGTGTTGAATTTGAAATTAAGCTAAACACCTTTGAAATTAATGATAATGTAATTTTGAAATGTTGAAAAATAAATAGAGATAATGAAGATTGAAATTTCATGAAATATTAAAACAGTTGTTCAAGAGAGGGAGGATTATGTGAAATATAATTGTTTGAAAATTATGGGTTTTAGAAAAATTAAAATAATTTTTTTATTTGAACAACACTCATTAAAATAATAGTGGGAAACAACTATGTGTTCTATGTGGGGGGGGGAATGGAATTAATCCACATACCCAACCAATGTGAGTCTAGTGAACTACCAAAAATCTATTGCAGATAATCAATGATTTCATAATACATTTCGATGCTAGTTCAAAAATTTTATTTAATATATTTTTGTCTTTTAAATCATCACACAACCCTTCCATATACTTTATAAAAATATACCAGGGTATCCACCCACATGTTTCCTTTCTCTTTCCATCCTATTATTTAATCACATAGATCAAAATCTCCCGATCGATCAACATACAATGTAATACAATGATATTTTAAGGATGGGTATAATTTAAGTACTATATTAATTATTTTTCCCCTTATTTTTCCTATTTGTTTTGGTATAAACTGATATTTATGGAATATTCGTCTAATTTTTCAATTTTATCTGAGAATATATGAACCAACTCGTGATGTTGGATATGGTAACCCATATCAATAAATGATTATAAGTACCATATATATTATGAAATATCCATTATGTTTTATGTCTGGTATTGTATTCTTACATGGGGGATTTTTATCACCCCAACAAGATTCATTTTCTTGACCTGAAGTGATACATAGACTCATGCTTTCCACCATATATGTAATGATATATTGATTAGCGGTTAGGGACTAAAACACACATATGGAATATTATTCCCTCAATATCATGCAAAAATAAGTATTATCAATAATAGAAACTACATTAAGTAATAAAATCAAGTATGAGACCATAATGCTATACCATCCATATATATCTTATTACATATAATACTATGTGAACACATGTCATGCATCAGTCAAAAGGTGATCCCTATTGGTGGTAGATCAATACGTGTTATATAAAAGAAGAAAATAATACAAAATATTAAATTATTATATTAGTCCTTGATAATTTCCAATCCTTTACTATATCATTAATCAACACTACCTACTCAATTAACCAATATAAGAGTCTTCCTTTCACCTAAATACCTTACAAAAATGATCAGATGCACATTGAGGTGAGCAAAAATGGTGTGTGTATAAATTAAAAATGTGATACAACTAATTGGGACATAATATAAGTGATGAAATATGCATTTGATTTCGTGAATTGAAATAAAATATATAATAAGAATAAATGTTTCACCCTTGTCAGTTCATCAAGTGATTACTTGGCTTAAATGAACACTTATGATTCATGATGTAATCTATTCCAAAATAAGGTTGTTATCATATACCCTGAAGTCTACATAGTAATTCAATTAAGTGATATGAGGATTTTGTATCATAGAAAACATATTTCATATGATGAACCATCCCATCTAGATCGATATGTTCCCATGACTCGATTTTATATCCACTGATAACATATGAAGCATTTTGAGGATAATATCCCATAACCCACCTCCTATGAATGTCGAATCACACCCTTTTATGGTTAATAAAATTTGTTGAGTAACATATTGAATAACCCTTGTGGTGTTTTATCAAAGTTTTGTATTTGTTGACAACTAATGTTTTTGAGTTATAGTAAGTTGGAGTTTCTGGTAGCTGAGGATTTTCTTGAAGAGGTTGATGTTGAAGAATAAGAAGCCAGAAGTCAAGAAAGTGTCTCAAACTTTCTGAACAAAATCAGAAGGTGCTTTTCTGATCTTAATGTTATCACATATCATGAAAAGTTTTAAGATAAAATCTGTTGATGAAATCATGAAGAGGATTGACAATTTTCACTAAGAAAAACTCTGAGGAAATTCGGAACCTATTTCCTAAACCTGTTTCCTAAACCTGTTTCCTTAACCTGTTTCCTGAACCTGTTTCCAGAACCTATTTCCTGAACTTGTTTCCAGAACCTATTTCCCGAACCTGTTTCCTGAACCTGAAGTTCGTAGTCTACTTTCTGAACCAGAAATTCGGAGTCCATTTCTTGAATCTGATGTTCGTAGACTACTTCCTGAACCTGAAATTCAGAGTCTATTTCCTGAACCTAAAGTTCATAGTCTACTTCCTGAACCTGAAATTTGGAGTCCATTTCTGGAACCTGAAGTTTGTATTCTAATTCCCGAACCTGAAATTTGGAGTCCATTTCTTGAACCTGAAGTTCGTAGTCTACTTCATGAACATGAAATTCAGAGTCCATTTCCTAAACCTAAAGTTTGTAGTCTACTTCCTGAACATGAAATTCAGAACCCGATTCCTGAACCTAAGATTCGAAGTCCATTTCCTTAATAAGAAATTCGGAGTCTTTTTCCTGAACCTGAAATTTAGAGTCTGTTTACTAAAACAAAAATTTGGATTCTGTTTCTAAACATGAGATTCAGAGTCTGTTTCTAAGCCTGAAATTCAGAGACTATTTCCTAAACCTAAAATTTGGAGTCTGTTTCCTAAACCTGAATTTCAGAACCTGTTTGCTGAACCTATTTTTCGAAACCTGTTTCCTGAACCTAAAATTCAGAACCATTTTACTGAACCATATTTCATAACCATGATCCAACTTTATCATTCTAAGAAAGAGAAGAAGAGTTCAAGAAAAAAATGAATTTTAACTTTGCGTAAATCTTAGATAAATTTAAGGAGATTTGAAGAAGTCAAATATTTAAGATTAAATGTGATAGATTTGTGGAGTTTTTGAGATTTGAGGAAGAGGAAAATATTTTCAAGATTCCCACCTTTGTTTTCTGAGTTGCCTATAAATATGTGCTCAGATTATTCATTCATTTGAAACTTTTTACACACGCGGAAATAGCAGAGCACTGGAATATTCAGAGTGAGCATTTGGGAAGAATCATTATTTCCTTGTTGAGAAGATCTGTTTCAGAAAATCGGATTCATGAAATCTGGATTGAATATTCAGAGTGAGCATTTGTGCGGAATCATTATTTCCTTACTGGGAATACTGGTTTCATAAAATTAGATTCAAGAAATCCGGATTGAATATTTGGAGTGGGAATTTGTGCAGAATCATTATTTCCTTGTTGAGAAGGCCAGTTTCAGAAAATCGGATTCAAGAAAACCGGATTGAAGATTCGGAGTGAGCATTTGTGGATCAACTTAGCAAAGTTCTTAATCTTGTGTTTGGATCATTTTTTCTTCAAGAAAACATTGTAAACTTACGGGAGTCCGTATAATATTTCCTATTGGGAGATATAAGGTGTCTAATGGGAGTTGGCACAAGTTATATTTACTTATTTATTATAGTGGATTTCCATAGACCTATAGGAGTGGCTATGGAAAGGATGTAGGTTCTCTTATTGATACCGAACCTTGTAAATCTTGTGCGCCTTTCTTTCTTTACCTTTCTTGCATGCATGAGTTTCTTTCTAAAGTTTGATAAGGAAATAAATATTAAAAGGTTGTAAGAATTAAGTTTCCTAAAGTTTTGAAACTTATAAAAAGTCAACAACTGACTCAACCCACCCCCCTTCTCATTTTTATTCGATGCTTGGAACTTCAAGTGGTATTAGAGGAAGGTTCCCTTTTTTATTCCTTATCATAGAGAATATAAATTTTGTCAATAGTAGAGGAATTCCTACATTATATGGAAAAAATTATTATGGATGGAAAGATAGGATGATTCCTTATCTCCTATCTCTTGGCCTTGAAGTTGTTGATGCTACTACTATTGGATATCCATCTATTGAGAAAAATGATCCTATGACATTTGCTGATAAGAGAAACATAGAAGTTGATGGAAATGCTAGAAATTATATTCTCATGTCCTTATTAGAAAATGTTTATCAGAAGGTGATGGGTCTCACAACATCAAAAAGCATGTGGGACAAGATTGAAAGTGTTTTTGAAGGAAACACAAAAGTCAAGGAGGCCATGCTACAAATCTGTCGTAGTAAGTTTGAAGACATAAGGATGAGAGATGATGAAACAATTGATGAATACTTCACTAGAGTTAATAAAATTGTATGCAATATCAGGGGATTCAAAGAAGACTTGGAAGATTCTATAACTGTGAAGAAACTTATAAGAAACTTTCCAGACAGGTTTGATTCTAAAATCTCAGCTTTAAAAGATAAGGATGATTTATCTCTTGATGAACTGCATAACTTTGTTGTTACTTATGAAATGAGGAAAGCTCCAATATTTAATAAGAAGATGAAAGATGAAATGGATTTTGAAGCTATGGGAAAGATGAAAATCCAAGATAATGATGAATCTGATCCTTGCGAGTCCGTTGATAAGGAAGATGAAGAGTTAAATGAAAAAATCATGTCTCTCATATCCAAGAACTATCGAAGAGGAAGATGAATGTATGGAGGGAAAATTCCTCTCAAATGTTTTGAGTGTGGTGGAATAAGAAACTATTCAATGAATTTCCCTAAGAATAAAGTTGGAGAATATAAAGATTTTTCTAATGAGAATCCTCTATGGAAGAAGTATAACAATAATTAAAAAGAAGAGAAGAATTTTAAAGAATTCAAGAAGAAGTTTTCTGGAAAGAAAAGAAGTATGGTGAGCAAGAAGGTTGAATCAGAATCATCTGAAAATGATTCCTCAGAAGATGAAAGTAAAGAAAGATTCAGAACCTTCATTGCAAAAGTTGAGAAAACAAATGTTTCCTCAGAGAGTGAAGAAGGTGGTAAAGAATCTTACAGAGAATATCAGCTAAGATCCAAACTTCTTGCATGTCTTGAGAAAAACAAATATCTCAGGAAAAAAATTCATGTGATGAAGAAAAATCATGAAGAAGTTCATTATGGAAGTAAAGATGATATCAAGAAGCAAGATGAATACATTCAAGAAATTTTAAGTTATAAACATAGAATTGCTGAATAAGGGAAGATGATTGAAGATCATAGCAAGAAGCTGGAAACTAAAGAAGAAGAGGTCAACAAGTTGCAATCAAAAGTTATTGAATCCAAAAATACCCTAAGGAAGATGAATAAAAACTTCCTCAAAACCGAGACTTTCAAGATTGCTAAGAATGATTACCATGAGAATCAGGTGAAGTCCTCTCCAATAAAAAATAATTTTTTATTTTATTATTCTAACATTTCAAGTTATGAAAAAAGTATTAGTAAAACTTGGGTGGAGAAAGGATGTGAGAAATCTATCAATCCTACAAAAGTAGAAAACTCACTCAAAAGAAGAGATGGCCTATAACCTGAGTTTTTAGAGCTGAAAGAAGTTATCAACCTCAACAAAGTTTCTATAAAGAAATATCATTCTTTAATAGAAAATCAAGATTTGAGGGCTATTGCTGGTGTTGCGGAATTTATGGGTATAAAGCTTATAATTTTTGGCACAATTTATCTCTACATGGAAGAAATTTTGAGCAAAGTGGAAGAAATAGTGAAAGAAGAATGATTAAGTTTCCGTAATCACAGAAATTTGAAAAAGGTGAATTCTCAACATGTTAGAAACATTCCAAAAAAGAATCAATTTAAAGGTTTGGAAGAATTTTGTAGAAGATGTGATCAGTCTGGTTATCATGCCGAACGATGTATGACTCTCCTTCCAAAACAAGTTTCCTATGAAATGAAAGAAAAGAAATCTGAAAATAAGAAGGTTGATGAGAGATATTTTTTTGTTGAGACATCTTTGAAATAAATTAAGAGGAACAAACCATGGATTCTTGATAGTGGTTGTTCTTCACACATGACAGGTGATACAAAAATCATGGAGCATGTTGAAAGTCATGATGGAGGAGCAGTTACTTTTGGCAATTATAGTTCCTTAAAAATTAAGGGAATCAGAATGGAAGAGATTGAACCAAAGAAACTAAAATCTAAGTAAGTCTTTCTTCTTGATGGGCTAAAACATAACTTACTTAGTATAAGTCAACTTTTTTATGATGGAAAAGAAGTTATCTTTAGAAAGGATTCTTGTGTCATCAAAACTGTGAAAAATGGAAAAGTAATTACAAAAGTAGAAAGAACCAGTGGAAATCTCTTTCAAATTGGAGAATCCAATAACTCTTGTTATTTGAGTGCTGAAGATGAAAATAAGTTATGGCACCAAAGACTTGGCCACCTTGGGGAGAAGAACATGAGTAAGATTTCTAAAGTTGATGATGTTCGAAATTTTCCAGAACTGAAAAGATGAGATGAAGATATTTGTATTACTTGCTAGAAAGGAAAGATGACTATCAAAAGTCATAAAAGAGTTGAGATTAAATCTTACAAAACACTTGAGCTTATTTATTCTAATCTATGTGGGCCGATGAGACATCAATCAACAAAAGGAGATTTATACTTTATCATTTTTATTGATGATTTCACTCGGATGAAAAACATCATTTTCATTAAACATAAGTCAGAGGCTATTGAAATGTTTTAATTCTTCAGAAGAGATGTTGAGAAAGAATTAGGAGTTTCTATAAAGAAGTTGAGAACATACAATGGTACCGAATTCACAATCAATGATTTTGAAAATTATCTAAGGAAGCATGGTATCAAACATCAGTATAGTTTTCCCTATACTCTACAACAAAATGGAGTAGCAGAAAGGAAAAATAGAAGCTTGGTGGAAATGGGAAGAATAATGTTATCAGAATACAAACTTTCAAAATTATTTTGGAGAGAAGCCGTTAGAACTATTGTACATGTTAAAAATAGATGCTTGCTGAGACCTGAAATCAACATGACTCTTTAAGAGATATGTTATAACAAAAAACCTTTGTTTAAATACTTCAAAGTTTTTGGAATTCCATGCTTTCTCAAAATCAAAAATCCATACTTAGGAAATTTTGAATAGATAGCTGAAGAAGGCATATTTATGGGTTATTCACCAAATGGAAGAAGTTACAAATACTGGAACAAATGTTTACAGAAGTAGGTAGACTCATATGATTTAAAGGTAATTGAAAATCCAAGTTACTTCACAACATCTGTTAGGAATACTGAGGAAGATAAATCAGAGAATTCCCACAAGAGTGAAAGTTACTCAGATAAGCCACATGGGGAAGAAAGTGATGCTAGGAAAGGAAATGTGAGTTTTCCAACCTTACGAAAACATGTTGAATCTGAAAATATTATTGGGGATTAGAAGGCTCCAGTTCAGACAAGAAGGAAGTTGAGATTAGAAAATTAGACCCCCCTTATCTCAAAAGTTAAACCAGAATTAGTTTAAGAAGCTATTCAACATAAAGAATGGTTGGATGATATGAATGAATAACTGGATGAGATTGAGAAGAATGAAACATGGGAACTTGTTCTAAGGCTAGCAAATAAAAATGTTATTGGAACCAAGTGGGTTTATAGAAATAAATTGAATGAGCATGGAGAAGTTACAAGAAACAAAGAAAGGCTTGTGAGTAAAGGATATGCACAGGTGAAAGGTGTGGATTTTGATGAAAGTTTCTCCCCTGTTGCAAGGTTAGAAACTATTCACATGTTTCTTGCAGTGGCTTCTCATCATAATTACAAGGTTTATCAGATGGATGTAAATTTAGCTTTCTTAAATGGTAATATTGAGGAAGAAGATTACATTGAACAACCTTGTAGGTTTTTTCTTGATAAGGATGCAAAAAATGTTTGAAAATTGAAGAAATCCTTATATGGGCTGAAACAAGCTCCATGAGCATGGTATTCGAATCTTGAATATTCTTTGAGAAATATGAACTTTTCCTAAGGAAAGGTTGATAGCAACTTGTATGTTAAATATGTTGACTCCATAACATTAATTGTAATCATTTATGTGGATGATATAATTTTTACTGGAGATGAAGAAAAGGTCTGTGAAAAGTTTGCTGAAGAGATGAAGAAATTTTTTGAAATGTCAATGTTGGGAGAATTAATATTCTTCCTTGGATTAAAATTTCATCAACAAGAAAACTACATTTTAGTATCCCAAGAAAAGTATTCCAAGGAGTTGTTAAAGAAGTTTGGGATGGAAGAATCAAAGGATGTTTCAACTCCTATCTCAGTGGGTATAATGTTGAGCAAAGATGAGTCAGGGAATAGTGTGAATTAGAAAGACTTTCAAAAATTGATAGGAAGTCTTCCTTATCTTACAGCTTCAAGGCCTGATATTTCTTATGTTGTGACTCTCTATTCCCGATATCAAAGTAATTCAAAAGAATCACACATGTTGGTAGTTAATAGGATTCTGAGATATGTTAGTGGAACAACTTCACATGGGTTGTTATACAAGAGAAACAATGAGATGAAGTTTCATGGTTATACAGATGCTGATTGGGCTGGTGATTGTAATGATAAAAAATCAACATCAGGAGGAAATGTTTTCTTAGGGGAATGTTGTGTGAGTTGGCACAACAAGAAACAAAGTTCAGTAACTTTAAGTACATCTGAATTTGAATAAGTTGTAGCTACTCAAGATTTTACTCAAATGATGTGGATGAAAGTTCTTCTGGAAGATTTGAAAGTGACAGTTTCTAAACCATTGAAGATACTCTGTGATAATCAAAGTTCCATTTATCTTTCCAAGAATCCTATTCAAAATTCAATATCAAAATACATTGATATAAAATATCACTTTTTAAAAGATAAATCTGCTGCTGGAGAAATCTTGATGGAATATATTTCAATAAAATATCAGATTACTGATATTTTTACAAAAGAAATGTCAAAGGAACGGTTTATTGAACTGAGGCTGCAACTCCATGTTCAGTATCCTCCCATGACTTCCTAAAACTCATAAGGAATTTACCCCCACCGTGCTTTGGATTATGTTGAAAAAGGGGGAGAGTAAGTTTTATTTTATGTATCTAAAGATGTGGTTATCATATAATGGGGGAGAGAGAGAAAGAAAAATGAGAGAGGAAAATAAAAGTGAGAAAGAGAATGATAAATTTTGAGGTGGAGTTTGAGTAAGGTGAAGTTTATCATTACATGGCCGCAAAATATGCTTGTCACCAAGGGATGTAAATCTTTCAAAAACATTACTTTATCCAGTAGTGTGGTTTCAAGAAAATCTATTTTTGAGAAAGGCGATGTTTTGGAAAAGTTCACTTACTTGAGATGTGAATTTTTTTTGAGAGGTGAAAACTTGTTAACAAGGGTTGCCAACAAATCCAAATGGGGAGACTGAAGAAACTTTGTGGTGTTTTGACAAAGTTTTGTATTTGTTGACAACTAATGTTTTTAGTTACATTAAGTTATAGTTTCTGGTTGCTGAGGATTTTCATGAAGAGTATGTTGTTAAAGAATAATATGTAAGAAGTTATGAAAGTGTCTCAAACTTTATAAAAAAAATCAGAAGATGCTTTGATGATATTAATGTTCTCACTTATCATGAAAAGTTTCATGATAAAAGCTATTGAAGAAATGGTTAAGAGGATTGGAAATTTTCACTATGAAAAATTCTGAGCAAATTTGGAACTTATTTCCCGAACCTGTTTCCTGAACATGTTTTCTAAACCTATTTCCTGAACCTATTTCCTGAACCTGTTTCCTGAACATGTTTCCTAAACCTGTTTCCTGAACCTGAAGTTCGTAGTCTACTTCCTGAACCAGAAATTCAGAGTCTATTTTCTGAATCTGAAGTTCGTAGTTAACTTCCTGAACCTGAAATTTGGAGTCTATTTCCTGAACCTGAAGCTCGTAGTCTACTTCCTGAACCTGAAATTTGGAGTCCATTTCTTGAACCTGAAGTTTGTATTCTACTTCCCAAACCTGAAATTCAGAGTCCATTTCTTTAACCTGAAGTTCGTAGTCTACTTCCTGAACTAAAATTCGGAGTCCATTTCCTAAACCTGAAGTTCGTAGTCTACTTCCTGAACCTAAAATTCAGAACCCGATTCCTAAACCTGAGATTCAAAGTCCATTTCCTGAATAAGAAATTCAGAGTCTTTTTCCTGAAACTGAAATTCAGAGTCTGTTTCCTAAAACAAAAATTCGGACTCTGTTTCTAAACATGAAATTTAGAGTCTGTTTCTAAGCCTGAAATTTAGAGTCTATTTCCTGAACCTGAAATTTGGAGTCAGTTTCCTAAACCTGAATTTCAGAACCTTCTTTCTGAACCTATTTTTCGAAACCTGTTCCCTGAACCTAAAATTCAGAACCTGTTTCCTGAACCATATTTCAGAACCATGATCTAGCTTTATCATTCTGAGAAAGAGAAGAAGAGTTCAAGAAAAACATGAATTTCAACTTTGCGTAAATCTTGGAGAAATTTAAGGAGATTTTAAGAAGTCAAATATTTAAGATTAAATGTGATAGATTTGGGGAGTTTTTGAGATTTCAGGAAGAGGAAAATATTTTCAAGATTCCCACCTTTGTTTTCTGAGTTTCCTATAAATATGTGCTCAGATCATTCATTCATTTGAAACTTTTTACACATGCGGAAAAGGCGGAGCCCTGGAATATTCGGAGTGAGCATTTGTGCTGAATCATTATTTTCTTCCTGAGAAGACCAGTTTCAGAAAATTGAATTCAAGAAATCTGGATTGAATATTCATAGTGAGCATTTGCGAGGAATCATTATTTCCTTGCTGGGAATACTGGTTTCATAAAATCAGATTCAAGAAATTAGGATTGAATATTCGGAGTGGGCATTTGTGCAGAATCATTATTTCCTTGTTGAGAAGACCAGTTTCATAAAATTGGATTCAAGAAAACCGGATTGAAGATTCGGAGTGAGCATTTGTGGAGCAACTTAACAAAGTTCTTAATCTTGTGTTTGGCTCATTTGTTCTTCAATAAATCATTGTAAACTGATGGGAGTCGGTATAATATTTCCTATCGGGAGATATAAGGTGTCTAATGGGAGTTGGCACAAGTTGTATTCACTTCTTTATTATAGTGGATTTCCATAGACCTATGAGAGTGGCTATGGGAAGGACTTAGGTTCTCTTATTGAGACCAAAGCTTGTAAATCTTGTGTGCCTTTCTTGCTTTACCTTTCTTGCATGCTTGAGTTTCTTGCTAAAGGTTTATAAGGAAATATATCTTAACAGGTTGAAAGTATTAAGTTTCCTAAAGTTTTGAAACTTATAAAAAGTCAACAACTGATTCAACCCCCCCTTCTCAGTTTTTATTCGATCCTTGGAACTTCAAGTGCTATTAGAGGAAGGTTCCCTTGTTTATTCCTTATCATGGAGAATATCAATTTTGTCAACAGTAGATGAATTCCTACATTATATGGAAAAAATTATTATGGATGTAAAGATAGGATGATTCCTTATCTCCTATCTCTTGGACTTGAAGTTGTTGATGCTACTACTATTGTATTTCCACCTTTTGAGAAAAATGATCCTATGACATTTGCTAATAAGAGAAACATAGAAGTTGATGGAAAGGCTAGAAATTCTATTCTCATGTCCTTATTAGAAAATGTTTATCAGAAGGTGATGGGTCTCACAACATCAAAAAGCATGTGGGACAAGCTTGAAAGTGTTTTTGAAGGAAACACAAAAGTCAAAGAGGCCAAGCTAAAAATCTGGCATAATAAGTTTAAAGAAATCAGGATGAGAGATGATGAAGCAATTTATGAATAATTTACTAGAGTTAATTAAATTGTATGCAACATTATAGGGATTCATAGAAGACTTGGAAGATTCTACAACTGTGAAGAAACTTATGAGAAAATTTCCAGACAGGTTTGATTCTAAAATCTCAGCTTTCGAAGATAAGGATGATTTATTTTTTGATGAACTGCATAGCTTTCTTGTTTCTTATGAAATGAGGAAAGCTCTAATATTTAAGAAGAAGATGAAATATGAAATGGATTTTGAAGCTATGAGAAAGATGAAAATCCAAGATGATGATAAATCTGATTCTTGCGAGTCTGTTGATAAAGAAAATGAAGAGTTAAATGAAAAAATCATGTCTCTCATATCTAAGAACTATCGAAGAGGAAGAGGAATGTATGGAGGGAAAATTCCTCTGAAATGTTTTGAGTGTTGTGGAATCAGACACTTTTCAATGAATTTCCCTAAGAAGAAATTTGGATAATATCAATATGTTTTTAATGAGAATCCTCGATGGAGGAAGTATAAAAATAATTAAAAAGAATAGAAGACTTCTAAAGAATTCAAGAAGAAGTTTTCTGGAAATAAAAGAAGTATGTTGAGAAAGAAGGTTGAATTAGAATCATCTGAAAATGATTCCTTAGAAGATGAAAGTAAAGAAAGATTCAGAACCTTCACTGAAAAAGTTGAGAAAACAAATGTTTGCTCAGAGAGTGAAGAAGGTGGTGAAGAATCTTATAGAGAATATCAAATAAGATCCAAACATCTTGCATGTATTGAGAAAACCAAATATCTCAAGAAACAAATTCACGTGATGAAGAAAAATCATGAAGAAGTTCATGATGGAAGTAAAGATGATATCAAGAATCAAGATGAATACATTCAAGAAATTTTAAGTTACAAACATAGAATTCCTGAACAAGGGAAGATGATTGAAGATCTTAGCAAGAAGCTGGAAACTAAATAAGAAGAGGTCAACATGTTGCAATCAAAAGTTATTGAATCTGAAAATACCCTAAGGAATATGAATGAAAACTTCCTCTAACCTGAGACTTACAGGATTGCTGAGAATGATTACCATTAGAATCAGGTGAAATCCTCTCCTATCAAAAATAATGTTTTATCTGATTATTCTAACATTTTAGGTTATGGAAAAAGTATTAGTAAAATTTGGGTGGAGAAAGGATGTGAGAAATCTATCAATCCTACAAAAGTAGAAAACTCACTCAAAAGAAGAGATGGCCTTTAACCAGATTTTCAGAGCTGAAAGAAGTTATCAACCTCAACAGAGTTTCTATAAATAAAGATCATTCTTTAATAGAAAGTCATGATTTGAGGGATATTTCTGGTGTTGATGAATTTATGGGCATAGAGATTATAATTTTTGGCACAATTTATCTCTATATGGAAGAAAGTTTGAGCAAATTGGAAGAAATAGTGAAAGAAGAATGAGTAAGTTTCTGTACTCACAGAAAGTTGAAAAGGTGAATTCTCAAGATGTTAGAAACATTCCAACAAAGAATCAATTTGAAGGTTTGGAATAAGTTTGTGAAAGATGTGATCAGTCTGGTTATCATGCTGATTGATGTATGACTCTCCTTCCAAAACAAGTTTCCTATGATATGAAAGAAAAGAAAGCTAAAAATAATAAGTTTGATGGGAGAGATTTTGTTGTTGAGACAGCTTTGAAAGCAAGTAAGAGGAACAAACCATGGATTCTTGATAGTGGTTGTTCTTCACACATGAAAGGTGATACAAAAATCATGGAGCATGTTGAAAGTCATGATAGAGGAGTAGTTTCTTTTGGAAATGATAGTTCCTTAAAAATTAAGGGAATCAGAACAGAAGAGATTGAACTAGAGAAACTAAAATCTAAGGAAGTCGTGCTTCTTGATGGGCTAAAACATAAATTACTTAGTGTAATTCAACATTTTCATATTGGAAAAGAAGTTATCTTCAAAAAATATTCTTGTGTCATCAAAAGTGTGAAAAATGGAAAAGTGATTACAAAAGGAGAAAGAACCAGTGGAAATATCTTTCAAATTGGAGAATCCAATAACTCTTGTTATTTGAGTGTTGAAGATGAAAATAAGTTGTGGCACCGAAGACCTGGCCACCTTGGGAAGAAGAACATGAGTAAGCTTTCTATAGTTGATGATGTTCGAAATTTTCCAGAACTGAAAAGAGGAGATGAAGATATTTGTATTACTTGCTAGAAAGGAAATATGACTATCAAAAGTCATAAAAGAGTTGAGATTAAATCTTACAAAACACTTGAGCTTATTTATTCTGATCTGTGTGGGCTGATGAGACATCAATGAATAAAAGGAGATTTATACTTTATCACTTTTATTGATGATTTCAATCGGATGAAAAACATCTTGTTCATGAAACATAATTCAGAGGCTATTGAAATGTTTAAATTCTTCAGAAGAGATGTTGAGAAAGAATTAGAAGTTTCCATAAAGAAGTTGAGAACATACAATGGTACCAAATTCACAAGCAATTATTTTGAAAATTATCTAAGGAATCATGGTATCAAACATCAGTATAGTGCTCCCTATACTCCACAACAAAATGGAGTAGTAGAAAGGAAAAATAGAAGCTTGGTGGAAATGGGAAGAAGTATGTTATCAGAATACAAACTTTCAAAATTATTTTGGAGATAAGTTGTTATAACTGTTTCACATGTTAAAAATAGATGCTTGTTGAGACTTGAAATCAACATGACTCCTTACGAGATATATTATAACAAAAAACCTTTGTTTAAATACTTCAAAGTTTTTGGAAGTCCATGCTTGCTCAAAATAAAAAATCCAGACTTACGAAAGTTTGAAGAGAAAGCTGAAGAAGGAATATTTATGGGTTATTCACTAAATGGAAGAAGTTACAAATACTGGAAAAAATGTTTACAGAAGTTGGTAGACTCATATGATGTAAAGGTAATTGAAAATCCAAGTTACTTCACAACATTTGTTAGGAATACTGAGGAAGATAAATCAGAGAATTCCCACAAGAGTGAAAGTGACTCAGATGAGTCACATGGGGAAGAAAGTGATGCTAGGAAAGGAAATGTGAGTTTTCCAACCTTATGAAAACATGTTGAATCTGAAAATATTATTGGGGATTAGAAGGCTCCAGTTCAGACAAGAAGGATTTTGAGATTATAAAATCAGACTTCCCTTATCTCAAAAGTTGAACCAGAATTAGTTTAAGAAGATATTCAACATAAAGAATGGTTGGATGCTATGAATGAAGAACTGGATGAGATTTAGAAGAATGAAACATGGGAACTTGTTCCAAGGCCAGCAAATAAAAATGTAATTGGAACCAAGTGGGTTTACAGAAATAAATTGAATGAGCATGGAGAAGTTACAAGAAACAAAGCAAGGCTTGTGTTTAAAGGATATACACAGGTGGAAGGTGTGGATTTTGATGAAAGTTTTTCCCCTTTTTCAAGGTTGGAAACTATTCACATGTTTATTACAGTGGCTGCTCATCAGAATTAAAAGGTTTGTCAGATGGATGTAGAGTCATATTTCTTTAATGGTAAGATTGAGGAAGAAGATTACATTGAACAAAATTATGGGTTTTTTCTTAATAAGGATGAAAAAAATGTTTTCAAATTGAAGAAATCCTTATATGGACTGAAACAAGCTCCACGAGCATGGTATTCGATGCTTGAAAATTCTTTGAGAAATATTAACTTTTCCTAAGGAAAGGTTGATAGCTACTTATATGTTAAAGATGTCGACTCTAGAATGATAATTGTAATCATTTATGTGGATGATATAATTTTAACTATAGATGATGAAAAGGTTTGTGAAAAGTTTTCTAAAGAGATGAAGAAAAATTTTGAAATGTCAATGTTGGGAGAATTAACTTTCTTCCTTGGATTAAAATTTCATCAACAAGAAAACTACATTTTATTATCCCAAGAAAAGTATTCCAAGGAGTTTTTAAAGAAGTTTGGGATGGAAGAATCAAAGGATGTTTCAACTCCTATCTTAGTGGGCATAATGTTGAGAAAAGATGAGTCAGGGAACAATGTGAATCATAAAGACTTTCAAAAATTGATAGGAAGTCTTCTTTATCTTACAGCTTCAAGGCATGATATTGCTTATGTTGTGACTCTATGTTCCTGATATCAAAGTAATCCAAAAGAATCACACATGTTGACAGTTAATAGGATTATGAGATATGTTAATGGAACAACTTCACATGGGTTGTTATACAAGAGAAACAATGAGATGATGTTTCATGGTTATACTGATGATGATTGGGCTGGTGATTGTAATGATAAAAAATCAACATCAGGAGGAACTTTTTTCTTAGGGGAATGTTGTGTGAGTTGGCACAACAAGAAACAAAGTTCGGTAACATTAAGTACATCTGAATCCAAATAAGTTGCAGCTACTCAAGATTGTACTCAAATGATATGGATGATAGTTCTGCTTGAAGATTTGAAAGTGACAATTTCTAAACCATTGAAGATACTCTGTGATAATCAAAGATCCATTTAACTTTCCAAGAATCATATTCAAAATTCAATATCAAAATACATTGAAATAAAATATCACTTTTTAAAAGAGAAATATGCTGCTGGAGAAATCTTGATGGAATATATTTCAACAAAATATCATATTACTCATATTTTTACAAAAGAAATGTCAAAGGAACAGTTTATTGAACTGAGGCTGTAACACCATGTTCAGTCTCCTCCCATGACATCCTAAAACTCATAAGGAATTTACTCCCACCGTGCTTTGGATTATGTTGACAAAGGAGGAGAGTAAGTTTTTTTATGTATCTAAAGCTGTGGTTATCATATAATAGGGGGGGGGGGGGAGAGAAATAAAAATGAGTGAGGAAAATAAAAGTGAGAAAGAGAATGATAAATTTTGAGGTGGAGTTTGAGTAAGGTGAATTTTATCCTTACATGGCCGTAAAATATGCTTGTCACCGAGGGATGTAAATCTTTTAAAAACATTACTTTATCTAGTAGTTTGGTGTTAAGGCAATCTATTTTTGAGAAAGGCTATGTTTTGGTAAAGTTCAATTACTTGAGATGTGAATTTTTTTTGAGAGGTGAAAACATGTTAACAAGGGTTGACAACAAATCCAAAGGGGGAGATTAAAGAAAATTTGTGGTGTGTTCACAAAGTTTTGTATTTGTTGACAACTAATGTTTTTGAGTTACATTAAGTTATAGTTTCTGGTTACCGAGGATTTTCTTGAAGACGATGATGTTAAAGAATAAGAAGTAAGAAGTTAAGAAAGTGTCTCAAACTTTCTAAAAAAATTAGAAGATGCTTTGATGATATTAATGTTCTCACTTATCATGAAAAGTTTCATGATAAAAGCTATTGAAGAAATGGTGAAGAGGATTGACGATTTTCACTAAGAAAAATTCTGAGGAAATTTGGAACTTATTTCCTGAACCTATTTCCTGAACCCATTTCCTGAACATGTTTTATGAACCTATTTCCTGAACCTATTTCCTGAACCTATTTCCTGAACCTGTTTCTTGAAACTATTTCCCGAACCTATTTCCTAAACATGAAGTTTGTATTCTACTTCCTGAACCTGAAATTTGGAGTCCATTTCCTGAACCTGAAGTTTTTATTCTACTTCTTGAACCTGAAATTATGGGCCCATTTCTTGAACCGAAAGTTTGTAGTCTACTTCCTGAACCTGAAATTCGGGTCCATTTCCAGAACCTGATGTTCGTAGTCTACATACGGATCCTGAAATTCGGAGTCCATTTCCTGAACCTGATGTTCATAGTCTACTTTATGAACCTAAAATTCAGAGTCCATTTCCTGAACCTGAAGTTTGTACTCTACTTCCTGAACCTGAAATTCAGAACCCGCTTCTTGAACCTGAGATTCAATTTCCATTTCCTGAAACAAAAATTCAGAGTCTATTTCCAGAACCTAAAATTCAGAGTCTGTTTCCTGAACCAGACATTCAGAGTCTGTTTCTAAACGTGAAATTCAGAGTGTGTTTCTAAGCATAAAATTCAGAGTCTATTTCCTGAACCTGAAATTCGGAGTCTGTTTCCTGAACCTGAATTTCGGAACCGGTTCGCTGAACCTATTTTTCAGAACCTGTTTCCTAATCCTAAAATTCAGAACTTGTTTCCTGAACCATATTTCAGAACCATGATCCAGCTTTATCATTTTGAGAAAGAGAATAAGAGTTCAAGAAAAACCTGAATTTCAACTTTGCGTAAATCTTGGACAAATTCAAGGAGATTTGAATAAGTCAAAGATTGAAGATTAAATGCAAGAGATTTGCAGAGTTTTTGAGATTTGAGGAATCAAGAAATATTTTCAAGATTCCCGCCTTTGTTTTCTGAGTTTCCTATAAATATGTGCTCAGATCATTAGTTAATTTTCAACTTTTTACACACACGGAAAAGGCAGAGCGCTGGAATATTCGGAGTGAGCATTTGTATAGAATCATTATTTCTTTGTTGAGAAGATCGGTTTTAGAAAATCGGATTCAAGAAATCAGGATTGAATATTCGGAGTGAGAATTTGTGTGGAATCATTATTTCCTTACTGAGAAGACCAATTTCATAAAAACATATTCAAGAAATCTGGATTGAATATTCAGAGTGAGCATTTGTGCGGAATCATTATTTCCTTACTGAGAAGACCAGTTTCAGAAAATTATATTCAAGAAAACCGGACTGAAGATTCAGAGTGATCATTTGTGGAGCAGCTTAACAAAATTCTTATTCTTTTGTTTGTCTCATTTTTTCTTCAAGAAAAAATTCTAAACTAATAAGAGTTAGTATAATATTTCCTATTGGGAGATAGAAGGTGTCTAACGGGAGTTGGCACAAGTTGTATTCACTTCTTTATTACAGTGGATTTATATAGGCCCACGGGAGTGGCTATGGAAAGGACGTAGGTTCTCTTATTGAGACTGAACCTTGTAAATCTTGTGTGCCTTTCTTGCTTTACCTTTCTTGCATGCTTGAGTTTCTTACTAAAGGTTGATAAGGAAATAAATATTAACAGGTTGCAAGGGTTAAGTTTCCTAAAGTTTTGAAACTTATAAAAAGTCAACAACTGATTCAACCCCCCTTCTTAGTTGTTATTCTATCCTTGAACTTCACATATATTGCATGAATCATTATAAATGGTCTGAGGAGGGTGTAACATAGCCATACACCCACGTAATTTGCACCACTATCCTTCAAAAATTTATATTTTTATATATATTATTTATTATAAAATGATATATTTGAGGAACCATATTTACCAAAACCATCACCCCAAATAGATAGTTTACACAATAATTTGAAAAAAATATATTAATCACAAGCCCCACTACATATCAATGGTGTAGAAACAAGCATAGTATGGAAGCACCTATGATTTGAAGAAGAAGGATGAGATGGAGATGATCTCATATATTGACTATTATTCATCAATAATGTGAGAAGATTATATGTAATACCACTATTATTTTGGAGTGAGAAAAAAATGAGAAATCCATAAACAAGAGTGAGGATGTGGATACATAAATATGAAGATGGCTAATATATGTTACACCAATATATTGTTCAATTGAAGAACTATTCAAGGACTTAATTTGGGGGGCACATGAAGAACTATCAAGAGGTAGTATAAAAACCCCATTGGGATGTATCAATATGGTTTTTTGGATATAGATTTAACATATAGGATTCTAGTATATATAGGCCATAGTGAGGTTTCTATTGTTTTCACTTGATGAAAAGATACTTTGAGAGATTATCTACTCAATATTCATGGATATTAACCATAAATATATTTGAGATATAAATTTTATTTCAACTCAAGTGAATCATTATTGATATAGCAATTGGTTGAACCAACCATAAATATGTAAATGAGATGGTTTTCAAGCCTACACCATATAAATTATTTTACCTCGTAACATTTACATTTATTATATCTTGGTGAGTATTAGAGAGAACATGAGGATTGTATTTAAGCTTAACTAAAATATATTGGATTAATTAAGAAGGAATATACATAAAAGAAAAAGACATCACTTATTCACCAATACCTCTTATAGTTATACCATAGGATATGGTTACTAAATCTATTACCATAGAAAGGGTTCCTTATAAAATAAAAAAATGTTTTTATAAGAATAGTGGATAATTGTTCCATTAATATATAAGGATATTGTACTGTTGATTTAAAAAAAAACCATGGATAGAAGAATGGAATTATTCCATATCTACTATCATTGTTTTTTATGACAGTGATGATGTAAAATTTAGATTATATCTACTTGGAATGTATTCTCAAATAAAAAATATTGAGAAGATAAATCGTTAATTACATGTGAAAACTAAAAATTAAATACTTTTATCCCTATCTAATAATGTCTATAAGAAGATATTTTGATATAAAACTACTAAATGGATGTGGTAAAATATGGGTAACACATTTGAAGGAAATGTGAAGATTATGAAATATGAACATTAGATATGGAGAGATATTTTTGAAGACATTAGAATTTAAAATTACGAGAGTATTAAGGATTATTTTACATGTATAATTAAAATTATATATCACATGAGGTGTTTGATAATTATTTGAATTGGTAAACTACTATAAAAATATGATGATGAATTTCACCCACAAATATAACCAATGATAACCTACATGGATGATATTATTGAATTTCCACATTATAAGGTACATAATACACTCCTCAATTATGATATGAGTAAAGGACTTGTATTTGAAGATAATGAAAATGAATAAATTGAATTAAAATACATGAAAAACTAAAGAAGATGAAGAAGAAACATGTACTGGTCTCATATTCTATTAAGGATTAATAATTTACATAATAAAATAGTTTATTATCATAAAAATGATATGCCTTTTATCTCTATAAAATTTAGGAATTATGAATTATGATATAAAATAATTATTAAATTTAAATTCCTTGATTTTAGAGGTGTTGTGAATATTGAAATTTAAAATAAATATCTGAATTAATTTTATAAATATGAATTCAATAATGACTAATAAATATTTTAAAAAATTGATCTAAAAAACCATAAAATATGACTATGGAAAGAAGAAGATGTTGTCATTCAATTATTGTATAAGCATGATGAATAGTGAGGAAATTGAGGACTTAGTAATATAAATCTTATCATCTGATGTAGGAATCTCTCAAAATTATAGAACTATAATTTCTAAGTTTTAAATAAGTATGTAAATTTCAATAAGTTAATTGGAAGAAAAAAATATCCGTATTAAATATTTTTTATAATTTGAATTGGTTTACTTTCATGATAAATATTCCTTCTTCATGAAGATAGTTAATCTATATTAAAAATATAATATAAGTGAGAATATTTGGTAATGTGATATTATAAATATATCAAAATATAAAATATGTATATTACTGAAAATGAAATATTTTAGTACGATATAATTGAAAAACATTATAGAAACATAAAAGAACTTATTGTGTAGAAATATTGATTCCAAAAGATAAAATAAGGCATAAATACCATGAGTGAATATAATAGAAATATTATTTTAAATTCCTGATGAATCATCAAAGGATATTCAGAGGTCCATCCCCAAGATAATGGTAGAAAACTCCTCTAAATTTTGGTGTGACAATGAATCTATTTTCATAGTTATTATAAATTTTGACGTAGAAACTTTAGGATTTATGATGCTTAAATTCATAAATTAATAACTACCACCCAATGAATGAGTTTATAGGATTTCATAAGTGTAAAAATCCTCAAGGAGAAGGATGAATAATTAATGGAAAATTACATGACAATAAGTAAGATTATTTAAACACCCCTACATGATGAATGAGAATGTCATTAGGGACATTTCTTTGTTTTGTGGAATATTTTTACAAAAATCATATAACAACTAGTACACCATTTCATTAAAATGGTTTTATAATTAATAATGGAGGGAAGATAAAAAATATATAGGAGTTATTGTATAATAATTACAAAAAATATTAGAATAATCTAAAATGAATCTATAAAGTCATAAATAAAACACCAAAGACCCCTGATATATGGAATTATTAAAGATGAAGATTTCAACCTAACCATTTAAGTACCTAAAAATGTTTAAATATTAATGAAAAATATTTGAGTTAAAATAAAAAATAAAAACCATATATTCAAGAGAATATTTATAGTGGATTAAAAACCATGAAGACATTATAAATTTTTTCAGAAAATCCTACAATAACAAAGAGAAAACAAGAAAGACGTGTTTAAAACTGAGGAAAAATGTGAATTATTTGTTCCCAACAAGAAGGAGTGTCAACATAATAAAAAATTGAGGATAAGGAGAACCCCTTATAACCTATCCAGACTCATTAATGTAATTTTAAAAGAATAGGCATGGAGTATACCTCAAATTAAAATGATATATGTAATTAAAAATAGTCGAAGTGATATGAATTAGAACCCTAATTTATTTTTAATTATAAATTAAGAAAATGATCATAATTTACTGTAACGTGTTTATTTGTTATAAAATTAATGGGGTATAAGTTAATATATTTATAGTGCTAGTTTAATGATGTTTTTATTGTTAATAATTAACAGAAAATTCATATCATTTAGTAAATAATATATTATGATTAATAGTAAGGGATCTCATAAATTAATTGGGTAAGAATGGTGAATCGTTAGTAAGATTTTTTATATCATGAAATATAGAATTTTCTATACACATTTAAAAAAAAATTCTATATTTATAACAATCATATATTCTATAAAATTTTTTAATATAAAAAATGATTCAATATAGTGGAGTGTTTTTTGATTAATTTTTTATGAGAAATGTGTAATATTATACCTTTTAAGGGATTTTATTTTAATTTTTTTTTGATTTAATTAATGTAAGATTTAAATTTTTAAATAAATCTATTTGAATCAACCCTAAAATATTAAATGATAATGGTTTTACCTGTGTATTAATTTAAGGAAATTATTGATTTATTAGTGTTTTCAATAATATTTTTTATATTATCATTTCAATATAGATATATAGTGGATTAACTAAAGGATATATGATAAGTTATATGTGGTTTTGTAATTCTCTATTCAGTTAATAAGTATGGATTTCATTTTTAATGAGATATTCGAAGTTGTTAAATGAAAACTTTTTTAATGGGAATAATAATTATATGAGTGAGGTGAATATTTTATATTAAATTGAATTTATTTTCAAAATGTGGAAGATGGATGTTTGACATATTGACATCGTTGCTAATTTTTTTCTATTAAAATAAAATGGGGAGATTAAAGAAAAAAAATATGGAATGAATTTTTTTTAAATAAAGATGGTTTTTATAATGATATGATTCTATCAATATGGGTTGCAGAATTATTCACGATACGAGTGAGATATTTCCATCAAAAAATGAAAAGGATGTTTCTGGAAACTGATTGAAGTGATTGGATCAAAAAATTCATGTAGTAGCACTAATGTCTATTGTCTTTAGATTCAATCTAAATTTAAATGAAAAGTGATCCCTATAATAGTTATATCAACTATATTTTGAAGAAATTATGTATTTGTGTAGATTATCCACTTGAAGAAGGTGTAATAATCAATGTTCAAAGGTATCATATAATGGAGACCAACAAGTTGAATCTTTAGAGTATGTATCCTTCAGTAAATGAGTATGAGAACTACTGATTATATTTTTATAAAATACCTTTGTTAAGTATTATAATGATTTTTTATTGAAATATATGAGTTTAGGTTTTTTGATTTTCAGTTTGGTGATGTTTGAAAACAAAATATTGTTTATATCTCATTGAGATATTATCATAATTCATTGATCAAGTGTATACACTTAAAACTATAAATGTATAACATTGAAGATTTTATGATTTCAATGTCGAAATATTATATAACCATATGAATTATATATAATAAGTCTTTATCACAATATATTATTGTTAGACATTATGGAGTCGAGTATTTGAATTCAGGACATTCAACAAACTAAAATAAAATAAATATTAATTTAATGTTATAGAAAGAATATTTACTCATGGTGTAATCACAAAACATCATAACATCTTATAACATTCATAGTCATATGATAATATAGAAAATGAAAAATTTATATAATTTTATTCTGGAGAAAAGGAGATTAATACTAGATTATTATTTAATAATATCATCATAAAGTAAAAACAACATGGTTAAGAATGTGATCATGAATAAGGTTGAAATATAGGACTGATGATAGAATAAAGTTTGAATACTCATATTGTTCCACCACACAAATGGAGCTTCCACATTAGTGTGCATAAATACATGCATGCATGGAGTGGTTTATCAAACATAATTAAATTAAATGGATTTTATGAATAGTTTTAAAGGGAAAAGGAGGATTATTAATGATCTTAAAATGGATGATTTCATGGAGATCACACTAATTCTTGATCCTGGATTTTATGTCAGAAGATATCAAAATATTTTGTGTCTAATAACTAATAAGTGTAACAAAATTGGATATTTAGTCGAATCAAAATATAATATTAATGGGAGATTAGTTGGATTTTTAATGTCCCCATAACTAATTGGATTGAGATGTTGAGGAGAGTATTATGGCTAAACAATATCTCTAGTTTTAAAAATGTAGATCGCATTCAATCGTAACAGGATATTTTTTAAATATTATAAAATTTAAAAAATATCCATAAAATAGGAAATATTTAATATATATGAAATAAAATATATGATTTGAGAGAGAGATAATAATTATATTGAACCATAAATGGATACCAACTTTGTATTGAAGGGGTAGAAATTAGAATAGTCATGAAGCACCTTTGAGTTGAAGGAGTAGATGAGCCCGATTGAATTCAATAATTTATACACATCATGATGGAGAGATGATGAGAGATATTTCAACTTTTTTATATTATATCAAACAAGAGTAGATGATAAAAAAATGTGATTATGTTGAGTCTTTATGAAGAACAATGTTGTTCCACATTATTGAATGTTATAGTGGGATTGAAGACCATTTCAAGGTGTTTTTTTGGATCACCCATCAATAACTATTAACAGGTATTATAAAGATCCTACATGGGTTGGAATAGTATTATTTAGATATAAGTTCAACTATGAGGATACAAGAATATTTAATCCATTTGTAGGTGGATTCATTGTTTACATTATGGTCATATATTTTTATATATTATCTAATGGGTATTTTAGAATGATATTTTTGATGATTTTCAAGAGATATATTTTATATTTAATCATGATATTCATAGTTTATAAACCTATATTTATACCCATTCCATGATAATATTAGGCTTTCTTGGTTAAGACTCATAAATAGTATTTTTTCCCATATATTTATAAATATTTGAGTAAGGATGTGAGACAACAAGTGGAGTGGAAAATCCATTATCTGGATAAACATTATTAATTAAGATTTTATATTCATAAAATATGGTATTAGGTATTCACTCTCTCTCCCCTCAATGATATCATGGGATTTGAGAACTAAAAATATCATAATAAGATATTGATCAAGGTGTATGGATGTAATATAATATAATAATACCCAATAATGAATATGTATTAAAACATGAGTCATGGGACATGGTTTTTATCAAAACAAAAGCCATGATAATAAGATTGTGAAAGTATGAGTAAATCAAAATGATAAATAAAAACATAACATATACATAATTTTTTTATATATAAAGGTAATATATAAATTAAAATTAAATCAAATTTCCACTATAAATGATCATTACCAAGACAACCATCTTATAGTGGATATTTTCCGATATAGGGTTGGGTTCACTCCCTATTCATAGAAACACATTAGATAGAGTTCCACCATGGATAGGGTGTACTCCCCAATCTGTGAAACTTGGTTGATAAAGTTCTATAGGGGAATAGGTTCACTCGCTACACCTAAAAACATTTCATATCACGAGATATAAAGCATCAACCAAATCATTATAGTTTTATCTTGGTCATAATATTCTAATAATGATAATCAACCATATGTATTCCATAATAACATTAAAATAATCATGTTTCCATCATAACATGATTAAATTGGAAAAAATAAACTAGTTATTCTAAAAAATATATATGAAATTACCAAAATCAATATAGTTAATTAATGATCAGGATATCACTAGAGCATCACATTAAATTATAAGAAACATTAGATGATATTATCAAGGAAAAAAGTATATTATAATTATAATTAATAAGGAGAAATTAGAAGGATTTGTTTTAAAATCTTGAAAACATTAACAAATATATTTAAAAAAAAAGAAAGAATGATTTATTTGGAAAAAAATTAAAAAAATGAGATACTATTTTTAAATTAAAATCAATTATGTTGTTCGTAAAATAAGTTTGGAATAATAATAATTAAAAAAAATATTACATATACTATTTTTTTAAGAAGATCAATTCCGAGGAAGAATATCATATTAAAAAAAGAAAATAGGATTCCTATAATAAATAAATATAATTCCATTGAAAAATACCTTAGGGAACCATATCGATAGAGATATGGACTTATATAAAAATAATGATTATGGACCTAGATGAAAAACATTTATAGATGAAAAGAAGAGGTAAGGATATATACTATTTAAAGAATCATAGTTGGTGAATTATACTACAAAGGGGAAGATAATTTTTTTAGTATATGTAAAACATATAGACAAAAAATGAGATGAAAACAGTTGAATTTTTAGGTATAAGGACCATACAATTTCCACATATTTAATCTTAGTCGTAACCATATTCAGTTCAAATTAAGGTTTGAATGAAAACACAAACCTTTTACTACAAACATCATTGAGTGAACATTATCATATTGTATAATAAATATAAATATCATAATAACTTCTTTCAAAAATAGATTCATATATATTACCTTATATATTGTTAATTGTAATCATCCACAAAAAATATAATATTTATTCAATGATTGTTTTATATAATTTCCTATAAGTAATTTTCACACTTGAAAACATGTTTTTTAATGCTAATGTCATACATCATTAGTTATAACCATGTTCATCCTTAACACATTAGAAAATGTTTTGAAACATTTATAAGTATGTATGAAACCCCATGTTAATTTTAATGATATTATGGGATTTTTTGATAAAATGAATTTCATGATTGATATTTATTGGGAAATTCACCTATAACTATTAGTGATTTGTAATTATCATTTTTTCCAAGTAATAAAAAACCATATTCATGACATATATTACTCACCAATTTCATATATTACTATTATTACCATATTGATAATTATTCATAGTGAAATGGTCATGTTTTTATAGAATCATTCAGGATTTCTGTTGAAGTAAATCGAATAATAAAATTTTATACTAGAAATGGAGTTCAAGTTTAGAGTTATAAAATAGTAGTTTTATTTTCGAAGAATCATAATGATATTAATATGTCATCATTAAAATGTAGTATAATAGGTATAAATATTGGATATGATATGCGTAATATCCTAGACTCTTGAACCCATATATGATATCAATATTATAATATTTTCAAATAGTACAAGTGTCCCCAATAATTTAATAATTTAGTAGCGTTGGATGACTCAGTAGAAACAGACAATATATTTCAAATAATAAGATTCCACAAGAACATGTTTGTAACGACCCGAAATTTTGAATTAATCTTATTTCCTAATTTTGTGTGTTATTTTATTTTATACTCAAAAAAACTATTTCTTTTGATAACATGAGTATAATTAAAATGAGACCATTGGGTTTCAACTGTTATATGACCATTGGTCAATATGACTGTTGGAAACTAAATGTTGCGATTATTGTCTCTAAATACAAATGATCTTGGTTAATTAATATATAAAGAAGATTCGATGGCCTCATCTAGTAGTCTCAGGCCGATCAAAGCCCATCTAACAGAACTTGGGAAGGAGGTAGCACCACTGGGCTTTGCTCTCGACAAAACCCAAGCCTAACTTCATTGTGTGAAGCTAGAATGAAATCACCTTCGCGAGAAGTTCAAGCTGATAGAAATGACTAATTTTGCAATGTTGTCCGAGCCGCCCTCAGATTCTCCCACCTTAGCACACCGTACACTTAGGTCCTATGCTGGGGTTATAAGGGGCTATGTAAGGAGACCATAGCTACTTTGTGTAATCCTTTGAGTTAAATAAAATTGTGATTTCTTATTATGGATAATTTTGTGATTTTTTAAAATGTTCGAATAAATGTAGGATGTATATTATTGATAAATTTTGAAAAAAGGATATTTTAAAATATTTATCTAAACCTTAAATAATTAATGATGTGTAATTATTTTCAAAAAATGGTCTTTTGCAAATGTGTTCAGTAAGAAATTTGGAGTCTAATAAGATCAACTTAATTATTGGTGAATAGTGATTTATGAATAGTGATTTTATGCATAGGATTAGTAATGTGACCAAATGGATTAGTAATCTCACTTAAAGAAAGTATTCGTATAATATAGACACCTTTATTAAGTAATTTTATTCAATAAAATAGGTAAATAACTGTTTCATAAATTATTAGTCAAGTATTAGTTTTTTTTGGGTGAATAGTGTTTTTTAATTAAAAAATAAATTAAAAATATTTAGAAAATTATTTCTATAAAATGGAGTTTATTTTTGAATTCAGAGCATTGATATTATGTTAAGGTAAATTTTTGGGAGTTTTCTGAAAAAGTTTAATTTTCAGTGAGTAGAAAAAATAAAGTTTTAGGGTTTCGGCATGTTTAATGACATCATAACCGCATCATGATGATGTCATGAGATATTTTAAGGGACGGTAGACTTGTGAATAGTGATATAAGGTATGAGGTGTCCCAAGTGGGAAATACCATGAATAAATACCACTTGTTTTTCCAATACCACCAATGAGGTGTCCCTTGGCCATTAATGCCTTGTCCCCTCACTTCCCCTATAAATACCAAGCCAATTATCTCATCCTTTTCATTCCAAAATCCTCCTAAACGAATTTATGGTCTCATTACCACCAAAGGAGTCCTCCCAAGGTTCCCTCAAGCCTCACAAGGTTCCAAACATTAATATTTCTAAGTTACTCTTCAAGGTAAGGGATCCTACCTCTCTCTTTCTTTTCATGTATTCTCCTTTATGTCATTTATTTTAAGCTCCATGTTATTATTTTGGGGATGTTCTTTTATATTCAGCCTAATTTACTTTTTATGTTCATATGATGAGAGATCCATTATTTTTCTCATCAATTCATTTTAATAATGTTTAAGTTGCGCCGTTAGGCTGCCGAATTTTCAAGGGATTCTTTCACCCTTCTCATTTTCAAGTTCTATTTTCATGTCAAGTCTTTCAAGTTCCTTTTTATTATGTTGGGGTATTATCTCTATATATATCATAATAATCTATTATGTTCATATTATGAGATACCCTATTTGATCTCATCAATTCATTTTCTGAAGTTTTAAGTGATGTTGTTTGGCTGCCGAATTTTCATAAGAGAAATCTTATTTTTGTCTTCCTTCCACGTTTTTTTCATTTAGTATGGTATGTATTTAAAATTTCATTACCATGTTCTTATATATTTTATATTCTGTCCCTATACTGTTTTATGAATCATTTATGAGTGGGTGACCCATGTCCCCTCTCTTTTCAATGTTTTCTAAAACCCTGCAACATAACCGTTAGGCTGCCGAATTTCTCGTAAAAGGAATCACGTCTTCTCTTTTCTTCCATGTTCTCTTTCCATGTGGTATGACATTAAAATACCCATACCATGATCTTATTCTGTACCCATACTGTATTATGAATTATTTATGAGTGGTTTACCCTTGTCCCCTCTCTTTTCAATGTTTTCTAAAACCCTGTAACATAGCTGTTATGCTGTAGAATTTTCGTCTCAAAATGTCTCTCTCTTTTCCTCAAATTATTTTATTTTATTAAGTGAATACTAAAAGATCTTTCTTCTACAGGGTTATTCACATATATATCAAAATGTTCTATTTTAATTATGGGACTTACATACATGAAACCTATTTTCCTTTTTCGTGGGTTTAAAGTGACATAAAGATCATGTCTTAAAAGTAGTTTTTAAAACGTTATGATTATGAAATGAAACACTTTTCTTTTATACTATATGGGTTATTTATGAAATTTTTGATGATGATATATGTGGCTCACATGATAATAAAGAAAAATTTAAGGGTGTGCCCTGATATCTCTCCAATGCATTGGGTAAAGACTTAATCTCTAGAGATGACCATTTTAATGATACCATGGTGAATAACCTTGGTAATTTTTTATTGACACCTTGGGGATGGACCTTGGTGAAACAGAAATGATTGTCTATGTTAAATGTTGTAACTACATATTCAAGTTATGAAACACATTATTTTTATTATGATATGCCTCATGATCTCTTTCTCATGCCTTAAAGTTATTTTTCATGACTTTTTGATGTATCTCAAGTTCACATGTAAAATGTTTCCTTTGTTTTCCCATACTGGGCCTTCTACTCACCCTTTACTTTGATGTATGATCTCAGGTTATGAGATGCTGTAATGAACTTAGGATGAACAAATGAAGAAGCCTTTCTAGTGTTTAAGAATAATGTTTTTTTTCTCATGTATTAAGTTCCTGGTTTCCAAGACACTAAACCTCAAAGATCCTCGGTTTTGTAAAATGCAATAAAAAGTTATGTTATAAAAAGGAGGGATGTCATAGTCAGTATCAAAGGATAGTTTAGTTATTTGTGGAAATTAGGATATGAAAACTTTAGGAATAACCCTATAGAAAAGTTTAAATATAGGAAATCTTACTGGTATTTCGGTGAGTATTGAGTTAGTGGTTTATCAAGAAAATACATCCCTCTCTGGATACGAGAAGGTAGAGGTGGCTCTGGCACAGATGTACATAGGGGTAAAAACAGAAAACACCACTTTGAGCTAGACTCTAATGGGAACTAGTACATGACAACGGACCTTTCTTTACTCTTGGTTAAGACACTCCTGGGGGATATACTTTGGTAAATTCACAAGCTTAGTATGAACCATTATTAAAGGAACAAAGATAAAATAAAATAAAGATTCACATAAGAATATATGATCATGGATAACCTAGATTGGAACCTAGGGGATCACAAGTTAGGATATACTTTTCTTCTACAAGTTTATCCTTCTATGCCCAAAGTTTCCTTTTCATGATTATTGGATAAGTATTTAATCCCCCTAATTATACTTTATTTTCTTAGTTAATGGTGGGAAATAGAAGAACATGTCCCAATAACCAATGTGATAGGAAATGTGATGATTTACTTATTAATATGATAAATACAATGAGAGATCAAGTTGAACATATTGTGATTAGGCCAAAATAGCTATCAAAAATCACAATTAATAATTGGTACCTAGTTGAATGCCCAAATTCATCAAGGAAGAAGAAGACGAAGTCTTAAGGATGTTCATCTACTAAAGTTGATAAAGGAAAGAAGACCCAATTTCCATTGTGCAAAAAGTGTGGAAAGAGGAACCAAGGGGAATGTCACAAAGGAACCGGGAGATGTTTTAAGTGTGGGGTGATAGGGAATAAAGTATCCAATTGCTTTAAAAAAATAGATAATGTGATGAATAGAGATAAGGTTCAATCTAATATACCTTATAATTTTCAATGTCGTAAATGTAAATAAGTTGGACATTATCCAAGGCAATTATCTCTTGGAAGGGATGAGAAGCATGATGAGCATCAAAAATCTTCAAGGACAAGGGAACAATGCAAGTCCTATGTTGAGATGAATCATGATGACTGAAGTACAAGTAACTTATTCGCAATAATTATCTATGTCATGTTGTGTTTTAGTTCGTGCTCTATGAGCATATCTTTAATGTTTTCTAAGAACATTGAGTCACTACCTAAGATGATTTTATATCATCAAGGAAAAAATCTATTGTTATGTATCACATGCTGATGTGATGAAGCTGTTCTTCTTGAAAAAAAAGATGATTAGGGGATTAAAAGATGAATATTATTTTGGAAGACGTTCACTATTTTGGGAACTTTATATGATCAAGGTAAATAGATTACTACAGTATTTTCTTTGAGGAGTAAAGGTTGAATTATATTTTGAAGAATATATGAATTTATGGTGAAGTTATAGTAATTTAGGTTACTTACAGAAATTATTAACCTATCTTGGGAAAAATGTGATTAGGTTAGTTACTTTTGTTATAAGATGATAAGAGTGGTTGATGTTGTTTGGAGATGAATGATAAAGTTTATCTTGGAAGACTATGTTATGAAATCATTCTTATATTTGGGAGTCAATCTTAGTTTGGTTTATTTTGAGGAATTTTAAGGACAATTATTTATAGAATGGTCTATGATGAACTTTGGGTAGTACCATGGAATTTTAAAGATTTAAAGTTGTTTCCCTTCCTATGGGGTTATTTCTTTTTGAAGAGTTATTTTATCTTACCCTCTCGGTTTTTGGGGTAATGTTTAATGATAGACGAAATATATAGTTAATCTTATGTGGATTATGTGATTCTATAAAAAATGATTCTTGTGATTTTGATGATACCAAGTGTTTTTGAATTCTCATTGTTTGGAGAAAAGATTAGTCTTGGTAGAAACTTATTAAAGGATGAAACTCTCCTTGAAGGTAAGTATATTTCCTTACGTTCTTATACTACATAGTAAATTAATTCCTTAAAATTATGAAAAGGAATGTAAAAAAAAACGTTGTTGGTTTACGTTTCATTATGGGTAATCAAAGACCGTTTACATACATCATATGTTTGTGATTTTCCCATGGTTAACCTTCTCCTAATCATGTTTCTATCACTCTCCATCAGAACTTGACCATTTATTTTCTCCTCCATATCCATGTTTTCCTACATGGAATCCTAGTATGGGTCAACTCGGGTGACCTTTTTACTTCTCTTCCTTTCTTTTAAAATGATATTTTTACGGACTCCTTTTCTGATGTGGGAATTTCAATTAAATTTCCAAGCCCAATTTTAAAAAAATTGCGATGACGCAATTTCTTAAGGGGGAAGAATGTAACGACCCGAAATTTTTAATAAATCTTGTTTACTAATTTTGTGTTATATTTTATTTTATACACAACAAACCTATTTCTTTTGATAACATGAGTATAATTAAAATAAGACCATTGGGTTTCAAATGTTATATGACCATTGGTCAATATGACCGTTGGAAACTAAATGTTGCGATTATTGTCTCTAAATACAAGTGATCTTGGTTATTTAATGTAGAAAGAAGATTCTATGGCCTCATCAATTAGTCTCAGGCCGATCGAAGCCCATCTAATAGATCTTGGGAAGGAGGTAGCACCACTGGGCTTCACTCTGGACCAAACCCAAGCTGAACTTCATCGTGTGAAGCTAGAACAGAATCACCTTCGCGAGAAGTTCAAGCTGATAGAAATTACTACTCGTGCAATGTTGGCTAAGCCTCCCTCAGATTATCTCACCTTAGCACACCTTACACTTAATTCCTCTGCGGGGGTTATAAGGGGCTATGTAAGGAGACCTTATCTACTTCGTGTAATCCTTTGAGTTAAATAAAATTGTGATTTCCTTTTATGGAGAAGTTTGTGAATTTTTAAAATGTCCGAATAAATGTAGGATGTATTTTATTGATGAATTTAGAAAAAAGGATATTTTAAAATATTTATCTAAACCTTAAATAATTAATGATGTGTAATGATTTTTAAAAAATGGTCTTCTGCAAATGTGTTTAGTAAGAAATTTGGAGTCTAATAAGATCAACTTAATTTTTGGTGAATAGAGATATATGAATAGTGATTTTATGCTTAGGATTAGTAATGTGACTAAATGGATTAGTAATCTCACTTAAAGAAAATATTAGTATAATATAGGCACCTTGATTAAGTTATGTGATTCAATAAAATAGGTAAATAACTGTTTCATAAATTATTAGTCAAGTATTAGTTTTTTCAGGTGGATAATGTTTTTTAATTAAAAATATTTAGAAAAATTATTTTTATAAAATGGATTTTATTTTTGAATTCAGATCATTGATATTATGTTAAGGTAAATTTTTGGGAGATTTCTGAAAAAGTTAAATTTTCAGTGAATAGTAAAAATACAGTTTTAGGGTTTCAGTATGTTTAATGACATCATAACTACATCATGATGATGTCATGAGATATTTTAAGGAATGGTCGACTTGTGAATAGTTAAATAAGGTATGAGGTGTCCCAAGTGTCCAATACCATGAGGAAATACCACTTGTTTTTCCAATACCACCAATGAGGTGTCCTTTAGCCATTAATGCCTTGTCCCCTCACTTCCCCTATAAATTCCAAGCCATTATCTCATCCTTTTCATTCCAAAATCCTCCTCAACGAATTTATGGTCTCCTTACCATCCAAGTAGTCCTCCCAAGGTTCCCTCAAGCCTCAAAAGGTCCCAAACATTAATATTTCGAAGTTACTCTTCAAGGTAAGGGATCCTACCTCTTTTTTTCTTTTCATGTATTCTCCTTTATGTCATTTATTTTAAGCTCCATGTTCTTATGTTGGGTATGTTATTTTATATTCATCCTAATTTCCTTTTTATGTTCATATTATGAGAGACCCCCTCTTTCTCTCATCAATTCATTTTAATAATGTTTAAGTGGTGCCGTTAGGCTACTGATTTTTTATGGGATTCTTTCACCCTTCTCATTTTCAAGTTCTATTTTCATGTCAAGTATTTCAAGTTCATTTTTATTATGTTGGGGTATTATATCTATATCTATCATAATGATCTCTTATTTTCATATGATTTTATACCCTATTTGATCTCATAAATTCATTTTTTGAAGTTTTAAGTGACGCCGTTAGGCTGCCGAATTTTCATAAGAGAAATCTTATTTTTGTCTTCCTTCCATGTTTTTTTCATTTCATATGGTATGTATTTAAAATTTCATTACCATGTTCTTATATCATTTATATTATGTCCCTAAAATGTTTTATGTATCATTTATGAGTGGTTTACCCATTTCCCCTCTCTTTTAATTGTTTTCTAAAACCCTGCAACATAGCCGTTAGGCTGCCGAATTTCTCGTAAAAGGAATCACGTATTCTATTTTCTTCCATGTTCTCTTTAAATGTGGTATTCCATTAAAATACCCATACCATGATCTTATTATATACCCATACTGTATTATTAATTATTTATGAGTGGTTGACCCTTGTCCCCTCTCTTTTCAATGTTTTCTAAAACCCTGTAACATAGCCGTTATGCTGCAGAATTTTGGTCTCAAAATGTCTCTCTATGTTTCTCAAATTATTTTATTTTATTAAGTGAATACTCAAAGATATTTCTTATACAAGGGTATTCACATATATATATAAATGTGTTATATTTTAATTCTAGTACTTACATACATGAAACTCATTTTCCTTTTTTGTGGGTTTAAAGTGACATAAAGATCATGTCTTAAAAGCAGTTTTTAAAACATTATGATTATAAAATGAAACCCATTTATTTTATACTATATGGGTTATTTATGGAATTTTTTATGATGATATATGTGGATCACATGCTAATATATCCAAATTTATGGGTGATCCATGATAGCACTCCAATGTATTGGGTAAATGCTTAATCTCTAGAGATGGCCATTTTATGGATACCTTGGTGAATAACCTTGGTAATTTTTTAATGACACCTTGGGGATGGACCTTGGTGAAAAAGAAATGATTGTCTATGTTAAATGTTGTAGACACATCTTCAAGTTATGAAACACATTATTTTTATTATGATATGCCTCATTATCTCTTTCTCATGCCTTAAAGTTATTTTTCATGACTTTTTGATGTATCTCAAGTTCACATGTAAAATGTTTCCCTTGTTTTCTTTACCGGGCCTTCTACTCATCCATTCCTTTTATGTATGATCCTAGGTTATGAGATGCTGTAATGAACTTAGGATGAACAAATGAAGAATCCTTTCAAGTGTTTAATATGAATTTTTTTGTTGTCATGTATTAAGTTCCTGGTTTCCAAGACACTAAACCTTAAAGATCCTCAGTTTTGTAAAATGTAATGAAAAGTTATGTTATAAAAAGGCGGGATTTCATAATGTTGCATGAAAATTATTATACCATCTATAATATCCTTTAATTTTACACATATTCCTCTATAATTTTTAAGGAATATAAAAAAATAAGTTTGAGATTAGATGCCCAGTAAGGAGAGGAATATAGTGGATGATTATGTAAGATAATCCTAGAATACATGAGATAGAAAGAATAAAAAAACACCATGAATCAATACATAAATTAATATAAGTGAAATATATATCCATGAAGAGGAATTAAAACATGGATAGAAAAAATAATTTTTAGTATACTGATGATATCAATAATGATAATCATCATTACATAAAATCAATTCTTTGTTCCAAGACACATTCTTGTTACAGGAAATGCTATACACCAAAAACCAACCCATTTGGTCTCATAACAATTGTCGATGTAATGAGGGGATTTATAATTTTTGACACAACCAATAAACTAATTATGCCTATGTAATTCACCATAATAGTAAAAATGACCATTCATGTCATTCAATATATAATTCCTTCATGAATAAAAACATAGCTATTTATATAATAAGAAATAAGAAAATAAAATAATTCCCCATTTAATATAATAATTTGGTATTCTGTTAGAACATATTTTAAAAGACATATAATACATGTTCTATCATCAAAATAACATGTAGTACCCTTATCAATGAAACATAGAGGAGGGGGTACCTTCCATGTTGTGTGTTAACTATTTAAGATAATAATTGAGTTTAATTGTTTTCATTAGTATAAGAACAAGTAAATGGTTGGAAAATAAATCACCATGGTTCATTAAGATCTCTTGAATATTACAATGCATACCCCCCGCCCCCCTAAGATTCATGTCAAATGTAAAATCTCATTTCCACTCATCAGGAATTAGGGTAAAGACTGAGCCAATAATCAACAATCTTTTATGGTAACTATTGAATTAAAATAATATGTGACAATGATAAAAATAAAAACTTATAAATCCATAAATTATCTTGTGTGATATGGAAAAAATTATAACATGTCAATTTATACACACCCAAAAAGGAAATTGGTGTTCAATGTAACATGAGTCCTGAGGAATGAAAATTAAGAACAAAAACCCCACTTATGGATTTGAAAGCATTAAAATAAAAAACCACTAAAATAAAGAGATTAAAATTTGTTATTAAATACCGTAGATAAAGAATTTTTTTGATATAAAATCTCAAATATGCATTATATACACTACATAAATGGAATTATGTGTATACTATAAAACAACTCTTGAATATGGGTATTTGAAATGGAAAATTCTTACCACTTATCCAGAATTCATAGAATTTATATTAAATAACTATATTACAAACATATATATGTAAATAAATTAATTTATAAACATAATCATTTCTATTTTCATAAATAATTTTAATAAATATACTTTCTCTACATGAATTCAACATTTTTCACAATGAATGCTTTTAGTTTCAAGAATTTGTAATAGTTTCATTTTTGCATTGTTTGTGTAAATTATTCTTCATATGATAGTTATTAATAGATCATTAATATTAATATTATGTATTATCTATAAATATTTATGATTATTCAAATTACATTAAATATTTCTTTATCCATTATCATTGAATATGAAATTAATATCAAGAATGTTTCGATGATTCTTCTCGATTGTAGTGTGTTTTCTAAATCAAATATTTATATATTAATATAACATATTCGGAAGAAAAAAACTATTATTGAAAAATTTATAATGTATATCAAAATAATTATTTCCCCAATTTAATTTATTAAATTAATTCATATTATTGTTCAAGTATGGCTTTAAAATGACCTAAATATTAACACACAATAATTTAATGAATGGTTATGATGTGGTTTTGTAGTAATATTCTTATATCAGAAGTGTTATTATATTATATAATTTATATTATTAATATTTACTATTAATTTAAGTAAGTATATGAATAATTAATTTCTACAAAAATATTATAAAATTTTAACAAAAAAATTTCATTTTTGTATGATTATATTATAAGATTAATTTAATAGTGATCATTTTTTGATCATATCATTTATAGGTTATAAAATATAATATTATATAACCTTAATTATAATATAAAAATATAAATTTTCCTTTAATCCAATCAGAATGATGCAGAAATGAATGCTTCATTTTTCATAAGGGAATGAGAAATGGTGGTTCGTGTTTATTTATAAAATATAATAACCATTATTTTAATATAAGAAACCAAATCATCATATATCATTTGGATAAGTATATTTTAAATATAATGATAAAACAAAAAATATGTTACTGAAAATATTGAACTTGCATTGAGAAATTTGGGTTTCTCGTAGAGGATTCATTTGAAAGTAAGGGGTTGAGATAGTATATTGTGAATTGAAGCATATGGGAGTTAAAATTTTCATATAAGGGAATTAAATAGTCATATTTTATGTTTGAAACATAATTTATAGAGTGGTATTGAATTGGTGGTGACATGACAATTTTAAAGGTGAAAAATATGGGTTTTTTCATAGGAACTAAAGTAATGTAAGGGGTTAGAATGGATTTAGGTGGGTGTTATGTGGGATTGATGAGTTAGAATAATTAGTATAAGAAATTTTAGGTGATTCATTTATGTATGAATTTTTTATCAAAAAAGTATTCTAGAAGGGGTTTGAGAACTTTTAAATTTTAAAATTTTTAATTCCTTATTTACACAATTTAACATTATTAATCATAATTAAAAATTAACCATGGAAATTTTTTTATTAAAAAATATAAGATGATCTATATTAAAAAATTTTAATGTTCTTAATCCACACCTAGGATCCATTTTTCCTAATTTTAATTCTTATTAATATAAAGTTTACATTTAAATTAAAACATAAACTCTATGAAAAACTGTTTTTATAGAAAAAAATTAATTTATCAAATATTTTTATTTTTTTCATCATTATTATTAATTTATTAAGTGTTTAAATATTGTTTTATAGTTTAAAAATTATATTAGTGTCAAATTTTATATTATATTAACCTAATATTTTTAGATATAGAATTATACAGCTCTTAAGAAATTAGTTATTTGTAAAAAACCATTTTACTTTTACCATGTTAATTAATCATTATCCTATGTAATTACATTTTTATGGCTTAAATTAATATTATAATAGTTTTATGTGTTTAAAATAATTATTAAAAATAAAATTTCCATTTATTCCAATAAAATTAATATGTGTTGGAAAAATTAATTGTAACATTTATGCATATAAATCATGTTTTTAGAATAATCCCAAAAAATCAACTTATTCTAATATCTTAATGAAAATTTCTAAAAATAAATTAACTGTGTAAAATAATTCATTAAAAATAAAAAAAATCAATATATAAATATACATATAAATAAATGATCATTAGAGTTGGAATTGTTTGATAGTATACATCAGGGTCTAGAGTATTACATTCTCCCACTCATAATAATTATTTCCTTCAAATTGGGTTATATATAATCTAGAAGAAAAAATGTAGATACTCTTTCCTTATAGCTTCATCAGGCTCCGATTTTTCTCATTATGCATTGGGGTTCCTCCAAAGGACTTTCACTAATAATGTTGTATGATTTTGTAACACATTATCTCTAATGCTAAGAATCTATACTAGATCTTCATGTTAAGAAAATTAAAGATCTAATGTTATTCAACTATATGTGATCACATTCATTGGATCTAGTTTGTATTTAATATGAAATGAATCATGGAAGATGTTGGGAACTTGAAAATTGCATGGTGTCATTCCAACAAGTGATCTATAGATCCAGTTCTTTCTATTATTTAAATATGTCTAATGAATCTAGGTATTAACATTCTATTTTTACTAAATTTTATTACTCACTTCTATGGTTAAAACATCAAGAATACACGATCCCAACCAAGAAATTAGAATCTTATCCATTGATTATTAGTATAAATAATTTTTCTATGTTATAATTGTATAATATGATCATGAATTGTTTATACTTTATTATTTTTCCCTTATTATGTTTGCAACGAAAAATATTAATTATCCAATTTTATTGTAACATTTTATAGTGCAATAATCCTTCCATACAATGCATTCATTTGGCGTGATCATGATTCTTGAGTTGAATATATTATTGTATGAACATTTCACTATAGGTAGATATTAATCCGTAAAAACTTGAATGTTAATAGACAACGATCTGAGAATGTCTTCCAATTTGTATATAGTCCATTTGGGCATCTCATCAGTTAGGGGATAATAAAAAATTCTAAAATGAATCTTATTATTGAGATCCATTTGATGAATCTTCATTAATTTCAATGTTATATTAGGGTCATGATCAAATAAAATCATTATAGGTTTAATATGATTCCTTAATATTTCATTAATATAGAGATATTAAAGAAACTATAGGGTCAGATCATCTCTTATCGCTATAAAATAAACTAAATTAGCAAGATGATCAATATTATCCCATATTTAATAATTCTTCTTTGTAGTCATTAATAATTCATTTAAAAACTCCATTGTAATATTATCCCACTTCAAAATATTTATAGGCATAAGTTTTATGACTCCCTTGGGATATTATCTTTCAACATTTACATGCTTTGATACTAAGAATTTGGACATAAATTCTGTAGTTTCTCATTTCATATCACCCCATAAGAAACTGTATCTTAAATTACTATACATCATGGTGTTACCATGTTTTATAGATATAATTTCTCTATCTTAGTCATCTAGTAGTTCCCTTTTCATCTTTTTTATGGACGGATCACATAATCTCTTCACAAATATCAATACTTTCTATTTATTGTTGATTCCAGTCAATTTATTATAATTTACTTATTTAATATTCCTTTTTAAATCATTATTACCCTAATAGGACTTATCTATAATTTTCATTATAGGTAGTTTAACAATTTCATTAAAAACTAATTATGTCTCCCAATTCATAGAAATAACTATAATAATATTTACTAGATCTATGTATAGAGGATCCTTGATAATCCTTATCTTGGCCTCTATAAATCAACAACCATTTTTTTCTTCCAATTTTTGTATTTTATATATAAATTATATTTATCGATTAGTTCCAACCATTTTTAGTGCCTCATGTTGAGCTAATTCTAAGATAATATATAGTCCAAACTATTATATATATATATATAACAAATTTCCCTCATAGTGGTTCTGTATATATATTTTGAACGAAAAGTTATTGATTATAGCTCAAGGTCATCATTTTGAGAGTTATTTTGATTAATATTAATTTTTATTGATGTATATTTAATAACCCTAACAATATTGATAAGGATAATACCAATTACATACATTGAATCACCAATATATATTACAAATAATTCCTTACCTTATAGAAAATGTAATATGAATTTTTTAATCAACCTCATATTCAAATATTAAAAAATTCAACACATTATCTTTACATTTATAATTAAAACCCTTTATGTGTTAATATTGTTAATTTTTTTTACAAATAGGAGAAATCATGAATAAAACCCAGATAGTGACATGAAAACCATGTAAACATTGTACCTTGGTTATATTTTTCGATGTAGGATGTTTATCTACAACCATTGAATATGATGGGTCAATAAATATTCCATCATTAAAGAAAAATGTATTATAAAAGAGTCATTATTAATCCAAAATTAACACTTATATATATCCTATATAATTTCATATTCTTGATGGTCTCTATAACAAGTTAAAAATTAATTTCATATTTTTCATAACTCATTGATAATACCATGATTAATTTAGTTAATACAACCAAAATATAATAATATACTCCTTTAACAATATTTTGATCATATCCATAAAAACATAAGGTGCATTATTCAATATATTTTTAGTACCATAAACTCAAAATTTTTGTAATTTGATCAAAATGTTTTCTTTAGTATATCACCACTATTAACATTTAACATATTATAACTAGAGAAAAAACTGATCTTCAATAATTTGTAATCTTCATGAATTTTATTTAAAGATTCATTAATATGTGGTAAAGGATACTCATTCTGTATAGTAATTGCATTGAACTCCTGATAATAAATTCACAGTCTCATATAACAATCCATATTTTTCAATAATAAAACAATGTCTCCCAACAATGAAACACTAGTGTATATAAATACCTTATCACAAAACTTCTACAACTGATTATAAACCTCCACCAACTCCACTAGTACCATTAAATTGGGAGTTTTATATATATTCCTTCCTTCAGGTATGAGTTCAATGGAGAACAAATCATTATGTTATGGTGGATGACTAGTTAATTATTCCAAAAAATTATTAATGATATTTTTTCTATGGATATATCTTCTATTCTTAGAATACCATCCTCATATAATGATCATGATTGATCTTTCACTCTACTATGAATTCTATTATGGATAGATACTAGGGGAAAATTCAGATATGATTTAGAAGAATTTGTTCTCCATCTAAGGATATGATATTTCACTTCACCTTTGATATTTTTAATAAAATTCTGATGGAAATAATTATTTTCATTTTACATTTTAGTAAAATTCATTCAATGGATAATATAAAATTCATCAACATATAAAATAACCATGTTTGAATGTTGTGTATTAACATGTAATATAATTGGACCAACCACATACATTTTTTTAAATAATATCCACACATTATGTCTTAATTGATAACTCCCTAACAAGATTGCAAAAAAAAAAAAAATTCTAATGTTTGTTTTTTCAAAAAACACAAAATATAAAAGAGTGTGATGATCATGAATTAAAGAAAGAATTAATCCACCTTCCAGATACGATCAACGTACATGATACCATGTTATTAGGATTTTATACATTATCATTGGTATATAGATAATCATGGTCCTTCTCCCTCGTCCTTTTCTATGGTAAATTCATTTCATTATTGTGTAATTGTTTCGCATAATGTCCCTTCTCCCTACAGTTAAAGAATCTATCATTAAAAAACTTCTTCTGTACCCTTTAATTTTTAATATTGATGCAATTTTTATCTCTTATAATTAAAAAAACTTGTTTCCTTCATGTAATCCCCAAGGTATTTATTCCAATAATTATAAAACATTTTAAATCTCATGTTTCTATTATTCCCTTTTGTTGTATTATTTCATGATACCCAGATGTCCTCTTATTCACATGATTTAACTTCAATACATACATATTGGGGATCTAATTTTATTTAATAATGATAAATGACACTATATAATCATACAATTAAATAGTATGAGATTCCAATTACCTTCAAATTATAGGATTTAACATAATAAATAAAAGATCAATCTAGTTTTTGGTATAAAAATGTTGTCCACAACAAGATCATATAACCTGGTAAAGTTATACCCATATATAAAAAAATTTCCCTCATCCTTTTCTCAGAGAATTTTTATTATAATATCCATTTAAACTATTATATTAGTGTGATTTTTTTTTCATATAATACCTCCTTAAAATATCCCCATTCAATTCATTAGATATGATTTTTCACATTCAGGTTTTGAACTAGAAAAAACCAATTTTCTATATCTCACTTTAGAGGATAGATTATTTTGATAACCTTTTCCATTTTACAACATTCCAAACTGACAAATAACATCGTCAAGGACTTGATCCATAGTTTATCTACCAATTTATTAGTAGTTCAATCAAAATCTAGGGATTTCTTCGTATGAAGATTTCAAATTCTATTACACCTTGTTATAGATCCATATCCATCCCTGTGAGAGAAATATTATTCATCACAACCTGGGTTGTCTATCCTAATATTGTTATGCAAAGAGAGGTTCAACTCCATCTTCATTAACTTGTCTAGGGGGAACATCCCTACATTGACTAAATGTAATAATATAGTTACAATTCCTCCCATTAACCACTATAATTATATATTAATATATTAATAATCAACTTAAAGTACTTGTTCTATCTCGTTTAGTTCCCCTAAATCTTATCTAAAAGGATTCTACTAAAATTTCTCAAATACTAATTATATCATCATTGACCCCATAAACCCTTGTCCGGTTCTTATATTACACAATTGGTACCAAATAATTTTTTTCCCAATGGAATATAATATTATTATAGATTTCAATTACTATATACGTACATATATTACATTTCAAAACATATTATAAAATATGAACATATTATGAATTCTACTAAAAGAGAGGAATTTGAGACAAGAAACCCTTTATTATTCACATTACTTCCATGAAAATACACTACCATGTTGTGTCACAAAACATAGATATAAAAATAAATTAATTTTGGACTATACTCATATAAATTTTCAAATATAATCTTTAAAAATAGTCATTCTCTATATGAATTCTACTAAATGTCACATCAAGTGTTTATAGTTTTCAGAATTTGTACTAGTTTCATAATTATGTGCCTATATTCATTATTCATATAATGATAATTAATAAATTATAATTATTTTTTCCACTATTAATGATTTATAATTATTTATTATGATTCAAATTCAATTCAATAGTTTTTTAGTATCTATCATTGAATCTGAAATCAGTAATAAACATGTTTCAGTGATTTTTCTCAATCGACGTGTGTTTTCATAATTAAAGAATTGAATATTAATATAAAATTTGAGGAAAAATAATTATATAAACATTTATATAATATTATAATGGTAATTATTTTCCTATATCTATTCATGATATCAATTCATATTTTGTTCAACTAGGTGGTTAAACCAACCCAAACATGAACATAACATATTTTAATGAATGGTTATATGGTTGTTTTGTTGATTAATCGTCATTGAAATATAATGATGAGATTTTTTTGTGTTTATTAGTGAGATGTACCAAAATTCTATATATTTATAAGTTTCTATAATTGATATTAATATATTACACAATTTCAATAAAATATTATCCACTTTGAAAACATATTTCAAACAATTAAATTAATTATGATCAATTTTTGATTCTCTCATTTATATGTTCTCTAATTTTACATACGAGAAAATTAATAATTGAAAAAAAATAATATTTATCATTGATTCACATACATAGGTTTTTAAATATATGGGGGTGGAGGAAAAAAATATGTTGCATCATGGATAAGGTAATTTGAAAATTGTATAAATGACAGATTCATTTTTCTTAAAGGAAATGTGGATTGTGGTTAGTGTTTTTTTATTAATTATAAAAAACAATGTAATATTATTATGGAAATCATAATTTACTATAAGAAAATAAAAATTTAAATTGAATGATAACAAAAAAGAAAATAGGTTAGCAAAAATATTAATCTTATATTGTGAACATTGTGTTTCTCAAAGAGGATTCATTGGAAAATAAGTGTTAGGAAAATATCTTCCGACTTTAAGAATATGTAAGGGAAAATGGGACACTATCAGATAGATATTGTGAAGGTATTCAAGTGTAAAATGATTTTTTAGAGTGGTATTGGGGGTGGTGGTGAGAGGCCCCATTTATATGTGAAAAATAAGGGCTTTTTAATGTAACAATGTTTCGGTTATGGGGTATGAATAGAATCTCATGTGTATTAAGGGAGTTTGGTGAGTTTGGTGAATTATGTTCCTCAATTATAGGTGATACATATGGTTAAAACATTAATACCTTACATGGATTACAAGTTGTTTTATAAGACCATTAATTATTAAAAAATCACAATTCCATAGATTCCCATTTTTTACATATTAAAATTGATTAGAAATTAACCATGAGAATTATTTTAGTAATAAAAATATATGATGTCCCTTCATATAAAATTTCAATGTGATGAATCAAAAATTATAATTCATTTAACATAATTAAATTTATAAATATTAAAAATTATCCTTTATATTAAAGAGAATATATAAGAAAACCTATTTTATAGAATAAATTTTTTATATATTATGTGTTTATTGTTCTTATAACCATTACATATTATTTTAATGAGTGTTTTATACTTTTTTGTGTGTATAAACATCATATTAATGTTACATTATAAATTATATTAATCTAATTTATTTAGATAAAAAACTAAATAACTCTTATAAACATGATATTTGAAAATAGAAAATTTTCTTTTACCATGGTAATTAATATTATTCCTATGTAATTTATATTTAATGAGTAAAATTATTATTGAAATAGTTACATAATTTGGACCATATATTTCTAAATATAAATCATGTTTTATGAAATAAAATTATAACGTGGTGAAAAAAATTATTTTAACATATTCAGGCCTAAAACCCATTTTTAGAAAAAATACAAAAAATTAACATAAGATAATATCATTATGAAATGTTCATAAATGATATATATTTCTATATAATTAAATTTTAATTTTCACAATTTAATCTTTTTTATATAATTATGAATAAAGGATTATTATTTTTAGCATTTTGTGATAATATAGGATAATTGTTTTCCTACTATAGTAGGTTCTTAATTATTACAAGATGGTATTTCGAAATGAATGATAATAACTTGGAAACTTAATTGAATAATTACCTCATTCGTGACACTAGTTAATTTTGAGGAGCGTATTTAGGTTTCTTCCATGGAATTATATTCCTTATAATATATTATTAAGATATATTAGATGTAATTTTTTTAGGATTAAAGATATTTTTAAGTAATATAGTGGATTGGATGGGGTAAAATAGATCTAATTTTATAGGTGAATATGAGGAAAATATATTTTGATGATTTAGTTAGGCGAAGAGTAATGTTTAAACCACCTGAGATTATATTTTGTTAGTGCACGAACCCAGTTTTTCACAAATGTAAGGATCCTCAAAATTTTGGTACAAATCATTACTATAGACCTATTATAGATACAAAATGTGTTTAAAAATATCTAATGGGTTTATAGGGAAAGTTCAGAGCCCATAACCCATCTTTTTGGAAAAATTGGACATGTCGCATGGTTGGTGCATAGTTGGTGCACAATATTCCTATCTTTGATGATTGTGTTTTTCCTGATAGAGACAAATTGAACATGTGGCGCATGTCTATGCAGGCTAATCGTGAAAATTTTCATTCTTCCCATGTAACTACTCACGGTTTTCGCATTTTTTGTCAAACTGTGCGGACAATCATTGCACATTCCATTTTACTAGGAAAAATGTCAAAATGTCATTAATGATCTAATTAACCATTATCTTTGTCCATAATCTATGAACTAGTGGGATTAACCTATTTCCATCTCAATTTGGATATTTTTGAAGATCAATGTTATGAATTAAGATATCTCCTTTATCTGTGATTCGTTCGAGATTCATTTCACCACACTGGATGCGCAATGGTATGTACTTGAGTCATCATGAACTATTCTCCCTCTATTTTGATCTCGATCGAGCTATCAGGTTATTTTTTTTCTCGTTTTCTGTGATCGTCTCAAAACCAAGCCAATTATAGGGACAATATCTAATGAGATGGTTCATACAACCTTATGGTGGATGTTCTATAACACATCCTTAATGCTTTTGAATTATTGAATTGTCTTGTGGGGCTAATGATATCATCGGATTTCATTGGATTACATTTATAGAATTTATTTTTCATGCACATATTGATTAGGACTATATGGTTATTCTCTTTCCAAATAAGTTATTAGTTGTTAGTAGTTACACCCACATCTCAATCCTTTCCATGCAGAAGTTTATTTAATAAATGGTGTTTATTATTTTGATATTTTTGATCAATAGTTTGGGTGTGCAATGGATTAGCCATTCTAAGGGTAAGATGTTCTATATTAAATGGATTGATTTATATTATGATTGGAATAATAGAAATAACCATGTATTCTAACCACATTACCAGCCTAAGGTATGTGATTATATTGAAAATTAAATATAAAATGTGAATCAACAAGTATACTAATTATATGACTGGGACATAAATATAAATGAATAGTAGGATACATATTTGTATCACCCCATATCACATTAATGGAAGGTAGAAAAATTAATATTTAATATTGAATGTTATTTAGATGGATTAAATGAATGGTTGCATTCTACTTTTCCTCATCACACTAATGAAAGGAAATGATTGAACCAATTAATGAGATTAGAAGGTTTCATGCTTGTGGATCATATCACACAAATGAAATGAAATACATTAACCGAATGAAATATTACATGAAATCATAAATTAATATGAATGTCCTCACTCGAGCTTGCCTTGGATTCTTATCAGATAATTAAATGAGCACTCAGGAAACCAATTCTGATTCAAGGGTATGGCTTGCATAGTTTGATACCCGCCTAGATCCTAATCCTTGTATAATCTTTGAATTCAGAGTATGAAATGATAGGAAGTGTTAAATTTCATTAAAGGATTCCTTGGATACCATCCTTTAATCCAAAATTTACATGTAGGTTCCATGGTTAGAGCTCATATGGCCATGTATCTTCTTAGCCCGGTTTTAACTTGGACCATCATCTAGGATTCAATTGGAAAATTATTGTGGAATTCCTCTAAACTCGCTCCTTGTATTACACTCTTACACATTCCTCGATTCAATATTTTCTGAGTTGGGGACCCATGAGGTCTACATCGCCTTGGTTTTTATCTTTGGACATCACTATTAAAGATCATTATAGGTTTCTTTATTACAACATAGAACCTTCTCTATTATTAACATGTGACTTTTTTATAAATTGGTAATATTCCAACAATGAATTATTGACATGTTATGAGACTAGATGAGGGACGAAGAAGGTACTTGGGATTTTAGTTACATTGTATAGATTTACATTAAATATTCATACCTAAACATTGTTTCATTTCCATTACTCGAGTTGGTTTTTATAAACACCATTGGTGGTTTCCCACTGAGATTTATCGCACACCCTCTTAGGGAACCGTTTGGTACCCGATGTTGATTACATGGTTGATAGTGTTGACAATGGGAAGCATATGGCTTCAATAACATTATTGCATGTTGTTTAGTATGGTGTCTAATAGGAGATAACAGAGTCGATGCTCAGGATTCACGGTATAGTATTTTGATTCATTTATACTTTTCTAGAACATGTTGTTCCATTGATCATGTATCCATGTTTTCCAGTTTTGTAGTGACATGAAATATCATCAGTTATTGAATTCTATTCTAGTTGTTTCAGTTGTTTTTACTATAGTCTCTATTTTTCAATATGCCTTTTGTTTACTTATATATCTTCATCTATTTACCTATGTTTACTATCTCCCTCTGCACTTCAATTTGGTAATGAGGGCATAGTATCCCCATGGACACACCCTAAGCCCTCACTTCGTGGTGGTAACCACTAGTGTTCGAGGAGATGCACATGGGGGCATATGGACCACTTGACTTAGGGAATGTATCAAGTGGTATCTGGGCCAGGGACACCACAAAGTTGTATCATAGGGTTTTTTTTCATGATTTCATATTTGAAACAGTAGATTAGAGATTTGGAATTTTTTGGACATGGAAATAATCCATGATTGGGCTTTGAAAATAGATGTTTGGGGTAAAAACCATGTTTCCTAAAATTATAACTACTTTCTTTCTTTTTCCTATTACAGATGATATTATTTCACTACTGGGTGAAGAACATGTTGTTCTATGTAGTTAATTATTACTCTATTTTAGGATTTTCTTTCATCATTGGCCTGATGATACGAGGGTAGGGAGCATTGTTACATGCAACATTATAGGCACCTATAATTCATATGTCATGCATATTTCCATTCCCTATAGGTGAATTTAAGTTATTTTCATTTAATGATATACATTTTTTATTGAGTGATTTTGGGATAGTTATCCTGTACATATATTACACCTAGTTTTGATTGACTGATTTCATGTCTCAATTCATGTGGTGTATGGGCCCTCATGGGTTGGGATGAGTAATTTACCTAGTCGAGAAATATGATATAAATAAATGGGTATCTTATTCATTGATGTGGTGTATGGTCACCAACATAATATGAATGGATATCCTTTATAATGTGAATCATGAATTAAAATTTGAAATTGGATGAACATCCTTATCCCACCTTGTTATGTTTATTAAAGTAAAATAATTGAACCTAAAAATTAAATGTAAAATGAAATGAATCTTATACTTGATCACATACCAATACATGTCCATTTAAATGGGTAGTTTGGGTAGTCTTACATGGGTACTAAGTTTTCATATGTTTATCTTCCGCTAGTGATGCTATAAATGTGTTTATGTTTGTTATAAGGCATTTGATTGGAATTTGTAGTCCAATGTTTCCACATAATTATCATGGAATACACCGGGACGATGTAGACTACCATGCTATATATGTGGTGGGAATTCAGCTTCCAATATTACCTCCATGAGTTCTACATGAGGCACACCTATTATACCTGATCTGGGAACTGATGCCCATTTTCATGATCGTTTCCTTCTTCTGATATAGTCCATGCATGGTGGTACATGTCTTGTACCTACGATGGATAACATGACTCATGAGTTCCAACAATATAATCCTCTTACTTTCTCATGGGATAAAGTTCCACCGGCTGCTGAGTCATGTATGGAATCCACCTTATTTATCATTGGGAATTTGGAGACACCTCTAGAGAAGATGTTCAATATTTCCACATTCATGTTTTGGGACTCAGCCAAGTGTTGTTGGGATGTGATTACCTAGGCCAGTCAACATCAGGGAAATTTATGGATTGATTTCCACACTACCTTTTATGATAAATTCTTTCTTTAGATGTTGAGATCTAACAAAGGTAGTGAGTTCTTGCACGTCGAGTAGTGTTCTATGTCATTTAGCGAATATTCTTCATGTTTCACGGAGATGAAGCTATTTGGACCGCTTATAGAGGGTGATTAAGTTTCACATACTATATGCTTTGAGGATGCACTTATGTTTTCCATCTCTATGAAAGTCAATGACTATCGCATTCCTGAATTTTCTTCAATACTCAATCAGGCTCTTATCAATGCACATAACCTAATGTTTGGAAATAGTGTCTTGTATAGAGGAGTAGTACCACGGTAGGCCAGTAGTTTATCCCATGGTATGAAGCCTTCCCTAGAGATTTCTCATCAGGGAAATGACAACCAGAGTTCCTATTTAAATATACCTATAGAGTGTCATCAGTGTGGATTCCAAGAGAAAAATAAGAGGCAATGTGATAGATACCAAATGGATTACTGGAATTTTGGCCATATGGGGAATCTTGAGCATTTCTGTAGGACCATTAATCTATCATTGAGTGGAGAAGGATGTTTACCAGCTCCACCTTCAGGAGCGAGATAATTACACCTCGTGAAGTGGAGAGTTGTAATAGCACTAGTATGTCTGGCTGAGGAGGAGGTCATGGATATGGTAGCAAGACCCCTAATCACCTACAACACCAACATTGTAGTTATGATCATGGTAGTCCATCTATTTCACAAGTCCATGGATCTAGTTATTTGGATGCACTACAACCAATACCCATGTATTAGGTTTAGGTATATTCTATAGTATGAGGTACTAATCTTGTAGATTCTACCATAGTATCTTCTTTATTTGATATATTTTATTTGATCTTTTTTATCTCTATATATATCATGGAATGTCTTTGACTTTTTATAAAGTATTATTATGGTTTAATCATTATAGATATGCCATTAGGGTTACAAATAGAGGGTATACTCTAGTGTAGGGACTGCCCCATGGAGGAGGGAATTTAATCATTCTTATGTAATATCTATTTTCTAGAAATGACAGACTTTGATATCGTTATTGTGATATATTGGATGGTTCACTATCATTATTTTGTACTCCTCTATCATTATAGGGTATCATTTACATAAACACAAGGTAGTATTTATCTACATATGGGTATGTGGGATGTCTAGGCTAGTAGAGTAGAAATAAAGAATCACTTTCTTGGTGGAGTGACCGCCCAAATTGAAAATATTTTCATGAAGGTTATGTGTTTACTTTATGTTTCTTTCACTCTAATAGTGGATTTTTTATGGGATTTATTTCCCAATGATAGTTATTAACTATCTCCAGAGATAAAGAGGTATAGTTTAAAATCGATCATGTTACTGGAGTATCTACAATGTCCATTCATCCATATATAATGGCACCTACATAGAATTAGGATATCAAGTAAAAGTTAGAGGATATAGAGGCCAATGGTTTTGTACATCTTAATTAATCCTCTTGGGGTTTACCCATGCTTTCATCCAATAAATATAATCAAACATTAGGTTTATGAATGGATTACATGATGTTGAACCATATTACGGACATGAAAATGTACCCACATTCTCAAACAGATGACCTTTTCGACAAGCTCTGAGGAGGAATAGTCTTCTCAATGATCAAAATGAGATCGAGTTATCATCAGGTATGAGTAAAACAACCAGACAAACCATGTACGGATTTATATAGAAGATATGGTCTATATGAGTAACTTGTTATGTCATTCGGTCAAATGAATGTGCCTGCCATATCCATGGCACTGATTTGTAGTGTTTTCCAACCATATTTGGACACTTTTTCATAGTATTAGTTGACAACATCTTAGTGAAATATCACACTTGTAGTGACCATTACAAACATATTGAGATCACTCTGAGTACACCATGAGAGAATCAAATTTATGACAATCTTTATAAGGGAATATTTTGGATTGAAAAACTACAGTTATTGGGTCATATAATATCAGAATTTGGAGTACCTACTTACCCAAGAAATGGTTACTGTTGTATTTTCCTATGATCATCCCAATAAAGTGTTTGATATATGAAGTTTCTTGGGGAAATATATATATTATAAGAATTTTTTACAATCATTTGTCACATATAATCTCCTCTTATTGGTCATAAAAAAAGTTGTTGAGTTCATATGGTTAGAAGAATGTGAGAATTAATTTCAAGAGTTGAAAGTTAAGTTGGTATCATCACATATTCCTACTATTTCAAATCCAAGTATAGCTTATACCATCGTCTGTGATGCATTAGGAATCAACATAGAAGCAGTGATGATGTAGGAGGAAAAGGTCATTGTATATGGATCTTGGAAGTTGAGGAGTAATGAGATAAATTCCTCAATGCATGACCTTTTTATAGAAGCAGTTGTTAATGCCATACATTTCTGGAGACATTTTCTAATGGGTGATCACTTTGTGGTGTACATAGGCCACAATAGCCTCTGAAATGATGTTACACAACGTGAAATGAACCTCACATAGTAGATATCGGTTGAATATAAAAAATTCGTTTATTTTGAGCTTACCTATACACTTGGGAATGGAAATGTGGTTATCATTGAGTTGAGTCAGAAAATTAAAGCACATGCCATATGTTAAGCTAGTGATGAATGGAAGTTAATGGAAATCATTTCTGAGCATCATCTACAGTTTCATGACCGTCCCAAGTAGTCATAGATCTCATCCTTGAAAGTTACATCTTCCATCCAATAGAAGGTTAAGGGTAGACATTTTTCATATATAGAATGATTAGTTCTCCATGAGTGTATATCAAGAGATAACCTGCCTCCAGATTTTTGTGTGTATAGAGATGGAAATATAAATATATGTGGATATATTTGGGTTCTTATAGATATTATAGAGGAGTAGATGAAGGAGTCCCACACCTATCAGTGGAATGTTCATCAAGGCACCTCAAAGATGTATTAAGATATGCAATGCCAGTATTTGTGTCTTGGGATGAAACATTAGATTGTAGGATTTATCACTAGGTGTTTGACCAATCAGTATGTGAAGTTAGATAACCAATTACCTACAGGGTTGCAACAACCACTTCCCATCCCTAAATGGAAATGGGAAGATGTTTCCATGTATTTCGTAGTAAGTTTTCCTAGGTTGTCGATGGGTAGTGATTATGAATGTTATAGTCATTGATGGAATAATGAAATCACCCTTCTCAATTCATATTCGGGATGCATTATCAGTTGATGAGATGTGAAGACTATATGTTCATGAGGTCATATGAAATCACAGGGTGCCTCATAATATCGTTTTAGATTGGGATTCATGTTTCATGTCACGGTTTGGCAGGGATAAAATACAGATATGTGAACCCAGGTTCTTATAAGAACAACATTTCACCCAAAAAACGATTAATAATCAAAACCGATAATACAATTTCTAGAGGATATTGTCTCAGCAAAAGTAATTTATTTATGTGGTTCTTAGAACAAACATATCCCTCTTGGTGATTTCACATATAATAATATGTTTCAGGAAACAATTCATATGGATCATTTTTAATAATTGTATGGTAGGTGGTTTTGTTCTCCATTATGCTTTCTAGTGGTAGGTGAAGTAGCCTTACTAAGTCCTCATATCATTCATGAGACTTCAGAGTAGGTTAAGTTGATCAGAAGTTGTATGATTTTTACTCAATCTAGAAAATAATATTATGTCATTACCTATTGATTATGTCTTGAGTAAGAGGCTAGAGATTGTGTTTTCTATTGATTATTTCCCAGGAAAGGTCATAGACAATTACAAATGGAGTGAAAGTTATCAAATTATTTTGCAGGGACTTTTGAAATCCTAGAGAGATTTGGGAAGGTAGCATCTCAGATGTGTTTATCGTAGAGGTACCGTTACGTGAACAAAGTCATCATGTTTCACAGAATATTCAGTATCATGTGGATCTGCCTCATACCATTGATCTTAAAGATGTTTAGTCAGATATACTGACACTACCTTTGATGGAATACAATACTCATCATTGACACGAGCACAAAGGTTCTCTAAGGATGGTATATCCCATTAGTATGAGTTCTATGCCAAAATAGAAGGGTAAGAAATGATACATTAAGGAGGGAAGCTGAAATACATTCTCAGTGTCTAGGTTTGTTCTCAAACAGTGTTTCTCCACCCTTAGAAGGTGAACATGGGGAAAAATTATTTTAAGGGGGGAAAACTGTAAGAACACAGTTTTCACTGAGGTATGAAACTGTTAAATTTAGGACAAAATCATTACATAGGACCTAATATGGATTCCAAATGAGTTAGAAAAGGCATCAGGGGTGTTTGGGGAATTATTGGATCCCAAAGACCATATTTTTGAAAAAATTGGATAGGTCTGATTGTTGGTTCATAGGTAGTGCATGGTTTGACTAACTGTGTGGATTGTGTATTTTCAAACAGAACCACATCACACAGATGGCACATGATATTGAGGCCTAAATTTCCAATGTTTCCATCTTCCTAGGTAACCATGCATGGTTTTAACATGGTTTCTCAAAACATTCGCACATACCGTGCATAGCCCATTTTTCTAGATATTGTCTCAAAATTTCCCTTAATGATCTAATTAACCCTCCTCCTTCTCCCTAATCTGAGAACTAGTAGGATTAACCTATAAATCTCTAAATTTGGGGATTTATGAATATCAATGTTAGGTATTCAACGATCACCTTCATCTGGGATCCATTTGAGCTTCCGTTCATGAAGTTGGATTCACGATAGTATATACTCCAGTCCTCTTGAACATTTATCCCTCTCTTTTTATCTTGACCAAGTTATCAGGGTACGATCATTTTTATCTATTTCACAGATCTACTCTAATCCTATAAAAATCAAGGAAAAGTATTTAACTATAAGGTTCATACAACTTAGTGGTTGTTGGTATATAACTAATATATAATTTTTTATTGATTTTCAAATTATTGTGTAGGGACCATCGATTTCATCAGGTTTCATTTATAGATTTTATATGCCATGTTTAAAATCATTAGCACCATATGGTTAGGATATTTTCAAATATGTCATTATATGTTAGTGGTAACACCAACAACTCAATCCTTTCCAGGTTGATGGTAATTACATAACTATTGTTTCATGTTTCGATATGTTTGTGCCAACATTTGGTGTGATTTGGCTTGAACATTTTAAGGGTATGATTCTAAATATTAAATGTCTTGATTTATATTTTGATTGAAATAATATAAATTACCATGTATTATCACAACTTGACCCCCCTTATGTAAGCATTAAATTGATAATTAAATGTAAAATATGAATTGGAAGTATGTCATGTATATGAATTGGCCTTAAATGTAAATGAATAGTAAGTTTCATATCTGTAACAACCATTATGACCTTAATGGAAGGTATTAGAAATAAAAATTGAATATAAAATGTGCTTTAAATGGATTAAATGAATGGTTTCATACTACTTTACCTTGTCACACTAATGAAATGTAAGGCTTGAACAAAATGATCTCATTAAAAGGATTCACACTACATGACCTTATCACACTAATGGAAGGAAAGATATCAACTGAATGAAATATTGAATTAAATTATTCTTAAAGAGGAATTGCTTAACTCATGGTCACATTACATTATGATCAGAGAATTCGATGAGCACTCGATAACCTTGTACTGATTCAAAGATACGACTTGCATATGTTGTTTCCCACCTAGATCCATATCCTTGTCTAATCATTAGATGCCTGATATGACACTATTGGATACATTACATATCATTACTGTATTACTTTGAGACACTCCATGGATCCATCATTGACATGTAGGTTCCATAGTTACAACCCATAGAGTTTTATATCTCTTTAGCTCCATTTTTCCTTGGATGATCATAGTGGATATCATAGGCACCATATTGTTGAATTCCTTGGTACATGCTCCTTCCATAACAATATTACACATGATAGGCTAATATTAATACTAAGTTGGATACCATTGAGGTCCACATCACCTGTGTTATTACCTCTTGACTTCACTATTAAAGGCCATTACATGTTTCCTTTTTTACATCATGGAAACTTCACTATTATTATCATGTTAAATATTTATAAACTGGTATTAGTCAAATAATGAATTGTTGACATGTTCAGACACCAGATGACTGATTAAGTAGGTATCTATGTGTTTTGTTACAATATACCAATTTACATTAAATATGAATGTCTAGAAAATGTTACATTTCTATTATATAGTTCAGTTGTTATAGAAACCATTGGTGGGGCCCATTGAGAATTATCTCACACAATATCTGGGAACCGTTTGGCACTCAGAGAAGATTACATGGTTATAGGTGTTGATAAAAGGAATGATATGAAATCAAACACATTACTTATTACTATTCAGTATATAGATTGATAGTAGTGGACCGAGCCAGAGCTCGGGATCCATGGGAGAGTCTTTTGATTCCATTATAATTTTCTAGCACATGTTGTGTCTGTTGTCTTTTATACATGTTTTCCAATTTTCTAATGGCATGAAATATCTTCAGTTGTTGAATTATAATCATGTTGTTTCAGTTTTTGTTACTGTTGTCTTTATTTTCTGATGTGCCTTATGTTTACTTATATTTCTTATGATACATAACTATTTCTACTTTCACATACTATTCTACACTTTGGTAATGAGGTCATAGTATCCCCAAGGACACACCCTAGGCCCCTGCTACTAGTTGGACACCTCTAGCATTTGGGGATATGCACTTGAGGACATGTGTCCAATTGGGATCAGGGAACATATCAAGTGGAATCTGGGTTTGGGACATCACAGTTAGCTAATTAAATGTTGGTGAGACATATGGAGAAAACATACAAATCTAGAAATAGTTTTCTTGAACATCTTAGTGTCACATATATTTATTAAAATTTAAACCATGACTGATTATCTCTTTTTACAAAAATTTTACATTGATTATTTTTTTACAATGGATATTATTTTTCTAGAAAACATATTAGAGGACCGCTCATACCAAAAACCAATTTTATGATTCCAAATATTTACTTCACAATATATAATTCAGTTTCTAGGTAAATAATTTTAACTTTTAAATAAATACATGATATCTATAAATATCAATTTTTGAAGAAAATTTATTATATAAAACATGGGGGGGGGTTCATATTCTGATTTCATATTATTTAGTGATTAAATAATTAAACATATATTTTTATAAAAATTAAATTAAATCAATAATTTATTATATTTATCTTTAATTTATTTATGTAATATTGAAATACATGTGAAAAATAGTTCTTCATAAAATTTTAATTTTAAAAACTATATAATTATTTCTAATATCCTATTAAATTTAGTTTTCCATATTGTAACCATTTAATTTTACTAAACCATTAGCATGTATATCATTATTTAAATATCACAAATGAATCAAATACATATTTAATAAAATGATAATAATAACAACATGTAGTGAATAATAATATTTTTTAGTAACGCATAATTAATTTATTATCTTTTTGTTTAATTAGTTTCTTGTGAGTTATATTTTTCAATTACATAACTTATGCATCATATATATCTGATGGCCATGTTTCATTAATCTGTATATATCCAATGACTATATTTCAGATGACCATTTTTCTTATTACCTTATTTATAATTGTTAGTGTTTAATCATATAAATACCATTGAATAAATCACTAAAATAATTTATCTGATTCATTTAGTTCTCCTTAAACATGCCTATAATAGATTAATTACTTAAGATTCCATCAATAATTATGGCAGGGGTTATGATAATTATCAAAACTAATTTGGATAATGATTATATGTTGGTGGTATTTTTGTATACCTATGTTTTTATTCCATTTTAACATTTCAATGTTATGTTTCTTATTGTATTCTTTTAATATACTAATGTATTTATTATATTATAAATTTTTCATTAAAAAAAATATATATTTTTTGTTTATTTCAACTTGTCTTATGAAATAATACATTCAATAAAATATTTTTTTATGTGAAATAACATAGAAAAATCTTGGGGTGTTACGTTCTACGCTATTAAAAGTGTTTTTCCTTGATATTTTTTCTCTCTAATGAAAATATTGAGGTATATTTTTTCACATTTACACATTGGGTTCCCATGTTTCTTTGAAAACCATATTATTTAAACATATATCATTGAATAAGTGAGTAATATTCTCCCACATCAATTTATCTCTTTGATCCAATATACGCACATGTTGTACCTCATTAGAGAGATTATGTTCCAATTGTATAACTTATAAGTTTATTAAATTTTTTGGATATTGTATGTAATTTATCCTAAGAGAAATTTGGATGACATTATATACCTATGGGAGGATTTTTTGGAGTGGTAGGTGATAAGGTATAATCTCTATACTGTCATGAATATTAAAGGGTATATACATCTTCCAAAAAACATTCACTTCTTTCAAAATATTAGTACCATATTCTATAGTGATATTAGATAAAATATATTATCACCAAATTCATGTTATAGAGGTATTTCACAATTATCAAAATAAAATATTTTATAGGATTTGGGAACTTTTAGATTTTCAATGAATGGTTTGATCATTCTATATCATCTAAGGAAAAATTCAGTTTTTAATAACTGCCATTCTGAATTATTATCCCAACATGTTGGATTTAATTATATCTCACCATATAGATCCTTATATATGTCCATTTGGAATACGTTTTTGAAACTATTATTATTTAAGAACTCAACTAGTGGATGATACTAACCACAACATCCTTATAAATCCATTGAGGAACATCTAAGTATATATTCAAGAGTTTAACTTGTCATTTCAAAGTGACTGTTAGTTTTAAATTGATATTTCCTGATAAAAATAATAACTATATTTAATTAGGTAGAGATTCTAACCTATGTAACTCAAAGAATATACTTTCTTTAATAAATTGCAATAAGATATAAGGAAACACATCATGATGGGCCAAATAGTTTAGTAGTCATGGATAAAAAGATATATACATGATTCCCATATTAGATTTGAATACACAATTTACTACATAATTATTTTCAATAATATCATTATTTATTCAAGGATATCATAGTATATAAAACATATTACACATAATTTAATCCTATGAATATAAAAAAATAGGTGTGATCTCAAATGATTAGTAAGGGTTTAGTATAAAAGGATATATCATGAATCAATAAGCATAATCATCATGGAAATTCTAAATGATGGAAATGCTTAATTATCAGAAATCTTGTTTCCCAGAAAAGTGATATATTACCATAAATACCTTTCACAATAAAGGTGTATAAAATTCTACCATCAATACCTTTCACAACATAGTTTAAAACATTATTGTTATAAACACATTAGGTTTGTCCAACTGATTTTTTCTCACGAGACTACTGATGCATCAAGGACCACACATTTACCGGTACCCAACCCATGTAAATCATTTCCAATGATTCATTTCATATAAAATAATATATTTAATTTTAAAAACATGTACAGTATCAAATATCTTTATTGAGTAAAGGATACATATCTATCAATATTTAATGAAAGAACATTGAAATTAAAAACGATATGAAAAAATAGGAAACTATTTAGGAAATAATCATATCCTCATAGAAGATTATATACATTCAAGTGTAATTAAATTTCTATTGAAAAATGGTTACATGAAAGATTTTTTTAAATAAATATAACAATCACATAATAAAGTGAGATTTCAAAATAACTATTACCATTTGGTAACTTTGAAGTCAATTACCCTTGGATGAAAAAATTAAAATTGAAACATAAAATACTGTGAATAATTAATATTTCATTATATTATATTTAAATGGTTATTTATATACACATATGTATAGAATATAGGAAGATAATATAACATATGTCTAAAAGAAGGAAAATTAAGATAAAATGTAACGCCCTGACCCTAGTTACCCAGAGTCGGTGCATTAATTACATAACATTGGCATGATCACAAGAAAGATCAAATCTCGAAAGACCGATTGGTTTAGTAGCCTTGGAAACACTAGATATATTCATAAGTTTTACATTACATCATCAAAATAAAAAGAACTACTACAACAACATATTGTCTCCATAGTCCACACTATTAACCCCTCATAATATCCCTGCAAGTCATTCATAATTTACTTCTTCACATCCTGGGAAAATAAAACATAGAAAAGGGGTGAGCTCAAATGCCCAGTAAGGATAACAATATAGCAGAAACTTTCATAAATAAGAATAAACATTTAAGGCAATGTATAACTAAAACAAAAGCCTTTTAAACTTTAACTTCAACATAGTATGGCATAAATAAAATGAAATGATGCCATTTACTTATTCACATGGATATTCTACTAATCGAATAATCACATGCAATATCAATAACCACTTTCATAATGATGGAATGCATAATGCCAGACTATCATAATCACATAGCCAAGGCCTCGTGCCAAGACTACAAATAAGATTTTGCCAAGGCCTTGTGCCAAGACACTAGTTTGTCTCATGAGACCTACCGATGCATCGAGGAGCTATAGCGGGCTCCACCCGTCACATATTAAGTCCAATGCATTCCCATATGAAAAGGTTTAAACATAACATAAACATTCGTATTAAAACTAGCATACGAAATGTCAATACTTTCACCATAAACCATGAATGGTATATAAAAAAATAGCACATCCACAGTCAAACATATCACAAAACCTTCAATACAATATAAAAGTTTTGTATCATATTATATCATCCTCAAATAAGCGTAAAATCCATTAAAGGATGTTGACATAGATGAAATCAAAACTCTTTTTAAAGAAATATCTCTTTCTATTTTGAAATCATTTAAGAGACATATATTTATAAAATAAAACATTTTCTTTGAAAATATTCTTATAAGCTTTTAAGGGAAGCTTTGACGATTTTATAACGGCGGAAAATAACCGCACCCGCCGTATAAGTTAAAAAAAACGTTCTTATCTTAATTTTGTCGAAAAGGTTAAAAAGCACCTTGTTTGGAAAACGACGGAAAGATTCCCTTATAAACCTCTTATAAAAAGTCAAACAAGGGTATAAATGACTTTAACCCATATTCTTTTAAATATTAAAAATGTTTTGAAATACATTTTGAAGAAACATGGATGTGGATGATAACGAGATCCCAGTAAATTATTACGTATAAACAACCTCGGATAATGAAGAGATTGTGAAATATCCCTTACCTTGTACTTTTCCTTGGTTGGGGTAGGTTAACCTCCTGTATAATGGTGAAATAATTGTTATTAAATTATAAAAGAATCATATACATTAATTTGATATCATATATGATCTTTTAATATTGATTTGATAATAATATCTTAGTATTATCGTTGTTTCGGGTGTTAACTTACTTGTTTTATTTTATATGTTTTGTTACGTAAGCCATGTTTGTAATGGATAGGTTGTATATTATTCATATCCAGAATGATATGAAGTCCTTAAACATCATTTTTAAATCATCAAATGATAATTATACTTGAATGGATATGATGGAGAATGAATCTTATCGCGTTTGTGGAGACGGTAGTCCGTACGTACGCACGAGCGACAATATCATTCTTTTGATATTAAAATAATATATAAATGGATGTTATATCATATATACAGAATAATTAACATGTTATATTTATTATTTACATGAGTTGCACATCATTATTATACCCATCCAAATAATAATATATTGAATAACAATTACACCACGACGTGGAGACGGTAAGCCGTACGTACGCACGTATGGTGACATGTTATTCAGAGGGTGGATAGAATACTGAATATGGTTGTACTATATTTATAATAACATCACAGTATATGTGAGATACTGGAGTTATTATTTTAGAATGGTAAGAACAAAGAAAGAAGAAGTGGAAGAAGAAAGGAACTTGAAAAGGGGTGGTGAAAACATTACCTCTTCTTCGGGTTCTTCCTTTTGATTTGATCAAAAGGGCTCCTTAGGTTGGCTTTCTGATCAAACTAAGGCCTCTAGGTTGTAGTGAGGGAAGTTGGGAGAGTATTTGGGCAGGGTTTGGACGAGCCAAGTGGCTTTATAGGTGTGAGGAATGAGTAGAAGTGGTCTCCTTTTATAAGGGAGAGGAGGGGCTCTTTAGGAAAGAGTGAAAGTATTACTTTATAATATAATTAAATTCGGTTTATAATTGTCCAAAAATAATTGAGGTCGAAGATAAGATGACTCATATTCTAAATAACATCAACCAATAAGAATTGGACAGGTTTAAATAATATTTTAATCATTATAATCTTATTTATTTAAATGATTTATTAATGAGGTAAACATTGCATCATTATTGTGTCATTAATAATTTAAATTATTTGATGTCTAAAAATTATAAATAAAATATCATTATGTAGGAAATCTTTTTATCTTTCTAATGAATATTTATAATCAAAAATAAAACATGTATAACCCTATGTAAAAATTGTTCTTCTAAAAGATGTAAGCTTATGCCATTTTTATTTTTATTTTAACTTTATTAATATAATGTGTCCCTACCACATACAAGTGGCTCTAAGGGGTCCCCAAATCGACCCAAGGATTCCCATGGTCGGGTATGTGTCCACCAATAAGGTTAGGACACGTTTTAGGGTAATTTTGTATTATTATAATATTATTTTTTAACCCTTATTTACCGGATTTACCCTTTAACCATGGTAAATAAAATATTTACCGCAGTAATTATTCAAAATGTGTAAAAATAAAAGTTACCTATTTACATAATTTGGAAATCCTGATTCCAAATATGTAATCCATTTTTCCAAATTCAAAACACATAAGTGGCAGAAATTAATTTAAAATTAATTCTCGTTGTTAAAACAAAAAGCGTGTTTTTAAGAGATAATAACTATCAAAAGATTGACACTTGTTTATGTCTGGTTTAATTGTGAAATTATGTCCAATGACAAACATTAAATTAAATGGTAAAAATATATTCTAAATATACTTTAAAACCACTCAAATTCATAATTTATCAATATTAATTATTTTGATTAAAAAAGTTGATTTTAATTAAAATTTAGTAATTTTCACTATTCATCAAAATATAAAAGTTATCCGAAAAGTACCAAAATTTCACCCTAGGCTAATTTCAATATTCCGAATCCAAAAATGAAGTCCATTTTGAAATATAAAATATATATGATTTCAAAAAGTAGGTATTACTATTCACAACAGCTAGTTTAATTAGTTGTGGTGTGTGTTAGAACTCAAGGTTGCGTACAACACACGCTATCGCATTATTCGAAGGGAAACGTACCGTGGAAGCTTGGGGTGTTACATTCTCCCCTCCTTCAAATAATTGCGTCCTCGCAATTTCTAGGGTATTACTGCATAAAAAGACTTGGGTGGTTCTTCATCATAAGTTCCTCGGGTTCCCACGTTGCCTCTTCCATCTTATGATTTCTCCACAAAACTTTTACCAGACGCGTCGTCCGGTTTCTCAGTACTTGTTCTCTTGTATCAAGAATCCTGACAGGCTCTTCACAATAAGACAGATCGGGTTCCAGTTCTAATTCCTCATAGGTGAGTACATGCGTTGGGTCAGGCATGTATTTTCTCAATAGAGATACGTGGAACACATCGTGAACTTTGGAGAGACTTGGCGGCATTGCCAATCGGTAATCTACAGCCCCAATTCGTTCTAGAATTTCGAAAGGTCTGATGTACCTGGGACTCAATTTACCTTTCTTACCAAAACGTATGACTCCCTTACATGGAGATACCTTCAGGAAAACATGATCATCGACTTGAAATTCCAAATCCTTCCTTCGATTATCGGCATAGCTCTTCTGCCTACTTTGAGCTGCTTTGATGTGATTTTGGATTACCTTCACCTTTTCCACCGTTTCCTCCACCAGTTCTGGGCCTACAAGTTTTCTTTCACCAACCTCATCCCAACAGGTTGGTGTACGACATCTCTTTCCATATAACGCTTCATATGGTGCCATCTGAATACTCGAATGGAAGATATTGTTATAGGAAAATTCTACCAGTGGTAAATATTGATCCCACATACCCTGAAAGTCAAGTGAGAAAGATCTCAACATGTCTTCTAGGGTTTGAATAGTCCGTTCTGATTGTCCATCTGTCTGAGGGTGGTAAGCAGTGCTCAAATGAAGTTCAGTATCCAGAGATTTCTGAAGACTTTTCCAAAATCTTGAAGTAAAACGGGGATCACGATCAGAAACAATCGATAGGGGTACTCCATGAAGTCTCACAACTTCATTAATGTATAGTCTTGCTAGACGTTCTAGGGGTAGATCTTCTCTTATAGCAAGAAAATGTGCTGACTTGGTAAGACGATCAACAATAACCCATATTGCATCGTTCCTTCTAGGAGTCTTTTGTAGCCCCATGACAAAGTCCATCGTAATATTGTCCCATTTCCACTCCGGTATGGGAAGAGGTTGCATGACTCCTCCAGGCTGTTGCCTTCCAGCTTTCACTTGTTGACAAACCATACATCTTGACACAAAATCAGCAATCTCCCTCTTCATGTTGTCCCACCAAAAATGTTCCTTCAAATCTCTATACATTTTGGTTCTCCCAGGGTGTATAGAGAAATTGGAACTATGAGCATCATCCAACAATTCCCTTTTCAGATCAGGTAAATCGGGAACACAAAGTCTCTTCCCGAATTTCAAAATTCCATCTTCATACACAAAGTCTCTCAATCTCCCATCATTCACAGCTTTAATCTTCTTCTGAAATTCTTCATCATTGGTCTGAGAACTCTTAATCCTTTCTAGTAAAGATGGTTTGGCAACCATTTGAAAAAGCATTGATGTTTCACCTTTCCTGGTTATTCCCATGTCCATCTTCACTAGATCCATGAAAATTGGATCCCTTTCAATTCTCATCATGTTCAAAACTCCATGGTCTTTTCTGATCAAAGCATCTGCCACCTTGTTTGCTTTTCCCGGGTGGTAGTGTATCGTGCAATCATAATCCTTGAGTAATTCAAGCCATCTCCTTTGCCTCATGTTGAGTTCTTTTTGTGAGAAAATATACTTCAAACTCTTGTGATCAGTATAAATCTCACATTTTTCACCATAGAGGTAGTGTCTCCATATCTTCAAAGCAAAGATCACAGCTGCTAACTCAAGATCATGAGTAGGATAGTTTTGTTCATGAATTTTCAACTGTCGTGATGCATAGGCAATAACTCTATCATTCTGCATAAGGACACAACCAAGTCCTTTCTTTGATGCATCACTATAAATAACGAACCCATCATTCCCCGATGGTAGAGTCAATATAGGAGCATTGAATAATCTTCTCTTCAGTTCTTCGAAACATTCTTCACACTCTTTTGTCCAAACAAATTTAACCCCTTTACGTGTGAGCTTCGTTAATGGGTTAGCCAATCGGGCAAAATTCTGGACGAAACGTCGATAATAACCTGCCAAACCAATAAAACTACATACCTCAGTTATACTCGTAGGTGTTGGCCATTCTTGGATTGCCTTGGTCTTAGAAGGATCAATAGAGATTCCATCTTTAGAGACAATATGGCCAAGAAAAGAAATATCCTGAAGCCAGAATTCACACTTGCTAAACTTCCCATATAATTCATTCCTCCTCAGAGTCTTCAAGATAATGCGCAAGTGATTTTCATGATCTTCGTAGGTTTTGGAGTATACCAAGATATCATCAATAAATATCACCACAAATTCATCGAGATACTCCTTGAAAACTCTATTCATCAGATCCATGAATATAGAGGGTGCATTAGTCAATCCAAACGGCATTACAGTAAACTCGTAATGCCCGTACCTGGTTCGAAATGCTGTCTTCAGAATGTCTTCCTTCTTCACACACAATTGATGGTATCCAGATCGAAGGTCAATCTTTGAAAAGTATTGAGCTCCATGCAGTTGGTCAAATAAATCATCAATACGAGGTAGGGGATACTTGTTCTTTATCGTTATAGCATTGATCTCCCTGTAGTCGATACATAACCTCATAGATCCATCTTTCTTTTTAACAAAAAGAACAGGGGATCCCCATGGAGAAACACTAGGGCGAATAAATCCCTTATTACTCAATTCCTCTAGTTGTTTCTTTAGTTCGACTAATTCAACAGTGGCCATTCTATAAGGGGTCTTCGATATAGGCCTTGATCCAGGAATCAAATCAATGGAAAACTCAACTTCTCGTTCTGGAGGATGTCCAGGTAAATCTTCCGGAAATACATCTACAAATTCTTTCACAACAGGTACATCCTCTATCTGAACATTCCTTTCCTCACCGATAGTTATTTCATTCTCTTTCTCCCCAATAATTGAATTAAGTTGAGCTACTGGGGGTGAATCTAAATAAGAATTAGGTGGTGAAGATTCTGCTCTAAAAATAAGGTGTTCCTTATCATTATCATCAAGAATCGTAACCTCTTTCTTCTTACAATAAATCTTCGCATCATAGTCCGAAAGCCAGTCCATACCGAGGATTATATCAAACTCAATCATAGGTATGACGATGAGATCAGCAGATAAAGAAAATTTATGTGCTCTAATGGGGACTGATTCACAAAACATTGTTGCAATGATACTTCCCTTAGGAGTTTTAACTGACAACTACCTTATTAAATCAAATTGGAAATATCTAATTTTCTTAGAAAACTGGGAAGATATGAAACAATGCGATGATCCAGAATCAAATAATGCATTTGCTAAACTTGAGGAAACCATTAAATTACCTGCCACCACGTCTTTCGGAGCTTCTACCTCAGCAGTAGTGATAGCATAAGCCTGGCCTTGATCCCTTGGCCTTTTTTGAGGTAATTTCTCCTGACGCTTAGGACATTCATTTGCGTAATGCCCCATCTCCCTGCAATTGTAGCACTGAACGTTGGTAGCTTCCTTCTTCCCCTTGCAATCACGAGCTTGGTGGCCTTTTTCACCACACTTGTAACAGACTCCCATTCCCTTCAAGCAAGTACCAGGGTGTTTCTTCCCGAATTTATCACAAGATGGATATTCAACCTTTCCCTTCTTCCCCTTATTTCCATTCCCAGATTGATCAGCAGGTCTCTTCTTCTCTTGCTTTGCTTTAAAGTCATAAGACTTAGAGAATTCCTTTTCGGTCTTGATAGCACATGAGACAATGTCTTCGTACGATGAAAAGGATTGTGAGACTAATGCTCGACGGAGAAATGGTTTTAACCCATCAAAGAAACGATCAATCTTACTTCTTTGGTTACGTATATAATCACCAGCGTACCTTGCTAACCTTGTAAAGTTAGCCTCCTACTTTGCGACATTCTCATCCTCCTTCTGTCTCAGACTTAGAAATTGCCTTTCCATATCTGCTCGATGGTCGCGAGGGAAGTATTTTTCTAAAAACAGATCTTTGAACTCCCTCCATTCCATATTTGATACTTCATCATCTTCCTTCATGTTTTGAATCAATGACCACCATTGATCAGCATCTCCAGTGAGGCGGTAAACTGCCATGATAACTTTTTCCCTTTCACTGCTCCCCAAAGCCTGAAATATTTTCTCTAGGGAATTTATCCATTGCTCAGCTACTAAGGGATTTGTACTCCCATTGAACGTTGGTGGTTGTTGCCTCATGAATCGATCTAACATTGATCCTCCACGCTGCGGATCAGGGTGCTCCATACGGGTAAGGTTATTATTCATAACCTGAGTAAGTTGTCCCAGTATGGTGATTAGCTGATCGGCACCAGTTGCATCAACAGCCCCACTATAATTATCTTGAGCAGGAGGGCAATCCCTACATGGAGTGCATGCATTGATACAGTTTCCATTTCTTCCACTAGGCGCCATTTCTAAACAATGGCATAAACTAGATCAGTTTATGAATCAAAATACATAATCCCATACTTATAAAACACTTAACACAAATTGAACTATTTATGGATATAATCCATAATCATAAAAATGTTTTCTTTGAGGAATTATATACTCATAAACCGTTCATAATGATTTGTAAAGAAAATGAGAGTTATCCTAAGCATATCCCCTGGGAGTGTCGTAACCAAGAGTGCAGCAAGGCCCGTTGTCGTGCACCAGTTCCCGTTCGAGTTTAGCTCAAAGCAGTGTTTTCGGGTTTTACCCCTAGGTACATCTGTGCTAGAGCCGCCTCTACCAGCTCGTATCCAGACAGGGATGTATTGCTCGGAAAACTCACAAAATCTCTACAATACCAAAATTCTAGGAAGTTCTTCTATACTAATCCTCAAAGTTCATCTTAGGTCTATGTGCTCTAATCAGAGTTTATCTAAATCTAGCTTCCAAGGTTTGTACTAAACTTCCTCTGATACCAACTGTAACGCCCCGACCCCAGTTACCCAGAGTCGGTGCATTAATTACATAACATTGGCATGATCACAAGAAAGATCAAATCTCGAAAGACCGATTGGTTTAGTAGCCTTGGAAACACTAGATATATTCATAAGTTTTACATTACATCATCAAAATAAAAAGAACTACTACAACAACATATTGTCTCCATAGTCCACACTATTAACCCCTCATAATATCCCTGCAAGTCATTCATAATTTACTTCTTCACATCCTGGGAAAATAAAACATAGAAAAGGGGTGAGCTCAAATGCCCAGTAAGGATAACAATATAGCGGAAACTTTCATAAATAAGAATAAAAATTTAAGGAAATGTATAACTAAAACAAAATCCTTTTAAACTTTAACTTCAACATAGTATGGAATAAATAAAATGAAATGATGCCATTTACTTATTCACATGGATATTCTACTAATTGAATAATCACATGCAATATCAATAACCACTTTCATAATGATGGAATGCATAATGCCAGACTATCATAACCACATAGCCAAGGCCTCGTGCCAAGACTACAAATAAGATTTTTCCAAGGCCTTGTGCCAAGACACTAGTTTGTCTCATGAGACCTACCGATGCATCGAGGAGCTATAGCGGGCTCCACCCGTCACATATTAAGTCCAATGCATTCCCATATGAAAAGGTTTAAACATAACATAAACATTCGTATTAAAACTAGCATACGAAATGTCAATACTTTCACCATAAACCATGAATGGTATATAAAAAAAATAGCACATCCACAGTCAAACATATCACAAAACCTTCAATACAATATAAAAGTTTTGTATCATATTATATCATCCTCAAATAAGCGTAAAATCCATTAAAGGATGTTGACATAGATGAAATCAAAACTCTTTTTTAAAGAAATATCTCTTTCTATTTTGAAATCATTTAAGAGACATATATTTATAAAATAAAACATTTTATTTGAAAATATTCTTATAAGATTGTAAGGGAAGCTTTGAAGATTTTATAACGGCGGAAAATAACCGCACCCGCCGTATAAGTTAAAAAAAACTTTCTTATCTTAATTTTGTCGAAAAGGTTAAAAAGCACCTTGTTTGGAAAACGACGAAAAGATTCCCTTATAAACCTCTTATAAAAAGTCAAAAAAGGGTATAAATGACTTTAACCCATATTCTTTTAAATATTAAAAATGGTTTGAAATACATTTTTAAGAAACATGGATGTGGATGATAACGAGATCCCAGTAAATTATTACGTATAAACAACCTCGGATAATGAAGAGATTGTGAAATAACCCTTACCTTGTACTTTTACTTGGTTGGGGTAGGTTAAACTCCTGTATAATGGTGAAATAATTGTTATTAAATTATAAAATAATCATATACATTAATTTGATATCATATATGATCTTTTAATATTGATTTGATAATAATATCTTAGTATTATCGTTGTTTCGGGTGTTAACTTACTTGTTTTATTTTATATGTTTTGTTACGTAAGCCATGTTTTTAATGGATAGGTTGTATATTATTCATATCCAGAATGATATAAAGTCCTTAAACATCATTTTTAAATCATAAAATGATAATTATACTTGAATGGATACGATGGAGAATGAATCTTATCGCGTTTGTGGAGACGGTAGTCCGTACGTATGCACGAGCGACAATATCATTCTTTTGATATTAAAATAATATATAAATGGATGTTATATCATATATACAGAATAATTAACATGTTATATTTATTATTTACATGAGTTGCACATCATTATTATACCCATCCAAATAATAATATATTGAATAACAATTACACCACGACGTGGAGACGGTAAGCCGTACGTATGCACGTATGGTGACATGTTATTCAAAGGGTGGATAGAATAATGAATATTGTTGTACCATATTTATAATAACATAACATTATATGTGAGATACTGGAGTTATTATTTTAGAATGGTAAGAACAAAGAAAGAAGAAGTGGAAGAAGAAAGGAACTTGAAAAGGGGTGGTGAAAACATTACCTCTTCTTCGGGTTCTTCCTTTTGATTTGATCAAAAGGGCTCCTTAGGTTGGATTTTGGATCAAAATAAGGCCTCTAGGTTGTAGTGAGGGAAGTTGGGAGAGTATTTGGGCAGGGTTTGGACGAGCCAAGTGGCTTGAGAGGTGTGAGGAATGAGTAGAAGTGGTCTCCTTTTATAAGGGAGAGGAGGGGCTCTTTAGGAAAGAGTGAAAGTATTACTTTATAATATAATTAAATTCGGTTTATAATGGTCCAAAAATAATTGAGGTCGAAGATAAGATGACTCATATTCTAAATAACATCAACCAATAAGAATTGGACAGGTTTTAGATAATATTTTAATCATTATAATCTTATTTATTTAAATGATTTATTAATGAGGTAAACATTGCATCATTATTGTGTCATTAATAATTTAAATTATTTGATGTCTAAAAATTATAAATAAAATATCATTATGTAGGAAATAGTTTTATCTTTCTAATGAATTTTTATAATCGAAAATCCAACATGTATAACCCTATGTAAAAATTGTTCTTCTAAAAGATGTAAGCTTATGCCATTTTTATTTTTATTTTAACTTTATTAATATAATGTGTCCCTACCACATACAAGTGGCTCTAAGGGGTCCCCGAATCGACCCAAGGATGCCCATGGTCAGGTATGTGTCCACCAATAAGGTTAGGACACGTTTTAGGGTAATTTTGTATTATTATAATATTATTTTTAACCCTTATTTACCGGATTTACCCTTTAACCATGGTAAATAAAATATTTACCGCAGTAATTATTCAAAATGTGTAAAAATAAAAGTTACCTATTTACATAATTTGGACATCCTGATTCCAAATATGTAATCCATTTTTCCAAATTCAAAACACAGAAGTGGCAGAAATTAATTTAAAATTAATTCCCCTTGTTAAAACAAAAAGCGTGTTTTTAAGAGATAATAACTATCAAAAGATTGACACTTGTTTATGTCTGGTTTAATTGTGAAATTATGTCCAATGACAAACATTAAATTAAATGGTAAAAATATATTCTAAATATACTTTAAAACCACTCAAATTCATAATTTATCAATATTAATTATTTTGATTAAAAAAGTTGATTTTAATTAAAATTTAGTAATTTTCACTATTCATCAAAATATAAAAGTTATCCGAAAAGTACCAAAATTTCACCCTAGGCTAATTTCAATATTCCGAATCCAAAAATGAAGTCCATTTTGAAATATAAAATATATAGGATTTCAAAAAGTAGGTATTACTATTCACAACGGCTAGTTTAATTAGTTGTGGTGTGTGTTAGAACTCAAGGTTGCGTACAACACACGCTATCGCATTATTCGAAGGGAAACGTACCGTGGAAGCTTGGGGTGTTACATAAAAACCCCATTCTGATTTGTTAACTTTTGAACATTTAACCCCATGAAAGTGTGATCATCAAATAGAAATGTAATACCAAATAATCTTCATGATAAGTATCATAATATACATTAATTACCATTATAAAATCAATAAAACTTAAATTAATGGTTTATAGGGATTGTGTCTCACATAAAATAAATGTGAGGAAAAAATTCCATACTTTATGATTCCCTTTGGTTGAATGTCCTTTAACCACATCTTCTTCATTTATCCACCTTGGGAATTAAATAAATATCTACTATGAAGGATTTATTAGAAAAACTATGGATTATAAAATTAGGGGAGGGATGTTTTTTAAGGGGATTTGGTAGTGGTAGGATGAGGCCAGTGGCTTTATAGGTAGGGAGAAGTGACAAGAGTGGGTGTTATTATATCGTTGTGGAGGACTTGAACTTTTCTAAATACCCAAAATTATTAAATATTGGGAGTTAAATACTTCATAAAGTGGGTAAAATATTTATAATTAGTGTTATTATGGATTATATAGTTGAACCAAACCTCCAAAACATAATGAAACACATGTTTTAATAATTTTATTCCTTAACTTATAATATTCCCTACTTTTACCATTTTCTGTATTTATTACAGTAACTAGTTTTCTAAACAAGGTAATTTATTATTTAAGATTAAATTAACGTGAGAATTATTATGAAAATTGTAACCATTTATTATAAACATGACATATAATTCATAATATAAAAATTATTTTTGTGTTGATGATTACATTTAACACAAACGTATGTAACACACCAAAAAACACTACGTTATCCTTAATTTTGATAATATATTTTTTTTAACTTTTTAGGGAAAATATATTCATTATAAATGGAAAATTGGTCCATGAATGGAAGAAATATTATACTAATTAACATTTATAATGAACTTCAAAGACAACAATGTATTTATTAATTAAATCATTAAATAAAATATCTTTTATTATAAAATAACATTAATGTCAATTTTGAGATTATTCATTTTACACGAATTAAAAAATATAAATAAAATTATATAATTAGGATATATTATTTTCATGTCAATGTGAAAGGATATATTCATCTATAATATTAGAGTAAGACAAAAATTAATTTATTTTACTCAACTGATCTTATTTTTAATATCATTTGTATTAGTTAATTAGTAAATAAATAATTATTGTGTTAGTGTTTCTTAATCATTTAATATAATTATTTCATCAGTAAAAATTAAAATAATTAATAATAATATGAAAAATAATTTATATTACAATAAAAATACTCTTATAAATACATATGTTGTTTTGGTGCTTTTCCAAAAGCATTAGATATATTAAAAGTAGAAAAAGTGCCTTTTTATCTTTTTATTACATAACTCATTATATGGGTCATATTCAAAGTAAAGTTGAATGGAATTTACATATTTCAGATAATTTTATGTCCACGTTCAAACTAAACTCATTAATTAGAATTAATATAATATTTTAGGTAATTATAATTTTATCATTCTATTTTATCCCCCTAGTATTTCAGTGTTTACGCTCACTACGGTAATAATTTTTTTACTACATTAACTATTAATTTTGGTTAAAAATTAATTTGAACATATTATAAATTATGATGTATAATTATTATAAATATGGAATACAATTTTCCAAAATAAGTTTACAAAATTTTAAAATATTTTGTTGAAATTAATCCCACAGACGTGATGAGAAAGATGGGTTTTAATTTGAATATGTTAGAAAGTTTACAATGTTTTTAATTATAAATTCAATATGAAAACCGTTAAAATGCTATGAATTAATTTAATTAATATAATAAAAAATAATTTTCAATTAAAACCAATTAAAAATATAATTTAAAAATTAAAATTTTTTAAATGAAAAGGTAGTTTTCAACTAATATTCATTATTTTTAACTATTTGTCAAAAAAATTATACTTATCTAAAAATACAAAAAATTTACCCTATGTTGATTTTGGTATTAAAATATTAAAAACTATGTTTAATTATTTCAATAAAATATCTAAATGGGGTAAAAATAATTTTGAATTATGTATGTAAAGCACGATTAAACCATATTTTCGAAAAAAGTATTATTTTTCAGAAAACATTTTTTTAATAAATGTAAATCTTATTTTTATAATAAATAGTTAGCTAATAAAATTGTATAAAATGTATATTTTAAAAAAATCATATTATTACCTTCCATTCCAACGTCTAGGAGATAATTTTTATATTATTTAATAATATTAAAAACATATTTTTGTTGGTAAAACCCGATCTTGGGTTTAACACATGCTTTTGAAGAAACACGCTGTGGTATGTAATGTGGGATAAACTATGTACTTAATGTAAAACATTGTAAATTAGTTTTTCATGTAACACATAATAAACTCATTGTTACATGTCACATATTCTTTTAAAAAAATGATATTCCTTTAGAATTTTGGGGTGTTACACTCTATCCACATTAAATAAATTATGTCGTCCAATTTATACTTGATCTTGGTAATATATGGTTTCATATTTTCAAATTACATTGATGGAAAACCCCTTAGTAAAAAGGTTAATAAAAAATAAAATTAATAAGATATAAATGGGAGTACATGGGTAATATTGAATAACACCTAAGTAGGTTTCTACATTGGTAAAAATTGGTGGAAATTTAAGATGTGGAAAAAGAATAAAATAATAAATATTTATAGAGAGTGATTGATGTCATTGATCACAAGAAATTTAATTATCAATGTAATGTTAAGGTCCTAAAAACAATAAATATTTGATGCTCATAGTGACTACATGATTCATTATATATGAATTCAATTTGATAATATTTTTATTCAAGATCCATTTCCCAACTAGGAGGAATTGTTTTGGTGTCTAGGAATATATGGAAATATAATAACATGATTGTTTTTATTTTATAATAATAATTTCAACCTTTTATGCTTCATAAATTTATAATTCATCCCATACACGAATAAATGAATAACCAAAACTAAAACTTTTTATTCCTAAATCACAAAAATTCACATTTAATGAATCACGAGATTCATAAAAGAGAGACATGTATTTTCATCCATCTCTAAATATTTTCGAAAAAAATATGGTTAGCACAAGTTATTCAATATTCATAAATTAACATATATTGATATACAACTTTAATAGTTAAAACATCATCCAAATTCCAACTTAATCAATTTCACAAATGGTTAACCTTATGGACCTTCCAAAATATTAAGATCCAAAACTTTAAAAAGAATGAAAATGAATATCCAAAATCAAATTATCATGCATCAATAAAACAACATGATGTTGCTATATATTATTATATACCAAACATGTTAATACGATTATTATGTATTGACTTGATACATTTTAATAACATGAATTAATATAAAACAATATTGAAAACATGAATTCTTCTTTATTCCCTAAATAAAACTTAGATTATTGGATATATTACATAATTCCCAAAAATTTGTAAACTCCATCAATGATACCATAATGTAATTTATTAATAAATTATTAATCACTTCCAAGGTAGTTTTTACTATAAAATTTAATTTATCCATATAAAAAATCACCTTATCAAAACATCATTATCTCAACATTACGAACATATTATGGGTTATCTTTCCCCCAATAATGTTCTTTAAAAGAAGACAGACTATCCACTGAATCTATATTCTTGGTCATTAGTACCATTCAACACACATATTCAAATCCAAATAGAGAAATTACTATATTAATATAATTATATATAATTATTATAACAAGTACAACATTAAAAAAGTACTCAAATGACATAATTATTGAATTTATACATAAGAATGTTAATCATTTACCTTAATTTGTGGAAATAAAATAATATTGAATACGATTTATTATTTTATTTTAAGGTTTATTTCATTGAATCTGGAGACATTGATTTCCATAGCACTGTATCTCATTGTAGTTGAATCATTGTACATTGGAAGCATTTTTATCCCTTGAAAAGACAATTATAGAGTTATTTCTCAATACACTTGTACCAAAATATAATTTTTTTAAATAAATTAATGTTCTATTTCATTCCAAAATTATCACATGTCTTGAAATCCTTCTCTCTCTTATTTCCTTGTAGAAACATTTTTGTATCCATCCTATTATTCTCATTGTTCCCTATAAATCCAAAATACTTACAAAATTATTTTTTTCTTATTATCATATGATAGTATGTCAATAAATATTGAAAATATTTGGGGTACTAGTCCTAATAGAAATATTACCAAAAACCCATAAAATAAATTAACATTCATACTTTTTAGATTATGTTCATTGATATGATTCCCATTCCTTCTACTAGGTGATATTTATAAATGGAGGAATATACTGGATCAAATTTTAAAATTCTGAATCACAATGTATAATTCCAAATATTTTTAATTACTAACATAAATTAAAAATATATTTATTGATAATATCATAATCATAACATTTTGTTTCTTGGGGATATATTTACCTTCAAATACATCATAATTTTTTTAAATGAAATTGTCAGTTTCCCAAAGAATATCCCTAAGGAGTGTGAAACCAGGTGTGTACTAAGGCTTGTTGTTGTTCACCAAGTGACAATCTGGTCAACACCAATACTCTATTTTCAGAGTTATTACCACTATGTACTTCTGGATCCGAAAAATTCTCACTTATATTATCATGATAGAGATTAATTTATAGGAAATCTAATATAATCTATACCTTAAAAAACATTATGATATTCTTCTATACCAATCCTTAATGTCTATCATGGATTTATGTTCCTTGATCTATGTTATCAAAAGTCTTGTTTCCAATGTTTCTACTAAACTTTATCTGATACAAAACTTAGTCACGACAAACCTAGTATCCAAATGATGGTTCCTATTTTGTTACATTCTCATAAGATATAAATAATTTCATCCAAAAGGATCGAATAGTTTAGTTTTCTTTGTAAAATAGATACATACCTTATTCCCATATTACATTTTATTAAAAAAATACAACATAATTCTTTTTTCAAGAATACCATTATTCCCACAAGAATATCCTTATATATAAAACATAGTACTCTTCATGGATTCCTGATAATGGGGGAAAATGTTTATCTTCAATTCTTAGTAAGGTTTGTGTACATTGGAATCTATCATGAATCAAAAATAACATCAAAATGGAATGGTAAATAACTAAACACAAATTCCATTTAAATAACTCTAATATATTGGTATGAAAAGGTAAAATTAATATGGATATGAAAATAATTTATAACACATATAATTTAATCAATATTTTTAGAATTAAAAGCATCCATAGATAATAGCATAGAGAAAATATCATTGATAATAATAGCTTAATTCTAAATGAATATAATTCTTAATTATAAAATTTCATGTTTTCTAGTCACATAATATCTTTATCATCAATATCATTCACAAGATGATATAGAAAATACTACTATTAATAAATGTCATAATATATATTAAAACATATTGGTTACAAACAAATAGGGGTAATCTAACTAATTTTTCTTCATTTGAAAACAAATACAACGACGTGATTGCATTAACTAGTCCCAAAATAATTTATTTCATGTATAAATCATTATTTACATATCAAAAAATTGTTTTAATTCATAAATAACGTGCCTTATAGAATATATGTTCTATGTAAATGACAGAAATATATTAATATTTACCGAGTTAATCAAAATACTTTTTAAAATAAACACTATATGTAAAAAATTCCATACATCTTATGAAATAATATTATCCATAAGAAAATAATTTTGATTTTTAATAGAAACTTAATATAAAATATAAAATAATTACATAAAATTTATTGTTTCTAGAGAAATTTGACAATCAAAAAAATAAAGTGATATTGCACATTAACTCTTACCATTGGTAATTTTCAATCCAAATCCACATGGATGAAATAATTCAAATTGAAACATATAATACCATAATAAATTAATTATTAATTATATTACATGTCTATATGAATGTACATATACCTTGTGAAATAATATATGTTCATAATATAAATTTTTTATCAATGATAGAAAATTGAGACAAAAATTCCTTACTAATTTGACAAATATTGAACCTTAAACTCTCATGAAAGAGATATCCCTAAATATATAAATGAACCCTAGTAGTTTTCATGATAATTATCACAAAATTTATTCATGGGAAGTATATAATCCACATAAATGAAATATGTTGTTCAAATTGATTGTTCCTCACAAAAAATAGGTGAGATGAATATCCCTTATAATTCGATTCCTTTTGGTTGAGTGTGATTTGAACTCCTATTCTACAAGTATCCACCATAGGTTTTCAATAAAAATTTAAAAATTCGTAATAATACTCAAACTAAGGCTTATTTGATTATGGTAGTTAATTTGTAATGTGATTGAGGCAAGGTTGGGTGAGCCAAATGGCTTGAGAGTAGTTGAGAAGTTAGGGGAGTGACTTCCATTTTATAGTTGAGGAGGAGTGGTACATTTGTAGATATCCAAATGTATTAAATATTGTTAGTTAGATATTACCAAAATTGGTCCCATAATTTATAATAATTGGGTTATGAGTATTATAATATTGATCCACACCTCCACTAAAAAATAAAAAACAGGTTATAGACATGTGTTTCCTTACCATTTCATGTTTTTACAATTGTAACAAGTTTTCTAACCTAGGTAATTTATACATTAATACTATATTAAACTGATAATTATTATAAAATTTGATTCCCCGAGTTATAAATATGATAAATAATTTATAAAATAAAACCCTATGTGTTTTTAAATTTATTTTCAACACAAATTCATGTAATGTACAAAAACACCGCATTAACCTTAAAAGTGATAACATCATTTTTTAATAATTAGGGGTTAATATACTCATTATAAAATAATAATTATCCCATGAATATATCATAAATGATATTAATTAAAATTTAGAAATTACTTGAAATAATGTATTATTTTTAGTAATTTTTAATCATTTAATAAAATATCATTCACTATAAAATAACATTAATTCTGTCATTGAAATTATTTAATTAATTGGAGTATATAAATATTAATATAATTACTTTATTTGGGTTATATTATGATATAACCTGTGTAAGAGAATATATTAATCTAAAAAATTAAATAAATATAATAATTTGTTAAATTTATTAAATTTATATCACTTTTAATATTATTATTATCATTTATTTTAGTTAATTATTAACTAAATATTTTATGTGTTGGAGTTTGTTAAGAATTGAATGTAATTATTTCATATCTGAAAAATTAAAATAAATTCTCATGACATAAACAAATTTATCTTTCAAAATAATACTTATAACCTAGCATGTGTGGTATTTGGTCCTAATAGAAATGCTTTATACATATTAAAAATTAAAAATATATATAATTTTGTCTTTTTTACATAACTTATTATATGGGTCACATTCAATGGAAAATGTCAATTAATTAATATTTATTAGATAATATGCTGTAAAAGTTCAAAATAAACTCATTAAATAAAATTAATATAATATTCTAGGTTATTTTCACTCTTATCATTCCAGTTTAACCCATAGTAAATATGTTTTTACCCTAACCGTGGTAATTAGTTTTTACTATATTCACTATTATAATTTGTAAAATATTTATTTAAATTTTTTAAAAATTATAAATAATTATGATTGAAAATATGGAATCCATTTTTCCACAGTCAATTGAAATTATGTTAAAATAAAATTTAAAATTAATCTCATAGACATGATAATGAATTTGGTATTTTAAGTGAAAATGATGAAAAAATACAATGTTTTTATATCTAAATTCATTATGAAAATGAGTAAAATGGACTAAATTGTATTAATGTATATAAAATTTTAATAATTTTAATTTAAAATTTATTTGAAATATAATTTAATATTATAAATTATTTAAATGAAATTATAGTTTTGAACTAAAATATAGTATTTTTCATTATTTATCAAAAATGAAACTTCACAAAAAATTCAATATATTCTTTTTTTGTATTATTATTTAAAAAATTAAATTTATTTTTAGAAATAATGTATCCAAAAGGTGTAAAAATGAATTTTAAATTATGTTTTGAAATCATGTTTAAACTCTTTTTAGAAAAAAATACAATTTTTCAGAAAAAACTTATTTTCCTTTTAAATGATTCTTATATAATTTACAATATATAGATAGATAATAAACAAGTGTAAACTATAAATTTTCATAATTTATTTAATAATATTCTCTCCCTATATTGGAAAATATAGGAGATAATTGTAATATTAAATAATAATCTAAATATCATAGTATTTCTCTATAAAACTCATCCTTTAGTGTAACATGAAATTTCAAAGAAACTCATTGTGGCGTGTAACATAAGATAAACATTGTTTTTAATTTATCACAAGATAATATTAGCATTGTGTTTAATGAAAGATAAACAAAATTTTTCTTGTTTCATACACTATGTAATAAAATGTTATTCTTTTAGATTTTGGGGGTGTTACATATAATGATCGAATGCATAGGTGTAATATAAATGTAAACCTTGGGCCTCAATCATATAAAATATATATTGGTACTCTATATGGATATAACACATATTTTATATATAAAATAGAATGTTTATTAGTTGATAAATCCTATGAAATAATAATGAATGGTTCAGACTTTTTATATCGATCAACTACTTAATATCCATCATTATTACATTTATAGTTCTTAGGAAGGCTGATTTGAAAAATTCATGGTTATTTTCTCACATTTATATGTTTTTTAGGAAATGTATATATTATCCCCTTATATTTCGATAACTCATCTATATAATTCATGAATACCAATCACCAATATATATACTCCAAAATATTCATTTTCATGTTGTCTCACCAAATGTTTTTCTTAAGATCAAAGTTCCATCTTTTTGATTTTATGATAGAAACAAAATGATGAGTTATGTGCATCATCCAACAACCCTTTATTCATTTTTTAAATTGAATTTATGCATATTATTTTCATAAATCATATAATTCCACCAATTTTATAGATTAATACTAGTATATTTCCTAACATCATATTAATCTCCCTATATTCTTTATGGAACTCCTTGATCACCATATAGATGGATTGTTGATCAAACACATGGGAAATGTTTTATTTAAATCATTAGCTTATGATTTCTATATCTAAACAATAAATATTTAGAAATATTTGGTCTTATTAAAATATAATCATGGATAAGGTACTATGATCCTTTCCCTATAGAGCTTCTAACACATTTTCATCGATCGCAAAATGGTCATATATTATGAAATCATAGTCATTAATTAACAATAAACATTACCTTTGGATGTTGTTTAACACAATATTTTTGAATATATATAGTATTATCTTTTTGTTACTTTATATATAATACTTTCACCATAGAAGAAATACATCTAAATCATTAATTAAACTATTATTAACATTATCTCTAAATAAAGGATTGGGTTATTTTTATCATGAGTCATTAATTTATGTGATGTCTGGTTTATTAAATTTTCACTTAAAATAAGTACACTTTCCATTACAGTTATTGAAACCTCATTATATATTAGAAACCCTAATCCACTAAAGAATAATTCATATAAATTTTTAGTGACCAACCACTTCATAAAATCCATGAATATTTCCAAACATTTTTATTCTAGGAGTAACATGTCTGACTTTATATTTACATTGTTATAGGATTATTCAATTGTGAGAAGTTAATAAAAAAATATGTATTGTAATTATAATATAACATATATATATTTTGATTTATATCACATTGGTTGTTTTTTAACATCCATAAATCAAATATGTTCTAGAAGGATTCTTATATATACATTCACTTATGAATATATTACGTAAGGAAAAAAATTATTTCCAATATTTGAAGATAACAATCCATGAAATCGTGTATCCATTCAAAATATCTTTACCACAATCCTGAAATTCTTTTCTGGTTCGACTTTTCCATTAGAGTGTATTAAAATATCAACAATAAATACTTCTATAAGTTTTTAATGTAAATCTATGAAGAATATAGTCATCAGATCTATGTATATTTTGAATGCCCAAATCAGTGTGAATCACTTAGAGGGAGGAGGTTGAATCAGCGATCCATTTAAATACTTTTACTAAATGATTATTTTCAATTAAAACTATATGGATGGTTAAATCCTTGATCCACTATTCATTTTGTTTCATCCTTACCTTGATTGATGTTTTAAATGTAAAGGCACTTAACACTAGGACATACAAGGTTCGGTTCAAAGACCTACTCCTTGTTGTGTTGGTTATTATCCCCAACACAAATTCTCCACTATAATTAAATGAGTAATTAAAATGTTCAATATAGAGTCTCACTATATCTCTCATAATTCCCATAGTAGGTTCCTTATACTACTTCCCACAGTGTTACCAGAGTCCCATTGGTCGATTTCCGAGTCCCACTAAGGACCTCTTTTTTCGGGCTTTCCAAAGAGATACTTCTTGATTTACTGTGGATGGATCTTATAATCCTCCCTCATGAGTTTTCTGAATCACATTTTCTTGTGAATATCCTCAAGAATCATCAATAGCCTTTGATAAGGTCTGTTTTCCTTGCTAAATAACTTTGATAACTCTTTTTATCTGTCCACACTCCCAACAATTCTCAGGAAAATATGTCTTTTTTTGATGAAGACCTGACCTCACTAATTTGTGCGCCAATGGTGCACACAACTTTTTCAACAATATGATATTCAAAAATGATCTTTCACAATATCATCACTATATCACATATTGGATTCTAAAACCATGTCAAAACATATAAAATTTCTTCTTTAACTTTATCTGGCTTCAGTTTCATTTCTCATTAACTTCATGCATAGATTCCATGGGTATCACAAATACTTTTCCAATGTGTATGTGATTGTTCATGTTTTCATGCACATATGATACGTAGCTTATAAACCAAAACACTCCTATTTTTCTTGTATCAATAGATTAGGTTCAGTCTAATGCATAGTCTTCTTTATCAATATGCACACATTCAATTTTCTTTTGATCATTTTCACACAAACTTATTAATTTGATATGGATTCAATGAATATTAATAATGTGCATGCACATCATTTTTTATGTGTTCATGTTCATACATGGGAATTCTTGGATGTTTTAATTAGGATGCTATAAAACCCGAATTCCCCTCCATTTATTCTTCTTATCAAGTGCACACCCACTGTATCTTCTATATCCTTTTGTATTTCATTTTCTTTCTATGAACATTGTTTGGGTTACATTGGTTTCTATATGTATTCTTCTTCAAACCTTAATGGGTGTGTGATATTTTCTCCTCAAGAGGGATGTGTATATGTGAACTCTCCTTATCTCATACTTATTCAAATTATGAATATGGGTGAAATTTATTAAGGCATGTATGTACATACTTCACTATTTTATGCAAACACATGAACCATCAGGTTTCTTCAAATCGAGCACACACAACTCTCTCATCTCTTCTTCTTCCTAAAAAATAAAAATCACAAATATTCTTCTTCTTACAAACCAGAGAGCATGAGATATCCCTCATCGTGTAGGAAGTGCATGGGTCTTCTACGCACAAGGGTACTAACCTCTTTCACAAAACATGTGGTTTATGGGAATGTCATTGAAAAGAACTACAAGGGTGCATAGCACCGATTTTGTAGCATGCGGGATCACCTCCAGGTAGCTCATCAAGAGTTTGGATGCTAACCTATCATGTGTTCTTGAGTTTATTCACATAGATGTAGTACAATGTTCCTCTTCTTTACATAGATGTTTCATGGGTGGGTAGCACCTATTGAACACTTGCGGTTCATATTTTTTGTGTAGAAGGGCTGCGCAGAAACTCTTGGTGCTATGTTTTTTAGAAAACATACTCTTTTTCAATATATTCAAAACCTATGCCTCATTCAAGGTGTATCTATTTATAGTAGAGGAATAATGAGTATCTCTGCATTCAAATCTCATTCAAAATCTAGATAGATGCGATCTTCAATTTTTTTTCATTGAATAAGCTGAGATCTTAGGCTTTGAATTATTCAAACCGGTTCAAAAAATTTCTGCATATCTCGGCTCATTTTTGTTCACCATAGGATCTTTATTTCTCAGTGCATTCCTCATGTTCCTGTTTTTTTGAACACATGTAGATCTTCACATTGTATGTCGAACGGGCAGTGTAGCCTCAGAAAATTCATTTTCCATGGGTTCCTTTGATTTTTGTTGTTTCATTGCATGCATGCAACTTTTAATTCATGGATGATATCATGGCCTTTCAACGATCCTTTTTCACCTGGTTTTCTCATCTGCAGTAGCCAAAAGTGGTATCTCAGATATTTCATGGAATTCACGGTGATTTGTAGTGTCCGGATGTACGTAGTTTTAATATGACCTCTATTGAGAAGATTGGATGGCTTTGGATCATTCTTAGACTGCAGAGATCATATGGATGGCCTGGATATGCTCTATCGATCCCACAATTGATGGGATGGTGGACTGCATGTCTACGATGCATCGGATGACTATGATCGCTTGCTGAGTATTTTAGGCCTCCCCACATCAAAACGGACGTGCAGGTTCTCGTGGATTAAATATCAAGTCGATGAATCACATGCTCATAATTCTGCAAGCCTATCTCTCAATGCCGCCCCACACAGGTTTTTTGTGGGCGTGCTTCTGCGCCCACTCATTGCTTATTGGGCACACTCTTGGCACCGAATATGCACACACAAGGGCCTATACATAGCTCCCATGTGCCTCTTGTAGGCTAGCTTTGAGGCATTACCTTTGGGCATGGTAGAATATCAGGTCCCTCATATTCCTTGGGTGAGGGCTTCAGATGGCCGACATGGTTAGCCCTATTTTATGGTAAAATCATATACTAAGTACACTGTATAAAAACGAATTATGAATTCAACCTTAATATTCCAAACCACCAAACTTCATTCAAAGCCCATGCATGGGAAATGAACTTAGTATATTCCAAATATACATACAAAGCCCATGTGTGATTCCTTTCACCTTCATCATATTCAAACACCATCCTTCTTTTCTATTTGGAATAACAAATCCAAGATCTTCAATATTCCCCCATTATTCAATAATAGATGATTCATTGAACATTTCTTCATTCCTAATGCATTAAAACATAATTTATTATTTTCAAAATTATAATGAGTGATGTGTTCTATTTAAACACATGTCATGGACTTTGATGATCGGCTCAAGGAATCATCTAATTTAGTCAAAAACTTATTCCAATTACAAGTCATTGGATGGATCTTCCACTTTCATCATGAAATAAAGTATTTCATGGGGTTATTCAAATGTTTTAACAATGTGTCATTCTTTGACATATGATTTGGAACTTAAGCTTAGTTCTAAAATCATATGAATTTATTTAGAAAATTTCCAAACATGTAAAACAATGTTAAATAGTAATTCACCAAGTACCATTGGATGTGGAACATATTCATAATAAATCTAGGTTCTTCACTGAATAAACAATATTACTTTATGCATCACCACCTCAATCATCATCACATCTTCCATCACTACCTTTCCATACACATATTGACAATTGAAACCTTATAGAGATCTTATTGACAAAAAATGAAACACCATTCTAAAAAATCTTCCCCTTTGTATTTTGTTTTTAATATTAATTAACCACACTTTGAATGGGTCAATATGTGTTCCAATCTATTCTCCCCCCATATTGGAAACCAAATGAAAAAAATATTGGAGTCTATTTAAAAACATGTTCTCCTCCCTTTAAAGAATAACTTGTTGAATATTTTTATGAGAGGGATGATGTCACATGGTTCTCTTAGAAAAGAATAGAGATATGAACAATGTTTTCAATGTTGTCCATAAAAAACCATACATGTTAAATCATGCTTAGAGTGTATCAATTATTGACCAAGGGGTTGGAAATAATCAGATTTTTCAATGAAATTATAAATCCTTCACATACTTCATCAATCATATTAAAAAGTTCATGTGAAAAAATAAAGCTCCCCCTTTCATCACATCTTTTCATCAATAAACACCCCCCTTAATTGATATGATAAATAAATTTAAGAATAAGGGATAGATATGTGATTAGAATACTTAAGTTTTATCATCTTGAGATGATATTAATTTCATGGTTTTTCTTGACATAATCCTTTATATCATCTCTTCATTTATTCTCCCCCTCAAGGGTTGCAATCCCTTTGATATTCCTTGGTGGAAAATAATCATCAGATTATCTTCAAGATATTGATATTGATAATATTCTACTATGGAAAACATCATGTAATTATCAAATCATGAATAATTAGTACAACTTTTAGTTCTCCACTTTATTCATTCAATTATAATTTTGATAACAAACTTCATCATCAATTCCCAGAAATGTAATCACACATGTATAAAAAAGGTATTAGGAAATAAAATTGAGTCACCTTGCTTCATCACTATGAACAACAATGTTGGGATGGTTTCTATAATAAGATGGTCAATTTTATCTAATATTCACACAAGAACATGTGATCTTCAATTCTGATTGATATTGTGTGGATCTCAATACTTATTATACCTATTTTTGTGTGATCCCCCTTTCTTCATGTTCTTTTAGATAACTAGAATCTCCTAGTGAAATTTTCATTCTTTTGAGAAATTCTGTGTGTGCTGGAATAAGTGTCATTCACTTTTTAATAGTGTGACTAGCTTTCTTGCCCCTCCCACAGAAGACTTTTTAGACACTTTGGATGTCATGTGTTGACAACCTCTCAGGAAATTATATATTTTTTCTTCATGTGGAATTATATGTTTCCCCATTTCCTTTGATAAATCTAGTACTTCATTTTTAATCTCTTTTTAGTTCTCTAGAAATTTTCAATTGATTAGGATAGATAAATAAACAATTATTCTTAACATTTTCTTCTATAGAGCTTCCACATAGATTCTTAAATACATTCATGTTACCTATCTTAGGACAATTCTCTTCAATCAATCGTATATTCTCCTAGATTGATTTTCGTTTTATGTTCATCATGCTTAAATTCATTTCCATGGATTATTTGTAATGATCCATGGTATTACCATTCCTTCCATAGTCGAAAAATATTTTCTTTGATGAGATGACATTCTTCGAGTCTATCTTGACTCATTCTTGGGAAACGTTTCTTTCCCTATTTTCTTGAAATAAGTGTTTTTAGTATTCCCATTGGAAGACTTTTCAACTCTTTTCCGATTATACTTCATTTTTTATGGTCTATGATTTTTATAACTATATACACGAGGCATGGTAGGACTATAATAGAACTCATCTTAACTATGACCAATTCTGTTACAATTATCACATAAGTCCTCATGATATTCAAATATGTTCTTAATATATAGATTCTTCTTCATATTTGTTTTTTGCCCTTTCTTTGTAGGATGCTTTATTTATTCACATCTTCATTCCCTAAATTTTGGAATTCCATAATTACCATATGATGAAATATTATTCCAAAAATAATTATCTTGATGCCCAAACATCCAACAACACCAAAAATTAGCCAATAAATATCCTTCTTTTTGTAATATTATTTGTCTGGATAGATCTAGTGTAATGTTGTTTCTGGAATTGTATTTCATTCTATGGATCATCCATTTGGTAGTTGTTCTTCTTAATCAATCCAATATCCATCCTTAAAATTTTGATGGATGTATTAAATTTTTTATCAATCCACATCATCCCAACATTTATCTTTGAACATGTACTTACAGATGCATCTGTATTAGTTGAAATATAAATAACTTTCATATAGAACCCTTATTCCTGGAGGATGTTTCCATTGGATTATATGATAATTTTTTATTCCTCATAGAATCATATTACTCAATGAAAACATTAGTGGAAACATATATTCTTTCATCTATTTGGGAAGTTCCATCTTGGAGTCATTATTGATTCTTCAATTTCATATCCAGCTACAAACACTTCACTTTGAGGGAGTTCTTATTGTCCTAAACTGATCTCATATTTATTTACCAATTCTCCTTAAACATTATCAATTGATCTTAATGAATTATTTTGAATTCAGGAAAATAAAATTCCAGCTACTTTACCCTATTATATTTTTCTTCCAGTTGATATGCTTTGACAACCATATAAACTTTGTGTAACTTCTCAAATTCATGGAACGATTCTACGAAAACAATCTCAATGAATTATTTCTCATAAATACTTCCTCGCAATTCATCAGTAACTTCATCAATTCATTCATTGAAAATAGATATTTTTTATTCCTTTTCATTCATATGTTAGAGTGTTGGATATGCCAACCATTTTATCCAATGCATATTCCATGGAATCAGCTTCTTCTTCCAACTGTAATTTTTTCATCTTGAAGATAACTGAGAGGGGGAGGGGGTGAATCAATGATCCCTTTAAAAAAATATACTAATTTATTATTTTCAATTAAACGTCTATGGATGGTTAAATACTTGATCCCATCTTCTTGTGTCTCTCATCCTTACCTAGAATTATGTTAAAAATATAAAAGACCTGAACACAATGACATACAAGGTTTGGTTCAAAGACATACTCCTTACAGTCTTGGTTATTCTCCCCAAAACAGATTGTACACTATAATAAGATGATTAATTACAATGGTCGATACAAAGTGTCATTGTTTCTCTCCTGAGTCCATAAGAGGTTCTTTATTTTTCTTCCCACATTGTTAGTTGATTCCCACGGGCTTGCTTCAGAGTCCTACTAATGAATTTTTCCACCTAGAATTCACAAGATATACTCCTTGAAACACTGTGGATGTATCTTCTCATATTACCTCACGAGCTTGCTGAATCACACTTTCTCATGAATCTCTTAAATAATCTTTAAAGACCTTTGATTAGGTATGTTTTCCTTGATCAATAACATTAATCACTTTTCTTATCATTCTTCAGTCTCAACAATGCTCAGGAATTTATTTATTCTTCTGATGAATACTCGGCCTCACTAAGATGTGTCCCAATGGTGAACACAACTTCTTCAAGAATATGATATGCAAGAATGATCTTGAAAAATACCAGCACTATATATCTTCTTGTATTATCAAACACTTTCAACTCAAATAAAAGAACTTATTTAACTCTATCTAGCTTCAGTCTGAATTCTCATTCACTTCATGAATTAAATGCATCGGTATCTCAAATAATTCTCACACATGCATGTGATTGTGCATGTTTTCATGAAAATATAATATATATCTTTTAATCCCTAACACTACAAGTTTTCTTGTATCAATAATTTAGGTTTAGTCTCATGAAATGTATTCTTTCTCAATATGCACACATTCACTTTTCGGTTTATCTTTGGAAAATACACTTACTCTTTTGATTTTGGTTTAGTTAATACTAATCATGTACATGCAATTCCTTTATTACATGCGCATTTTCATACATGGGAATACATGTATGTTTTAAATAGGATGCTATGCATTTTGAATTCACCACATGTTCTTCTTCTTCTCAAGTGCACACCCACTATTTCTTCTTTATCTTTTTATATTTCTTTTTCATTGTATGCTCTTGGTTCGGGTTACTTTGGGATTTATATGTATTCTTATTCAATCCCAAATGGCTGTGTGAGATTTTATCTTCACGAGGGATGTGTATATGCACAATTTCCTTATCCCCTTATTCAAATTAAGCACATGGGTGAATGTTCTCAACACATGTATGTACATGCCTCACCATTTTATACAAACACCTGAACTCTACAGTTTCTTCAAATAAAGCACACAAAACTCAGACGAATCGTGCAATCAGGTGGGATTTCTCATTACTTCTTAATTTTTAAATATTGGAAGAACAAATGTTCTTTTTTGTGAAAACCAGGGATCATGAGTTCTCCCTTATCGTACAGGAAGTGCATGGATTTTATACATACAATGGATCTTACCCCCTTCATAGAACATGAGGTTTGTGGGTCTATTTTTTCAAATAACTAAAAGGGTGAATAACACTGGTTGTGTAGAATGCATGATCACCTCCATGGAGAACATCAAGGGTTTGGAGGAAAACCTATCATGTGTTCGATGGTTTCTTCGCACATAAGTAGTGCAATGTTCCACTTCATTATAAGGAGGTTTAAAAGGTACACAACACCTATTGAATTCCTGTGGTTCATCTTCTTCATGTAGAAGGGCAGCACGAAAACTCTCAGTGCTCTGTTTTTCTGAAAATAGATGCTTTCTCAATATATTAAACACCCAATCATCGGTCGAGTAATCTCTCTTTATAGGCATGGAATAATGCGTATCTCCATGATCAAATTTCATTCAAAACCCCGACATATGGGATCTTCAAAATTTATCATTGAATAACCCGAAATCCTCAGCATTTAATTTTTCAAAATTGTTCAAATATTTTATGCCTATATCAGGTCATTTATGTTCATCGTAGGCTCTTTATTTATATGTGTAGTCTTCAAGTGTATGAATTTTTGAACACATGAAAATCATCTATTTATACGTAGAATGTGCAGTGTAGCCTCGTCCACTTCAATTTCCTTGGTCTCCTTCAATTTTTATTTTTTTATTTCAAGCATAAAACATTTAATTCTTTCATGATATCATGGAATTCCAACGATCCTTTTTCACTTTTTATCATCATCAACGGTGTTCTGAAGCATTATCTCAAACGTTTTATGGATTTTGCAGTGAGATATGATGTCGATATAGCCAGAGGTTGAAGATGACCTCAGTGGAGGAGATCAAATGGACATGGATCTATCCTGAACCACGAAGATCAGATGGATGACTTGGATACGCGACCCTCATATGCCTCTTGCGGGATGGCTTCGAGGCCTTCCCTTTTGGGTGAGGTGGACTCTTAGGTCCCACATATTCCTTGGGTGAGGGCTTCAGCTAGTAGGCATTATTGGACATATTTTTTTGGTAAGGTCATATACTAAGTACATGGTATAAAAACTATGTATATATTCATCATTAATATTCCAAGACACCCTTCTTCATTCAAAGCCCATGCATGGGGAATGAAATTAGTAGATTCCAAATAAACATATTAAGCCCATGAATTATTCCTTTATCCTTATTAATCTTAAATCATCATACTTCTTTTCTTTTTTTAACAACAAATCAATGATCTCCAATATTCCTTTTTTATTTAACAATAGTTGATCCATGGAATATTTATTCATTCCTCATGCATTAAAATATAATGCATGGTCCTCAATGTTGTAATGATTGATTTTTTCTCTTTAAACACATGTCTTGGTCTTTAAGGATCGGCTCAAGCAATCATCTGATTTAGTTCACAACCTACATCTAATTAGAATCTATTGAATTTATCTCCCACTTTTATCATGAAACAAATTATTACATGGGGTTCTTCAAATGTTGTAACAATGTGTCATTCCATGACACATTATTGGGAACTTAAGATAAGTACTACAATCGTCTAAATTATCATGGAGAATGTTCAAACATGTAATCCAATGCTAAATTGTAATTATCTAAGTGCAATTGGTTGTGGCACATCTTCATAATCAAAGTGGGTTCTTCACTATGTCAGCAACATTATATTATGTATCACCACTTCAATAATCATCACATATTCCATCACTAACTATCCATACACATATTGAAAATTGACACCTTATATACATATTATTTCCAACAAATGAAACAAAATTCTCAACATATTAGTGAGAAATTTATAATCCTAAAAGTAATCACTATTATTTCTATGTATCCATATCTCATCAATGAAGAAGTATTAAGTATATACTATCATTTTACCCTTAATTGACGGTATTGTGATTGAAGATCCTCTTTCAAGCAAGACTGATTCCATCTCATTTGATCAAATTGATCAATAGTATGGGATACATGATACTTGTTCATTAACATTTTTTTTATGTTTATGATAATCAATTCATACTTTCCTTGAACCATCCTTCATCTAGATAATGTAATTTGTTGAACCTCAAGGTGGGACACTTCTGTTTAAAAATCCCTCATATTGATTCTCTATATTTATCATCATTAATTTATCTATTTCAATGGGGTTAGGTTATTAAGACTCTTTGAAATCAGGATATTACCATGCATGTGTTCAATTGAAAATTTAACCTCACATTTCCAATAAGTGTTGGATGTTATTTAAGAAATACAGTAATATGATCCCATTTGATAGGATGTCTGTAATTTTTAATTACTATAAAATATTTGATCCTATATTCATGAGTCTATTAATTGTTTTACCAATGAATATATTCAAGAAATTTTTCTATTACATAGTTTAAATTATTTATTTTTTCTCATATTCTTAAAGTTATTTTACCTTTAGTTAGCCTCACCCTCCAAATGATATACACCTATGATACCATCTCATGGTCTCAACAATGGAGAATAAATAACAACATTTATATTGTGTTGATCCATTTTTTCATCATTTTATGGATTACAAGACAAAAAATGATGGTAGATATTTTCATATGAATGTATCAATAAAAAATTTCTCATTCCTTAGTGAATTTTGATTCTTAAAATGGGATTCTTTATATATTATTGTTTTATATATTTGTGTGATTATTCATATGGAATTTTATACTCTACCACTCATCCTATTTTCTTTCACAATGGAAAATATTTTTAACATAATTATTCCAATTTATATATATTTAAAAAAATGTGGAATGTTAAGGATGAGATTTCTTATGTTAAATAAGATTATAATGAGAAAACGATTAACATAAATGGGATAAATGAACACTAACATATATAATGTAACTTATGAATTTTCAGTTTTTTATACAGATTTTTCATGGTATATTTTCTATTATATTCCTTATCCATAACATAAAAATTTATTAAAATCCATTCAAATTGTTTTCATTTAGAATTTAAATCAACTAATTCATACCCAATTTTTGTTTTAAACATGGTGTCTAGTTAGAGAAAATTATTATTAACGGAGTGTTGATCGTGTTGAAACTCACCCAATTTTTTTAGGCATATAAATCATATCTTCATATAACCTAGAGATTCCATCCATGGGTTTGTATGAAGATAACAATATTATTTATATGAAATCATACACACCATACATTACCTATATTTAAATATATATCCCTATATTGGGGATTTTCCCATAGAGTGGTCACTAATGTTTTCTTATCCCAATCCCAAAAAATAAACCCTATTGTAATACCAATTGATTCAACCTAGAAAAAATTTTCATATATAATTATTCATTGCAAAATACTATTATATAACTCTAATATTAAATTATACCCCATAACTTAATGGTTTAGAGTATTTGGAAACAGGAATCCTAAACAACTTATTTCAAAACATTTTCAACATATCTAATAAATAGTCTTCTTATAGGACACCATTTTTGAAACAATAAAAATTATAATCCCATTTATAAAATAGGGAATGTATTCATAAGAAAGGGTGAGATTAGATTCCTTGTATGGATAAAAAATGGTTTATAATTGAGACATCATATTTAATCATATGGAGATATTATAGGTATGAGAACATAATCACGATGCCTCAACATAACATATGATAATTATAATGACTAAATCATATATAATTTTACATGATTAATAGCATAAGACTTTTATAATAACATAATGCATGAGTAATGAAATTGTGAAAACTTTATTCGAAAAATGATAAATGAATGTATAACATATTCAAAAGGATGTTCCATAGATGTGAGGGAAATGAATTATAATGGAAAAACCATTTTATATACTGAGAGTAATTTCTATGACCTTTATCACATAGTGGATATAGACCCATTCGTTATTGGTTTTACACACGATTCCCAAAAACATATTTGATAGTGTCTGAGAGGGGATTTTTTTCGCTCCCCATATAAAAAACAATCATTTTGTAAATATTCCTAACTGTGATTAGGATCAATTAATATTTCTTAAAATATTTATTCTCATGAGAAATAAAGCATTACATAAGGTTTTAGAGGATTATATTGGGCCCACATAGAAAATAATGACAAACCATACCAATGTATGATATAAGAATTTTAAAAAATTCTCAATTTCTTGAATGGATGACTAAGCCATGAAAAATAAATTGGATTTTATTGAACATTGATAAGAATTTTCAATAATAAATCTAGAGAATGAAATTGGATAGTATGTATATCCTGAATAAAATAATTTCCATTTCTTGATTATGCATGATTGAGTGTGGTTGCATATTCAATCATATCTGGTTTAATTTTTGATAACTAATGGAAACTCCCAATGGAATTTATATCATTAATGAATAATGGGTTCAAATTCCTAAGAAAGGTAGTAATTAGGATTTTATAAAAATTACTCTTAAGAATTCACATTAGTTAATAAGATGGGAGTTCAGGTTCCTCAAAAAAATTTGTGGGGAATTATTTTCGACTCATAGTCTCTCTTATATATTTAATATATGTTATAAAATCTTTCCCAAACCCAATATGGGATGGTTACCCACGTACAAATGATTTGACCTGAACTATGTGTTGATGAGAACAACTATGAATATAAATGGTTCTCAATGTTTCCCTTGACTATTTGATATTATAGGGTTTAGAGAAATATTAGGTCACTCTAGAATTTTTCACAATCTATAAAGGAGGTTTGTGTTTTGGAATTATGATTTTTCCTCTGTTAGGTTTCCTACATATAATATGAAAACAGGAATTGAAAACTGTATAGTTCATATAATTCGTGTGATGTGAATTGTATGATACTATAATTTTGAGTGGGTCTTATGAAAATTTGGATGCCCTATTATATTTCATCAATAATATGTTACATGAAATAAAATTAACCTTTAATCAATATTACATATAAAATGAGGCCCGTATTGGAGTATTTTCATTATCCTATAGGTATAGTCATTTTTAGTCAGTGAGGCTACAAGAACCATTCATAGAGTGATAAAAATAGAAAAAAGGAGACTAGACACATTCCATTGGTTTGTATGATTGGATTTGAATAGGTATTATGCACTATGGTTTCCCTGAGATTATTCATTTGGAATATGTACCATTGAATAACATAGTGTTGTGGTCAGATCTTATACCTAAATGGGGTGACCATATTTTGGGTTCCTCTATATGGGGCTTACACACTATGTCTATCCTTAAAGTGGTATTAGTGTAAGTGTTGTAGATAATATGGATCTAGGAGAGAGAAACTATGATCTTTCAAATAATAAATTTCAATTTTGAAATCTGTAATAAGGTGTGTTGGTCTTCAGAGGGGATATAGACTTGTATAATGAAGTAATATAGATATGAGGATATTAGGTTCTTCATTTGGAATATGGTTGTGCTAAATGGTTTATATATGTTTTTTTGACATGGAGTTATGACCACAATGTGGAGTCATATATATCCCATTTTTAAAAGTAATCAGATTTATCATAGATCATATATTTCTGACACAAATATATCTTGGTAAGGATGATTAAAATAATTTCGATATCACACATTACTTATAAATCATTAGGGTATTTGACACTTACATTCTGATGGATTCCTAGATAATAAATAGGAATTTATTATTTCTGGGATTAATAAAGAAGAATTTAGAAATTATTTAACATCATAGATTCGAATTCTTCTTAAAGGTGCCCTGAACCCGGTTGGCCATATGGCCCCAGGCACATTCTACGAAGCGCCAGAGGCTACTGACTAGATACAATGGCCTAGGTGTGATAGTTGGGAAACAATGACCTCATTAGAAGACTATAACACAATGGAATAAAATAATAAATCAATAGAGGAAGCAGTAATACCATACAACCTAATTAAATAACAAAAGACATATAATCAAAAAAACCATATGTCATAGCAGAAAAAGGATGATGTTGTATGTCACATATTCATGGAAAATAGCCAAAACAAGATAAAATTTAGTAATACATGATATAAGTACAAAATTAAAAAATAGGAAAAGATACTAAATACCATCATAAGCCCCAGCTTGGTGTCATTCTCTCTTACTCCTAAACAATATATCATGTACATGTCGAAGGGATCTTACCCTTACCGACACATGAAAAAATGTAATCTATTTGGGCCTAAAAAATGACCCAAAAGGGTGTTAGACTAAATCCCAGTAGGCAAACACCCTTGTTCAAAGACAATTTGTTAGTGAATTTATATAAAAGGTAGTGTACAAAAGTGAAAGTAGTAAACTGGGAAGCTAAAAAAAAATAAACAATCCTAAATGTACTAGTTCCCATTTACCTTAATGTTATGTTCATTATCAATTCAATTACCTTATATTATATGAGTCTCCAAATTCAAAATATTCTTGGAAACCCCCTTTTAAATTAAGAACAACCCTCATGTAATATAAGTATAAGAGATACCTTTGAAGGCTATCTAAACAAGTATAATTGAATACTGAATCCAAGCATATTCTTTTGATTGGAAACAAGTTGTAAGTCATTCCATTTCAATAATCAATTTATAACCCAAGTCCATCCATGACATTTCTAAGTTGAAATTAAATTATCAATATTGGTGAAATTAAATCTACAACCTACGTGCCCATATTTATGAACATCTCAGGAAACCCAGTATCACATTAGCTGAAAACCTACAAACATCCCACATGCCTGTCCCAGTGAACCTTTTAGGAATCTCAGTATCACTCTAGATGTTGTATAATTCCATGTAAACTATGCCTGTTATTGGAGGTCCTATAAAGAATCCCCATGTATCACTCGTGTAATATAAATAAATGCAATATATATTGTTCATGGAATCCCTAAAAAAATCAAATTTTCACTCTGAAAAAATATGTAAATTCTCTATGAGTCCAACCATTACATCCATGACTCACTCATGACTTGAACATAACAACAAGTCTAACCTCATATAGCATGTCCATTCAATTACTCACCTGGGATAATTCCATATAATTAGTAATATGCATAAATTAAATTGTTACATGGATTGAAAATAATAAACTCACATGGGAAATTCATATACATTTTTTTCATGAAATTTAAACTATCATAATGTTTATCAATGATTTTATCTAACATGGGCAGATTCACAATTGGATTAATACATTCCATTCAATATTAAACCTATATTTCATAATCATGGGTCAGTAAGGAAACCATTTCATTAACCTTAACCAAAACAATTAAAATTTAACAACATTGTAATTACATCATTAACATAAATTCATTTTAAACAATCCGTGAAAAGAGACTCAATGGAATACACATAGGCATCCTAGGACAAATAGTTGTAAATTGTCATCCATGGGAAACACACTAATGTAGTGGCCCTTAATCAAGTAAAACAACCTAACACATTCTTTGAATTGCTTAATCAATTACCTAAATAGAAATAGGAAATAACATATGTCAATTATATATCAAGGAGACACCCAAAAATGGGCGTGAAACACTCCAAAACCTATAATCAACATGATAATTTATGAAAAGCATGAGACCACCTAACTTACAGTAGTATGACTCTATTCGTCCAGCACCAGCCTCAAATTTGACATAGAACATAATATATCTAAAAAATGAGAATAAATTCTCAAGGTTCGTTAACTAGGTCGAGAGAAGAAATCATGAATAAAGCCTCAATTGTAATCCAAAACACACTGTGGGGATTCTAATGCATCTGGAAAAGTTCGAATAAGTGTTCAGATGATGAATCAGTAGAAAAAATGACCTCTGGGGTGCTGTTCAAATTACCAAAGCGAGGGGTTATATCCATATGATTAAAATGATGTTACTGCTAGTTTTATCCAAAAATGCACGTGCACACCGTGTACATGAGAATACATGATGTGCATATTCTCGACCCTATTTTCTACCGATTTCTTCTTCTACATCATAAATGTGACTTGTAGAAATCGTTACACATAGTATACTAGGATTACACGATGTTCAACCCTAGTCACAGTTTGAAATAATCTTTCATTAAGTCCATGACAAGTTTTCTTTTTATTTCTAAAGTAAAACCCAGAAAAGAAAAGATCTAGACCTTTAATGAAGAACCATTATCTTACAAACTTTACCCCTTAAATAAATTCATCAATTAATTTCCTTTCTAATTGTGGAAATAAACATCTGAGAACTACTCTTACCACTACTATTTTACCTTAGCCTCCATCTCCCAGGTCTCATCCTGTACTCGGTCGTGATGCCATAGCAATCGTACTAAAGGAACATTCTGGTCACATAGAACATTCGTTCTATGATACGAAATCTATATAGGATGCTCCTTAAAGGATGTATCTACCTATAAATCAACAATTTTAGGCTAAAAAGTGGGAGACAAGTCTTAAGAGTAATGTTGTAATGTAGAAACATGGAATAATTATTGCATTTCCCTATACCTCTAGGGTGAATATATCCGATAGGCAACTATTGGCACCAAAATTTGGGAAGAAGAGGAAGAAACGAAAAGCCTCCAAAGGCTGCATTGCGAAGACCATTCGTAGAGCCCCGGTAGCCCCACGACCACTGTGGAGCAAGGAGGTGTGATGCTAACACATTTGACGTTCGTGAGCCTGCCACAGAGTAAGGAGGTGGGACGCTCCAAGAATGAATTTGACGTTCGTGATCCCACCGCGGAGTAAGGAGGCGGGACGCTATGAGAATGCCTTTGATGTTCATGGGACCGCTGTGAAGCAACCCAATCCATCTTCATGCCAAACGTGATCTGCTTCACAAAGCCTCTTGCATATAAATACCGGGCTCCCCTTGAGCCTGGAGTATGGACAATCCGACCTTTCAACTTCCTAGCTCCCGAATCGTGAAGCACCTTTCGCTTTGCAAACCATGAGCTACGTGAGGTACTTTTTCTCTATGAAGTGCCTCCCCTTTTCCATGTTGTATCCCCCTCTTTCGAGAGGGATTCCTTTCATGAATCCCATGGGCCTTCACGAAGGAAGGGATCCCCCAAGGGGACTTGGGTTTTCACGAAGCATTTATGCTTCACGAAACACCCCTCACGTACACGTGATCCACATGCCAAGGCAAGGTCACTGTACTTTGTGAAGCACATTGCTTCACAACACCACACTTCTCGGGGCACCTTTTCTTAGCATGGAAGCACTCCGTGAGTCCATTTCCACTTCATGAAGCCCACCCTATATGCACCTATTCCCCATGCTTAGGCTGGGCACTACACTTCGCAAAGCACACCCCTTTGCAAGCACCTGCCACTATATGGAGCACCAAAGCTTCACAAAGCCCCTGCCTATGAATCCCTCTGCTTTGCAATTTCTTTTCTCATGCGACCCTCCAGGTTTGAACGAAGTGTTTTCAAAGTCCCTTGGACTATACCGCCCATTGTGTTGCTTCACCTCATGCTTATTCGCATAGGCACACTAACAAATATTGCTTCTTCACATAGCCATGCTAACGTGGACCCCCAAAGGGTCACCTCACGACACCCCCAAGCCACGACATTGCCGGTCCCTTCCCTTAACCAAGGTGTAGTGGGTACCGATTATATAAGTCCTAGGGGTGTGGGGTAAACCCACCTCGTCTGATCAGTATGACGTTAAACTGCCAACCACCATCATCCTCAGCACATAACGTTAAACTATGACCTTCCCCTCCATGAATCCTATGTGGGGTGCCCATCTCAGGCATTATCTATACCCACTAGTCTCCACGGGAGTGAGATCATCCCTCACAGAGGATGACATACTCCTTACCAGAGTGGCGTTTGTCCGTGGGGGATGGAAACCATCTACGTGTAATCCCCTAGCCTTTCTTGCGGGAGGTAGTACCCCTACTCCTCCTCTCTTCTACCGTGCCAAAGGACAAGAGAGGAGAGGGGCATAGGGGATTATGTTACCCTTTCCCTCTCATGAAAGGATTTGTCTCTACACGGGCTTCCCTCCTGGAGTAAGTCCCAATATCCATTTCCCTAGGCCATTATACTAGAGTGGTTCCCAAATCTTCCTCTCCCTGGGCCGGCTAGAGCCTAAGCCCCATTTCACTTCCCACAGACACACCATTAGTGACATGATCATCAGGTCTTTGCTGCCTATTGTTTCTCACACTGAGCATGACTCACATGGACTTAGAGTAAGCATTGACCATGAACACACTATCCCTAGGCCGCCTTAGAGTGTAAGCCCCACCCCATCCCAAACTACGAGGACTTTGATCCTTGCCAAGGCAAGGTACGTAGGAAGCCTCCCTAAGGTTAAAACCCAACAACCATCGGTCGTTCTGACCCCATTCACATCGGTTCTCCATTCCCTATCCTAAACTACTGGAAATTTGATCCTTTCTAAGGAAGGGTATGTAGGAAGCCTCCCTGAGGTTCAAGCCCAACAACCATTGGTCGTTCTGACCCCATTCACGCCGGTTCACCATGCCTCATCCCGAACTACAAGGACTTTGATCCCTACCAAGGCAAGGTACATAGGAAGACTCCCTGAGGTTTAAGACCAAACACCATTGGTCATTCCAACCCATTCGCGTCGGTTCACTATCACCCTATCCCGAACTACGTGGAAATTGATCCTTTCCTAGGTAAGGTACATAGGAAGCCTTACTGAGGTTCAAGACCAACAACCATTGGTCATTCCGACCCCATTCACGCCTGTTCACCATCCCCCATCTCGAACTACGGGGACTTTGATCCTTAGAAAGGCATGGTATGTAGGAAGCCTCCATGTGGTTCAATCCCACCATCCATCTGAACCCGAGGTCCTTATTCACGCTAGTTCTCCGACCCCATCTTGAACTATGTGGACTTTTATCCTTACTGAGGTAGGGTATATAGGAAGCCTCCCTGAGGTTCAAGCCCAACGACCATTGGTTCTGACCCCCTTTCATGTCGGTTCACCCCCGTCCTGCAGGAAGTTAAACTATATGCCCCTTTTGTGCCTCTTCTAGTGGTAAGCAGTTGTGATACTCAACTAGCGGTGAGAATTTGTTAACATTAGTCAGTGGTAAGCTATTGTCAACCTAAACCCAGAGGTAATCCATTGTCATCCCCTCTATCGGGACCCACATCTCTGGTCCATCCCAGTGGCGTCAGAGCAACCTCGGGCTGCTAACCATGCGTATGCCCCAGTATATTATCAGGTCACTTTCCTCTACGCACACCCCGATCTTATACACCATCTTAAACTACATGGAAATTGATCCCCTGCTATAGGGATACGTAGTATGTCTCTTCGAGGATCAAGCCCAACACCATCATTTTCATAGAGTCAAACCCATACCATTCTCCGTACAGTTCACTTAACCATCCATCATCCATCCTGATCCTTACCCGGGCCGCCACATTCCGGTGAGATCATGACAATTCACATCCCCGCTAATTCTAGTAGTAACAGGGTAACTGATCACGTGTTAACCCTAACATCAGTGTTCCCTTAAGGGGGTACCCCAATCTGATCCACTCTAGTCAGTGTTCAGATCTGTCCAATCCATATCCACAGAACGTTAAACTCGCGGCATACCCTGTGTTAATCATGAGCAGCTAAGGAAAACATCAGAGACATGCCCATGGCATATAATTCCCCGCACTCGATGTGGGAGGCCTTAGGAATCCATGCCCTCGAGAAGCCCTATAATAAGAGGAAGAAACCTAGACGCACTAGAATCCCAGTGTCCTGACATGCCAGTGATGCCCAACATGACTACTCCCCTGACCGAAGGTTGCTACCATAGCTGGACCCATTGGAATGTCCAGAAAGAAGCAGTGTAATTAACAGGCATCCATGAAGATATGGCACTGGGAAAAGTTTCACGAACAATATCTTAAATCTAAAAGGGAGACCTGGACTAGGTGACAAGGTTCTAGGAGGAATCCATGGAAGGAAGAACCAAAATCCCATCATCCCGTTTCGATCATGGAGAAAATGTCCCTAAACAAGCGACGGATGCCGCTCGCCTTTGGAAAGTGGGAATGCAGGGCAATAAAAACCGCACCTGTTCGCCCTCAAGAAGATGAGCGCACATGCCCTGGAGAAAGTGTTGGAAACATAAATGGTGAACCTGACATGAATATATTCTCCTCAATTTAGAGACTAGTAGCACTCGAGGCATCAATGGAATAGAGCGCTATCTGGTCCAGTTATCCGTAGCCAGATCCAGCCAATAAAATAGCAGGACTGGCGTGAAAATCACCAGAAGTTGGGGCAGTTCAAATATTGGAAATCATGTTCTACAATGTTGTTTGTGTGGATCTTTTTTACCGATCATGGAAGACGGAATGGCTCTGGGGCACTGGTCATCGATTTCTTTTTCTATCAGCACTAATGAGTTAATCTCCCTGCTTTCAGGAACCAAGATGCTGTATCTGGGTCTCGATCACCACCTTCCCACTGATGTAGGGGCAAGGGAAATACCAACACATCCATCCCGCATGGTTATTACTTTTCCATGATGGTCTTGACAACCACAACTATTGGACACCCACACCCACTCTCCCCATTAGAAGTTATCCAATGAAGGGTAATTAATGACCTTGTATGCCGGTACGAGGAGGGGGGGGGGGTCATCCTTAAGTGGGACTTGGACCACCAGGATTTAGAGGCGTCTACACCTCACCGCCAATGCCACCCCCGAGGGCCACACAGTGAGACGCTGCTCCCCACCCCAACATTCAATCGTTTCGGGATCTTGTCCCCAGAATGCCTCGATGACTCTATGCCCTACGCCGACGAGACATGAGATGTTTGGGCAGAACCGATCAGATTTCTACCCCAGGGGCTCCCCACGAGGGCTCCCACCAGGCCATGATAGCACCGCTACCCAGTCTTACAGGATGGGGAGTAGGTAAGACACATGCCTGCACCACCAACTCCAGTTCACTTGACCCAACGCCAGCGTCGGGCACAAATAGAAGAGGACGCCCGCCGAGGGGCGTCAACATCAGTGACTACTGTGGCCCGAGCCACCACTGACTCATATCACCAACTCTCTGTATATGTTGAGCATGGGTAGTTATACACCTGACCTAGATTGAGGCCCCAACCTCCCCAAGGGCATGCTGGGTCGACTCTCTCGGTCGCTGACACAGGCGATGGCCGCCGCGGACTAACCCGCAGTGATGACACCCAGTATGAAGGCCCTCCCCATACCACTACCATGGAGGACACTGGTCCTCCCAGCTTCCAAGATCAGCATGGAGGTCTGCCCTATGACACCTTCAACCCAATCGAGGGTATTACCCATGACAGCAACACTCCGTACGAGAGTCTCTTCTGTGATTATTACACTGGGTACGAGGTCACTCCTCCTACCGCAGACCGCAGGTATGGAGACGTTTCATACCTGGTCACTCGCCTATGTGGGGATCCTCCCCATTTCCTTGTAGCAACTGGTGAAAGTACTCCTCGCCCTAGGGATCAGAGGAGCGATGGACAGCTTCACTTCACCAACGCCCAGCATGGAGGTCCTACATATGTTTGTCTCGACCAGTACAAGGGCCCTCCTCGCACTGATGTAGCCAGGGGGAGTTAGCATGGAGGTCCTACCCATGCTACTACTGCTCATACCCCTGCCCATGATAGCTCCAGCAGAGGTCCTACCCACTTCAAAACTACCCATGGAGGTCCTCCCCATGTCCCCTTTGACATCTGTCCGGGTGCTCCATGCACCGCGACCTACCCGGGTGGAAACTCTCTCCGGCCCAGCACTAGTACGGCTGAAGGACCTCCGCGTTCCAGATGTATGCCTTTCCCCAAAGAGCCATCTAGGGGAGGAAGATTGGGTATTCTCCACCACAGGAAGAATTCTGGGAAGGTCCGGACAGAAATCAAACCATTCCGCTTCTCAGAATCCGAGGTAGAGTACGACTCAGCGTGGGATCCCTCCGCTCAGTCCTCCGAGTCAAAGTCTGGGGTAGGAACGAGGCACATCCACCTCGTACTCCCGGAAAGCGAGGTCCATTGGATCCCTTTCTACCCCCGTAGGTATATCCAGGAGGACGATAACCTTGCATGTCCCCAGGGACCAACCACACAGTCGCCACCGTCATCACCAGAAGTGCCCTCTACCTCGACTAGAGATCATGGAGAGCTATTTTGGGGATCAATGGTGGATGAGTCACGGCAGAGCCCACCCGAAGTGGATTCTAATGCTGTGTCAGAAGCTATGGTTCCCAGTCCATCTTATTGTGATGTAGCAGCCAGGTCACTACACTCCTCAGAGGACAGCCTGAGGTTCAGTGACCAGTCATCCCACTCGCCATAATCTCCACCGGCCTGCCTTCTGTTCCAACAGTCTACCTCAGTACCACTACCAGTTCCTCATCCACCCATAGTCAATGAGTGGGGAAATGAAGAGCCAGAAACTAAATCTGAGTTGAGGAGCATATGGGATATCCTCGCAGTGGACCACTTCACAGAGAAGTTTTGGTTGGTCGTAACACCAGATTTCAGTGTGCCAAAGTCCCTCATCCCATAGGAAATTGAGTGTTTCCGTTGAACCCTCTGGGTGACGCATTTCTATCTTGGCCACCAGCGAGTGACTTATCCAAAGATCCAAGCGCACTTTGAAGGTATCAGTGAACAATACTGTCTGGTTGACCTGGCCGCACTCACCGTGGTCCAACACCCTAAGTCACGAGGTCACCATAAGGCCCTCCAACAACAATGCATTTAGAGTGACCAAGTACGCTGCAAGGTTATCAAAGAGAATTCGCCCCATGTGCAAGTCCATGGATGGGGGCAGTATGCTGCCCTCCTCTTTAGTTATATCCTATAGCAGCCTGACTTGTTAGGTGACATCGAGGACATGTCCCCGAGAAGAGTTACGGTCAACATGACCGATCTTTCGGATAGGGAGAATGAGATGGGGGTTCTCAATGGGAACTCCCTCTCTGAGGGTGTACCACCACTACTGGACCCATCGGGATGAGTTACTCGCCAAAAGAGAATTATGCTGGGTCTCCATCCGCCCACCAAGGCACTAGTTCTAAGCCAAAATCTCAGTAAGGGTAAAGAGCACATCGGGGCCACCGGACACTCCAACCCATCCGCCTCAGTGAAAAAGACAAAGGAAGACCCTGAGAAGGCCACGTTGCGTTAGTAACTTGCTGAATAGAATAAATTGGTCGATGAACTCCTGGCTGAACATGATATGGAACATCGTCTAGATTATGGTTATCCTCGACCAGTATTGTAGGGACAGACACAACTCCCCCCTGGTGGAGTGCCTCCAAGTAAACCTGAAAATCTTGCCTATGCAGAGAGGGTAGAGGCTGGCGCTTAAGGAAAGAGGGTGCTATATGTGTCACAAAATCCACCCAGACGATGCTTAAATCCTCATGACATAGCCTAGGTCCCCCTAGTTGTTCCAAAGGACACCCCACTAGCCACCCCACGAGCCGTTGGGCCTGATTATCGCGTTGAAGAACCCGCCAACGCGTTGGTGGTTAGGGACCCCTATCAAGACAGGGACCCCCATCCAGATGATCCAATGCAGGCACTAATTTCCTGACTAGAGGCTTGGGAGACGTGACATGTGGCAATCCCAACTGATGGCAAGCCATATCTAGCATGGGAGGATGATATGCCGGAACCATCGGGCTTCGAGAATCCCACCTTTTCCCCCTTCAACGGGATGGGGGGGCCCCCGCAACATCTAGCCCACTTTTCTTCAAGGTGTGGACCCATGTTGGGAACTCCGTTACAACAAGAAGCTGCTAAGATCTGATGTTTTGTACAGATGTTGGAAGGGCCTGCATTTGTCGGGTATAGCCAACTCCCCATCGGATCAATAACGGGGTGGGGGGATCTTCGTAGACAGTTTCTGTTCCAGTTCAATTCCACCATGAGGAAGAAAAGCATCAAAAACCTCTTCAAGTGAAATCAAAGGCCCGATGAGCATGTCGCAGACTTCATCACCCAATGGAAAGGGCTCACCTACTCCCTTTACATGCCACTGACTCAAGATAAATTACTGAAGATGTGTGTGGGAAATTTTAAGACGAAAGTGGTTCCCTACCTAATCACCCAGAACTACCCTAGAGGGTTCTGAGACTTCTATGATATGGCCCAGTGCCTCGAAGAAGCCTTACAACAAGCCAACCAGGCATGCCTGTTGCCTCTCGTAATTCCCGAAAGAAGGGACTCAAGAGCCGATCCCACCGCAGTGGCCCAAATAGAGGCCCCCAGACAACTAGAATTACTACTAGTGGATCCGTCTATGAAACCTCACAGAGGCCCACCACCATAGGCACAACCTCTAGTTCAGTAGCGGCCACCTCAAAATCCACTGGTACCTCCACGTAATGTGCCGCCACCACCTAGGCGAGATAATTAGGCTATGCCTCCTCGACAGGCTCCTCCGGCCCCTCATTAGGGATATGCTCCTAGAGACCACTTTCTAGATAGAAGGAATTAGACCTACTTGTTCAACGAGGCTTAGGTCCCCGGTTACTTCCACAACACCTTGGAGCAAGGAATTTTATGATTACCTGAGTGCAGGAGGCCGCAGCGGCAAACCTCACCGATCTCCCTGACTACTTCCCTTATTACTGAATCCGGGGGCACACCTTTAAGAAATTCTATGTGTTCAAGGACTGGCTCCAAGACCAGGTTGAAAACAACATAGTTAGGTTGGGTCCAGCCCCAACATAGGTGGAGTGTGTCTTCATAAGGCCAAACATCGGTAATGACAGCGAATGTGAATGGAAGTAGGTTTCTGACCATGAGTCTCAGAAGTATGACGACTGGATGGCCCACAAAACAGTCGCTCATGCCCATGGAATCATCTGTGAATGCCTAAATCATCCAGTTCCTTCGGAAAATGCCACTACTACTTCTGTAGCGTTATCCCTACTGTCCTCTTTCCAGAAGAGAAAGCATCGGTGGTGCAAGGGAAAGCAACACCCCCCCCAATTCCATCACCCCCCCACAGTGTCGGTGGCTTCATGCCTCCAGAGATGGGGATTACTCCTAGGATCTGCCCAGTAATTGATTTCTCTTCAAGGGAAAGTCAAGGGTACTCCTTAGTTAATACCATAGATATGGTAAACCCCTACATGAATCCAGGCGACGAGGATTTCCAAGTGGGTCTTCCCAGCATTCTCATTCATCGCTGACGTCATCGGAGCCGTGGTTACCTGGGTCATCGAAGTGCTTCAGTCATCACATCCATCCCGACCATGCATACTACCAAGACTAGACAATATGCCTAGCATAGAGCTCAACATGCACAACCTCCTCATCTAATGTCCTCAGGTCTACCTCCACCGCCATTTGTGATGCTTGATTTGGTAGAGCCACCCCTACCGGCTTGTGGCCAAATACGCTCTGCAACAGACTGGTCGTAGCCCTCTAACCTCCCTCTGGTGGTTACCCCATGGGCTTCCACGAGTGGGCAGTAGGATCCTCTTAGAAGCAGGCAACTGCTGGTCCAGCCAGCAGGGCCCACCATGCCTCCAGTCATAGAGCGACCTCCTGTAAGCAGAAGTTCATGCTTGGAATGGAGGTACGACATCCTCAAACATCTAGACAGCATCCCAGCAAGTATTTACATCCTCAAGGCCCTTCTTCTATTTCTAGATATGCGTGAGGCCCTCGCTGAGGCTTTAAGAAGCCCTTGCCAGTTTGAGACAGAGGTCGCAGCTATATAGGACTTTCTTGTAGAGGCTCTCGAGAACACTGAATTTCAGGCCATTATCTCATTATCTAAAGAAGATGAAGGCTCTACCATATAGGGGCACATCTGCCCATTGTACATCATTGGCCAATTCAACGACATGGAGGTTCGTCATTGCCTTGTCGACACAGGCTCTTGGATCAACCATATCCCGATGCAGACACTCCATAATATGTGATTATTCAAGGATGATCTGACTCCTTCTGTCCGGAAAATCCAAGGATACGATAGGACGAAACAGACCCCGGTCGGAAAGATCCATTTGAAGACCTAGTTCGGTGGCCTAGTTTCCAGAACCGAGTTTATGGTTGTCTCCTAGGACACCACGCACAATGCACTGATGGGATGGCCATGGCTCCACCTGCACATGGTGGTCCCTTCATCATACCACCAATGCCTCAAGTACTCCCTTAACTATCGAGTTGGTGTAATCTAAGGTTATACATCTCCTTTTGCCTCTTGCGAGGCCCGCTATATAGACATTGACTATTACAAGAGCAAGGATAAACAAATCTAGGCAAGTGAAGTTGAGCTTTTCGCCGCTACGACCGACCCTTGGGTGGGCCTGAATGACGCCTATGTCTACCCGATCCATCCGTTGGAGGCCACAAACCCCGATATAGGGAAATGTTTTGTCATCTTCGGGATAATGGGGAACCACATTCCCAAGTGCATGTGGAATCAGAAGAACACTTCATATTCTTATACAAATCAGGCTCAGGTGATCCCAGAGCCTCCCACCCCCATAAAGTATCGGGACGTACACCCCATGGCAACGACAGTACGTCATACCTACTTGTTTCACTGGGATGGGATAAACTGTATCTAGCCGATGCACCACTATTTCTTTGATATTATCAATCGTGGCCCCTTGGTCCTAAGACTAAATGGGATTGGGTCGATAACTTTTATTGCTATGGTTTCGGTAGTACCAGAATCTCCCGATATATTAACCACTACCGCTCAAGCTGGTACCATCCTCCCATCGGAGTTTGCCAACTTAGAAGCAACTCTCCTCGCAGAAGATCCCTCTACCATAAGTGAAGAAGTGGATATAGAGGTTGATCCCCCTGCCTTTGAAGAGGGCATCTCTGCTAAAGTCGACAAATTGTCACAGGTGAACCTCGAAAGTGAGGTAGATCCGAGACCCACACTGATCAGCGCCACCATGCCCCCCGAGGAGAAACAACGGTACATAGACTTCCTTAATCAAAACTATGAAGTATTTGCATGGAGTTACGATGATATTCCAGGACTAGATCCTCAGGTAGCCGTCCACCACCTTGGTCTTCTGGAAAATCATCGTGGGTTCAAGCAAGCTCCCAGAAATATGCACCCTTTTCATGGTGCCATGGTTGAGGCCGATGTTGACAAGCTCATCAGGGAAAACATCGTTAAGGAGGTCCAGTACCACAAATTTATGGCCAACATTGTGCCAATCAGGAAGAAGAATGGATATATCAGAGTTTTCATCGAATTACACAATCTCAATCGTCATTGTCTGAAGGATTATTTTCCCCTTCATGTGACAAAATTGTTGATTGACGCCACGACTGGGTTCTATGCCGTTTCCTTCATGGATGGGTACTCTGGATATAATCAGATCTGGATGGCCCTTGAGGATGAGGAGTCTACAGCCTTCATGGCACCACAAGGTACTTTATGATACCAAGTTATGCCTTTCAGTTTGAAGAATGCATGTGCCACCTATCAACGGGCCATGCATCTCATATTCAAGCCAATCCTCATGAACTTGGTTGAGTGCTATGTGGATGACCTAGTGGTAAAATATCTCTAGCGCCAGGACCACCTCAAGGACATGGAGAAAGTGTTCGGCTTCCTCCGTTCTCGCCACCCGAAGATGAATCCATTGAAATTCCCCATTGGGCTCACCTCTGGGGAGTTTATTGTCTTTATTATCAGATATCGGGGCATCGAGGATGACCTAGAGAATATCAAGGCCATCATCCAGATGCCTCCAATGAGCAATATTCGAGAGCTTCAAGGTTTCCAAGGCCACTTAGCCTACATACACTGATTCATTGAGAATTTGACTGGAAAGTGTAAGCCCTTTTCTCAGCTCATGATGAAGGGCACCTCCTATGAGTGGGACAAAGACTACCAGACCGAGTTCAAGGAAATCAAGAAGTATCTGCTCCAGTCTCCGGTATTGATGCCATCCATCTCCAGAAAGTCTCTTGTACTTTTTGTGACCGCCCTGGAATGATCCCTCGGTGCCCTTCTCTTCCAAAAGAACGATGAGGGGACAGAGAACAACCTTTACTACCTCGGCCACATGCTTCTCAATATGGAAACCAGATACCCCCCATCAAGAAGAGTTGTCTTGTGCTCGTAGTTGCTGTATAGAAATTGTGACAATACCTGCAGTACCACGAGGTATAGTTGGTGTCCCAATTTGACCCGCTGAAGTATATCCTGAGCCGTCCCATGTTGACGGGCCAACTAGCGAGGTGGGCGGTAATCCTATAACATTTTGACATCAGGTTCGTGCCTCCGAAGGCTGTAAAGGGGAAAGCATTGGCATACTTCCTTACCACCCATCCATCCCCCGCTGACCACTCCCTAGACCTGGATTTTCTCAATGAATCAATCCTCTCGGTAGATCAGGCCACCCCGTGTTGTCAAATGAACTTTGATGGTGCCTCTCGGAGCCCCATTGGCAAGAGGCTCAATGATCATAGAATCAATAGAGTAGGCCTATCTATCATTTTTATTACCCCAATGAAAGCCATTCTTCCATACTCATTCCTCTTGTCGGAAGGCTGCACCATCAATGAGGAAGAGTATCAAGCCCTCATCAGTGGCCTCAAGCTGGCCCTCAAGATCAACGTACCCCATTTGCATGTGAAAGGGGACTCCGAGCTAGTCATTAGGCAGATCAATGGTGACTACGTTGTCAGGAAGCCAGAGCACGTACCATTGTTGGAACATACTCTCCAGCTAATGGACTAGTTCCCTTCTCATCCAGAGGTTACCCATGTCCCTTGGTCACATAATGGTAGAGAAGATGCTTTGGCCATCTTAGCTGCATCACTTTTAGAGCCTGAACAGGATGATCTAATTATCCACGTGGCACACCAGAGAGTCATAGCCCTGTTAATCTAGATGATGATGACGACCCATAGGTAATCCATCCTACCGCCGGCGCCTCTGCGTCAGGACCTCTGGGTCCCCCGGATACAGTGATTGAAATGACTCCCGATTGGCGGATACCCTTGGTGGAATCCCTATAACACAGTAATCTCCTGTCATATCAGGCCGAACATGAGTGAATCTGACACCATGCACTATAATTTACCCTCCAGAGTGGTCCCAGCTTTGAGAAGATCCTCTAAAAGTGTGGGTTTGATGGTATTCTCCTCCGTTGCATTCAGGGAGTTGAGATTCCATAGGTCATTCAAGAGGTTCACGCCGGTTCCTACAGTGCCCATTAGACTGGGCCAAAACTATCTCACCAGATTCGGAGATTAGGGTATTTTTGGCCCTCCATGATGCACGACTGCATCGAGTTCACCAAGAGGTTCCATGCATGCCAAGTTCATGCTAACTTCATGAATCAACCACTGGAGCCTCTCCACACTACCATGTACTCTTGGCCCTTTGTTGTCTGAGGATAATATGTCATAGAACCAAATCCTCCAGTGACATCTCGCCAATGCCGGTTCATTCTGACTGCTATGGATTTCTTTTCCAAGTGGGTGGAGGTAGTCCCGCTCATGGAGGTCAAGGCCTGTTCTATCGTTGAATTTGTGAGATTTAATATCATCTATCGGTTTGGAGTCATTCATGTCGTCTTCACTGATAACAGAACCAGCTTCCAAGAAGTAGAGTTGAAAAGGTTGTACGCCAAGTGCAACATCCGCTCTAACTATACGTCCCACTACCACGCGCAATAAAATGGGCAGTTCAAGGCATTCAATAATACCCTCTCTAACATTTTTCATAAAATGGTTGGTCAGAAAAGAAGAGTTGGCCGGACAAGCTCCCCAATGCCCTCTGGGCTTATCGGATGACGACTCGTAATTCCACCCAGGTGACCCCATATTCCATGGTGTAAGGAACTGAGGCCATCCTACTCATCGAGATTTAGTTGACCTCATTGTGAAAAACTTTCTACGACCAGTAAGAACCATATAGAGTAGCTGAAACCCGTCTGGCGGAGCTTGAGGCACTCGACGAGAACATGCTTCATGCCCTGTATAATCTAGAAAGAAATCAGAACAAGAAAACTAGAGCCTTCAACAAAAGTGTTCACCTTTGCTCATTCTTGCATGGAGACTTGGTACTGGCCCTCAGGACACCAATGATACCTAGCAGGAAACCACCCAAGTTGGAGCCAAAATGGGAAGGACCTTTCATTGTTCACAAGGTTTACCCCAATGGTGCATACTCACTAGTAACCATGGATGGTGAGAATATAACCCCTCCCACCAATGAAATGTTGCTCAAGATATACTTTTCTTGAGCCACTTGGTCCGGAATGACCCTAAACTGCTTGGTATTGCATGACGTTAAACTGCACATTGTCCTGCAAGACGTTAAACCGCACCTTCATGAACTATGTGTGGCTTGATTCCCATCCATATGGGATATGTAGTACTTCCTGAACGTCTATACTTCAGTTCCAACCCCATATCTTAGAGATTTAGCTTTTACCTAGGCTCATTGACATGCTCTCCCCCATGAGAAGGATATATGGTGTGGTATGAGATTATGTCCTCATTCACGTCGGGTTTGTGACAACCACGCCATGTACCTCTTTCTCCTGAGAGTTCGCCATCTCTTTATTTTGTTCTCATATTTGCAAATTGGATGCTCTCAAGTTGAGCCCCTCGACCCTCTACAGTGGTTCTCCAATGTGCCCAAGGGTACTCTGGTCTAGGACATGGAGTGTTAAATTCTATACGGACATGTTTTCATTTACTTTCCAGGCTTCGTGTTCCCCTTAATTTGGGATTTCATTATCTTTCATGCCCGAAGGGACCCCCAATAGGCATGGATGTTGGGCCTAAGGGATATCCTACCATTATAGGCCAACATCCCTAAGAGTTTCAGACAACAAATCAATACAAGTCCCACATTGTGAATATGGTCATCGGTCGATGCTCATTTGTTTTCCCCTATTTCAAGCTTACGCGATATGAATGCTGTGTTTCGAACATGGTCAACAGTAATACTCCATCACCACACCAGCCCCTTAAGGCCTTGAATGTTGGTTGCATGATTCACATTATGTTCCACCTCATCATTTCCAAACGGAATTTCGACACTCCTAACACTATTCCTTAGTGCACATTCGCACGTTTGGAGGACAAAGCTGTAGTACGACATTCTTCGGGGCTCCGCACTGACTTACCCTTTAAGAACATACCCATATTGCAAGGATCTCCTTTTCCCTTGTTTCCTACACTGAGTTAAACTCACGTATGCTTAGGGATAGGACTAAGGTCTGCATCTATTTGGAAGGATTCCGCTTCTCCGCGGTCCGATCTCTAAGACCATAAACAAAGATCTTTTCTAAGAACTACGTATAGCTTGACTCCCATTCTCATGGGGATACGTAGGATGAACCAGACACCTAATTTTTGGGTCCATCTCAATTAGGATCTGTCTTCTCTTTCCCCTTATCCTCTAAATTATTCCCGACCCCTCGGTCCAAGGTTCCTTTTACGGGATCGCGCACAACATGATGAGGACCCCATCCCCATTCACGCCGGGTATGCTTTATCACGCCGTGAACATTCTCTTTTTAACCTCATATTTCTTGTATGTGTTTGAGACATGAAACTCTAGACTATGATGCCCAGTACTGTATGACTCTAAACAGTTATTTCTATACCATATGATGTTAAAATTCATGGTTGGTCCCATCACATGACCTTAAACTATGACAATATCTTCCTAGCCGCATGAAGAAAAACGACACTGCATTGTAATGACCTCACCATAGGGGACATCACGCTGGGTATCAGTCATCCGTCGTACAATTTTTCAATGCCAACAACTGGCTTGATTTCATTGGAGACACCAAGATCCCGAGGTCATAGGTTCGTCGCTTAAAAAAAAACACATCTACCCTAAAGGAAAAACAAGATCTATCAAATGACCCTTTATTTGGTGTGAGGTCTAGACCCGCACGACCTTATTGTCCCTGGTATCGGTATCATACCATGTCATGTATCAGAACTACGTATAACTTGATTCCTATCTCCATGGGATATGTAGGAACGCCCGTGCACCTTGTCTCAGGCCGAGACTAATTTTTGTTTTCAGTCCCTCGGCCTAAAACCTCCTCAGGGAACACATTATGGTGTGGAACTCATCCTCATTCACGACAGGTTGTACAAATTACATCACCATGTTTCTCCTGTGTTTCCTACTATCCATGGCCCGAGCGCTAAGACCTTAAACGAAGACCCTTTCCAGAACTATGTATGGATTGATTCCTATTCTCATGGGATATGTAGGGATGCCCAGACATTTCATCTCGGGTCCATCCCCAGGAATCAAAAATCCCGTCCTTTTTCATTTTCAGCCCCTTGGCCTGACCTCTCATGGAGAATTGTGTAGCTGTAGCTTTTCATTGAATAAGTTCAGGAGGACCCACAGTGACATTGGGGAGAGATAAATTTCTCACCAGAGAGGTCCTGTCTTGAAGTAAGAATGATCCATGATCAGACTGATACACCCACCTCATGTGTTTCCAACACAGTGGTGTAATTTCAAGTGTGTTGGATTCTGTTCGAACAAACCACCACTCCACCCTTCCATGCTTTGCATTCCCTTTATTCATACCCTCTTCCTCTTTCACGTCTAAATGGACCCCCTAACAGTATGGATGCTCGACATATGGTCCGCCTGCTGTCCTGGGCCAATGTTCCGGAAGACTAACAGATGAAATTTTGAGTCATGCCACGTTTTTTGGACATTGTCAGTGGTTGATCTTCATTTTTTATCCCCATATCAGGATAACACAATAGGGATGCTGTGTTTCGAACATGGTTAGTAGTTATCCATTATTTTCACTCCAGTCCCCACAGTGTTCCGAATCTGGGGTACCATGATCCACATTTTCCATTTCCCTATGTTCAGATTAATTCTAATTCCCCTGGCATTACCCCGCTCGTGCACTAGAGCACACCGGGAAAACGGAAATTCGACTGTTCTGAGAGCTTCATTCCCAGTCAGGCGTTTCCCATTTCTTTTCAGAAATCAGAATAGGTTGTCCAAGCCCCAGATGCCTAAAGCTTTGTTTTCACATCCGTGTTTGAATGGAGTACTAAGGTGGTCACCCCTTGTTTCTCACATTGGGCCCGACCCATGTGAGCTTAAGAGATGATCGCTGGACACTCTACGAATGTCACGGGAATGCAATAAACCAACAAAAATAACGGAACTCATGTATGCAGTTAGAATGAAATAATTGAAGCAAGAAAGTACATTCAAAAGTCACGTACATTAAAGAACCCAAGGGTTTAACCCTCCCATGGATGGGTTAACCCCATCAAAACAAAGCTGTAGTTCTGCCACCCTCTGGATGGCGGTGTCCAAGAGTTACTACCGCCTGCTCAGCTCCCGATCTTCCTCAGCAGCGATGGTGAGCAGTTCATCAGTCATGGATTAGGCCCAATCTACGTCATCCTGAATGACGGTCAGTTATTAGGAAGCCTACCTCATGCGCTCTTTGGCTTCTGCCAGCTGGGCCTTCAGTCACGATACGAGCTCTAACTGTGCGACAAGAGAAGAGGAATGCTCATCTGCCCGGGCCTGCAACCGTTCAACCTCATTTTCGGTCTCTTGGAGCCACTTGATGTTTACCGCCTTCCTCTACTGCCATCACACACTGAGGCCACGGTCATACTCCAGAATCTTTTCTACTATATGATCTCGGATGAGCATGTGTGGGCGTTGAGCATCCACTCCCCCTGCGCACAGTTCACATCATCACAAGAGAATTCTATCCATCTCATCCTACCATAATGCTTGAGGGTGTTATTAATGAAGCGCATGATCAGATTCCAGGATCAGTGATAGACTATTTTTCTTTACTCCTCATCGGAGCCCGTCTCGTCCCAGTCCGTGCAGTTGGCAGGCTCATATACGGGGCACGCCCTCAAGACTCATCAGCAGGGTCCACGTCTGGAGTTTGGTCAGGCGTGTCGGGACTTGGGCTGTCTGGTTGATCCTTATCATTGGATCCCACCACAATAACCTCAGACACGGCCCCTATGATGTTCCCTCCAGTGATCGGGAGTGCTGCAGTTTGGTCAGGTTAGATATCCACCTCCACGATCATTGGCATGCCTATGGGAAGGGCACCGTCAGAAGTCCCGACCAACCTCGCTGCAGTGGCCCAGGACAATTGAAGAACTATGCACACAAAAAGGGACGTGAATATCAGTTAACATGGTTGAAGTATGGTGGTCATAAATTTGGTATAGGAGACTTAAAGAGATCAAATTACGGGTCTCGTTCATGATTTGATGTCGTTGGGACCCTGAAACGTGGCCCCCCATATATGGTCGGAAGGTTTGGAGATTTAGGAGGAGCTGCCTTGGGTTTCTTAGACCCACCAGACACAAAAGTTGATACAGGCAATGGTGTGGATCCTGAAGGTCCTGCATCGGCACCCACTAAGGGACGATAATGAGGTCTATGTACAAGGTCCTCCTACGCAGTACATATGTCGATAACGAGTCCAGAATGACCTAAGAGAATACCCTGAGGAAGGAGCTTAGGATTTTACCTCGAGGGCCTCTACAAAATCTTCGAGATCTGAGGTCTGATTGATGACTTCACCCTCCTAAAATGGACTCCATCTACCGACCTCATCCCCCCAGGAGGACTTGTCTGACTCTTCCGGCAGAGGGAAGCACTCTCTTAGGTTAGAGGACGAAAACTGTGGAGGGGCCGTTTGATCTAGAAGTACCCTCACCCAGTCTATCATCGGACCTGGGGTACCCCAGGAGTGGATAAAGTCATCCATCTCAGCTAGTTATTTCTCCACCTCCCCCTGGGATACTACAAAACCAGCTATGATAGGGCCAATTCCTAGAAAATCCATCCAGAGATGGTTTAGGTGTTTCCACATCTCAGACGGACAGAGGAATTTCCAAATGACTTCCCAGATGTCCCAGGCCTCCGAGAAAGGTAGTGTTCTCTGGCATGTCAATATGGAACAACCGTTTCCCTGGGGACTAAGTGGATATCCTATGGAATCCTCTTGGTGGCCGCCCCTTCGAATGAATCTATTCTTATAGGACCACCAGATCCGCTACCACTATTGGGTCCTCCCCCATTGCCTCATCCAAAACTGGTGTAGGTCTCGCTGCCATGACATCCCTACCACCGTGAGATTCCCTTTCCACCTTCCAAGACCGACCTCAGGATGGGGAAGGCTCACTATCACTAACCTGAATGGTTGGATGTTTCAGCGTCTCCCCCAGATAATCAGCCTCCCAGCTTATGGAATACTTTTTCACCAGCCCGAAGATTATGGTAGGTGGAGGAAGTTCATTCTGCATCTTCACGTCTTCCCATGTGAACATGAGCCACATCTGTCTCATCACAGACAGGTTCCCCTCATGACTCAACTCCAAATAGACCCACGAGGTCAGTCGCTGCTTGCACCAGAATTCCCTTATAAACCGATGCGGGGTGTATGGCTCATAGAGAGGTTTGTGGTCCACCCTCGCCACCAATACTCCACTGAGAAATGCAAGGAGGTAGGCCTGGTGCTCTTCTATTCCTTGGCCATCATCAGTGAATACCCTTGTCGGCAACAGAAATGGGTGAAAATTGAATTCTTCCACCTTCACACCCTGTTCAATATAAACGATGTAGTCAACTTGGCTGGATATCTCCCCGTAGAGTTCAGGATAAATGGGTAGAAATTCGATCCTGCAGGCGAGATGGGGTTCCGGTATTCGTAAACCCCCCTGATGTGAGCCACTATCCACCCATACAGAAGGTGGAACGGTCCGCATATCCTATGTGACCTCTTCCCCTCGCTGATATGATACAATATATTAAACAATTGGGTGAGCATTGGGATACCTATGTTGACTCGACTTCATGTCGCCAACATGGACATCATGATAAAGGTGCTGGGTCGCACTCCCATGTTGGTATCTCTCACTAGTAGGATCTAACCACAGATAAGATCTACGATAAATGTCGCCAACCTGACTATTGGCTGCTGCTCAGTGCTGAAACTGAACCCCCAAGTCTTCCATTGACTATCTTCCAAGAGCCGCCAGTACGAGTGATCCTTGACCTATTGAGCCCTCCTCGGGCAAGTTCGAGGCCTTGCCAGAAACTGTCGGTCTATTGGGACGTTTGGGAACCACTTAAACCACCGCCTAATGTGGAAATCTCTCACTGATTCTTTGTCCTCTCCCAGCACCAGCTCCATCAATGGCATTTCTAGCCACAACATCTACTCCGGATCCTCCCACGCACTCATGATAGGGAGGAATTCATCATACACAACCCCTTGTATCGGGACCCCTAAAATTTGGTAGACATACCATAGGCTAATTCCATCCTCCCCATGGTGTAAATAGAAGGTATTAGTCCTTGATGACCATCGTTTCAACAGTTCTGGTATTAGCTACTTCGGTTGGTCGATATAGAATTGGGAGGCCCAGGTCACCTCGTACAGACCCACTCTCCTCAGCACTGCCCCAAACTCATCACACAAAGTTCCTACCCAGTAGGCCCTGGCCAAATCATCTGTAAGTTTTTTTCCCTGTCACAAGTCCCACTCTTCAGACCATCCCTTCGCTGGATTCCTTAAGGCTGCCTTCAATATTGTGTGTTACAGAGGGGGAGACGTCTCCAGTTGCAATGCCTTCCCGTCGACGTTGTTCAGGTGGCATTATAGGAAGCCATCAATGACGGGTGTGAAGTCTTCTTTAGCATGGCCGTCAGCCGCCCTGAACCATTGGTGCTGGCATGACGTGCTCCTAAACCACTAAGCTGGTTTATCCCTAATTGCTTCAGGGATGAAGAAATCATCCCTCAGCCCAAATCCATATAGGGGAAACCTACTACATAGTGGGCATTTCTTCTGGCTCTCCGATAGCAGTACCACCAACTAATCATGGACATAGTGGCTACATACTAAATCTCATAGACACAGACTATTATACATCTCATCCCTCAAGGAGGCATCCTCATGGACCCCCTAGGCGACTTCTTGATGAGCCATTCAGTTGTAGAACTTGGGCGATTTTCAGTTTGGTTCGTGGAGCTCGTTCTTGGATCTCGTTCGTGAAGCCTGTTCGCAGAGCCCTTCCTAGGCCTTGAAGTGCAAGATTGCGAAGGGATGTCTCAAAGTCTAAGACTCGCTAAGCGCCGCGAATACTTGATTCGTGGAGAAAACTCGCAGAGTACACAGAGCTTCGCGAATCGAGAGCACAAAAGGAAAAATTCACGGAGATGGGAAAAGACAAAATAGAGGTCAGCTCCCCTATTTATAGGGGACAACCTTCGGAGCTTCGCGGCACTTCCAGATCGCACTGAGCATTTTGGTGCGCTCGGCCTGTATTCCCCCTATCCGCCTTGCGAGACCTCTTCACAATACAACTTTGAAAATGACTGAAAATTTTGGGGATTGACCCTCAGACATTGACCCTTGATTTCTCCGCAGCTCCAAGTCTAAGGGGGGGCATTTGTTGGAACCAAAATTTGGGAAGAAGAGGAAGAAACAGAAAGCCTCCAAAGGCTGCCTCGTGAAGACCATTCGCGAAGCCCCGGTAGCCCCGCACCCACCGCGGAGCAAGGAGGCGGGATGCTCCATGAACACTTTTGATATTCGTGGCCCTCCACGGACCAAGGAGGTGGGACACTCCGCGAACGCATTTGACGTTTCCAAGCACGCCGCAGATCAAGGAGGCGAGACACTCCGAAAACGCCTTTGACATTCGCAGGCTCACCGTGAAGCAACCCAATCCCTCTTCACACCGAGTGCGCTCTACTTCGTGATGCCTTTGTCCTATAAATACCTGGCTCCCCTTGATCCCGGAGGATAGATAATCCGACATTTTAACTTCCGATCTCCCGAATCATGAAGGACCTTTCTCTCTGTAAACCATGAGCTATGCGAGGTACTTTTTCTCTGCGAAGTACCTCCCCTTTTCCATGTTTTAGCCCCCTCTTTTGAAAGGGATGCCTTTTGTGAAGCGCATAGGCCTTCGTGAAGTAAGTTGATCCCCATGAGGACTCGGGTCCTCGCAGAGTGTTTATGCTTCGTGAAACACCCCTCACGTACACATGACCCACCTTCCAAGGCAGGGTCACTGTACTTCGCGAAGCACATTTCTTCAAAACACAGTGCATCGCGAAGCACCTATACTTCACGTGGTAGTGATCTATGAGTCCCTTTTCACTTCGCGAAACACCACCTATATGCACCTATGCCCCATGCTTAGGCTGGGACACTCCACTTCGTGAGGCACACCACTTCGCAAGCACCCTCCACAATATGGATCACCAGAGATTCACAAGGCCCCTTCCTATGAACCCCTATATTGTGAAATTTCTTTTCTCATAAGACCCTCTAGGTTTGCATGAAGTGATTTCAAAGTCCCTTGGACAATACCGCCTATTGCATTGCTTCGCCTCATGCTTCTTCGTATAGGCATGCTAATGGCTATTTCTTCTTCGCATAGACACACTAACATGGACCCCCAAGGGGATCACCCCACAACACCCCCAGCCACGACATTTCAAGTCCCTTCTCTTCACCAAGGTGTAGCGGGTACCAATTATGTATATCCTAGGGGTGTGGAGTAATCCCACCTCGTCTGAGCTTCATGTCGTTAAACTGCCAAGCGCCATCATCCCCAGCACATGACGTTAAACTGTGACCTTCCCCCCATGCATCCTAAAAAAGGCCCCCCTTCTCGGGCATTCTCTACGCCCACTGGTCTCCACGGGAGTGAGATCATCCCTCACAAGGGATGATATCCTCCTTAATAGAGTGGATTTTTTCAGTAGGGGAAGGGTAACCATATCAGTGTAATCCCATATCCTTTATTGCAGGAGGTAGTACCCATACTCCTCCTCTCTCCTTACGTGCCAAAGTCCAAGAGGGGAGATGGGAACAGGGGAATACATTAACCTTTCCCTCTCCTACTAGGCTTTGTCTCCACATGGGCCTCCCTCCTGGAGTAATTCCTAGTCTCCATCTCCCTGGGCCTCTATCCTGGAGTGGTTACAAAATTTTCCTCCCCCTGGGCCGCCTAGAGCCTAATCCCCCTTTCACTTCCCATAGACTCACCTTTCGTGACGTGATCATCAGGTCTATTCTGCCTCTTGTTTCTCACACCGAACATGACTCACATGGGCTTAGAGTAAGTATTTACCATGACCACATCAACCTTGGAACACCTTAGAGTGTAAGCCCCACCCTATCCCGAGCTATGGGGACTTTGATTCTTATCATGGAAAGGTACTTAGGAAGCCTCCCTAAGGTTAAATCCCAACAACCATTGATCGTTCTAACCCCATTCACGTCAGTTTTCCATCCCCCATCTAGAACTACGAGGACTTTGATCCTTACAAAGGCAGGGTATGTAGGAATCTTCCATGAGTTTCATGCCGAACAACCATTGGTCGTTCTAACCCCATTCACGCCGGTTCACCATCCCCCATCCTGAACTATGGGGACTTTGATCCTTTCCAAGGCAAGGTACATAGGAATCCTCCTTGAGGTTAAAGCCCAACAACCATTGGTCGTTCCGACCCCATTCACATTGGTTCACCATCACCCCATCCCAAACTACGATGACTTTGATCCTTGCCAAGGCAAGGTACGTTGGAAGCCTCCCTGAGGTTCAAACCCAAAAACCATTGGTCATTTTGACCCCATTCACGTCAGTTCCCCATCACCCATATCGACTATGGGTACATTGATCATTCCCTAGGCATGGTACGTAGGAAGCCTCCATGATTTTCAAGCCCACCATCCATCTGGACCCCATGTCCTAATTCACGTCGGTTCTCTAACCCCATATTAAACTACGTGGACTTTGATCCTTACCAAGGAAGGGTACATATGAAACCTCCCTGAGGTTCAAGCACAACAACCATTGGTTCCGACCCCCTTTCACGTCGGTTCACCACTATCCCATATGAAGATAAAATGTATTCCCCTTTTGTGCCTCGTCCAACAGTAAGATGTTGTGATCCTCACCTAGTTATAAGCCATTATCAACTTGGGTCAGCGGTAAGTCATTGTAAACCTAAACTCAGTGGTAAGCCGTTGTCATCTCCTCTATCAGGACCCACATCTCTGGTCCATCCCAGTAGCGTTAGATCAAACTCAGGCTTCTAACCAAGCGTAATCCCTAGTATATCATCGGGTCACTATCCTCTGCACACACCCCGATCTTATACACCATCTTGAATTACGTGGACTTTGATCCCCTACTATAGGGATATGTAGGAGGTCTATTCGATGCTCAAGACCAACACCATCGTCACCCTAGAGTTGATCCAGTACCATTCTCCATCTACTTCACTTAATCATCCATCATCCATCCCGATCCTTACCCGGGCCACTACATTCCGGTGAGATCATGCCAATTCACCTCCCTATTGCTCCTAACTGTAACCGGGTAACTGATCACGAGTTAGCCCCAACATCAGTGTTCCCTTAAGGGGGGACCCATATCTGATCCACTCTAGTTAGTGTTCTGATCAGTCCGATCCATCTCTGCTAGACATTAAACTCACAGCATACCTTGTGTTATAAATGGGAATCTGAGTAAAACCTCAGAGACATTCCCATGACATATAATTCCCTGTACTCTACGTGGGATTCCTCGGGCTTCCACGCCCTAGAGAAGCCCTATAACAAGGGGATGAAACCTAGAAACACTAGAATCCTAGCTTCCAGACATGCCAGTGATGCCCAACATGACTACTCCCCTGAATGAAGGTTGATTCCCTGGCTGGACCCTTAGGAATGTCCTGATAGATGCAGTGTAACTAACAGACATCCATGAACATATGGCACTGGGAAGAGTTTCACGAACAATTTCTTAAATCTATAAGGGAGACCCAGACTAGGTGATGAGTTTCGAGGAGGAATCCAGAGAAGGAAGAACCGACATCCCATCATCCCATTTCGATCAAGGAGAAAACATCCCTAAACAAGTGATGGATGCTGCCCACCTTTGGAAAGAGGGAATACGGGGCAACAATAACCTCGCCTTTTTTTCCTCAAGCAGACGAGCATGCGCCCCCCGATGAAAGCGTCAGAAACAACAACCACACTGAATCTCTTCAAAATCATGAATACCCTGATGTATCTTTGAGAATGCCTACCAATTATCCTGATCCTCTTATGTCCCATCCTCAGGGAAACACATAGTATAAAAAGACCCCCGACCTTGAATTCTAGAGTTCTTCCATGTTGATGGACAAAATATTTCTAATTAGATAGTGTAGCAGTCATCACCTTCTGAATCACCTGAAATTGTTCATAATTCTCTTGGACAAGATGACATCCCATCATAGTTGCCTCTCTAGCCTTGATCCAACATAGGGGTAATTTTCATGGACTACCATATAAACCCTCATATGGTGCAATCTGAGTTGTGTCTTAAAATACATTATTATAGGAGAACTCAACTAGTAGTATGTGTCTCTCCCAAGACCCCGAAAATCTAGGACACATGCATGAAGCATGTCCTCCAGTACCTGAATCATGCATTTTGACTGACCATATATTTGAGGGTGGTACGTTGTGCCCATAAGCACCTGTGTACCCAGTGCCCTACAAATCCCTTTCCATAAATGTGAAGTAAACCATACATTCATATCTGAAACAATAGAGTGTTTGACCACATTTATTTGTACAATATCACAAATGTACAACCTCTAAATTTCATCAACTCTAAATGATTCCTTGATCAGTAGGAAAAATATGAACTTAATGAGTTTTTCATGAAAAACATAGACAACATCATTACTGTGACACCTAATCCATTAGAAAACCCCACAAATCATTCACCTAAACGTTCTATAGATTCTACAAGCATGATTTCCTTTAATTTGGAAAACCCAAACACAACTAAGGTAATATTAGAAGTCTCCACTAAAAAAACAATATATTAGAGGAAGTTATTTAGAGGGGGTTCTGCACAACCCCCTCTAAATTCATTTTCTGTAACATTAGAGGGGGTTCAGCACAACCCCCTCTAATCATTGAATTTTTAGAAGGTTCACAACCCCCTCTAATTTTTTTATCATTTTATAATATGTTGTTAGATTTTAGAGATGGTTATGTTAAAATTGTCACTACTTTAATAATTAGTGGTGCTATATATTTAATTACATGCACTATATATTCTGTTAGAGGCAATATATATTTATTTTTATATATATATTCAGTTGGATTTTAGAGGTGTTATATATGTGTGTGTGTGTTATATGGAATTTGTTTTTTTAAAGAAAATAGTGGGGGTTCAAAACCCCCTATTGAACCCCCACGAATGTCTTACATTAGTGTGGGATCACAACCCCCTCTAATTTAAGAGATCAGAGGGGTTGTAACCCCCTAATATTTTCATTAAAAAAATTCATAATATATATCGTATATAATGTATACATATATGAATGAATTTATAAAATGTATAATATATTATATTCATATAAATATGTAATATATATATGTATATATTAATTGTGTACATATAAATAAAATATCTATATATATATATATATTTGCATAATATATTTGGGTAATATATTTATACATATATGTGTATTCAAATAAATATGAACAATTACAAATAAATATATAAATACACATTTTTGTTTGTGAGTGTTTGATATAAATGTATTTATAAATACATACATACATAATTTTATTTAGATATATGTAATTGTATAATTTATAGAGGTGTGTAGAATATATATATATACACATATTTATTTATATTTATATAAATATAGATACATATTATTTATTTAATTTAATAAAATATATTATGAAAATAATGTTTATCTTAATAAACTTATTAATATATATAAATACAATAATATATAAATTATGTGTAAATTTGTTAATATATATGTTTATTAATATATATGATTATTTTAATAAACATATTATATGTATTTAATTATATTGTTTTAATAATTTTTATTTTAATAAACTTATTAATATATATAAATACAAAAATATATAAATTGTTTAAATTTTTTAATATATATATATATGTTTAATAATCTATATGTATATTTTAATAAACTTATTATATGTATTTAAATATATTATACAAATAATTTATATTTTAAAAAACTGATGAATCTTTATAAATAGAATAATATATGTATCATATAAACAAAAAAGACATGTGGGGTAGTGGTTAGTCACAAGGTTTATACCGAGACGAAACATTGTTTGAATCCCACCTGTTTTAGAACTTTAGAAACCTGCAGAATGTGCTAACTGAGAGGAGATTGGTGGCAGGACCGAGACTCATAGAGGAGAACCGGGTCTGTGAACCGGGAGCTGGGCTAGAGGGAGAACCGAGGGTGGGGCTGGCTAGACGGAGAACCGGGGGCGGGGCTAGACACTCACGCGGGGAGACTGGGGCTGACCGGGGGACACTTGACAGAGGACCGGTGGGGGACATACACAAGACTCGGGGAGGACACATAGACATAGAGGAGTGGTTTGAACCACCCATAATCCCTCCATTAGAGGTGGTTGGGGTTATAAACGCCTCTACTGAATACCATTTTGTGGTAAAATTGGGATAACATTAGAGGGGGTTTAAACCCCAAAGTAACCGCCGCTACATTCACCACGCATTAACCAGCGCTTCTTTAAAACCGCCTCTACTAAAAGTAGGTGGCCAAATTAGCGGTGGTGCCACATAACCTCCTCTAATGTGTTCATAAGGGGTTATAACCCCTTCTCAATTAAAAAATAACCCCTTATATAGTGGTCTTTTTTTAGTGCTCATTGTAAAGGATAGTCGAACGACAGTCAGTCTCATCATAACCGGTCACATAATCTTCACTCAGAAGACATTGTGGACTTTCACACCACACCTAAATTCATATATAAGAGTTTTCAGACTTTGGACTGGGAACAGATAGGTGGGGGGAGACCGTGAAATGGGGGACAAATAAGTGGGAGGTGGGGGGACATGCATAGGAAGACTAGGAAACGAGAATAGGACAAGCGGGATAGAGGGGCGGGGAGACCTAGGGGACGCACATGTGTGGAGGTAGGGGTAATTGGAAAAGGACAGGCACACAGATTGGGTTTAAAAAAAGGCATTAGGGGCGGTTGTGTAAAACTTCCTTTAATGCAATTATCAATAAGGGGTGGCTTGAACCACCCCTAATCCCTCCATTAGAGGCAGTTGGGGTTATAACCGCCTCTACTGAATACCATTTTGTGGTAAATTTTGGATAACATTAGAGGTGGTTTAAATCACCTCTAATGTAACCACCGCTACATTCACCACGCATTTACCATCACTTCTTTAAAACCACCTCTACTAACAGTAGGTGGCCACATTAGAGGTGGTGCCTCATAACGGCCTCTAATGTATTTAGAAGGGGTTATAACCCCTTATAATGTCAAAAATAACCCCTTCTACAGTGGTATTTTTTTGTAGTGCTCGTAGTAAAGTATAGTCAAACAAAGATTTGTCTCATCATAACTGGTCACACAATCTTCCCTCGAAAGACATTACAGAATTTCACACCACACCCACATTAATATAGAAGAGTGTTCAAAACCAGGATTGGGAATAGACAGGCGGGGGGAGATTGTGACATGTGGGATAGATAGGCAAGAGGTGGGGGGACACACACAGGAGGACCAGGACACGGGAATAAGACATACGGGATAGAGGGGCAGGTATACCCGAGGGACGCACAAGAGCAGAGGAAGGGGGAATTGGAACAGGACAGGCACACAGATTGGGTTTAAAAAAAGGCATTAGGGGCGGTTGTGTAAAACCGCCTTTAATGCAATTATCAATTAGGGGTGGTTTGAACCGCCCCTAATCACTCCATTAGAGGCAGTTGGGGTTATAACTGCCTCTACTAAATACCATTTTGGGGTAAATTTTGGATAACATTAGAGGGGGTTTAAACCCCCTCTAACGTAACCACCACTACATTCACCACGCATTTACCAGTGCTTCTTTAAAACCGCCTCTACTAACAGTTGGTGGCCACATTAGCAGCGATGCCTCATAACCGCTTCTAATGTCTTTAGAAGGAGTTATAACCCCTTCTAAAGTCAAAAATAACCCCTTCTACAATGGTCTTTTTTTGTATTGCTCACTGTAAAGGATAGTCAAATGATGACCAGTATCATCATAACCGGTCACACAATCTTCCCTCAAAAGACATTGTGGACTTTCACACCACACCCAAAATAATATAGATGTGTGTTTAGACCTAGGACTGGGAACAAACAGGCAGGGGGAGACCATGACATTAGGGACAGACAAGCGGGAGGCAGGGGGACACGCACAGGAAGACCAGGACATGGGAATAGAACAGGTGGGATAGAGGGGTGGGGAGACCCGGGGGACGCACATGAGTGGAGGGAGCGGGAATTGGAACAATACAGGCATGCCGATTGGGTTTGAAAAAAGCAATTAGGGTCAGTTGTGTAAAACTTACTTTAATGAAATTATCAATTAGGGGTGGTTTGAACCGCCCCTAACCCCTCTATTAGAGGCAGTTGTGGTTATAACTGCCTCTACTGAATACCATTTGTTGTAAATTTTGGATAACATTAGAGGGGGTTTAAAACCCCTCTAACGTAACCGCCACTACATTCACCACATATTTACCAACGTTTCCTTAAAACCGCCTCTTCTAACAGTAGGCAGACACATTAGCGGCGGTTCCTCATAAACACATCTAATGTATTTAGAAGGGGTTATAACCCCTTGTAAAGTCAAAAATAACCCCTTCTATAGTGTTCATTTTTTTGTAGTGCTTGTTGTAAAGGATAGTTTAACGATGATCAGTCTCATCATAACCGGTCACACAATTTTCCCTTGAAAGACATTATGGACTTTCAAACAACACCCACATTAATATAGAAGAGTGTTAAGACTATTTAACTACAACTATACATGAGGGAGAAGAAGGAAAATGATTCAAACTATCACTGGATTACTTATCTCTGAAACTCCTGACTTAGGACGCCAACATGTTACAATAAAAACACAACGCCTACCATCAAAGAACCACATATCCACAATGATCCCATTCACCAGTCCCATACCTGCCTCTTGGTGATGATCCATTGTTAATCCATCCACAAATCATTACAAAGGGTCCTAACATATCATGAGTAAATTCCAAAACCAAAACAATCCAACTAAAATCATTAACCCTTTTCCAATAATCACATCTGAGCCTGAATATAAATTTGAGATAACTACAAATTCATCAACTAAAAGTCAAAGAAAATCACCAAGGTGGTTCATACACCCCATTACATGTGAGAAATTTCTAAAAGTCCATATGTCCACATAATAAAACTGACTAAACCCATAGCAGAATCCGCCAGGTGGTCATGTCAAGGAAAGTAGCATGAATCCAGAGTATTTCCATGGAATTCCTACACATAACCTAGGTATCAATCGGGATTAACCAATCCTTATGAAAACCACACAACCAGCACAAAACACAGAGAGATATAATGAACTAGCCCAACAACTTTCAAGTGCAGTACAACATATAACCGACACTCTCTTAGTGCATCCGGGATGACGTCAAGATAGAGGACATGATCATCTCTCATATAATGAAACACTAAGAGGATTTATATTATTACTCCAATAGGTAGCTAAAAAACTTTTGGTATACCTTCTTAAAGACAATTGGATTTACATGCCGAATAATTTTCATTTAACCAACCACAATGCACTTATCCCAAGTCATTCTGTGATAGCTCACGCTTCACCAGTGAGGTCCATCTATGACCAACAATGCCTTACAATGGCTGAAAAAACAACCAACCGAACAACGTCGTACTTCCAAGAAACCATCAACATGAAACAATACACACAATCCTTAAAGGAATTCAAGTAGAATAATGGATTTTTGAATATTTTTTGATTATAAACCTTCTACATAGAAGGATACATTTAAACAGAACCTATGTGACACTCCACTAACCATAGTCACCACGTCATATCACTTGGAATGAAGCCGAAATTATTTTGACAAGTGTGTCAAAAACCTTGTGCCCCCAATATTCCTCCAGACTTCTCAGAAGAACTTGGATCCATAATTCTAAAGTTACTCTACTCTGGAGATAACTTGAGAACATACTGAATAGCTCAACACTGAACAATTTAACAACATCAACAGATCATTTCAACATTTGACACTCGATGTGTACCATGTATGTCAAAATATAATACCCCATGTTTAATATAGAAAACGACATATTATATATACTATTCATATGTTATCCACCCTAGGAACCCTATTACTAGATGGATAATATAGGAACGGTCACCAAATCTTATTATATACACAACCATTTACTTGGATGATGATGTACTAACTGACCGATCATTTAAGGAAAGTGAGGTTGACACGACCTCATAATCATGTCACCATTCCTGAGGCATGTGTAATGTAGTGAACTGAGAATTCCTCAATGCTCATTCCCACATTAATGGTCAATATACAACAATGATTTTAGCTCAAAAGCGCAAATATCCAAATAGGACAGGTCAACACCTTCCTCTAAGCACTCACCTCGATGTTTGGACCATAGGTCTAGTATAGGTTTTAAATAGTGAGGGGAACTTCCAAAATCCCACTAAGAAGGTTTGTTTTGGTCATTTAAAACACTTAGAGGCATCCCACATGGAATCATTCAGGTAATAATGAGTGAATTAATACTACATGGTATCCTTAGATAAAAAGTAAATGGGGGAATCTTACATGGGATCCTCAAATGATAAAAAATAGAGGTATCCAACAACTGGGTTCCTCACAAATGGTACAAAGGAGGGGGATACTATAGGGGACTCCCTAGATCAACATGTAAGAGAAGGCATATCTGATAGGATCTTTAAAAGAAATAGGTCTCATGACCTCATAATCCATAATAGAACATATCACAAGGGAAACATCCTAAAAGTACAGTTCACAATAAATTTCTCACAGCTCATCTCAGATATAATGTAATAACTAGATTTATCAGAACACCCATCTAATCATATAGCCAATTCCCAAACTAATGTGACAACTAAAAATAATAACTATAGAAAGAACCACTCCTTTTAGAAAAAACCCTTAAAACCCATTAGATGTAATCATAGAGCTCCACAGGTTTCACAATCACGATCTATATGGATAAATACTCCTATAAGAGAACTCTCAGGTCCAAAAATGAAAAAGCGGAACAAAATAGGAAAATATCCTCAAAGATACACAACATGTAGACTACATACACAATTTGTTCCCTCAAGCTCTCACAAGGGCGTGTACCTCCACTGGACAAGACGTGTAAATACCCCAGGTACATGGTGTGAATTTGGGATACAAGACATGTACACAGGTTCCCATTCCTTTCCATGTATGTTTACATGGGAAGCTCCACATGGTGTCTTCCTTTGTAAAACTACATGGTCTGTACCTAAAGTACATTGTGTGAACTGTTCAGAACACAAAATACAATTTTCTCTCTGACAAATTTGGATACATGTTTATATACAACACAACGTGTACGTATATTTCATGGTGTATAGTTATGAAAATTATTTCTTCCTGAACAGATGAACACATGGCATGTGTTCATAGAACCATACACCATGTTTTATGGGTTTCCAAATAGAAAAGACCCTTAAACATCCCCAGAACCCCCATTCAAGAAATTTAAACCATAGGTATACCAAATTCCGATTCATGGGGGTCAATACACCCCGTAAATAAATGATTGGAATTCATATAAAGAACATCATATACAATTTAAGGATGAAACATAATCCACCATGTTCAGATCAAGGAGGGCCCATACACCTCAGGTTCCAATGATTGCCATCCATACAATTCAGACAATAACATATACAAAATCACCTATAAAAACAACATACATATCTATCACAATACCTACAAAAATAACAAAAATATCTAGCACAACATATATCACGACATAATGCAATCCATAATTCTCTCTCAATGGAATGGCATGAATGCATGGAATGTGATTTCTAAAAAGTGCATATATGATGCATGAGATAGAATAACATCATCTAATTTGGTTTAAATAGAAAATATAACCCCAATAATGTAAATAAAAATAACCCATTACAAGTGTGCCACCAAATAGTGAAATCAAATCAACTATAACCACTCAGTAATCCAAAATCCGAATTCAATTCAACGAAATTTGGATTTTCCCTATACACAGTGTAGATAATCCTAGAAACATTTTATTACCAAACTCTATTTCCATTCTATCACTATATAATTTCACCTAACAGTAATGAAAAACATAAAATAACACCATTTGATACAACTTTGTAACCTCATAGATCCAAATTCCAATAAACGGTGCCCCATACCTGATATGCCACATAACCTCAAGGATAATTCCCCAAACACTAGAGGATACAAACTAGAAGAGAGGGCCTAGGTGTGATAGTGGAGAAACAATTCACTCATTGGAAGAGTATAACATTGTGGAAGAAAATAATAAATCAGTAGAAGAATCGGAAATACTATACAAAAGATGTAAACAATGGAAGACTGATAATAAAAATTACCAGATGTGAAAGCATTCAAAGGATGATGTTTTATGACACATGTTCTAGGAAAATATCCAAAACATGATACAAATAATAATTACGTGATATAATTACCAATATAAAAAAGATACAAAATGAAATCAAAAGCGTCGCATGGCTTGGATTAGTCCCATGTTGTCTTGCTCCTAAATAGCATATCAAGTACCTATAGAAGGGTTATTACCCTAATCGACACATGAAACAATGTAATATTTTTGGGCATAATAACATGAGCCAAACAGGGTGTGTGACAAAATCCTAGTAGGAAACCACCAATGGGTTTTTCCAATTACTCAGTGAATATATATAATAGGTATTGTACAATAGGGAAAGTAGTAATCTATAAGTACTCAAATGTATACAGTCTTACAATTACTGGATTCCATTAACATTCATTTTATGTTCATTTAGAATTAAATTATGTTGAATTATATATGTCTCAGGATCCAACCTATGCCCGAAAACCCCTGGGTAAAGTAAGAAAAATAGATACCTTATAAGGATATTTAAAAAAATATATGTGATGACTGAATCCATACTTTTTCTTTTGCTTGGAACAACGTTATAATTAATTACATTTCAATATTCAATTTATAACCCATGTCCATCTATTTCATTCCTATGTTGAAATTCAAGTATCACACCAGGTGGAATTCTATCAGTAACCTATAATCCCATCCCAATAAACCTTTCAAGAATCCTGGTATCAATCTAGATGAAAACCTACAAACATCCTACATGCTTGTCCTCGTGAACATCTTTGTAATCCTAGTACCACTATAGGTGTGGTATAAGTCCATGTGAACTAGTCCTGTTGGTAGCAGTCTTATAATGAATCCTCAGGTATCACTCATGAATTGTAAACAAGGGAAATAGATTCTGTCCATGGAATCCCTCAACAATACATGTTTCACTTGAAAAAATATGTAATGCATCAATGTCCCTGATTTCTAAATGCACGATTCACTCACAACTTTAACATAACAACCATAACATCCTCCAAAGGCTTTTCCTTTAAATTACTGACCTTTGAAAATTTCACATAATAATCAATAAATAAAATTAAAAATATTACATGGATTCAAAATAATAAACTCACATGGAAAATTCCAATAAATATCCTATCGTGAAAGTTAAACTATCACAAGGATTTACCATGATTTTATATCACATGGGAAATTACATAATTAAAGAAATGCATTTAAATATTTTTTTTAAATATATTGTAAAAAACAAGGGTCAATGTGGGAACCATTCTAATAACCATAAAAAAACAATTACAATTTAACAAAAATATAATTCCATCATTAACATCAATTCATATGAAAAAACCCATAAAAAGTGAATCAAAGGCTTACCCATAGGCATCCTAGGCCAAACGACCATAAATGTACATCTAAGGGAAACACACCCATGGGATAACCCTTAATCATATAAAACAACCTAAAACATGGTTTGAATCACTTAACCAATAAACTATAAAATAATATGAAATAAAAAAGGATAGTTATTGATCATGGAGACAACCAAAAAAGGGTGGATGACACTTAGACATATATAATCAACATTAAAATTAACAAAAATCATGAGACCACCTACGTCGTGGTTGTATGTCTCTCTGCATCTATCTTCGACCTCTAATTTGACCTAGAATAAAGTTTATATACAAAACAAGAATATATTCTCAATTCATGACAACAATTTTGAGAGAATAAATCATGAATAAATAATCAACGTGAATCAATAACTCACCGAGGGGATTCCAACACATCTGACGGTGTTCAAATAGGAGTTCTAACGATGGATCAGGAGAAAAAATGCCATTAGGTACTGGTGTTTGTGATACCCAGGTGAGGGGTTCTTTCTTTCTGAATAAAATATGGATACTACTTGTTTTAGCCAAAAACAAATATTGTACACATCGTGTACATGAAAATAAAATTCATGTATATGAAATATATTCTTTCCATATGACTTCCTTTTCTATGTCACAAATGAGTGATGTCGACATCCTTACACGACATGTATTGGGATTAAACAATGTGTAACCCCGAGTCACATTGCGCAATAGTCTTATAGCCCGTACTTGGCACGATTTCCTCCTATTTCTCAAGTTCATCCCGAAAAGAAAAGATCCAGACCATAAATGATTAACTGTGTTCTTACATATTAAATATATGAGGATACATGTTTATGAACCCAATTCACTTATACTGATAGATGATGAAATTTGGTAGGCTCATAGGACAATTTGTTTGTATAATAGCCCCAACCCTAGATGTTTGGAGTAGGTTCTTTATTTTATTACATTGTCATGATTTCATGGAATCATCTCACAGGGGACCAGTCAATTTAGTATTTTTGAAAAAACATTTTTCATTCATTATAACCATATTACAATGTAAATATAAAAAAATGCATAATAAAATTAAAAACTATGAATTCTTGACACCCATTCAATGGATTCCTCTTCATATACAAGGCAATGAGAACATGATAAGAGTGTTATAAAATTATCAGTAAGGTTAATTACATAGGATGATATCATTAATCAACAAGAATAATAAAAATTTAAGTGTAGTTCACTAAACACACATTCCATATAAATATTTGGATAATGCATAATCAATTTTATAGGGTAAATAACTGAAACACTCACCATTTAGTCAATAAAATTAGAATGAAATGCATCAATATATATTTTTTTATGTCATAATATCATGGATAAAAATAATAATAAATAAATTCTCAATAATGTAAATGCCTAATTATTCGAATCCATTTTTTCCATGTAAATGGTACCTTTACTGTCATTTCCTTTCACTGGACAATTTATCATACCCAATAAAAACCCATCAAATTTTTCCAACTAGTTCATATCATGAGACTACCAATGCATTTAGGGGGTCACTTTAAATATTACCTAACCTATGTCGTATCATTCTAAATCATTCCTAATATATCTAATAAATGACTTAATTCATAATCAATGTTTCTAATATAGTATTTGTATTTGACAAATGATACTAATTTATCAATATTTCCATAGTCAATCAAACAACATTCAATGTAGACACCATTTGTAAATATGGTATATGGGTTAGGAAAAAATCATATATATAACAAAATAATTTGGATATTTGAGAGTAATTTAATTTCTAATTAAAAGGATTATAAGAAATTGATTATTTTATGGAAAAGTTTTCAATTTCTCAAGAAGCGAGATTGAAAAATAGTTTTTACCATTTTATAATTTTCAAGTAAAATCCATTAGATGAAATAATTAAAATTGAACCATAAAATACCATGAATACTAAATTATTTATGACATATCATGTCAAAAGGCCATAACATACACCACATGAAATTTTATTGGTGCAAAATAACAATTAGGTCTCAATGGAATGTAAATTTAGATGAAATATATTACCTTGAGTCTAAATTCTCTAATGTGTCTTTATATTTCTAAATAGAAAAATTGTGTTAATTATTTAATATATTTAGAGAATTTTTTATGTTTAATATATTTTTTATTTAACCTATTAATTATTAAAATTTATTTTCTTAATACTTTTTTTATGTCGGATTTTTTTGACCATCTTCTGTTTATGTGTCAAAAATGACTTTGGTAGGCCGAATATGGTCAAAGGGTTCATTAAATAGAGTTATAGAGAATAATAATAATGAAATAATTATAATATTTATACATAATTTTTACTTTTAAAACAAATCATGGAATATGGTTATGAAAAATGAACTAACGTTATGATCGTGGATACGATAGGTCGTACGTACGTATGTGTAACGTTTCAATTATTCAATGATCATTATATAATGATACTAAGTAACATTTATGATTCCAAATTGATTATTATATCATAAATGAAATATTATTTAATTATATGTAAATTTAAATATAATTATTTTAATTCAAATGGAATCACGTTGCTTTTGGGAGGCGGTAGTCCACACGTCCACAAACAACATTATCATGTTTTTTAGTGTCTGAACGGGTAATATAAAAAATTATGAATTATATTAATAGAATGGTAATTAGATCATTAATATATTAATTATGAAATAAATATCATATATATTCATTAAAAAAATTTATTATATTCCATTTAAAGAATGAACTAATCACATTGCTTTAGGAGGTTGCAGTCCACACATCCTCAAACGATGTTATCATATTCCCAAAAAATGGAAAGAATTAAGTTATGTGTTATATAAAAATTACAAAAGAATAATGAAATTATAAATAACATAAATATTTTAATAGAGTATAAACTGATCATTATTTCCGACCATTAATTGTGGTAATGAAAGAAATAATGGCATCAGTTCGGGAGGCTATAGTCATCCGTACACATGAACGATGATTGTGTATCCCATTTGATGGATGTGTGTGTGAGTGTAGGTCGTATCATTGAAATAAAAAACTCAATATATATAATATAATTAATTTATTATATAATGAATATATAAAATTAATTTTATGGAGGGAGAAATAAATAATTAAAAACTTGTAATTGAAGAATGTTTCATCATTTTCTGGTAACTCCTTAATGTTAATACCAAAAATAAAATCATGGATTAATTTATTCCCAAATTTAGGAAAATATTATGATAGAAGGGATGTTTTCTATATATTTAGGATTTGTCTGGAGTATCAAGTGGTCTTATGTGGTGTGAATATCTGATGGGGGGTGACTTACCTTTTATGGTGGAGGAGTGACATTCATATAGATATAAAAAGGTAAACACTATTGGTAGGTCTCCATTAGATCATGTGCCTCAAATAATAAACCAAATTACATAAATTGGTGGATATGTTCTAAATATGGTCATAAAATAGGTTTACAAATATTTCTATTTCATTTTGGCTTTTATGTTTAATGTTTATTCCCTTGTAAAGCTAATTTTTCTCTCAATAGCTATAATTAATTTTAATTTATTTCAGTAAATATTTTTGGTCAAAAACTATTTTGAAATTACTAGAAATTATAAATTATTATTTTTAAAAATATTAAATCCATTTTAAAAAATTTCAATCACCTAAGGGGCTAAAATTAATTTAAAATTAATCTTGTATGCGAGATAAGAAAGTAGGTTTTTTAAAGTGAAGATGTTCAAAAATTCACTTTGTTATTATATATAAATTCAATATAAAATTGATAATAATGAACAAAATTGGAATAATTTATATATATATAATTTAACTATTTTTACTATATAAAAAATTAAAAATTTAATTTAACTATTTAAATAAGTTAGATAAAAAGGCTATTTTCAATTAAATTTCTGTATATTTCACGATCCATGAATGATTGAAAATTATCAAAAAAATACCAAAAAAATCAACACTGAATTATTTTGAAGATTTAATTTCAATAATTAAGTTTATTTTGACAAATAAATTTTATAAATGTTTAAAAATTTATAATCAAAATATGTGTTCCATGAAAAGGTGGAAAAACTACCATTTGAAAAATATAGTTTTTAATCATAAAATTTGATTTTTTTATATTAGGAATATAAAATATATACGATGAATTTCCAAACTAGTTTATTGAATATATAATATCTATATTTAATTATATAATTCACTATTTTTAATTAATTTAATTTATTTAGATAAAATTCTTTTCTAATCATAAAAATAGTTTTTTTCTAAAATCATTTACTATATATTCATTTCAAATTAATTGGTTAAAAATTAGTTTAAAAATAAATTTTCATATGTTTTTTAATCCTATTTATAAATTATAATTTAACATATAGGAGATAATTGTCATTTTACATAAATATATTAATAGTATTCGGTAAAATATGGTTTTGTGTGTAACAAAAACATCGAAAGAAGTCATTTTTGTGTGTAAATCAATATGGACTTGGTGTTTTGTGAAGATAAATATAAACATTATGTTGCATGTATTGCAATATTTTTTTAATGTTGTGCTTAGTGTAAGTGTAACTAGTTGTTTCATATAAATCAAGAATGTAAAAAAAATAAATTTATTTTAAAAGGAAAAAATTGTAACGTCTTGGGGTGTTACATTCTCCCCGCCTTAAATAAAAATTTACCTTGAAATTATAACATGATAATCATAATTGATGGTTTTCAATTGGAAAATACTATTATTTAAAAACCCACGTCCAAAAGGCTTAATGAAACATCATATTAATAATAGTGAAAGGAAAGTATAAAAGTAATCTAGAATAATCAGATTACTAGGTTCCATATAAGATAACATAGTTGGGTAATGAAAACAAGGACATGGAAGAGAAAACTAACACTCAAATACCAAGTGATATAAATGGGGAGCATGTTCATGAGCATTTTGTTGAAAACAAATCCATAAACCAGTGCTGTAAAAAAGGGCACTAATATCATCAAATGTGATGATAAAAGGACAATATTTTATTTCATGTCCATTTTCCTATAGATTAGAAATTAGTTCACTTCTAATAATGTTAGGAAATATACTTAGTTGATCCATTTCAATTTCATAAGAACAATTTTATAATTTGGTTGTGCCTTTGAACTATTTATACTTCACTTCCTAGCATATGTTGTATCATATGGGGTAGTAGTACAGTAATCATTAGAACATCATAAAAAGAACAAAAAAAAACCATTTCATAAATGGATAACATTTCTCAAAGATTATTATCCAATAGATTAGATGTAATGTCACTAAATTTAAAAAATGAAAAGATCATTAGTGTTAACATAACATGATGTATATCTTTAATCATCACATACCAAAAATTTTAACACATTCATCATATATTCTATTGAAACATGGTAATAACCAAAATTTACATATATCATTATTGAAAATATGCATTCTCCCATAAATAACTTTATAAACTTATTTGTGAAAAAATACTTAATATTTTCCAAGGGACTCATCACATATCCAAATTACATCTTCCAAATAAATAAATTATCCAAAAAACATTATCTTAACATTATTAGATTTGTAAGGGTTATCTTTCTCTCAATATTTTTTTTCAATGAAGATAATGTTTCCATAGATTCCTTTATAATAATCATTGGTACTATTCGACACACTCTTTCAAATCCTTAATAAAGAAGTACTGTAATACAATCCTTATAAGTCCATAATGCTTATAACTAGGATATCATCAATAAAATTCTTTTACAACATTAATAAATGATCAAAATACATAATCAAATTAATCTTTCTGCTACATATATATTAATATAATACGATGGATAATTTTCTATTGGATTAATCTATGGTATATTCCCTTGATGATTGGGGAATTTGGGTAAAAAATTCCACATTTCCCTATAGTTCAATAACTATACATCATTGATATTTTTCTTCCCCTTGCATTAATTTTAATTGTGACCCTTATCACCGTAATTATATAAAATTCCCATTACCTTCAATCATGTATGAGGGTGTTTCATTCTGTATTTATCACGTGTGGGAAAATCCTTCATTCCCATCTTCCATTTATACATCATTTGTTCTATATTTATCTTATTTTGTCTCTTCCCATTGAATCCATTGGAATTGGAGAATTACTTCTATTTATTAACATCACATAATTGTATTTTATAGTGCGAAGAAACATTTTTATTAACCATTTCCATTTGGATAATTTCATTAGGACCTAAAAATAAATGGCCAATCATTCATTCCATGTTGTGTGAGAAATATATACAACAGGTTTCTAGGATTTTAAATGTATAATCATACTCAGTAACACTTTCTGGTACCTTTTTCTTTAAGCTAAAAAAATTTATCTTTATTTAAATTTGTTCCTCATGATGGAAATATTTTTCAAAAAATGTATCCGTATATGATTTCCACTCAATGAGTTCTATCTCCTCTTCATCCCTAGTATTCTAGATCCATAACCACAATTGGTCGACATCATATTTCATACAATACTAAATAAGTGTAACCTTTTCCTTTCAACCACATATTAATGCCACGAATATCTTCTCCAAAGACTTAATCCATTGATTTTCTATAATTGTATTAGTAGTAAAACTAAATTATGGGGATAAATATTCTTATAATGTGACTCAACATAGGAGAATATCATTTTGGAATATGTTTCACCATATGGAAAAGGTTATGTGTCATAAACTAATTAATATTCTATAATATATCCAGAACATTTTTAGTTCTATGAGCAGATATATCAGATTTCATTGTGGGGAAACCTCTACAATTTCCATGAGTATTTATAACTTTCTTCCTCTCATGTTTTTTCTATAAAAAATCGAACACACTATATTATATTCGGGAACTATGAAACAAAATTTATAATATTAAAACTAGTGAGATACATATCGTAATTTAAAAAATTCATTCATAGATAATATTGTAGTCCTATAAAATTATTATTTAGGATATTATTCTATACATATCTTAAATGTATATCATAGTATTATGATACCTAATATATTTTTTCATAAATCTAGTTTCATAGGTCTCTAATAGACATCCTTTGAACCAAATATAACAACCTGACCCCCAAAGTAATGACCCAATACCTTAATTTATTAAATTAAAAATATTACAAGAAAAAATATCATGAAGGACCAATCATTTTAGTTGATTTGGAAAACTTGATTACATACGTGATACCCATATTCAATTGGGAATGAAAATAAATCATATTATAATTAATAGATTAGCATTCATGAAACACTTTCAAAGGATTCATCTTCATAACATGGGGAAAGGAAAAATAATAATGGTGAGCTCAAATGATAAATAATGGTGTGTACAATGTAATATAACATTAATCAACAAGAATAATCAAAATTGAATGGTATATAACAGAACACACATGCAACATAAATATATGGAAAAGGCATAATTAATATGGCATGGTAAATAACTGAAACATATCCAATTTTATAAATAAAATGAGAATGAAATGCATCTATATGTAATGTTAGAGATTAAATATAATGGATAATAAAAATTATAACTGAATTCTCAATAAATTTAATTCATAATTATTGTATGACATGCTTCTCAGGTATATGGTACCTTTAATATCAATTCATTTCACAAGACAATTTAGCATATCTGTTAGAAACCCATAATATTTTTCCAAATGATTCATCTTATGAGACTACTGATGTATAAATGGTATTACATTAAATGGATCCCAACCAGAGTTGTACTAGTAAAAATAATTCATCAAATATTGAATAAATTATTTAATTAAAAAAATGTACCATATCGAATATGCATATTGATTAAAGGATACAAATTTAACAATATTTCCATTGTAAATAAAATAAAATTCAATGTCGACACCATCTATAAAAATGGAATAGGTTTTAAGAAATAATCATAACCAATATAAAATAATATGGGTATTTATGAGGAAATTAGTTTCCAATTAAATGGTTTAAAATAATGTGTTTTGATAAGATAATGTTAATCATCGAAAAAGAAAGGGATATTCCATTATAATTTTTTACGTTTTTTAAGTTTAAAAAATAACAGTTGATGAAATAATTAAAATTAAAACATAAATTACTATAATTAATAAATTATTCATGATATCACATATCAATTTGGAATTATATACACCACATAAAATTATATTGGTTCATTAAAACAATAATGTCCACTGGATTGTAAATTGATATGAAATCCCTTATCTTGAGTCCCACTTATCATGTGTGTTTTTATATTTATGAACAATAGAATACTGTTAATTATTTAATTTCTTGGTAAAATATGTAATATTTATTATTTTACTTATTTCACCTATTAATATGTAATACAATTTTTTAATCAATTATGTTTAAGTTAGATGTTTTGACTATATTTGGTTTATGTGTCAAAAATGAATTTGGTAAGTCAACTGTAGTCATAGGGGTCAATATGTAAAAATATATTGAATAATAATAATAACATAATTACCATATTTATACATTATTTATTCTATTATAACCAATAATGGAATATGGTTATGAATAATGAACTAACATTGTGATCATGGAGATGGTAGGTCATACATACCAGTGAGTAACATTTCAATTTACCAATGATCATTATAGCAAGATGGTAAGTAAAATTTATCTTTGTATAATGATAATTACATATTAAGTAGCATACTATTTAATAATATATAGTTTCATATAAAATTAATGTGATGCAAAATGATTCACATTGCTTCTTGGAGGCGGTAGTCCACACATTCATGAACAACGTTATCACTTTTTCATTGTGTGAAAGGGTTATAAAGAAACAGATATATTATATTTATGAAATATAATTTTGTCTTGAATATAATAAATGTTTTATTAATATAATATATATTAATTAAACCCATCATTAATACATTCCATTTAATGAGTGAATGAATAACATTTCTTTGATAAGGCAGTAGTCCACACAACGACAAACGATGTTATCGATAGTCCACCGTACACTCAAATAATGGTTTTGAATCCCATTTGATGGAAGTTTGTGTTAGTGTAGTTAACACACATTACATATAAAAATATCATTATAATTCAGACAATTAGGTTATTATATATGAAATATATAAGAATAATTTAAAATAAGGAGAAATAAATTATTCAAAATACCCATTTAAGAACATTACCTATTTTCAAGTAACTTCTTTTGGATTATATGAAAAGATATCATTGATTTGATTTATTCCCAATATGATGATTCTAGGTTTAGGGGAGGTGTTTTTTAGAGTTATTTTTAATTTTATGGATTATCAAAATGGATTTAGATGTGTGAATATGTGAGGAAGTGAGTGCCCTTTTATAATCTAGGAGGAGTTGAATTCTTATAAACATAAAAAGGTAAGCACTAGTGGGAGGTATACAATACATAATTTTCCTAAAATAATAAACATAATTAGATAAAATATATTATATGGTCTAAATAGGGATATAAAATGTGATTTGGACTTGTTTCTAGGTTATTCTGTCCATTATGATTATGGTTTAGTACTTTGTTAAGCTAGTTTTACTCGTAATTGAGATAAATAAATTTAATTACTTTCACTAATATTTTTTCCAAAAAATAAGTTTACCATATTGTAAATTTTAAATTAAACTTATTACAAAATAATTAAACCATTATTCTATATTCCATTTAAAAAATTGTCAAAATTTATTTTTAAATTAATCCTGAAGGAGGAACGAGAATGATGGGTTTTAAAGTGAAAATGTTCAAAAGTTCACTGAGCTATTATATCTAAATTGAATATAAAAATTATTAAAATATCATAAATTTCACTAATAGATATTAAATTTAACTATTATATATTTAAAAAAATTATAAATATAATTTATCAATATATATTAGTTAAAATAAGTCACATTTTAATTAAAATTCAGTATTTTTCACTATTCATCAATGAATGAAACATCTAAGAAAAATACCAAAAATTCAACATCAAATAATTTTGATTTTATGATTTCAAAAATTATGTTTATTTTAAAAAATAATGTATATAAAATTATCAGATATTAGATTTACAATAAGTGCACCATTAAAAGGAGAAAATATCTCTTTAAAAAAATATAGTTTTTAAGGTTAAAATAGGATTTATTCATATATTATGACTATAAAATATATTTGGGTTATGTAAAAAATTTAATATTTAATATATTACATATATATTTCATTAGTATCAATTATTATTAGTAATTAATTTAATTTATTATGATTAAATCACTTTGAGAGCATAAAAAATGTTTTTTTATAAAAACATTTTCTTTGTATTCATTTGGTTTTTATATTCTTCTATATTTAATTAATACCCAATTAATTGTACCAGATAATCTGATAAGTTATTAAATACTATTTCTAAAAACTAATTTAACATCTAGGAGATATTTTTTATTTTAAATAAAAATATTAATAGTGTTCGGTAAAATATGGTCTTGCGTGTAACACAATCTATTAAAGAATGTATTTATTACATGTAACACAATCAGACATCAATGTTCCATGTTGATAAATACAATCATTATGTTATTTGTAATTTAATATAATATCATTATCTCATGTATTTTAATCATAAATTAGTTTTTTATATAATGAAAGTTAGAAATAAAATTAAATTTATTCAAAAAGGAAAACATTGTTAAGACATAGGGTTTTACATTATACCCACCTAAAATAAATTATGTCACATCTACTCAAACATGATCTTGGAAATCGAGGGTTTTCAATTTTAAAAAACTGATGTAGAAAAACCAAAATAAAATAGGATTTATAAAATGTCCTCTTAATAATAATTAATGTTGGTATAATGTTCATCTAAAATAATCACATAACTAGGTTTCCAGATAGGAGAACATAGAGGGATATGAAAACATGGACATGTAAGGAAAAAATAACACTCAAATATTGATGGAGACAACTATAGAAAATGTTTAGGACAATTTCATTGACCACAATTCCATTAACCAGTTCTGTGAAAAGAAAGGTCATTGATATCATCGAATGTGAGGATAATAGGAGATCATTTTTTTCAATTAATTTGTTAATATAATTGAGGAATTGTTTAAATATATATGAGTATTATGAAATATAGTTACATGATAGATTTTTATTTCATAAGGAAACACTATCCTTTGGTTATCCCTTTGAACTATTCCTATTTCATTTCTAAGAAATAGTTGTATCATAATGTGAATTAGTAGATAAATATGTATAGAAACATGAAAATGTAAAAAAAAATAATTTTGTAAATGGTTAACATTTCCAAAAATATTATGTCATACGGTTTAGAAATAAGGTCACTGAATTTCCAAAAAAAGACTCATCATTTTGTTTAATCAATATAATGTATCTCTTTAATCACCACATACAGAATATGTGAACACCTTCATCACGTTTTCTCTTGAAACATGGTAAAATCCTAAATTACAATATCGAATTATTGAAAAAATGAATGATTTATTATTAATAAAGAAAAACACAAGTTATTAGATAAATTAATTTAATTCAAATGTATTTTAAACTCCATCAATGATATTATGAACCACATTATTGAAAAATTATTAATCTATTTCATAGTGGTAAGAAATTATCCAAAGTACTTCATCCAAATCAATCATTTATCCAAAAAACTCTATCTCGACATCAGAAAAATAGTAATGGTTATATTTCCCTAAATATTGTGTTTTACAAGAAGAAAAACATTCCACTGAATCATTTTTTGTATTAATCGGTACCATACAACACATGCTTTCAAATCCATAATGAATAATTACTACAATACAATATTTATAGATTCCTTAAAAATTACTAGAAGTATATCATAGATAAAGTAATTTTAAATCATTACTCACAAATCCAAATTCAAAAGAACATTAATCATTCCACTTCATCTATATCAATAATATAATCTTGACCTTAATCCATTTTATTTTTCAATAATATATTACCTTAACGATTTGGACATTTGTGTGATTAATACCCCACTTATCTATTTTTTATTCACTATATATATTTTAAGTGTTTCTTCACCTTGTATTATTTAGCTTGGTAACCCATATCTACAAACTTATAAAAAACTCATGTTCCCTTAATTTAAGTGCCAAGATGTTTATTTCCATTGTTATCACTTTTTGGGAATAATATTATTTCCCATATTCCCTTCTTCAATATTTTTTTATTTCATAATATTCTTTTCAGTCTTCCCTTTGTAGCCATATGAATTCCATAATTATTTCTCTGTATTTATAGCACATAAATCTATTTCAGCATATGTATAAACATTTTGAGAAAATAGTTCCCTTTGGAGATGTGGATTAATAACTTCTAAGGAATGTTTAATATTTCATTTTGTGTTGTTTATGAAATATATATAATATGATGATTTCCTTGAAAAGGTAAACTCATACTCAAGAACACGTTATTCTTCCATTTTTTTAAATCTTAGTATGTTTTCCACATTTCAGTTTGATCATCATGGTAAATATATCTCAAAAAATTTATCATTAAATTCCTTCTATTCCTTTGGTTCTATCTCCTCTTCCTCCCTAGTAATCTGGATCAACAACCACCATTGATGACAATATTTTTTGAGATAATACACTATAAGTGTAACAATTTCCTCTTCGCCGCATCTCAACATTATAAATATCTTCTCCAAAGTCATAATCCCTTGATCAGATATAATTGGATTAGTAATCCCAGTAAAGGATGGTTTCCATTATTGTAAAATATATCCAACTTAAGAGATTTTTATTGTGAAATATGTAACCTTTTATGGGAAAGTTAATGAGTAATAAATAGATTACTTTTTCCTAATATATCAATAACTTTCTTAGTCACAATACCAGTTATGTTAGATTTATATGCATGGAAAAATCTACCTTTTCTATTAGTATTAATATGTTTCTTCCTCCCTAGATCTATGTCAAAATAATTTCATATACTAGATTATATCCCAACACAATGATATATAATTTACAATCCCAAAACATGTGATATACTTAAGATAAATTAAAAAAATTATTTATATATAATCATTTAATAAAAAAATGTATCTTTGGAATATTATTATATACTTATCTTCAATTTCTATCATAGGGTTATGTTCCTTAATCTATGTTTCCAGAATCTACTTTCAAGGGATCATACAAAAATTACTTTTATAACAACTCTATCGCACTGACCAAAGAATCCCAGATTCAGTGCCTTACTTTTTAACATTTTCATGATTACAATGAATTAAATATTGAAGGACTAATCCACATAGATGTTTTGGAAAACCATATTACATACATGATATTCATATTACATTATGAAAATAAAATAAATCATAATAAAATTAAAATATCACCATTCTTGAAACTCATCCAATGGATTCCTCTTTATAACCTAGGGAACAAAAACATAATAACAGTGAGATAAAATGATCAGTAATGGTATGCACAAAAAATATTAAATTAATCAATATGAATAATCAAAATGGAAAGGGATATAACTGAACAAACGTGCTGTATAAATATCTAGATATGGAATAATCAATATGGTCAGGTAAATAACTAAAGTATAATACATTTGATCAATAAAGTGATAATGATATGAATCCATAGATAATTTAGATGAAAAAAATATAATGTGTAATAACAATAGAAACTGAATTCTCAAAAATAGAAGTGATTAATTATATGGAACCATGTTTCCCAGTATCATGGTACCTTTACTGTCAAGACCTTTCACACGAAGGTTTGGAATATTGCGGGTAAATCCCATCTAATTTGGCCAAATAATTTTTTTCATAAGAAAAATGATGCATCAACAGAATTACATTAAATAGTCCCTAAACCATATTGTAACTATCCAAATAATTCATCATATATTGAATAATCAATTATATTTATAAATAATGTTCCTTATTGAATATCCATTTTGATAAAGGATTTGGATTTATCAATATTTCCCCATTTAGTGAAATAACATTCAATTTAGAAACCACTTATAAAAATTTTATATAGTTTAGAAAATAATCATATTGATTGAAAAATAAATTTTATATTTAATAATATTTCAATTTCCAATGAAAATTATTACAATAATGTGATTTTTTAAGAGAAATGTAACAATAACAAAAGAAAGTAATATTGCACAATAATTTCTACCATTAGGTAAATTTCATGTAAAATCCCATTGGATAAAATATTCAAATAGAAACATAAAATTTCATGAAGAATAAATAATTCCTTATATTACATGTCATAGGGGTAGTATATACACTATATAACATTAGATTGTTGCATAATAACAATTAAATCTCAATGTAACGTATATTGAGACAAAATCTCTTACTTTGAGTCGAAATTGTCACATATATCTTTATATTCTTGAATAATAAACAAATTATAATTATTTAATTTCATTTTAATCAATTTAAAATTTATTATTTCTTTAATTTATTATATTAAAAAGTTATATAGAATTTCTTAATCAATTATGTGTAAGTTGGATGTTGTGACCATGTTCGGTTTATGTGATAAAAACGAAATTGGTTGGTCGACTATAGACAATAGAACCTTTAATTAAGAATATACTGAATAATAATCATGAAATAATTATCATTTTTATAAATCATTTAAAATATTAAAATTAATTATGGAATATGGTTATGAAATTTGAACTAACAGTACAATCATGGAGACTGTAGTTCGTACTTATGCATGTGTAACGTTTTCATTTTTCAGTGATCATTACGGAAATTTTCTAAGTAAAATTTATATTTCCAGAGTTATTTTTATATATTATAGATCATATTATTTAATCATATTTAATTTTATGTAGAAATATTGTGATAAGAAAGGTATCACATCACTTCATGGAGATGATAGTCCACATATCCACGAACAAAGTTATCACTTTTTTAATGTGTGAAAGCTTAATAAGCTATATGATATATTATATAACTATATTGAAAATTATTCAATTAATATAATAATGGTGTTTTTATATAATATATATATATGTATTAATCCCAACATTAATACATTCCATTTAAATAATGAATGAATCATATAACTTTAAGGAGGTAGTAGTCCACACGTACGCAAATGATGTTATTGTATTTCCATAAAATGGAAATCATGAAGGTTTGTGTTATTTAATAAATAAATAAGAATAAATAAATAAAAAATACCAAATAGATGATATATACTATTTAAATTAATCATTATTCCCAACCATGAACGGTATTAATGGAAGAACAAACAACATCCGTTTGTGAGGCGGTAGTCTGTCGTACACACAGACAATGATTGTGTCTCTCATTTGATTGAAGTGTGTGTGGGATTGGGAAATACACTAGAAATATCCACACATAAATATATATAATATAATAATTTAATTATTTATTAATGATATATGTTGAATTTAATGTAGTGATATAGAAATAATTCAAAAGAACTTCTTGAAAAACGTTTCCTCAATCAGGTAACTCCTTTTGGAATATACCATAAGATTTCTATGGTTTTCTTTTTCCCCAAATTGATGATTATAGGATGAGTGTATGGATTGTGGGAAGATATTTGAGTAGGTTTTGTATTATAAAAATGAATTTATAGTTGTGAATAAGTGATGGGGGTGAGTTCACATTTATATTGCATGAGGAGTATCATTCTTGTAAATATTACAAGGTAAAAACTATTGGGAGTTCTCTCTCAAATAATGTGCCTAAATTAACAAAAAAAATATATATAAAAGTGAGTATATGGAAACAATATATCCATTTAAGGTGTTATGGACATGTTTTTTTGGCCATTTTGGACTTTATGTTTACAGTTTAGTCCCCTAATAATCTAGTTGTTCTCTCAATCTCCATAATTACTTTTAATTTTGTTCACTAATATTTTTAGTACAAAAATAATTTAACATTTATATGAATGTTAAATGAATTTTTTTATAAATGTGGAATTTATTTTTAAAATTTTCTTAAATAGTTGTGATTGAAATTAATTTAATATTAATCTCACATGAGGGACCAGAAAACATGTTTTTTATGTGGAAATGATCACAAGTTCACTATGTTATTATATATATATATTCAATATAAAAATAATTTCATTGAACTAAATTGGATTAATAGATTTATAATTGAACTATTTTTACTATAAAAATTTATTCAAAATATAATCTACCTATATAAATTTGATAGAAAAAATGTTAATTTTTAATAAAAAATTGATATTTTTCCCTATTCATCAAAAATTAAAAATTCTGAATAAAATACCAAAAATTCAACCTAAGTTAATATTGAAATTATGATTTTAAAAATGAAGTTTATTAAAAATAATAATTTTATTAAGTTATTTGGAAATTTATATTTAAAATAAGTGTTCCATTATGAAGTTGAAAAAATGCCTTTCGAAAAATATATCATTGTAATCATAAAATTAGATTAATTATAATATTAGGAATATACAAACTATTGGATGAATATTAAATTTTATTTATTGAATATATAATATATAGTTTTAATTAATAGAATTCACTATTATTAATTAATTTAATTCATTAAGATAAAACACCTTAGTGAGCATAAGAATAATTTTTTTATAAAAAATTCCCTTCATATTAATTTGGGTTATAAATTAATTTATAATTAATTGGTACCTAAGGAATTAAACCATATTTTTTCATATCTTATTTAATACAATTTATAATTTATAATTTATGGGCTATGAGATAATTTTCATTTTAAATAATAACATTAATAGTATTTGAAAAAACATGATCTTCTCTGTAACAGAAGGCATTAAAGAAATACATTGTTTCATGTAACAAAATATTACTTCAGTATTCCATATAGAGAAAACTAGAAATTATGTTGCATGTAACCCAAGCTATGTTCAATGTGGCATAGTGTGTAATATTAATTTGGTGATGAATATAAAGAAATCTACAAAAAAATTAATTTTTTTGTAATGTCTTAGGATGCTAAATTATCTACACCTTAAATAAATTTCATTGTCGCAATTCAATCTTGATCCTGGTAACCTGAGTTTTTTAAATTTGAAAATACTATTTTTGAAAAACACCACATCGAAAAAGGGTTAATAATTCATCATATTAATAATACCGAAAGGGACATATAATTTTCATATAGAATAATCTCATAATTATGTTTCCAAATTGGAGAACATAGTTGGGAAATGAAAAAAGGGACATGGAAGATAAAAATAACACTAAAATACTAATGTATAATGATTGATAACATGTTTAAGAGATTTTTGTTCATCCAGAATCCATAAACTAGAGGTGTGAAAAAAGGTTATTGATATCATAAAATTGTTGATAATATGAAAACAATTTTTTGAAGTCCTTTTTTCATATATATGAGTAATTATTTCACACTCTAAGAAAATTAAGAAGTATACTTAGTTGATACATTTCTCTTTCATAATCACAATCATATCCATTGGTTCTGTCATTGAAAAATTTCTACTTATTTACATAGAAAATGTTGTATCATATAATGAAGTATTGAACTACTTTCTAGAACATCATCCAAAGAACTAGAAAAAACCATTTCATATATGGATATTTTCTGCAAATGATTATGATCCCACAGATTAGAAGTAAGGTCACTGAATTTAGAAAATTATCTTACCAGTCATCAATCAATGTGATGTAGCTATTTTATCTTCACAAACCAAACATGTCAAACCTTTCATCATCTTTTCTATTATAACATCGTAGTAACATAAATTAACATATAGACTTATTTAGAACATTATTTCATACATATAAATTAATTAAAACACTAGTAATTGGTCAAATTCTTTAAATCCAAAACCGTGGTAAACTCTATCAATGAAAACATAAACCACTTTTTCGAAAAATCATTAATGTGTCCCATGTTAGTCAACACATTTCCAGCATACTTAATCCAAATCATTAATTTATCCAAACATTTTTATCTCAACATTGGGAACATATTTAGGGTTATATTTCCCTAAATAATTTGTTTTCCATGAAGTCAAAATTTCCACTGAGTCATTTTTCTCAAAAATTGATTCCATTCAACATGTGATTTAAAATTATTTAAAAATAATTAATGTATTAAAATAATTATATATTACATAAAAATATGATATCATCAATAACATAATTTTACAAAATTACTCAAGGATACAAACACATAATAACATTAATTATACCACATCTTCTATATCATGAACATAAACATGACCATGAACTCTTGGATTATTCTTTGGTAGATTTCATTTACGATTGGAGAATTGGTGTGAATAATTACCTGCATCAATATAGTTGAATTGTTTTACATAATTTATTCATTTCAACACCTTTAATTATATATAAGGGTAACTCTTCACTCTACACATATAAAAAACTCACAATCTCTTTAAGAATGAACCTGAGGGTTTCATTCCACAATTTAACATGTGGGAAATTTTTCATTCCCTTTATCCCTTTATCTGTCATTTTTATGTCATACTTTTGTTTTTATGCATCCCTTTGATTCCATAGGAACTATATAATTATTTCTCATTCTTGATAAAACATAAAACTATTTCATCATATGGTAAAATATTTTGAGAAACAGTTCCCTTTAGAGACATGGCATAATCCCTAATATTAATTTGAAAATCTTGTTTTTTTTTGTTGTGTATGAAATTTTTAGCATACCTTTATAACTGTGTAATGGTAGATTCATAATCAACACCACATTATTATTCAATTATCTTTATGCTAAGGAATTTTTATTTCACTTTAATTTGTTCCCCATAAATGAAATATTTTTCAAAAATTGGATTCGTAAATTCTCTCCATACCCTGATCATTATCTCATTTTCTACACCAGTTTTATAGATCAACAGACACCATTGATCGACATCGTCTATGAGAAAATACGTTGTAAAGGAAACATTTTCTGTTTCCCTAAATCTCAAGGCCGCAAATATCTTCCCCAATGAATTAATACATTTCATAGAAATGTTCGGATAAATAGTCCACCTAATGGATAGGGTAATTTTTCATATAAAATGATCCAACATATATGAATATTGTTGTAGAACAGGTTTCCCCATTCGGGAAAGGTTATGTGTCATAACATGATTAAGCTACATGGATATGTCCATAACAAACACTGTTCCAATACTAGCTATATCAGATTTCTCAGTAGGGAAAATTCTACATTGGTCAATAGTTTTGATTTATTTATTCTGGCCATGTTCTATCTCAAAATAATGAAATATACTACATTAGATGATATAACTATGAAACATAATGTATAATCCCAAAACTAGTGAGATACTTAACATAATTTTACAAATTTATTCATAGATAATCTTGTAATCATAAACAAGGTATCTTTGAGATATTTTTTTATAATTATACTCTAATTATCTCATAGGGTTATATTACTGAATAGTTGTTTTCCTAAATCTAGTTTCAATGGTTTGTACTAAACATCCATTGATACCAATTGTAATGCCTTTATCACAGAAGACTAAATTTGGTTCCTTACATTATCATATTGGAAAAATTACAAAGAATCAAATCCCAAGGACCAAAAAGGTTAACAGTTTTGGGAAAATAGATTACATACATGATACCCATATTACATTGGTAATGGAATATATATCAAAATAAATTTAAAATAGGAACATTCATGATACTCATTGAAAGGATTCCACTTCCTAACATTGGGAATGTAGACATAATAAATTTGAGCTCAAATGATCATTAGGGTAATGTACAATAGAATCATACATGAATCAATCTGAATAATCAAAATGGAAAATTAAGCAATTGAACAAACATGACACATAAATATATGGATAAGTAATAATCAATATAGAAAAGTAATTAACAAAATCACATTTTATTTAACCAATAATCTAAAAATAAAATTCATCCATAGATAATGTCAAGGAAAAAAATCTCATGGTTAGTAATTATAATAAGTGAATTATAAATAAATGAAATAATTAATTATTGGAGTTCATTTTTCCCATGTATGTGGTACATTTACCATCAATAACTTTCACAATAAGTTTTAGCATAATAGATACAAACTCTTCTGATTGGGACAACTGATTAGCCTCATGAGACTACAAATAAATGAGGCTGTTTACATTAAAAAATCATAAAAATGTTACATACCAGTTCAATAAATTCTTAATATATCAAATAAATGATTTAATTGATAAATAATGTACCTTATTGAGGTTCCATATTGAGTGAAAGATGCAGATTTATCAACATTTATCTAGTTAAACAAATAACGTTCAAAGTGGTCACCATTTGTTAAAATGTTATATAGTTTAGTATATAATCATATGCATTACAAAATAATATGTATTTTTAAGAGGAATATAATTTCAAATGAAAATTATTGCAATAAATTTATTGTATTAAGATAAAGTTATCATTCATAAAAGAATGTTATATTGAACAATAATTATTACCATTTAGAAATTTTCATGTAAAATATCATTGGATGAAATAATTCAAATTGAAACATACAATACTATGAATAATATTGTATTCATTATGTTACATTTAAATGTTTTATAATATATACCACATAAAATTTTATTGGTAGATAATAACAATTAAGTCTCAATGGAATTTAAATTAAGAAGAAACCACGTACCTTGATTCTGACATGTCATGTATTCTATAATATTACCGAGTAATAAACTTACGTTAATTATTTAATTAAATTTGAAAATTATTTATGTTTATTATTTATTTTATTTCACCAATTAATAAGTTATATACAATTTATTAATAAATTTAGTTTCGGTTGGATGTTTTGATGTTATTCATTTGTTGTGTCAAAAACCACTTTCATTGGTCGACTATGATCAAAGTGGTCATTAATAAAACATTTCCAGATTAGTAATTATGAAATAATTATAATAATAAAATATAATTTATACTCTTAGAACATATATTGATACATGGCTATGAAAAATTATTAAATATTACGATCATAGAGATGGTAGGTTGTACATTTTCATGAGTAACATTTCTATTTTTCAATGATTAATGTGGAAAGATGGTATGAAAAATTTTTCTTCAAAAACATATAATTATATCATAAATAACATTTTATTTAATAATATATACACTTATATAGAATTATTTTCTTGAAAAAATAATCACATCTCTTCAAGAGGCGATGGACCACAAGTCCAAAAATATCGTTATCACTTTTTTATACTATGAAAGGGTAGTGATGAAAATGATATATTATATTACTAGAAATGTAATTATTTTATTAATATAAAAAATATTTTATTTATAACATATATATCCATTAAAATTTTCATAAATACATTCCATTTAAGGAATTAAAGAATCACATCAATTAGAGGTGGCAGTAGTCCACACATCCACAAAAAATTTTATCGTATTCCTAAAAAATGGAAATCATGAAGTTATGTGTTTTATAAAAATTGCATAATTATAAATGAATTATATATTCCATATATATAATATATAATCATTAAATCCATCATTATTCCCAACCATGAATTTTGGTAATGGAATAATGAACAATATTGGTTCACATGGTGGCAATCTATTGTACAGACTAACGATGATTGTGTATCTCATTTGATGGAAGTGAGTGTGAGTGTAGGTCAAAAAATTATCATAAAAATGTATAAATGTATTTAATATAATTATTTTTTTATATAATCAATTTATATGAGTTATTGAATGTAGGGAGAATTAAATAATTCAAAAATTACTCGTTCATGAATGTTACCTCTTTTTTGAGTAACTACTTTTGTTTTATACCAAAAGACTTCATTGGTTTAATTTTTTTTAACAATTGATGATTATGGGATTAGGGGAGGGATATTAGGGAGATATTTAGTCATGTGTATGATGATACAACGTTTTTTCTTATATTATTGAATAAGCTAGTGGTGGTGAGTTCCCATTTATAATGGAGGAGGAGTGACATTATTATAAATATAAAAAGAAAAACTCTATTGGGAGGTCTTCTATACACCATGCTCCTCTAATAATGAATCAAATTAAATAAAAAGGATTATATTATTTAAATATATATATAAAATAAGTTTTATAAATGTTTATAGGTCATTTTGGATTTTGAGTTTATGGATTAGACCATTGTTAAGCTAGTTTTTCTCTTAATCTCTCTAATTAATATTAATTGAATACATTATTTTTTTTGTCAAAAGAAATATGAACGTAATAGAAATTATTAATTAAAATGATTCAAAATATGGAATCCAGTTTTCTAAATTATAATCACGTAATTAGAAGAAATTAATGGAAAATTAATCCCATATTCTATACGAGAACGAGGTTTTTTGAAAGTAAAAATGTTCAAAATTTACTATGTTATTTTGTATAAATTCAATATAAAAAATTTTCAATTTACCTAAATTTTATTAATTGATGTAAAATTTAAATATAGTTACATTAAAACAAATTTAATGTATAATTATCTAAAAAATTAGTTAGATGAATAATCATTTTTAAATTAATATTAAGTATTTTTAAATATTAATCATAAATTAAAAATTCTCAGAAAAAATAATAAAAATTCACCCTTTGAAATTTATAATATTACTCTTTATAAAATGGAGTTTATTTATACAATTAATGTTTTTTTAATTTTAAAATTTTATATTTAAAACAAGTACATCATTAAATGGTGGAAGAACTACATTTAGAAAAATAATGATTTTTTACCATGCAATAGAATTTGTTCTTATATTATGACTATCATCCCTATTGGATGAATGTAAAATATATTTCACTGAATATATAATATTTATATTTCATTAATATTATTCACTATTAGTAATTAATATAATTTTTTAAGTTAAATCTCGTTTGTGAGCATAATTTTATTTATAAAAATATTTCTTTTATATTCATTTAGTTTTAATATTTATTTATAATTAATTGGTATATAATGAATTAAATCATATATTTTCATAATATATTTAATCATATTTATAACTATTTATTTAATTTCTATAATTTATTTTCCATTTTAATAAATAATATTAATAATATTCAGCATGACATGGTCTTGCATGTAATAAAATCCATTGATGAAAATCATTGTTATGTATAACACAATATGACATTGGCGTTCTTGGTAGAGAAATAGAAGCATTATGTTTCTTGTAAGACAAGATATACTCAGTATTTCACGTACTGTATTCCTATGGTGGTGTTTCGAATATAGTAATATTGCAACAAAAATAAATTTATTCCAAAAAGAAAATATTGTAAATTTTTAGGGTGTTATGGTTCCCATGATCTCGAATGATTGGAATATTTATGGAATTATAGTAAAGTGGATTCACATGTCACATATTCATCTATTATCCTCTGATGGATGAAAATATGGGACTAGAAAATGTCTACTGGATATTTTTATATGTGACAAATTCCTTTTATAGGTCATGAAAAAAGAGAACTCTCCCCTCTTATCCTCAAGGGATTAGGGTATCACATGACGAATTCGTGGCCATGTGATCATGTGACCTCAAGTGGTAGATGTTCCCATATGTTATAATATGACATTGGGTGCATAAATAAAGCCTATAACACCATGTTTGAACTTGGATTCATTTTTTCTGGTTGCATTACCCTATTACATTATGGACACTCACCAAATAAAATGTGATGCTTTGTTAAGGGCTCAAAAGTTACTCATACGAATCGATGGTTGATGTCTAGAATCGAAATCATTCACATGAAGGTAACAATTACATGGGGTAATGACCAAGTGAAATGTATAATCAGTTCCCCATATGGTAATAGAGATCATGTATAAGGCTGTATAAACCATGCAACATAAACATGGTTATATATTTTTGACGCATTACCAAGGGTTTACTCTTGACCCTGATACCTGTACATGGTCTCATGGATATGCCACATGGAGTGTTACACATAACCAGTGGTTCGAGGAAATTATTTGAGTTACTGGTAGTTTTCATGAAAAAGAGGGAATACATGATTTTCCCACCATTACAACCTTCATCGAACCCATGGAACATTCAGGGTCACATGCATGATGGTTCATGGAGAATGGTGCATGATAAGGATTGTGGTCACATGATCATTGGAAAATAAATGTGTCTTGAGAAAAAATTGGAATGATCAATAATCAGGTCAAGAGTGTTCATATATATGGTTTCATGATTGGTGGTTTGATTTTCAAGACTGAAGGTTGCATATCAAAGGAATATGAGGGCACCAACACCTTAGTTCACAAGATGGTGTCTTATATGTCCTTTTTTAAACATTTCCCACTTACTTTTGATTAAATAAATGAGTTTTTAGTGTGATAATTGAGCATATAATGAGGAATATATCCATACTAGAAGATTTTCTAAAATAAAATATAATATTTTAAAAAGAATATTAAAAATGTGGAAATTAAGTTATAAGTTGACAAATATTCTCATCACAAATTTCTATATTTTATTTGAACAATATTTTTTTTATCATCATTCAAAATTTCTAAACAATATAATTGAATATGATGGATGGACTTTGAAATAATTTTTTCAGAATTCTATGATGATATTTTATAAATTAAATTGATAAATATTTTATTTTCATTGTTTTTTTTAATTTTTTTGATAATATATATAATATATGTCTAATATAAAATACCAGACCTACAAATCCAATTGATAAAATAGTCAATCAAACAATGTTCACCCCATGGCTTCTCATAGCTCTCCAATCTATGAGCCTCCATATTACGTCCTCGATAAATAAAGTAATATTTTCATTCAGCAATGATTTCTATGAATGAAAAAATCTTTCTCAGGATACATCCAAACTATTGTAATTCCTTCTCCATTAGTAAGGATGTAATCACTTCAAGTCAATACAATTATTTAAATTCTATTCTTTTAGAGGGGATTCCACCCCCAAATCCTACTCCCATTAGGGTACTACCAATCTACACTGATCAACTACTCTTAGGGTGTATATATTGTAGGTACAGAGTTAGATAAAAAGTAAAGAAACCTGCAGACGTGGAGCTTCGAAATAAATTCTTCCTCCAGTCATTGCCTCATGTATAGGAGGAGTGTAACCACTAAGCCACATATGGATATTTATTGGGTATATACCACTAAAAATACAAGAACATACCTCGACTACCACCATCATCCCATGTTATTCTATCATCAATGTATATTTCAATCCCTACTACTAAAATACCTTAGTATACCAACTACCACCACATCTCACTTCTAAGATTACTTCATTACACTGATCCAACTATAGAGATTCCACTGATACACTAACAATTTGAATCCCATTGATCTTTTTATATTCAATCCCATAGCTATCCAACCATCTAATCTAAATAACAAAACTGAATAAACATGATTTGGAACTATTCAAGATGAGAATGCTCAACTCTACTGATGACATCAGTGAATATGATCCCAAATCCAAATTACTGACTGAAAATTAAGATTTTATAATATCATAATACTCCTTTTTATGGGTATGGTGGAACCCATCAAGAAATAAATGAAATACAAACATAAACTATGTCCTTACAGTCCACAATCTATCGACTTCCAGAACAAGACAACAAAGAAATGATCCTCCCCAAAAAAATATGATAATTATTGCTTCCACCTTGTCATCATTTCTAGGTAAGACATTTCGTGCAGTTACATGGGCTAGGTACCAATGAAAATAGTCATACACTCTAAAACGAACAAATCCAAAAGAAATTATTTATTGAAAACATCTTTCTCTGCATCTCAAATAAAGAATCTCCTTGCAGAATGTATGGTTTCAATATCCCTTGAACGTGGGACACATGTTACATCACCACACAAACTAATAATACACATAATTGAGCTATCCAATTGGATTTGAAAGCATACATTTGTAGATTAAGGAAGGTTCAATACATCAAAATAATAAGATGAGGATAATGAACCTGCAACTAAAGAATTAAACGCCCTTTATTTGAGATTCATGTTGAACTAATAAAATAAAAAAATATCAATAATTCATAATGATGGAAAAATCATGATGAAAAAAAATCCTCCAACATCAATAATCGAAGATCCAGAAACCAAGATTCTCACTGATTGAGAATGTGATGACATAGAGGTAAGGACCCATGATGTTGGGAAAATAATATATTTATTTCATTATCCTCACTCCACTCATTATCTCCACCTACATGATTTTTATAACATTTTATTCATGTTTTCATTTAATATTTTCGATATATATTAAAAAACAATGGTATTTTCTGGAAAATCAAAAGGGCGTTTGATACTCCCTTAAGATAAACCCATAAGGTTAATCACTAATAATTTGGTAGGGTTTATAAATATGATTTCCATCACCCTCTCAGAAAGGGGAAAATTAAATAGGCTCATATTCTAGGGGGAAATTGTTTTGCCTTGTAAATTTTCCACATTTTCCTAAATTTTATAAATAACAAAAAAAAACAGTGATGAATACTGAAAATTTTGATCCAATGTAACTGTTTAATTTGATTCACGAATTTGAGTGTGTTTTTACATCATTCAAATTGTGGTTGAAAGAATCAAAAATATAAATATTTCATTTAATAGTGTGAAAATAGCATTAAACTGCGCAAAAAACATTGTTAATGTTAACATTGTTAAAGGGGGATCCCCTTTATCAGCACTACATTTAGTGATGATAAAGACCCCAACTACTGTAGAGTATTGCTTGTATAACACACTATAGAAACATCTTGAAACATGTACACAAAATATATAATTTAATTGAAATGAATTTTACATAATGAATTCAAAAAAAAATCTATATAAAATAAAAAAATGTTTTATATAATTATATTTACTATAACTATCCGAGAACTATTTAAAACATTAATGTTTCATTATCTTTAGCACCCATGATCCACTGTAGAAAATGTCCTCCCATGGTATATGATGTCGAACAAACCACCTCACCTCAAGCTAAATTATCAACCTACATATGAATAAAAATCTTATGTTAGTACTATTATAGTTAAATAAATGAAACATTAATATGAAATAATACATTAAAAATTTTCAAATTTAAATATATTGTTGGGAAAAAATCCCTCAGGTATCATTAAAGTATTTTTTAGGTGATTGTGTTTGTTGAAAAAGCGGGACTCCATGTTGTGTTTATTGACAAAGCAGACCACGATGTAAAAATTTAATAACAAATGGGGTTTACATGGTGAGTTTTTGAGTTCATGGGATGTTGTCAACAATCCATGATTGATTGAAGATCCTAGAATAAATAATGGATGATCTTGAAGTGGTAAAAAAAGAGAAGATACATGGTGGCACCGATGTCTTGGAGGCATGAAAACTTGCACGCTATATGATTTTCAATATCATAACATCAAAATATGGAAAAGGAAATAGGGGTGTCCAAGTTTTGGTTTGGGTGCAGAAGGAGACTATGGCGACTGAGACTAGGGCGGCTCTAATTTCCAACCAAGAGGATACTTGTGCGTCAGCGCTCAGGGTATCCAAAATTCCTAGAAATAGAGGTATACCCCTAATAATTTTTTTGAGAAGCTAAACACATAGAGAAAATTAATGCTCCAGTAGTGTTGGTGGTTTGGGTGTGCATGTGGTGGTTTGGTCACACAAGTATAAATATTTTTAGAAGTTGCTCACCAGTTGACAGTTTCACGCCAATATTTGTTTGGGTGTAAAAGGGCGTGATTCACCCGTGGTTTGTGTTGAAGAAGGGAATTTCACGCATGTGTTTAGGTGAAACTTGCGGCGCACCAAAGTATTGAAAAGCATTCCGGGGATTAGAGAAGCGTGCCAAGCATAGTGAAGTGTGCCTTTCACTTAAGGGATGCGCGAAAGGTAAATAATTTCCCGTTACCTTCAGTACAAAGTGAGATTAATCGGTAGGTAAAAGTTGGTATTCAAAAGAGAATCTATATACAAAGAAATATGCATTATTTTTTGATAATTAAGGGGCCTACAAGTCATTATATTGTCAGTGGATCTTCTGAAGAAGTAGTGAGCACTCTTCATTTGAGAGAGCAGTAAGCTTTCATATTGTGATTGGTTGTAATCCATAAGGGACAATGAGTTGTCTTAGAACATTGTAAATAGGAGTGCGCTTATAGTGGATTTGGTTCATCGGCACATCGTCAGTGTGTAATCCATGGACGTAGCCTAGGGATGGTGAACAAAGTAAAAAATGTTGTGTCATGTGCATGATTTAATTTATGTTTATACATTACTATGGGAAAGAGATAGAATCAATTTTTTCATAATAATAAAACAAGATCCAAAGTGGCATAGGTTTATATTTATCATACCCTGATTCACCCCCCCTCTCTGGGTATTTGGTCTTGTGGACTAACATATATATACACACATTGAGTTATACCGATCACACTGTGCATTATATTTAGGTGCGTTTGATTCTAGCACGTCATAAATGATGTATGGATCATTTTATTAATGTATAAAAACAATTCGAATGTCTTTTATTTGTTTTGAGTATGAATTTTTTTAATGAAATTAATTTCAATTATAAATAATGGCACATTTTATGGTATACTGGTAACACTGTGCAATATTATTGAGGTTTAGTTGATTAATATACAACACATATTTATTATGGATCATTTTCTGAAAGTATAAAAATAATATGAATGTGTTTTCTCATATTTCAATATGATACATGTGTTTTTTACTAAAATATCATTATAACTTGAAACATATAGTTTGTGACATTTGGGCCACATCGTGTGTTAGTTTGATGTGAGACTTATTTCAACATGACCCAAATGACATAAGAATTTATGTTCAAAATTATCAAGAAAATCAAAGCAAATTTTATTCATTTTTAGTAAGTGACACACATTGTAACACCCCGACCATAGTTTCCCAGAGTCGGTGCATTATTACATATCATTGGCATGATCACAAAAGATCAAGTCTCGAAAGACCGATTAGTTTAGTAGTCTTGGAAACACTAGATACATTCATAAAGTTTACATTACATCATAAAGTGAAAACTACAACAACATCTTGTCTCCACACTCATATCCCCTTATACTATCCCTACAGGTCATTCATAAAATACTTCTTCACATCTAGGGAAAAATAAAACATTGAAAGGGGTGAGCTCAAATGCCCAGTAAGGATAACAATATAGCGAAAACTTTCATAAGTAATCATAAACATTTAAGGCACTGTATAACTAAAACAAACGCCTTTTAAAGTTGAACTTCAGCATAATATGGAAAAAATAAAATGAAATAATTCCATTTACTTATTCACATGGATATTATACTAGTCTAATAATCACATGCAATATCAATAACCACTTTCATAATGATGGAATCCATATTTCCAGACTATCATAACCACATAGTCAAGGCCTTATGCCAAGACTACAAATAAGATTTTGTCAAGGCCTTGTGACAGGACACTAGTTTGTCTCATGAGACCTAACGATGCATCGAGGAGCTATAGTGGGCTTCACCCATCACTTATTAAGTTCAATGCATTCCTCATATGAATAGGTTTAAACATAACATAAACATTCATATTAAAACTAGCATACGAAATGTCAATACTTTCTCCATAAACCATGAATGGTATAAAAATAACACATCCACAGTCAAACATATCACAAAACCATCAATACAATATGGAAGTTTTGTATCATAATAAATCAACTTCAAATAAGCTTAAAATCAATCAAAGGATGTTGACATAGATGAAATCAAAACTGTTTGAGAGAAATATCTCTTTTTTTAAATCATTTAAAATTAACATAATTATAAAATAAAACAATTACATTGAATTTTTTTTTATAATATTGTAAGGGAAGCTTCAATGATTTTATAATGGTGGAAAATATCCACACCTACCGTATAAGTTAAAAAAATACATTCTTATCTTAATTCTGTCGAAAAGGTAAAAAATGACCTTGTTTGGAAAACGACAGAAATATTCCTTTATTAACTTCTTATAAAAATTCATCAAGGGTATAAATGGATTTATCCCATAGTATTTAAAATATTTAGAAAGATTTGAAATACATTTTTAAGAAACATGGATGTGGATGATAAAGAGGTCCCAATAGATAATTACGTATAAACAACCTCGGATAATGAAGAGATTGTGAAATAAAACCATACCTTGTACTTTTCCTTGGTCAAGGGTAGGTTAACCTCCTATATAATGGTGAAATAAATGTTATTAAATTATAAAATAATCATTTAAATTAGTATGATATCATATATGATCTTTTAACATTTCTTTGTTAATAATATCTTAGTATTATCGTTGTTTTAGGTGTTAACTTACTCGTTTTCTTTTATATGTTTTGTTAAATAAGCCGTGTTTGTTATGGATAGGTTGTATCTTATTAATATACATAATGATATCAAGTACTTAAACATTATTTTTAATCATTAAATGAGAATTAGTCTTTAATGGATACGATGGGGAATGAATCTCATCGCATTCGTGGAGACGGTAATCCGTATGTACGCACGAGTGGCAATATCATTCTTTTGATATTAAAATAATATATAATTGGATGTTATATCATATATAAAGAATAATTATCATGTTATATTTATTATTTACATGAATTACACATCATTATTATACCCATCCAAATTATAATATATTGAATAACAATTACACCCCGACGTGGAGACGGTAAGTCGTACGTACGCACGTATGGTGACATGTCATTCAAAGGATGTATAGACTAATGAATATGGTTGTACCATATTTATAAAAACATCAAAGTATATAGAAGATAATGGAGTTATTATTTTATAATGGAAATAATAAAGAAAGAAGAAGTTGAAGAAGAAAGGAACTTGAAAGAGGGTGGTGAAAACATTACCTCTTCTTCGGGTTCTTCCTTTTGATTTGGTCAAAAGGGCACCTTAAGTTGCCTTTATGATCAAAATAAGGCATCTAGGTTGAATTGAGGTAAGTTGAGAGAGTTTTTGGGTAGGGTTTGGTTTAGACAAAAGTCTTTAATGTGTGAATTAGTGAGAAGGGAGAGTGCCCTTTTATAATAGGGGTGAGGGGCACCATTGGAAAAGCTAGAAATATTATTTTATAATAAATTCATATTCGGTTTATAATGGTTCCAAAGTGGATTATTTAAAGGTTATGGTGGGGATAGGTCTAAAAGCACTCAACCAATAGGTTTTAGACTGGTTTGGGTAACTTTATTAACCTTATCGTTTAGTTTTAACTCTTAGTTAATTAGTTTGACATTTACCATGTCAGTTTTTATTTTTATATTATATAGTTAATAAACTTACAATATACCTCCAAGAGACCCCCAAGTGGTCCCTTAATGATACAACTATAATGATATAAGTCCTTTGGCCAAACCTTAGATTTTTAGGAATAGAATATCAATTAATGATATAATATTTGTTTTAAAAACTCTTTTATGTCAATTTTGACACTATTTAATAATTGATTTTTGTTAAAGTATTAACAACATTATTAATTAGAAAAGAATTAATTTAAGAAATTCTATCATGTCATATTAACCAATAAAATTCCTGTATGTCATCAGAACTTTCAAATTATATTTAGTTTAACATTTATAATACCAATTATTTGATTCTTTCATTAATTAGGAAAATACTACATCATTATTGTGTCATAAATAAATTTAATTATTAAAAGTTTAAAAATTATAAATAAAATACCATTATGTAGGAAATTGTTTTATCTTTCTAATGAATATTTATAGTTGAAAATATAACATATACAACCCTATGTAAATTTTTTTTCTTAAAAGATATATGCTTATGTCATTTTTGTATTTATTTTAACATAATTAATATAAAGTGTCCTTATCACCTACAAGTGGTTCCATGGGGTCCCAAAATCGACCCAAAGATTCCCATGGTCGGACATGTATTAACCAATAAGGTTAGGACATGTTTTAGGGTAATTTATAATTATTATAATTTTATTTTTTTACCCTTATTTACTGGATTTACCCTTTAACCATGGTAAATAAAATATTTACCGAAGTAATTATTCAAAATGTCTAAAAATAACAGTTATCTATTTACAAAATTTGGACCTCCTAATTCCAAATATGGAATACATATTTCTAAATTCAAAACACAGAAGTGGCAGAAATTAATTTAAAATTAATTTAAAATTAATTCCCGTTGTAAAAACAAAAAGCGTGTTTTTAAGAGACAATAACTATCAAAAGATTGATAGTTGTTTATGTTCGGTTTAAATGTGAAATTATGTCCAATGACGAAAATTGTATTAAATAGTAAAAATATATTCTAAATATACTTTAAAACCACCCAAATTCATAATTTATCACTGTTAATTATTTCGATTAAAAAAGTTGTTTTTAATTAAAATTTAGTAATTTTCACTATTCATCAAAATATAAAAGTTATCCAAAAAGTACCAAAATTTCACCCTAGTCCAATTTCGATATTATGAATCAAAAAATGAAGTCCATTTTGAGAGCTAAAATTTATAAAAATTAAAAAATTTGGTATTACTATTCATAACGGCTACTTTGATTGGTTGCGGTGTGTAAGAGTCTCGAAGTTGCGTACAACACACGCTACGGTATAATTCAAAGAGAATCATACCGTGTAAGCTTGGGGTGTTACATTCTACCCTCCTTCAAATAATTTCAGCCTCGAAATTTCTAGAATACTACCACATGAAAAGACTCGGGTGGTTCTTCATCATAAGTTCCTCGGGTTCCCATGTTGCCTCTTCCATCTTATGGTTTCTCTATAGAACTTCTACCAGACGAGTCGTACGGTTTCTCACCACGTTTTCTGTTGTATCTAGAATCCTGAAGGCTCTTCGCAATAAGATAGATCAGGTTCTAGTTCTAATTCCTCGTAAGTGAGTACATGCGTTGGGTCATGCATTTATTTTCTCAACAATGATACGTGGAACACATCGTGAACTTTGGAGAGACTTGGCGGCATTGCCAAATGGTAATATACAACACCAATTTGTTCTAGAATTTCTAAAGGTCCGATGTACCTGGGACTCAATTTACCCTTCTTACCGAAATGTATAACTCTCTTCCATGGAGATACCTTTAAGAAAACATGATCTCATACATGAAATTCCAAATCCTTCCTTTGGTTATCGGCATAGCTCTTCTGCCTACTTTGAGCTGCTTTGATGTGGTTTTGGATTAACTTTACCTTTTTCATTGTTTCCTCCACTAGTTATGGGCCTACAAGTTTTATTTGTGCGACATCTCTTTCCATATAACGCTTTATATGGTGCCATTTGAATACTCAAATGAAAGCTATTGTTATAGGAAAATTCTACCTGAGGTTAATATTGGTCCCACATACCCTGAAAGTCAAGTGAGCAAGATCTCAACATGTCTTCTAAGGTTTGAATAGTCTGTTATGATTGTCCATCTGTTTGGGGGTGGTAGGCAGTGCTCAAATGAAGTTCAGTATCCAAGGCCTTCTGAAGACTCTTATAGAATCTTGAATTAAAATGGGGATCACGATCATAAACAATTGATAGGGGTACTCCATGAAGTCTCACAACTTCATTAATATATAGTCTTTCTATACTTTCCAGTGGCATATCTTCTCTTATAGCAATAAAATGTGTTGAATTGGTAAGATGATCAACAATAACCCATATTGTATCGTTGCTTCTAAGAGTCTTTGGTAGTCCCATGACAATGTCCATCGTGATATTATCCCATTTCCATTCAGGTATGGGAAGAGGCTACATGACTCCTCCAGGCTGTTGCCTTCCAGCTTTCACTTGTTGACAAACCATACATCTTGACACAAAATCAGCAATCTCCTTCTTCATGTTGTCCCACCAAAAATGTTCCTTCAAATCTATATACATTTTGGTGCTCCCATGGTGTATAGAGAAATTGGAGCTATGAGCATCTTCTAACAGTTCCCTTTTCAGATCAGGTATATCAGGAACACAAAGTCTCTTCCCAAATTTTAAAATTCCTTCTTCATACACAAAGTCTCTCAATCTCCCATCATTCACAGCTTTAATCTTCTTTTGAAGTTCTTCATTATCGGTCTGATAACTCTTAATACTTTATAGTAATGATGGTTTAACAACCATTTGAAGAAGCATTGATGTTTCACCTTCCATTGTTATTCTCATTTCCATCTTCACTAGATCTATGAAAATTGGATCCCTTTAAATTCTCGTATTGTTCAAAACTCCTTGATCTTTTCTAATCAAAGAAACTTCCACCTTATTTGCCTTCCCCGGGTGGTAGTGTATCATGCAATCATAATCCTTGAGTAATTAAAGCCTTCTTCTCTGACTCATGTTGAGTTATTTTTGTGAGAAAATATACTTCAAACTCTTGTGATCAGTATAAATCTCACATTTTCCCTATAGAGGTAGTGTCTCCATATCTTCAAAGAAAATATCACAGCTTCTAACTCAAGATGATGTGTAGGATAGTTTTGCTCATGAATTTTCAACAGTCGTGATGCATAGGCAATAACCCTATCATTCTGCCTAAGGACACAACCAAGTCCTTTCTTCTATGCATCACCATAAATAACGAACCCATCATTCCCTGATGGTAGAGTCAATATAGGATCATTGACTAATCTTATCTTCAATTCTTCGAAACATTCTTCACACTATTTTGTCCAAACAAATTTAACCCCTTTACGTGTGAGCTTAGTTAATGGGTTATCCAATCGGGAAAAATTCTGGACGAAACATCGATAATAACCTGCTAAACCAATAAAACTGCGTACCTCAGTTATACTTGTCGGTGCAGTCCATTCTTGGAATGCCTTAGTCTTAGAAGGATCAAAATAGATTCCATATTTAGAGAAAATATGGCCAAGAAAAGAAATATCCTGATGTCAGAATTCACACTTGCTAAACTTCCCATATAATTCATGTCTTCTCAGAGTCTTCAGGTTAATGCGCAAGTGATTTTCATGATCTTTGTAGCTTTTGGAGTATACCAAGATATCATCAATAAATACCACCAAAAATTCATCGAGATATTCCTTGAAAACTCTATTCATTAGACCCATGAATACAGAGGGTGCATTAGTCAATCCAAAAGGCATTACTATAAACTCGTAATGCCCGTACCTGGTTCGAAATGCTGTCTTTGGAATGTCTTCCTTCTTCACACACAACTGATGGTATCCAGATCATAGGTAAATATTTGAAAAGTATTGAGCTCCATGCAGTTGATCAAATAAATCATCAATGCGAGGTAGGGGATACTTGTTCTTAATTTTTATAGCATTGATTTCCCTGTAGTCGATACAAAACCTCATAGATCCATCTTTCTTCTTAACAAAAAGGACAGGGGATCCCCATGGAGAAATAGTAGGGGGAATAAATCCCTTATTACTCAATTCCTCTAGTTGTTTCTTTAGTTCCACTAATTCTATAGTGGCCATTCTATAAGGGGTCTTCGATATAGGTCTTGATCCAGGAATTAAATTAATGCAAAACTCAACTTCTCGTTCTATAGGATGTCCTGGTAAATATTCCGGAAACACATCTGCATATTCTTTCACAATAGGTACATCCTCTATTTTAACATTCCTTTTCCCACCCATAGTCATTTCATTATATTCCTCCCCAATAATTGTATTTAGTTGAGCTACTGGGGGTGGATCTAGGTAAGAATTAGGTGGTGATGATTCCGCTCCAAATATAAGGTGCTCCTTATCATCATCATCAAAAATAGCAACCTCATTCTTCTTAAAATAAATTTTTGCATCATGGTCCTAAAGACAATCCATACTGAGGATTATATCAAATTTAATCATAGGTATGACGATGAGATCAACAGATAAAGAACATTTATGTGCTCTAATGGGGACTGATTCACAAAACTTTATTGCAATGATACTTCCCTTAGATGTTTTAACTGACAACCCCCTTGTTAAATCAAATTGGAAATATCTAATTTTCTTAGAAAACTGGGAAGATATGAAATAATGCGATGATACAGAATCAAATAATGCATTTTCTAAACTTGAGGAAACCATTAAATTACCTGCCACCACATCTTTTGGAGCATCTACCTCAGCAGTAGTGATAACATAAGCTTGGCCTTGATCTCTTGGCCTTTTCTGAGGTAAGTTCCCCTGACACTTAGGAAATTCATTTGCATAATGTCCCATGTCCCTGAAATTGTAGCATTGGACATCAGTAGCTTCCTTATTCCCCTTGCAATCACGAGCTTGGTGGCCTTTTTCACCACACTTGTAACAGACCTCCATTCCTTTTAAGCAAGTACCAGGGTGTTTCTTCCCATATTTACTGTAGGATGGATATTCAACTTTTCCCTTCTTCCCCTTATTTCCATTCCCAGAGTAATGAAAAGATCTCTTCTTCTCTTGCTTTCCTTTAAAGTCATAAGACTTAGAGAATTCCTTTTCTGTCTTGATAGCACAAAAGACAATATCTTCATATGACGAGAAGGATTGTGACACTAATGCTTGACAAAGAAATGGTTTTAACCCATCAAAGAAATGATCAATATTACTTCTTGGGTTATGTATATAATCTCCAGCATACCTTGCTAACCTAGTAAAGTTAGCCTTATACTTTGTGACATTCTCATCCTCCTTTTGTCTCAGACTCAGAAATTGCCTTTTCATATCTGTTCGATGGTCATGAGGAAAGTATTTTTCTAAGAAAATACATTTGAACTCCCTCCATTCCATATTTTATACTTCATCATCTTCCTTCATGTTTTGAATTAATGACCACCATTGATCAGCATCTCTAGTGAGGCGATAAAATACCATGACAACTTTTTCCCTTTCACTACTCCCCAAAGCCTGAAATATTTTCTCTAGGGAACATATCCATTGCTCAGCTAATAATGGATTTGTACTCCCATTGAATGTTGGTGGTTTCTACCTCATGAAGCGATCTAACATTGATCCTCCATGCTGTGGATCAGGGTTCTCCATATGGGAAAGGTTATTATTCATAACCTGAGTGAGTTGTCCCAGTATGGTGATTAGCTGATCAGCACCAGTTGCATCCGCAGCTCCACAATAATTATCTTGAGCAGGATGAAAATATTTAAATGGAGTGCGCACATTGATACAATTTCCATTTCTTCCACTAGGTGCCATTTCTAAACAATGGCATAAACTAGATCAGTTTATGAATCAAAATACATAATTCCATACTTGTAAAACACATAACATAAATTGAACTATTTATGGATATAATCCATAATAATAAAAAAATGTTTCCTTTGAGGAAGTATATACTCATAAACCTTTCATAATGGTTTGTAAATAAAATGAGAATTATCCTAAGCATATCCCCTGGGAGTGTTGTAACCGAGAGTGCAGTAAGGCCAGTTGTCGTGCACCAGTTTTCGTTCGAGTCTCGATCAAAGCGGTGTTTTCGGGTTTTACCCCTAGGTACATCTATGCCAGAGCCGCCTCTACCTGCTCGTATCCAGACATGGATTTATTTCTCGGAAAACTCACAAAATCTCTACAATACCAAAATTCTAGGAAGTTCTTCTATACTAATCCTCAAAGTCCATCTTAGGTCTATGTGCTATAATCAGTGTTTATCTAAATCTAGATTCCAAGTTTTGTACTAAACTTCCTCTAATATCAACTGTAACACCTTGACCCCAGTTACCCAGAGATGGTGCATTATTACATATCATTGGCATGATCACAAAATATCAAGTCTCGAAAGACCAATTAGTTTAGTAGTCTTGGAAACGCTAGATACATTCATAAAGTTTACATTACATCATAAACTGAAAACTACAACAACATCTTGTATCCACACTCATATCCCCTTATACTATCCCTACAGGTCATTCATAAAATACTTCTTCACATCCTGGGAAAAATAAAACATTGAAAGGGGGGAGCTCAAATTCCCAGTAAGGATAACAATACAGCAGAAACTTTCATTAGTAATCATAAACATTTAAGGCAATGTATAACTAAAACAAATGCCTTTTAAACTTTAACTTCAGCATAATATGGAAAAAATAAAATGAAATAATCCCATTTACTTATTCACATGGATATTCTACTAGGCGAATAATCACATGCAATATCAATAACCACTTTCATAATGATGGAATGCATAATGCCAGACTATCATAACCACATAGTCAAGGCCTTGTGCCAAGACTACAAATAAGATTTTGTCAAGGCCTTGTTCCAAGACACTAGTTTTTCTCCTGATACCTACCGATGCATCTAGGAGCTATAGCTATCTCCACCCGTCACTTATTAAGTCCAATGCATTCCTCATATGAACCGGTTTAAACATAACACAAACATTCGTATTAAAACTAGAATACAAAATGTCAATAATTTATCCATAAACCATGAATGGTATAAAAATAACACATCCACAGTCAAACATATCACAAAACCATCAATACAATATGAAAGTTTTTTATTGTAATAAATCAACTTCAAATAAGCTTAAAATCCATCAAAGGATGTTGACATAGATGAAATCAAAACTGTTTGAGAGAAATATCTATTTTTTTAAATCATTTAAAAGTCACATAATTATAAAATAAAACATTTAATTTGAAAATTTTCTTATAATCTTTTAAGGGATGCTTCGATGATTTTATAACGGCGGAAAATAGCCGCACCCGCTGTATAAGTTAAAAAAGACATTCTTACCTTAATTCTGTTGAAAAGGTTAAAAAGGACCTTGTTTGGAAAACGATAGAAAGATTAATTTATAAACTTCTTATTAAAATTAAACATGGGTATAAATGACTTTATCCCATAGTATTTAAAATATTTATAATGATTTGAAATACATTTTTAAGAAACATGGATGTGGATGATAAAGAGGTCCCAATAGATAATTACGTATAAACAACCTCGGATAATGAAGAGATTGTGAAATAAACCCTTACCTTGTACTTTTCATTGGTCGAGTGTAAGTTAAACTCCTATATAATGGTGAAATAATTGTTATTAAATTATACAACAATAATTTAAATTAATATGATATCATATATGATCTTTTAACATTTCTTTGTTAATAATATCTTAGTATTATCGTTGTTTCTGGTGTTAACTTACCCGTTTTCTTTTATATGTTTTGTTACATAAGCCTTGTTTTTTATGGATAGGTTGTATCTTATTCATATCCAAAATTATATCAAGTCCTTAAAAATTATTTTTAATCATTAAATGAGAATTTGTCTTTAATGGATATAATGGAGAATGAATCTCATCGCATTCGTGGAGCGGGTAATCCGTACGTACGCACGAGAGACAATATCAATCTTTTGATATTAAAATAATATATAATTGGATGGTATATCATATATAAAGAATAATTATCATGTTATATTTATTATTTACATGAATTACACATCATTATTATACCCATCCAAATAATAATATATTGAATAACAATTACACCAGGACGTGGAGACGGTAAGCCGTACGTACGCACATATGGTGACATGTCATTCAAAGGATGGATAGAATACTGAATATGGTTTTACCATATTTATAATAAAATCACAGTATATATAATATACTGGAGTTATTATTTTATAATGGAAATAAAAAAGAAAGAAGAAGTTGAAGAAGAAAGGAACTTGAAATAGGGTGGTGAAAACATTACCTCTTCTTCGGGTTCTTCATTTTGATTTGGTCAAAAGGGCTCCTTAAGTTGGCTTTCTGATCAAAATAAGTCCTCTAGGTTGAAGTGAGGGAATTTGAGAGAGTATTTGGTCAGGTTTTGGCCGAGCCAAAAGGCTTTGAATGTGTGAATTAGTGAGAAGGGGGAGTGCCCTTTTATAAAAGGGGTGAGGGGCACCTTTGGAAAAGCTAGAAATATTATTTTATAATAAATTAATATTCGGTTTCTAATGGCTCCAAAGTGTATTATTTAAAGGTTAAGGTGGGGATAGGTCTAAAAACACTCAACCAATAGGTTTTAGACAGGTTTGGGTCACTTTATTAACCTTATCTTTTAGTTTCAACTCTTAGTTAATTAGTTTGACATTTACCATGTCACTTTGTATTTTTATATTATATAGTTAATAAACTTACTATATACATCCAAGAGACCCCCCAAGTGGTCCATTAATGATACAAATATCATGATATAAGTCCGTTGGACGAAACTTAGAGTTTTAGGAATAGAATATCAATTAATAATATAATATTTCTTTTAAAAACTCTTTTATGTCAATTTTGACACTATTTAATAATTGATTTTTGTTAAAGTCTTAACAACATTATTAATTCAACAAAAACTCATTTAAGCAATCCTATAATTTCATATTAAACAATAAAATTCATTTATGTCATCAAAACATTCAAATTATATTTATTTTAACATTTATAATACCAATTATTTGATTCTTTCATTAATAAGGAAAATACTACATCATTATTGTGTCATAATTAAATTTAATTATTAAATGTCTAAAAATTATAAATAAAATACAGTTATGTATTAAATAGTTTTATCTTTCTAATGGATATTTATAGTCAAAAATTCAACATATATAACCCTATGTAAAAATTGTTTTGCTAAAAGATATATGCTTATTTCATTTTTGTATTTATTTTAACTTAATTAATATAAAGTGTCCTTATCACCTACAAGTGGCTACATGGGGTCCCAAAATCGACCCAAAGATTACCATGGTAAGACATGTATCAACCAATAAGGTTAGGACATGTTTTATGGTAATTTATAATTATTATAATATTATTTTTTTACCCTTATTTACCGGATTTACCCTTTAACCATGGTAAATAAAATATTTACCGAAGTAATTATTCAAATATCTAAAAATAAAAGTTAACTATTTACCCAATTTGGACCTCCTAATTAAAAATATAGAATCCATATTTCTAAATTCAAAACATAGAAGTGGAATAAATTAATTTAAAATTAATTCACGTTGTAAAAACAAAAAGCATGTTTTTAAGAGATAATAACTATCAAAAGATTGACAGTTGTTTATGTCCGGTTTAAATGTGAAATTATGTCCAATGAACAAAATTGTATTAAATGGTAAAAATATATTCTAAAAATAATTTAAAACCACCCAAATTCATAATTTATCACTGTTAATTATTTCGATTAAAAAAGTAGTTTTTAATTAAAATTTAGTAATTTTCACTATTCATTAAAATATAAAAGTTATCATAAAAGTACCAAAATTTTACCCTAGGATAATTTCGATATTACGAATAAAAAAATAAAGTCCATTTTGAGAGATACAATTTATAAAAATTCAAAAATTGGGTATTACTATTCATAACAGATACTTTGATTGGTCGTGGTGTGTTAGAATCTCGAAGTTGCGTACAACACACGCTACTTTATTATTCAAAGAGAATTGTACCATGGAAGCTTGGGGTGTTACACAAATTTTAAACAAAACATTGAATGTTAAACTGATAACATGAACTTTGAGTCATACCGGTTACACCACACATCAAATTTAAGTGTGGTTGATTCATACACATCACAAATGACAAATGTAATGTTTCTATATAGTATAAAAGAAATCTGAATGTGGTTTATCTTGTTTCACTACATTGCTTATTCTCTTTAATAAGAGTAATGTCATTTTAAAATAAAAAGATTCACATAGAGTCCTATTGATAACATCGTGCAAATAATTCATGTGTGTTTCATTATTACACATCACAAATGACTTTTTATAATTTTCCAAATGTAATAAAACAATCCAAATGAATTCTTTTTTGGTTTTGAGAAGTTCAATTTTCCTTTTTACTAAAATTGATGTCAATTTTAAATTAGAATACACATTCTATGTCATATGGGTCACACTATGCATCAGATTGAGGTGAAGATGATTCCTACACATCCTAAAGGATTCATGGATAATTTTCATAAAGTATCAAAACAATTTAAATTATTTTTACCAGTTTTTATTATGGAACTTGTTTCTTTTGATTAAATAAATGTAAATTTAAAATACAAAGACATACATGGGGTCATATCGGTCACACCGTATGTTGGATTAAGGTGAGGTTAATTCATATAATTCATAAAAATTATGTATCATTTTTATAAATTATCAAAACAATATGAATGTATTTTATCAGTTTTGAGTTGGTAAGTTGTCTATTTTACTGAAGTGGGTGTTAATTTTATATAAAAGTGCACACTTTGAGTCATATTAGTGACACTATACATTATATTGAAGTGAGTTTGATTTCAACACATCTTAAATGACCTATGGATATTTTTCCTAAACTATCAAAACAATATGAATATGTTATCTCAATTTTAGGAAGTTCAGTTATCCTTTTTATTAAAATTGATGTCAATTTTAAATAAAAAACTCACTTGGAATCATATCGGTCACACCATACATAATATTGATGTTTGGATGATTCTTACACATCCCAAATGAATCACGGATTTCTTCAAAATGTTTCCAAATAATCAAAATGCATTTTAATCTGTTTTCAGTTCTGCACATGTTCATTTTGTTAAAATTAATGTCAATTTACCATAAAAAGACATAGTTGGATTCGTTTTAGTCTTAATGTGCATCAAAATGAAGTGTGTTTGATTATTAAAAGTCATAAATCACTAATAAATCATTGTCATATGGTATGAAAGTAATATGAATGAATTTTATTGGTTTTGAGTAGGTCAGTTGTCTTTTTACTAAAATTGTTTACAATTTTAAATAAAAAAGACCCACATGGAGTCATACCATTCACCACATGCCTCATATTGAGGTTATTCATATTATTACATATCCTAAATAACTCATGGGTCGTTCTTATAAAGTACTAAACAATAAAAATGGCTTTTTTTTTTTCAGTTTTTAGTACGTCACTTATTCCTTTTTCAAAAATTAATGTCACTATAAAATAAAAATACATACTTTGAGTCATATCGGTGAAATCATGTTTCATATTGAGGTTTTTTTAATTCAAAAATTTCATAAAGGACTTATGGATCGTTTTCCTAATGTATCAAAATAGTCTAAATTCATTTTCTCAATTTTTTGTAGGTCACTTGTCCTATTTACTAAAATTGATGTCAAATTTAAATAAAAAAGATGCACATGGAGTCATAATGGTCACATTGTATCTTGTATTGAGTTGGAAATAATTCTTACACATCCCAAATGAATCTTGTAGCATTTTCATAGTGTATCAAAACAATCTGAATGCTTTTGCAAGGTTTTCAGTACATCACTTTTACTTCTTACAAAAATTTATATCAATTTTAAATAAAAAGATGCACCTTGAGTAATACAGGTAACACCACAGATTTTATTGAGTTTAGGATGACTTATACATGGAAAAAATGACCCATGTATTATTTTCATAATGTATCAAATCCATCTGAATGTGATTCCTTAGTTTTGATAAGGCCAGTTATCATTTTCTCAAAAAATAATGTTAATTTTATATAAAAAATATACACTTGGATTTTAATTGGTCACATTGTGCCTTATATTGAGGTGCACCTGATTCTTACATGTCCCAAATGAATTATGGATTGTTTATTGAAAGTATCAAAATGATATGAATGCTTTTCACTATTTTCAGGGTGTCACATATATCATTATCTAAAATTGATCTCAATATTATATAAAAATATGCACATGGACACATATCAGTCATATCATGCATTAGATTTATTTTTTGTAGCTTCCTAAAAATTAAAAATTACTCATCAATAATTTTCCTAAAGTATCGAAATAATCTTAATTCATTATCTATTTTGAGTGGGTTAGTTTTCCTTTTTACTGAAAATTATGTCAATTTTTAATAAACAACATGCACTTTGAGTCATACTGGTAACCCCATGCCTCATATTGAGGTGAGTATAATTATTAAATTTTAAAAATGGCTCATAGAACATTTCTATAAATTAGGAAGACAATTAAAATTTGTTTTCTTAGTTTTTATTATGTCAGTTATTCATTTTTATGAAAATTGATATCAATATTAAATAAAGAGACACAGGTGGAGTCATACCGGTCACATCTTGCATTGTATTGGGGTGAGCCTAATTTCTACACATCCCAAATGACTCTTGGATCATTTTCCTATCATATTAAAAAAAACCTAAAGCATTTTATTATTTTTGAGTAGGTAACGTGTCATTTTTAATAAAATTGATGTATATTTTAAATAAAGAAGTCTGACTTGGATTTATACCGGTAAAAACATGGCTCAGATTGAGGTGAAGATGATTCCTACACATCCCAAATGACTCATGGATATCTTAGCTTTATTATGAACAAAAAATGAATTGGATTTCTCAGTTTTATGTTAGTCTAATGTTCCATGTTACTAAAAATGATGTCAATTTTAAATAAAAAAAATGAAATTGGAGTTGTACCCCTCACACCATTCGTCAGATTGAGATGTAAATGATTCTTACACGTCCCAAATGACTCATGGATAATTTTACTAAAGCATCAAAATAATATGAATGTGTTTTCTATGTTTTCAATATGTCACTTGTCTGTTTTACTAAAATGTAATTTTAAATTGGAAACATGGAATTTGACTCATACGGGTCACATCATGTATTGTTTTTACTTAAAATGATGTCATATATTCTAATAATAATTTATGAAATCATTAATAAACTTATCATTTCCTTCTGAGGGTTTTTTCGTCATTTTCAATGAGTGAAACATTCTGAATGAGATTATATATTTTAAACTGATAACGAACATTTTGATTCATATTGGTCATTTTGTGTGTTAGATTGAAGTGTGACTGATTCCTATACATCTTAAATAACTCCGGGATCATTTTCCTAATACATCAAAAAATATGAATGTGTTTTTTTAGTTTTCAGTATGTCAGATTTCTATTTTACTGAGATTAATAAAAATATTGAATAAAAATATGTACATTGAGTTATATCTGCCACATCGTGTGTTAGATTGAGGTGTCACCGATTACAATATGTCCTAATGTCTCAAAAAATACTAACTATTGATATTAACCTGATTATCTTTTATTTATTTTTCGAAGTTCCAACAATTTATATTGATCCAAAAAATATAGTTCAGATAAGAACATCGAATCTATATGCCATGTCATCAACTCTATAAAGAAATGAAATTAAAATGGTTTTAATATTGGTATAATGAAACATGTTATCTCTTTTATTGATTTCTATAGATTGTTGAATTAAAAATATGACTTACCAAAATATATTCGAAAAAAAGGGATGAATCTGCAGTAGAAGAATTCTATGTCAAGAAAAGTGTATCTATCACGATGAACATGAATCTAAAAAATTAAATACCTTCAATCGAGATTCATGTGAAAAAAATTCATTAAAAAATAATTATAACACCTGATGTTGGAAAAATCATGATGAAAAATAATCCGAAAACATTGGTAATTTATGATCTCATAACCAATCTCCTTGTCGATTGATGATGTGATGATGTCAAGCCGATGCCACCAGATGTCATCCAAATCATAAATTTATTTCACTATCCTCTCTAAACTAATTATACCCACCTCCATTATTTTTATAATAATTTAAAAATGTTTTCATTTAATATATTTTATATATATTAAAAAATAATGGTATTTTTTGTATGTCCAAGCAGGGATTCAATACTTCCTTTAGATCAACCCAAAATATTAGAATCTATGCTTTAGATAGGGTCAATAAATATATTTATGATTATCCTTATGAAAATAAAATACCCTAAATTATATCATATTCAAGGGTCAAAATGTTTTTCATTGTAATTTTTTCACTTTTATACCAATTTTATCACTAAAAAAAAAGAAATGAAAAAAAACAAATAACATAGATGTATAGTATGAATTTTGATTCAATGTAACAGTTTGATATGATTCTAGAATTTGATAATGTTTTGTAGCATTAAAATTAAACATTCATGAGTTATGTCTATAGGTATTCCCTTTTACATCACACAAAAATAAATTTAACAGTGATAAAAAATGTTAATTGTAGGGATATTAGGGGGGACCCCTTTATCAGGGCTATTCTTAGTGCTAATAACGACCCCATCTACCGTAGTTTGTTTTTTGTATTAAAAAAACATTATAACAACCTATTTTAAATAGTACACATAATATAAAATTAAATTGAAATTTTTTTTACATCTTGAATAAAAAAACTACTATGTACATTTAAAATAATGTTTTGTATAATTACATTTATAATTACTATCCATAACTAGTTTAAAAAAGTAAATTTTCATTGTCTTTCGAACCCATTATCCCATCTAAAAAATTTCTACCCATGGTATCTATTTACAAAAAAAATCTCCTCTCCTCGAGAAAAAGAATCCATGTATATATAAACAAAATTATTATGCGAGTAGTATTATAATGAAATAAATTAATCATTAATAATAAATAATACATAAAACATGTCAACATTAAATAAAAAAATACATTGAGTTATACTGGTAACACGATGTGTTGTATTGAGGAGAGATTGATTCCAACACATTACAGATGATTCCTAGATCAATTCCTGAATTTATCAAAACAATTTGATTTTATTTTCCTGATATCGATTGTGTCATTTGTTCTTTTTAATTAAATTAATGTCAATTTTTAAAAAAGTCACATTTCGAGTTATACTATTCACACTATGCATAATATTGATGTGTTATGGATTATTATATAGAAACAATATCATATTGATCATTGTCTTAATGTATCAAAACAATCCAAATGTGTTTTCTCAGTATTTAGTATGTCACTAGTGTTTTTACGAGAATGTCATTTCAAATTGGAAACCCACATTTTGAGTCATATGGGTCACGTAATGTGTCAGTTTGATGTGATAATTCTTCCTACACATTTAATGAATTTTGAATTGTTGATCTAAATTATCAATGCAATCTAAGTGAATTTTCATGATTGTCAGTGAGTGACACGTGTTTTGAAATAAAATGTCAGTTTTAGATTGATAATGAGCACATTGTGTCATACCGGTCATACAATAAGTCTTAATGAGTTTTAAGTTATTTTTACACATAAAAATTAATAATGGAATTTTTTTGTAAATTATCAAAACAATCCAAATATGTTTTCACAATTTTCAACAAGTAACTTGTTCATTTATCAAAAATTGATTTCAATTTATAATAAACAGACGCATTTAGATTCATATAGATCACACTGTGCATTATATTGATATTCAGTTCATTCCTACACATCAAAAATGACATATGGATCATTTTAATAAAATATTAAAACAATAAAAATGCATTTTTTTATATTTTGAGTTGGTCACCTATCCTTTTTACTAAAATTGAAGTCATTTTTAAATAAAAGGAATCACTTTGAGTCATACCAGTCACACCATGTATTAGATTGTGGTTTGGCTGTTTCCTACAAGTCTCAAATGACAGGTGGATACTTTTTCTAAATGATCAAAATAATTGGAATGCTTTTACTCAATTATATGTAGTTTAGTTGTCCATTTTACTGAAATTGATGTCAATTTTAAATAAAAAGACACGGTTATAGTCATGTCAGTCACATCATGCATCATATTGAGGTAGAGATGATTCCTACAAATCAAAAATGACTCATGTATCATTTTACAAATGTATAAAAACAAACTGAATGTGTTTTCTCACATTTAAGTACGAAACATGTTCTATTTGGTAAAATTAATTTGAATTTAAATTAAAAAATACACTTAGAGTCTTATCGGTCACACCGTGTGTCAGATTAATGTGTGGTTGATTCATACATGTCAAAAATGACTTATGATTAGTTTTTATAAATTATCAAAAAATATTAATGACGTTTCTTTGTTTTTAGTAGTTCATTTTTCCTTTTTACTAAAATTTATGTCCTTTTTTTAAAAAAAAATTACGCACTTGGAGTCATACCAGACTCAGCATGAATCAGATTGAGGTGTGTTTTATTTCTTCACATAATAGATGAGTTTTACATTAATTTCATAATGTATCAAAACAATATGAATGTTTGTTTAGTTTTTATTTGGTTATTTGTCCTTTTTACTAAAATTGAACTCAATTTTAAATAAAAAGATGCACTAGGGGTCATATCTGTCACACCGTGCATTGGATTGAGGTTCAGTTGAATCCTACACATCCAAAACAACTCATGAATATTGTTCCTAAAGTATAATAATAATTAGATTATACTTACTTTGTTTTTAGTAGGTTAATGATAATTTTTTCAATAAATAATGTAAATTTAAAATAAAAAAACAAAATTAGAGTCATATCGTTCATACCATACATCAGATTGAAGTGAGGTTGGTTCCTACACATCAAAATGACTTATGGATCATTTTAGAAAAGTATCCAAACAATATGATTCTATTTTCTCGTTTATAAGGAGGATAGTTTTACTTTTTACAAAAATTGATGTCAATTATAAATAAATAAGATTCACATGGAATCATACATGTGAACCCATGCCTTATATTTAGGTGAGGTTGATTCCTACAAGTCCCAAATTACTCATGGATTTTTTTATTAAGTATCAAAATGGTATGAATGTTTTTATTGGTTTTTTAGTTCGTTAGTTGTTTATTTTTTCTAAAACTATAGTCAATTTCAAATAAAAATACACACTTAGAGTCATACAGATCACACGATGCATTGGATTGAGGTATAGTTGATTAATACACATGACAAATGGATTATGGGTCATTTTCCTAAATTATAAAAACCACCCAAATGAACTTGTTCAGTTTTGAGTAGGTTAGTCTTCATTTTCACTAATATTGATGTAAATTTTAAATAAAATATTAACTTTTATTCGTACTAGTCACACCATGAATCGAATTGAGGTTCAAATGATTCCTACACATCTCAAATGACTGATGGGTCATTTTCTTAATTTTTCAGAAAAATATGAATGAATTTTCTTGGTTTTGAGTAGGTTAGTTGTACATTTTACTAAAAATGATGAAAACATTAAATAAAAAGACACAATTTTAGTCATACCAGTCCCACCATGCGTCTGATTGAGATTAGAATGATTACTTCACTTCAAAAATGACTAATGGATTGTTGTATTAATGTATCAAAACAATCCAAATATGTTTTCTCGCATGAAGGTCACTATTTCTCGAATTGAGTAATGGATGATTCATACACATATAAAATAAATCATGAATTATTGACCTGATGTATCAAAACTATCTAAATTCTTATTCTCGTTTTTATGTATGTCACATTCTCATTTAGATAAAATTGATGTCAATTTAAATTAAAAGACAGACATGGAGTCATACCAGTGACACTATGTGTTAGATTGACTTTTGGTTGATTCCAACACATAAAAAATGAATGATTAATTGTTTTTATAATGTATCAAAACAATATGAATGAATTTTTCTGGTTTTGAGTAGGTCAGTTTTCTTTTTTAATAAAATTGATGTCAATTTTAAATAAAAAAGATACACTTGATGTCATACAGATCACAATGTGCCTCGTATTGAGGTGTGACTGATCCCTATATGTTCCAAATGACTCATTGATTGTTTCACTAATGTATCAAAATAATAGAAATTTTTTCCTCAGTTTTCAAAACATAACATGTTATTTTTTACTAAAATTGCTTTTAATTTTAAATAAAAAGTCTCACATGGAATCATACCAGTCAGATCGTACGTCGAATTGTGGTGAGGATGATTCATACATGTCCCAAATGAATAATGAATTGTTTTCCTAATGTATCAAAATAATAATAAAGTTTTTTCTTAGGTTTGAGTAGGTCATTTTCCCTTTTTACAAAAATCGATGAAAATTTTAAATAAAAAAGATGCACCTGGAGACATATAGGTCACATAGTGGCTTAGATTAAGGTATGGTTTATTACTACAAATCCCAAATATAAAATGGATAGTTTAACTAAATAATTACAACAATATGAATTTATTTTCATTATTTTAAATATGTCACTTGTTCCTTTTTAATAAAATGTATGTGAATTTTAAATAAAAATCCACTTGGGGTTATACCGGTCACATCGTTTGTCAGAATGAGGTGTGACTGATTCCTACACATCCCAAAAGACTCCCTGACCATTTTACTAAATTAAAAAAACAATATGAATGTGTTTGGTTGGTTCAATACATCACTAATATTTTTTACTAAAATGTCATTTTAATCTAGAAACACACACATTGACTCGTACCAATCACATCATGCATCGATTTTACATGAGACCAATTTCTATATGCCTGAAATGATTTATGAATAGATGAAATAAATTATTAAGTAAATTTGAACACATTTTCTCTATTATCAGTGAGTGAAAATTTTTGAACTAAAATGTCGGTCTTAAAATTATAACAAAAACATTGAGTGATATTGGTCACACCATGTGACTAATTAAGGTTGGAATGATTCTTACACATCCTAAATGACATATAGATCATTGTGTTAATGTATCAAAACAAAATGAATATTTTTTTTGTATTGATTATGTCCATTGACCTTTTTACTAAAATTAATGACAATTTTAATTAAAAATATGCACCTTGAGTCACACTGATCCCACCGTGTGTCATATTGAGGTGTCACAGATTCATACACATCCCAGAATCTCAAAACAATAATCTCTTCCAATTTTACCAAAATTTCCATATTCATTAATTATCAATCTTCCAACACTACATATTGATTCAATATTTTTTTTTCTCCTAAGATCATAGAATCAGTTTCCAGTGTCATTATCTTTACAAATAAAACCAATGGAATGTGTGGTAACTATGGCATAAACGAACATGCTATATATTCGATGACATGTTGTAGATTTCTGAAAGAAATACATGACATCCAGAAATATCTTTGAAAAAATATAAATAATTATTAGATAAAAATGATTGGGAAAATTACTTACAAATATTAGATAAAATGATATAAAAATTAATTAAATAAGTTGTATTAATTCTCTTATTCATGATGGTTGTATGAATTTTTGACCCATAAATATAAAGGAATACACCAGTATAAGAAAAAAATTCATATGTGAGTAATACTATAAATAAATAAATTAAACATAAATATAAAACAATTAATTAGTACTATGGAAGTCAGATATTTGTGTTATTTTTGTATATTCTATGAACATGTATATTTCCTTTCATTTACAAGATAATCTATAACATCTTGGGAATATAACTATTTTTCCAGTCATAATAGCACTGGAATTATATAAATATAGAAAATATTAATAAATATTTTAAATGCAATAGTAATTATGTTCATATACACCTATTCAGGGATGTGTGTTTGTTGATGGAATATGATCTTTCTCATAAATTTACAAACATAATGACCCCAATATTTTCCATTTGTTTGTTTTGACTACAATAGAAACATTAATGAAAATAAGTAATTTGTTTTGATATGCTTTTGGATAACGAAATATTATCATATATAGCGTGGTATATATCTAGTTGTAGATCTTTTCATGGTCCTGGTGAGCCCTGCATTTCCTAATTCCATGATTTTCATGATATTTATACACTTCCCTAAAAAAAAGATTCCTAATTAAGACATAATATAAATTATATAACTTTATGTTTAGTTCTAAAATGTTTGATTTAGCGTCTTAAAAATTCAGAAACACCATAATGCATGGTCAGTTTATTGAAAAATCATACAATTAATCCATGAAATAATTTATTTAAGTCTCCAAATTTACCACAATGAGCACCTAATGTTTCATTAAAAAAAATCGAATAACTACTAAATAAATTTAACATATATTTGATATTATTAATTTTCATAGTTTTACTCTTTCATTATTGATACTAATATGAGTCTCTCATCCCCAATTTTTATTTCAAAAAACTTGGCTACATTTTCCACTATTTAATTCAATTTTTTGTATTATATTTTTGCTTATTCGGTAGAGGTTGTATATGGAATAACATGTCCACTTTTCTCATGGGAAAAGACATTCAATTTGTGTTGATATATATTAGTTAATAAAATATGAAATGTATTTAGTTAAATTAAACATAGTATAATAACTTTTTGAGAATTAAATCCTGAAAAGAAACCTCATGTTCACATTTACAAGTGAGGAACCTTTCCATTCAAAGGTGATTATTTCATTTATATTCTAAAAAAATATATATCTAGTACCTTCCTCCAAATACATTTTTTCTTCAATTTTAATATGTGACTACTACCACATTATACATTTATATCTGCATTAACCATCAATGTTAATAAATGTGGATATTCAATTGTTGGAGTAAAAGCAATTTTAGAATATCTTTTTGATTAGTTGGTAGATCCTATAGATGGTTTTGAGTCAACTATTAATTTCATAAATTTCCACTATCTATCTATAATAACATACATCAGTTCATAGCATTTATCAGTATTTGATAATGGTTTAGAATAAAAAATAAATTCTAAATAAATTCTTCCTTTTTGACATGTGTTTTTTGAAGATATGATTAAAATATTATTAATGTTTGAATAGAATTGAAGACCACATGAATATATTCATAATTAAGTGGTTATGTTATCCCAGCACTTGACTCATGAGCTACACTAATCACTACTCTCAAATGACCTGTTGGAAGTGGTATGTCATGTAGCCTGTTGTCTTCGATATTTATCATCATATCCCTCACTACAGGGTGATGGGTGGGTGTTAATAGATATAAATAGTATTCCTTTTTACATTTTATAATGTTATAACAAGAAATGTATCAGTGTTTTTCTAATTCACGTTTCATGAAAACATCATTACAATATAGAATACCTCGACTAAGATAGCTCTTTGAGGGGAATGACTCGCCTCAATGCTAGTGGGGGTGGTTGTAACAACCCAGGTAAATAAAGAATATGAAATATTTATATTTATCCATATTTGTGAATCAAATATTAATATTACTTTAAAGGGGATGCTATGCTCGATGGTGTACCCAATACGCAACAACGAGTTTCTTGGGAATCTTACGTTGCACTCTAATAATAAAATAATATTATTTTAAATGGTAGTTAACACATAGCCGTTGTATTGGAGGGAAAGTATAGAAATAACTAAAATATGATTATATATGTTTTCTAAATGTTTTTACTTTTATCTAATAAAAGATAAAGGCTTAAAATACGAAAAGAATTCAATTTTAGGCATATATGCCCTAATTTTCACTAAAGGTTCACTTATCGGCTTTTGATGGAGAACTGTCATTAAATATAGTTTTGTTCACTCTTATACATTTTTTTGGACCAAATAAAACTTTTCTTTATAATTGGGACATCAAAATTTACTTTGTGTAAATTTTTGGTATCTTTCCGATAAAGTTCATTTTTTAATGAATAGTGTAAAATGTTGTATTTTAATTCAAAACCTCTTTTTAATCTAATTTATTTATATTATTAGATTATATTTTGAATTGGTTTTAAAGTGAAATTAGAAAATATTTTTACCATTAAATCCAATAGTGGTCGTTGGAATTAATTTCACTTTGAAATCAGACTTAAACTAGTGTCAATCTTTTGATACTTATTGTTTCATAAAAACATGCTATTTGTTTTGACAGCGGGAATTAATTATTAAATTAATTAATGCAACTTATATGTTATGAATTTTTTAAAATAGACATCATTTTTGAATCCGGATTATCAAATATAGCTTAGGGTGAACTTTTGGTAATTTTCTGAAAAACTTCAATTTTTGATGAATAGTGAAACCACTAAGTGGTAGTTATAAAAACTGATTTTCCGTTTAAATGAAATTTTTCCATCATTGTGTTTTGAATTTCAAAAATATGACACACATGGTTGTCATTAATAAGTAAAATGTGGTTCAATGGGATTAAAATAATTTTTTGGTGAATAGTAACTTATTAAGTTTTTAATCGCGATTAGAGGTAATTAGTGTAGTTTAAGGTAAGAATAATGTTTTAATAAAATGAAATGACCTAGACACATTTCCTACCCTCATTGGATGTGTCATGGCCTACCATGAAAATCCATGGGTCAACTTGGGGACCCCATGGAGCCACTTTGGTTGGAAAATGACATAAATATTTTTTTATTTAATGTTAAAGTAAAAATGACACAAACATGAGATGTTTTACTAAAACAATTTTTACATGGGGTTATACAAGTCATAGTTTTGACTATAAATAGTCATTGGAAATATAAAAAGAGTACCTACATCATAGTATTTTTTTATAATTTTTAGAGATTAAATAAATTAAATTATTTATGACCTCATGATGATGCAGCGATGACCTCATTATTTAATGATTTAAATAAAATGGAAATATAATGTAATATATAAGACCTACACATGTCCAAAACCTATTTTATGTGTGGATTTCGAACCATTATCACCTTATCCACGAATTATATCAATGTGGGACCTTTTAAATCCGAAAATCATTTTCAAATAAAGTAACATTTACTTACTTTCCAAGAGTGCCCCTCCTCTCCTCTTATAAAAGGCCCCCACCTCTACCTCCTTACCCACACTTAAAAAGCCTTTGTCTCGGCCAACCCCTGCCCATTTTGTCTCTAAACATCCCTCTCTAACTCCTTTAAGCCTCACTTTGGTAATAATCCTTTCCAAGGAAGCCTTTTAGCTCAAATCAAAGGAAGTTACCTGATTTTAAGGTAATGTCTTCGCTTGAGTCCTTTTGTATTATTCTGCTTCTCCAACCCCATAAACTCTTTTTATTCATTTATTTTGTAACAAATACAGTATCTTCAATATACTAGGATGTTGTTATAAGAAGGTTTCGAGCTACAATTACACACACCACATCAAATGGTTAAAGAACATACTGTTTCCATGGATGGCGAATTTCTGCCTCCCGAAACGATGATTGTTCAACATTCTTCTAACACCTTCAAAGGTGGCCATTAATATGACACTATATTTATATATGATATCTAATATTTTTATGTTTTACTTAAGCTTATGTATTTTTCATTTATGGCATACCTTTATGGTTTCCATTATGGGTAAACGCGATATCTTCATTTAAGGAAGTGCGGACTACCGCCCCCTCAAAGTGATTTGATTCGTTAATACCATATGTGGTACGTATAAAGGATATATTTAATGATATTATATATTATACCATACTGGAATTGAAATACTATTATGTATCATTATGTTTTAATTCCATTAAATATGAAATAGAAATGGAAGTAGCGTTCATGCGTACGTATGGCTTACCGTCTCCATGAACGGTGCATTTCATTTCTTAACTCTAAATGTTATGTAATATTATAAATGAATGAATATACTGGATATATATGATATATATGATATATACATGATGAATACAATTCTTGATATAATTTACCTTTTACCACACGAACAACATGTAATTGTAAGAAGTCCACTTTCGACTTAAGAACCAAGTATCGACAAAACAAAAATTATTAACTTAAATGATTACATAATGTCTATGACATGGTAATAAGTGATATAAAAAGAATAATGAACTTTAAAAAGGATCTTAAGGAAGTATAAATTAACTCAAGTTTATTATTCAGGACGTTAAAGAACGATCGAGTCAAGTCGGACCCGAGGTAAGGGATCTTACTCCTCTCTTTCTTTTTAAGTACACTCTTTTATGTCATTCCTTATAAAGCTCATCATTCTTGTTATTGGGATGTTCTTTTATATTAATCTTACTGTAATTTTTATGTTAATATTATGAGAGACCCTATTCTCTATCATCAATCCATTTTGGAAGATTTGAGTGGCGCCGTTAGGCTGCCGAATTTTCGTAAGAGATCAAACCCCTCACTTTATTTTAAAGTACTCTCCTTTATGTCACTTCTTTTAAGCTCATCTTTGTTATGTTAGGGGATGTTCTTTTATATTTTACTTTCTGTAAAATTTATATTAATATGATGAGATACCCTATTTGATCTCATCAATCCATTTTTTTTATGTTTTATGTGGAGCCGTTAGGCTGCCGAGTTTTCGTAAGGGATTTTTCATCTCACTTTTATTCCCGTGAGATTTATGCTACATTTGCCACAATTTCCTTTGAGTGGTGTATGTACTTCCCATTATTTTACTCATTGTGTAATATAATTTCATTTATGAGTATTTACATCAATGTTGTATTGTCCTTCTTTCACGGGGTGCATGTCTCAAAAGATACCCATATCGGTAAGGGAACCTTTCACCCTCCTCTTTTTAAAAGACTTATTTTGTTATGTCTTTTAATTCACATACTATTATGTTGGGATATGTTATTCTATATCCTTATTTATGTAAATTTTATTTCCAAGTGATGAGATACCCTTTATCTTTCTCATTAACCCTTTTTGTAAAATTTTATGTGACGCCGTTAGGCTGTCAAATTTTACCAAGGGAACTTCTTAACCCAATTTTGATTTATTTGGGTTCAACATGTAGGTATTGAATATGTCATCGATTGAATATGTGTGAATGACCTTTGATTATTTTACACTTAATATACACTTATATTGGGTGTATTTATATTTGTCACACATAATTATGAGATTTATTTATCCTTAATTTAAGGATACCTTCTTTATAATGGATTTCATCTCATTTTACATTTCTTTTGAGACTTCATTGTTGTTATGCACCAATTCACTCTTATATGGTGTGTATACTGTCCTTTGACATATTATATCATTAATCCCTTTATTCTCATGATATTATAAAGTTCGGATTAAATGTTATTCCACTATTATTTGTATTCAAGAGTCTCTCATTTTGTTAAAAACTATTTAACAAAAATATCGTTTTAAATGTTTTAACGATTTATTATTCTAAATCTTTATCTTTAATGTCCATGTTTTCAAAATGGTTTTCAGTATTTATTTATATGGACATTAATGTTTTAAAATTATAATTCCATTAAAAGCTTTAAAGTGGTATGGGACACTTTGACTCAAAAATCTCTTTTAAATGGTTTTCGAAAGTGGATTGATTAATTCAATATCTGGGAATTACTTATTGTGATTGAAAATAAAATTTTGTTATTTAAATGTTTATATTTTCAATATTTTATGTGTAATGATGGTACTTGGACATTTTATGTGTGGTTACGTGATAAACCATATGACGGGTGGTGTCGTGAATACCAGGATGGGAGGTTACGTTATAACCTCCAATGTATTGGGTATGGAAGTCGGCCGTATGGCTATTCCATTAAGTATGTATGGAAGTTGGACGAATGGCTATTCCATTAAGTGATATGTGTGGAAGTCGACCTTATGGTTATTCCACTTAAGTATTTTTATGTCTCATGTTACCTTTATTTGTTATGTGATCTTTATATGGGTTTTATTGTAATCTTTTGGTTACAGAAGGGTAAGTAATGAACTTTTATTCAGTGAAGAGTTTTTACTACTTCTAAAAGGTGAAAAGTATTACTTTGTTAAAGTATACATGGTTTACTTGTTGTTTTGAAAAACTAACAGTTTTCATTCTTTGTGTATCCCTTACTGAGCTTTTTATGCTCATCCCAAGTTTTTGAAATGTTTTTCACAGGACTTAACGTGGAATATGGTCAAGGATGGGATCAAGGGAAAGTCATGCTACCTAAAACATGGAACTAGACATGTTTCTTTTTAAGAGTTATTATTTTATGGAAACTTAGTAGACGTTTCTACTTTGTAATCTTTTGAGATGTAATAATTATGTCCTAATTCTCTAAAACTCTAAACCTGAAAAGATCCTCAATGTGAATTATTCATTTAATTCAATATTAAGTAAGGTTTAAGGCCGGGGCCTTATAGTTGGTATCAGAGGTCGGTTTAGATAACTTTAGAGGTTAAGGAATTCTATATGCATAAGTGACTTTACCATAATGGTTAGGATTTCAGAAAGAGTCCTAGTTTTAGATAAAGTGAATGAGTAAGTATATCTTAGTGTTTATCTTCCTCATTAGTACATAATGGTTTTGTTGATATACTCACACGGACCCTTTTTGGTTTTAGTAAATGGCTAGATCTAGCAGGCACCAAAGAGACAAAAGGTTTGAAGGAAACTGTGGTGGTTCTCTGATTAAGATACTAGATAAAATGGAGGATTCAATGAGGAAACTCGTGGTTGTTCTAAAACAACTATCCAGGAGTCATGATCAGCCACTTGTACCTTGGTATGTTCTATAATGCATCATGTACGAGATGACCAATCGATGTGGAAGTTCAGGTAATAATTATAGAGGTAACCATTAGGGTTTATATGATCCTTACTTTTGAGGTAATTATGGGTTATTATATGTTATGATGGAAAATGAAAGGCATGAGATAAACTTGAGGTTAAAATATGTTATGATTATTTTTGAAGATTTTATCTCGTTTTGGGGGATGTTTTAAGAATTATACAGTTTTGGAAAAAGGACAACACGCAGACCGTGTGACAACCCGTCGCGTCGGACAAAGCTGCGGGAATTGAACCCACAACCAAAGTGTGACTGGTATTTATCGCCTACCACTGGACTACGTGAAGTCCCTGGTTAGTTTGACTGATTCTTTTTAGTTAGATGATTTTATGAATTAAGAGTAAGTTGATTTTGGGTTATCTATGGATATTTATTAACCTATCATGGAGGATATGTGATTAGGTTAATTACTTTTCAATATGAGAATTTAAGAGCAACTGATGTTATTTGGAGATAAAAGTTAATTTGAACCTTGGAAGACTATGTGACTAAATCCTTAAAATATTTGGGTTTCAATCTTAGTTTAGTTTACATTGAAGAATTTTATGGACAATTTGTTTATCGAATGGTCCTCGTTGAACTTTGGGTTTTGTTGGACAAATTTTGGAGATTAAGCATAGATTTTCTTTTTAAAGGGTTATCCTTTTCTGGATTATCTGATCTTGCACTAACCTTCTTGGTTTTGGTTTTGGATAAAGCCTAAAGACATGGTAAGTATATAGTTCTCTTTGGTGGATTAGGTGATTCTCTATAAGTTGATTATAGTACTCTTAATATGAACAAGTCTTCCTAAATACTCGTCTTTTGGAGAAAATATGAGTTTGTGTAAGGAATCTAATAAAAGTTAAAAGTCAACATGATAAGTGATTATGTTTCCTTATGAATAAATTCCTCAATAAAAAGTAACTTAAAACAAAAATGTTGTCTATTAACTTTTCCTACTGGGGAATCGAATACCGTTTAACCCATCACATGTTTGTGATTTTCTTATGGTTAACTTTCTCCTAGACATGTTTACTATCACTCTCCCTCAAGAACAAGACCCTTTGATTTTTCTTCCATGTCCATATTTTCCTACTTGTAATCATAGTATGGGTTAACTCGGGTGACCTATATACTTCTCTCCCTTTATTTCAAAGTGATTGTTTTACCGACTCTTGTTCCGATGTGGGACTTTCAAGGATGTTTCCAAGCCCAATTTTAAAATTACGAGGATGCAATTCCCAAAAGGGGGGAAGGATGTAACACCCCAGGTAAATAAAGAATATGAAATCTTTATATTTATCCATATTTGTGAATCAAATATTAATATTACTTTAAAGGGGATGCTATGCTCGATGGCGTACCCAATATGCAACAATGAGTTTCTTGGGAATCTTACGTTGCACTCTAATAATAAAATAATATTATTTTAAATGGTAGTTAACACATAACCGTTGTATTGGAGGGAAATGATAGAAATAACTAAAATATGATTATATATGTTTTTTAAATGTTTTTACTTTTATCTAATAAAAGATAAAGGCTTAAAATATGGAAAGAATTCAATTTTAGGCATATATGCCCTAATTTTCACTAAAGGTTCACTTATCGCCTTTTGATGGTGAACCATCATTAAATATAGTTTTGTTAACTCTTATACATTCTGTTGGACCAAATAAAACTTTTCTTTAGAATTGGGACATCAAAATTTACATTGTGTAAATTTTTGGTATCTTTCCGATAAAGTTCATTTTTTAATGAATAGTGTAAAATGTTGTATTTTAATTCAAAACCGCTTTTTAATATAATTTATTTATATGATTAGATTATCTTTAGAATTGGTTTTAAAGTGAAATTAGAAAATATTTTTACCATTAAATCCAATAGTGGTCGTTGGAGTTAATTTCACTTTGAAATCGGACTTAAACTAGTGTCAATCTTTTGATACTTATTGTTTCATAAAAACACGCTATTTATTTTGACAGTGGGAATTAATTATTAAATTAATTAATGCAACTTATATGTTCTTAATTTTGTAAAATAGACATCATTTTTTAATTCTGAATATCAAATATAGCTTAGGGTGAACTTTTGGTAATTTTCTGAAAAACTTCAATTTTTGATGAATAGTGAAACCACTAAGTGGTACTTATAAAAACTGATTTTCCGTTTAAATGAAATTTTTCCATAATTGTGTTTTGAATTTCAAAAATCTGACATACATGGTTGTCATTAAGAAGTAAAATGTGGTTCAATGGGATTAAAATAATTTTTTGGTGAATAGTAACTTATTAAGTTTTTAATCGCGATTAGAGGTAATTAGTGTAGTTTAAGGTAAGAATAATGTTTTAATAAAATGAAATGACCTAGACACATGTCCTACCGTCATTGGATGTGTCATGACCGACCAAGACAATCCATGGGTCAACTTGGGGACCCCATGGAGCCACTTTGGTTGGAAAATGACATAAATATCTTTTTATTTAATGTTAAAGTAAAAATGACACAAACATGAGATGTTTTAATAAAACAATTTTTACATGGGGCTATACAAGTAAGATTTTTGACTATGAATAGTCATTGGATATATAAAAATATTTCATATATAATAGTATTTTTTTTATAATTATTAGACATTAAATAAATTAAATTATTTATGACATCATGATGATGCAGCGATAACCTCATTATTTAACGATTTAAATAAAATGGAATGATAATGTAATATCAAAGACCTAAACATGTCAAAAACCTATTGGATGGGTGGATTTAGAACAATTATTACCTTATCCACGAATTATATCAATTTGGGACCTTTTAAATCCGAAATGCATTTTCAAATAATGTAACATTTGCTTACTTTCCAAGAGTGCCCCTCCTCTCCTCTTATAAAAGGCCCCCACCTCTACCTCCTTACCCACAATTAAAAAGACTTTGTCTCGGCCAAACCCTGCCCATTTTGTCTCTCCACATCCCTCTCTAACTCCTTGAAGCCTCACTTTGGGCAGAATCCTTTCCAAGGAAGCCTTTGAGCTCAAATCAAAGGAAGTTACCTGATTTTAAGGTAATGTCTTCGCTTGAGTCCTTTTGTTTTATTTTGCTTCTCCAACCCCCTAAACTCTTTTTATTAATTTATTTTGTAACAAATCCAGTATCTTAAATATACTAGGATTTTTTTATAATAAGGTTTAGAGCTACACTTACACACACCTACATCTAATGGTTAAAGAACATACTATTTCCGTGGATGGCGAATTTCTGCCTCCCGAAACGATGATTGTTCAAAATTCTTCTAACAACTTCAAAGGTGGACATTAATATGACAATATATTTATATATGATATCTAATATGTTTATATTTTACTTAAGCTTCTGTATTTTTTATTTATGGCATACCTTTATGGTTTCCATTATGGGTAAACGCGATATCTTCATTTAAGGAAGTGCGGACTACCGCCCCCACAAAGTGATTTGATTCGTTAGTATCATATGTGGTACGTATAAAGGATATATTTAATGATATTATATATGATACCATACTGTAATTAAAATACTATTATGTATCATTATGTTTTAATTCCATTAAATATGAAATAGAAATGGAAGTAGTGTTCATGCGTACGTACGACTTACCGTCTCCATGAACGGTGCATTTCATTTCTTAACTCTAAATGTTATGTAATATTATAAATGCATGAATATAATGGATATATATGATATATATGATATATACATGATTAATAAAATTCTGTATATAATGAACCTTTGACCACACGAACAACATGTAATTGTAAGAAGTCCACTTTCGACTTAAGAACCAAGTATCGACAAAACAAACATTATTAACTTAAATGATTACATAATGTCTATGACATGGTAATAAGAAATATAAAAAGAATAATGAACTTCAAAAAGGTTATTAAGGAAGTATAAATTAACTCAAGTTTGTTATTCAGGACGTTAAAGAACGATCGAGTCAAGTCGGACCCGAGGTAAGGGATCTTACTCCTCTCTTTCTTTTTAAGTACACTCTTTTATGTCATTCCTTCTAAAGCTCATCATTATTGTTATTGGGATGTTCTTTTATATTACTATTACTATAATTTTTATGTTCATATGATGAGAGACCCTATTCTCTCTCATCAATCCATTTTGTAAGTTTTGAGTGGCGCCATTAGGCTGCCGAATTTTTGTAAGAGATCAAACCCCTCACTTTCTTTTAAAGTACTCTCCTTTATGTCACTTCTTTTAAGCTCCTCTTTGTTATGTTGGGGGATGTTATTTTATATTCTTCTTTCTGTAAAATTTATGTTAATATGATGAGAGACCCTATTTGATCTCATCAATCCATTTTTTGTAAGTTTTATGTGGCGCCGTTAGGCTGCCGAGTTTTCGTAAGGGATTTTTCATCACTTTTATTCCCGTGAGATTTATGCTACATTTGCCACAATTTCCTTTGAGTGGTGTATGTACTGCCCATTATTTTACTCATTTTTTAATATAATTTCATTTATGAGTATTTACATCAATTTTGTATTGTCCTTCTTTCACGGGGTGCATGTCTCGAAAGATACCCATGTCGGTAAGGGAACCTTTCACCCTCCTCTTTTTAAAAGACTTCTTTTGTTATGTCTTTTAATTCACATAATATTATGTTGGGATATGTTATTCTATATCCTAATTTATGTAAATTTTATGTCCAAGTGATGAGATACCCTTTATCTCTCTCATCAACCCTTTTTGTAAAATTTTATGTGACGCCGTTAGGCTGTCGAATTTTACCAAGGGAACTTCTTAACCCAATTTCGATTTCTTTGGGTTCAACATGTAGTTATTGAATATGTCATCGATTGAATATGTGTGAATGACCTTTGATTGTTTTACACTTAATATCCACTTATAGTGGGTGTATTTATATTTGTCACACATAATTATGAGATTGATTAATCCTTAATTTAAGGATACCTTCTTTATAATGGATTTCATCTCATTTTACATTTCTTTTGAGACTTAATTGTTGTTATGCACCAATTCACTCTTATATGGTGTGTATACTGTCCTTTGACATATTATATCATGAATCCATTTATTCTCATGATATTATAAAGTTCGGATTAAATGTTATTCCGCTATTATTTGTATTCAAGAGTCTCTCATTTTGTTAAAAAATATTTAACAAAAATATCATTTTAAATGTTTTAACGATTTATTATTCTAAATAATTATCTTTAATGTCCTTGTTTTCAAAATGGTTTTCAGTATTTATTTATATGGACCTTAATGTTTTAAAATTATAATTCCATTAAAAGCTTCAAAGTGGTATGGGACACTTTGACTCAAAAATCTCTTTTAAATGGTTTTTGAAAATGGATTGATTAATTCAATATCTGGGAATTACTTATTGTGATTGCAAATAAAATGTTGTTATTTAAATGTTTATATTTTCAATATTTTATGTGTAATGATGGTACTTGGACATTTTACGGGTGGTTACGTGATAAACCATATGACGGGTGGTGCCGTGAATACCAGGACGGGTGGTTACGTTATAACCTCCAATGCATTGGGTATGGAAGTCGGCCGTATGGCTATTCCATTAAGTATGTATGGAAGTTGGCCGAATGGCTATTCCATTAAGTGATATGTGTGGAAGTCGACCTTATGGTTATTCCACTTAAGTATGTTTATGTCCCAAGTTACCTTTATATGGTATGTGATATTTATATGGGTTTTATGGTAATCTTTTGGTTACAGAAGGGTAAGTAATGAACTTTTATTCAGTGAAGAGTTTTTACTACTTCGAAAAGGTGAAAAGTATTACTTTGTTAAAGTATACATGGTTTACTTATTGTTTTGAAAAACTAACAGTTTTCATTCTTTGTGTATCCCTTACTGAGATTTTTATGCTCATCCCAAGTTTTTGAAATGTTTTTCACAGGACATAACGTGGAATAGGGTCAAGGATGGGATCAAGGGAAAGTCATGCTACCTAAAACATGGAACTAGACATGTTTCTTTTTAAGAGTTCTTATTTTATGGAAACTTAGTAGACGTTTCTACTTTTTAATCTTTTGAGATGTAATAGTTATGTCCTAATTATCTAAAACTCTAAACCTGAAAAGATCCTCAATGTGAATTATTCATTTAATTCAATATTAAGTAAGGTTTAAGGCCGGGGCCTTATAGTGGTGGATGAGGATTTTACACAATTTTCATCCTTGATTTGTTTATTTTCTTTTCTTACCACCACCATAACATTTTCTAGAATCTCATTCTTCCAATTAAAATGTTTTTCAATGGAAAATAATCTTTCTATCATATCGATAATTTCATTATATTTTTCCCATTCTCCCTTTTTTCAAAATATGTTCAAGGTGTGAGTCCAAAACCCACATCTCTGACGCGCCCATATTTTTCTGGCCGCATCAAGTCCACTGATAATAGGTTTTCATCAAGAATCAATATTAATTATTATTATGAATATATATAATAGAAAAAATCAATAATATGTAATCATTGTTATGTAATATTTATTTAAATAAAAAAATTATTATGTCATACTTATACATGATTACCAGACATTTTATATGTCTTCATCAATTAGTACCTCATCATTATTTACATGTGCCTCCTCCCATAGAATATGGTGTGGGGTGTAAGTGGATTTTTATTTGGATTCAACAACATAAATTTAAACAGAGGAACACAATTTTTTATTGTTTCATTTTAAATAAAAGTATTTTAGTATATTTAAAATACTCACCAATTTATTTATCAAGTGAACCATACCCCATACATGCTTTATTATAAGGATACATTGGTTTTGTTGTCTGTTCTTTATTTTCAGCACTCTACTGTTGTTTAATAAATAATAACTTCTCAATCAATGTGATTAATAAACATAATGTCAAACAATGTATTACTAGACATAATGTACCTAAAAATAAATCTCCTTATGATGGCCTATAAATGAATCCCACAAATCTTGGGTTATTACGTGTGCATACATAAGTTGTAGGTGTGGGTTTATTTTTCCTTCAACATCTTTAAGATGATATCTCATTATAATTGTGAGAACATCCCTATGAATCCTTCTAGAAAGAATTAATTCATAGTTATTTTTGGATTTATCTACTATAAATAAACACTTTAAGGGATGATGAATGGTAAATAAATGTTTCATTGTTTAATTTTTTATTAAGTAAATGAAATGTTATCATAATGATTTTATAATCTCTTCCCACATCATGGTATAAAACATTTCCACAACTTGGTGCCAAAATTCTTAATCTAGTGGAAAACATTGTTCAGTGAGGAGTCCAATGTAACTTTTGATCATGGCCTTATTGTTGGTAACATGCTGGCCCTACACATTCCATCCAACCACGAATCTGAAGCCTTTTCTTTTCACCTTAAATACTTTTCTAACAATTTCCAACTACAAAACTTCTATTTATTCTACGTCATTGATCCTTCATCACCTACCATTTCTTGTAATTCAACATCATCAATATGTTGTTCCTATGGAGTGGTATCATTTGTATGTGAAGATGGTCATTGTACCTCTACACTGGGGGCAACAATAGGTTGGGATACCATTCATTTATCAAGAATGGTAACATCATCATGTGCAAAAGGACTTTGTTCCACTATACTGGGAGAAGTAGCAGTTTTAGAGTCCTATTGTTCGTCAGGATTATGCACACCATCATGTGGATAAGTAAATATATAATGAATTCATCTAAAATTTAATTTAGATTACATAAATTTAGATATAAATAGAAAATAACATGAGGTAACAAAATATATATTACATAAAAATATTACATGATTACTTAATTATTTTTTTAAATAATGAAGGAATTTGACCCATCTATTCAGTATCCAAATCCCTTCATTGTGGTTTCCTCTAATATTAAAAACCTCGTCTACAATAGGAAGACTAAAAATTGATTTTGAATTCTATGTGAATGGGACTTCCTCAATTGAACTTTCATATGATCTTTCCATGTTATTGGTCAATAACTGAACAATTTACCACTTATAGTTTGTGGGATCTAGGAAAAAAGATACATGTATTTACTGTGATGACATCAAAAATGAGTCTTCTTTGTACCCTTCATTATTGAAATATTCATTAATCAATCCCAATTCATCTATTTTAATAGAACTCATTTTTTTAACCCACTCACATTGAAAAATAAACACTTGTATTGTAGTATAATCCAACTCATATGTTTTTTGATGAAGCCAATTTATGATAGATTTGTGTAAATTGGATTTTTGTCCTTATTTCCAAAAACATGCATTTCATTTTCCATAAGTTTAACTCAACTATTTTTCATGGTATTTCCATCATCATGTTTATATTTATAGAACATGTCACCTTTAATTTCATAACCATTGTTAGATGATACATAAACTATAAATAACTGGAATTTCCATGTATTTTTTTAATTATATGGGATTTTTATGAGTCCGTGAAAATTGACGACTTGTGATTCCGAGGCCCAGTGTGCCCGGAGTGAATTTCTAAACTCTTTTTTTGGGTGCGTTCAGTAAATGTGCAAGCGGGTTTTTGTAACTATTGAACCGCTGCATGGAATTTAAATTTTAGGACACTGCAGAACTCGCAACACCAATATTCGCTTAAGGAGACCTTTACCTCGATCACAGTAGGTCGAGAGTGAAAGATAGTTTTTCACTTTTTGGTGGAAATAAAAATAAAATAAAATAAAAATGTTTAACATTTTTATTTTTATTTGAAACTTCTATACATGGTTATGGAGGTGGGGACCACTCGAATTAAAACCCACAATTTTTTTTAAATGTGGGGACCACCCGACTCTTGAACTCCATCATTAATGAGGGAGGTGACCTTAGGTTTCCTCTAAATTAATTATGCCAACTCCCCATTGAATTTTTGGATCCAACTAACAATTAATGAAGTGTGTCAGAAATTTAATTGTGAAAACATAATTGATATACTTAATTTAAATTATATTGGAACCTCATTCCTTTGGGAGGATTTTCATGGAAAAGGATAAGGGGAGAACTTGTAGAGGAACATTCTGTCCAACGAAAAACACCTCCCAACAAAGATATCACTCAATGAAGAATGCGCCATCTTCCCCAACGAAGAACATGCCACCTCCAATGTGGGACGTCTTCAAAAATGAAGAACTGACATTTGTTTTTCACTCCTCATCGATGTTAATAAACCTCCGAGGTAGGGGTTTTGTTATTCTTCATGTTTCACGTCGAATTAATCATCTTGATCTGCCTGCTACCGAACTAATGCGGAGAGAGCGGGCCAAACGAACACGGACTGATCCCTACAACGTTCTTTATGGATGGTGTGTTCATCGCAATAGAGGAGGATGGAAATCGATACTGGTGGGGCATGGGAATGGCGGCCAGCACACCGCTGGCCGCAATGAAGGCGACGACGTGACTACGCCGCCCGAAAAAATAGAACTGTGGCTTGTGTCGTGGCGATGAGGGGATGAAGGCCAGTTGAGCTACCTGCTGGGAAAGGAATGGCGTGCGCTGTGCTGCGCGGAGAGGACGGCTGGCCATCTAGCTAGCCACGGTGGACCACCGCCCCGCCACACCCAGTCTGCCCAGTGCGGGCCAGACCACCCAACGCAGGCCAGGCTGCCCACTGCATGCCAGGTCGGAGCCAGCGGGTCGGGCCACCCAGCGGATCTGGATGGGTCGACCCAAATCAAGTCTGCCCAGGCAGGGTGGGGTCAGGTCGATCCAACCGGGTCGGACCGGACCTGGACCAGTTTAGACCATATAGGTTCTTCCAGCGATATCTTGAGCTTCAGGCATCTGTTTGACGAACCATCTGTGGAGCCAGAAACTGTGGAGTGAGACGGTCTTTTTGGTATACCCCACTTGAGATTTGTATAATGTTGGGGTATGATCGGGTTGGATCGAGCACGAATCTAACTGGGCCCTCGAGACTAAAAGGTTAATAACTTACATACCAGGTGTCTGATTGATGCACGTTCTGTTACATTGATACCCCTATGATGTGGCCGTACTTTCGGATATTATTCATGGGAATTCGTGGTAGTTTGAGTATTGACCAGTGGCTTGAGGAGCAGAACCTCTTGGAGACGAGAAAGCTTAGTGCGAGAACCCTATAGCTGGATGCGACATGAGAAAGGGATCCTTCGTGGGTTTGTGATTGAGGGTCCCACATCGAACTACTCTAGGAATCCATGCGGGAATACTCTAGGATCCTCTGTGGTTCTACTGTACTAGGATCCTGTGTGGGTCTGACGATGTACTAGGATCATGTGTGGGTCTGACGATGTACTAGGATCTTGTGTGGGTATGATTATGTACTAGGATCATGTGTGGGTCTGTGATTTAGGATCCTTCATTGGACTACCTCTTAACAAAGTAATATGATTCAGTAGTTACATCTAATCATATATATTATTGTATCTATGATATACCTGGTGTGAGCTGAGTCTGTACCTTGTCGACTTTACCTTCATGGTGATTCCTTTGTGGTATTCTTCTAAGTGTCATACCTGTGAGGTACTTTCGTTCGTGGTAATACCTTGGCGGTATTCTTCAGTGTGACGTACCTGTGTGGTACTTACCTTTGTGGTATTCATTCCTTTGTGGAATAGTTGAGCTTTTAGATTTAGTGTGGGACCCTGTGTTTCCTCATGACTGAGATTGCTGTACTTGATAACTTAGGTATATGTATGGCCATATACCAAAGTACGGTTGTCAGTTGACTTCATGCTATGTGGTTTATCCTTTTTTGGATTTTGTGAGACCTTGATGGTCTCGGGGTCCTTATTGAGTATTGTTATACTCACCCCTGCACGGGCTATGCCCGCACCGTATTGTGTTTGGTGTAGATGACGGACAAAGATAACATAGGACGGGAGTACCAAGACTGGAGGTATCTCAGAGGTGGATATTAGACGAGGCGAACTGTAGATACGAATGTTCAGGAGCTATACCTACTCTTAAGGTGGGATCCATGGTGGACGATCCAGGAGCTTATTTTCACTGTTCAGTTGTACTTGTATTTTTCCAGTTGGGCTTGAATTTTGGCCTCTTTTACTTACTGTACTCACTCTATTTACTATTTAGTTTACTTGTGTTTATATCTTGTTGTGTGCTTGGTTACGTGCGTTTACAAGTTATAAAGGCAATGCCTTCCCGGTTTTAGGGAATACGCCTTCAGTGCTAGTCACTAGCCCCTGGCCTATGGAAGGCGGGCTTGGGGTAGTCACGACACGTGCCCTAGTGGACATGTCGTTACATAAACACTTGGTCCTCTCTCTAGCCATAAAAATTATTATAATAAAATATGTACATTCATCTCATTCATTAAAAATATGGTCCCAAAACCATCTTATAAATTGTATATTATTTTTATTTGATATCTATCTTTTACCCCATTTTAGATTGAAATGCCTATACATTTCATTTCATGTTTCAATAAATGGGTAAACCTCAAAAGTATTATAAGAAATGTAAAGGTGGTCTTAATCCTGATCTTTCATATTAAATGTGACAACATCTCTCTCAAAAATTATTTCAACCATAATTTGATCTATATGATGAAATTTTGGTAGACCAATGATTTCCAAATTGGAAATTTATTCATTATAGAATTCAATTGCTTCATCAACAATATATTGTTTTTCAATACAACATATCTTTTATACCACATTAATTATAACATGAATAGATAGTCAAAAATTCATCTGAGAATGACATGATATTTATTAATTACATATGATATCAAGGTTAATCCGACACTTGTCTATAAGTAAAGTTTAACTTTCATTAAACATAATAAAAAAGGTAGTTTAGTTCTTTTGGCTTTGAGAATCATCCACACTATTTTCCTTCAAAGGGTGATAATGTATTAAGTGCTCATAATATTTATTTTGTTACAACCTTCTACTTTGGAACATATTCAATGGATTATTTTTTAAAATAATTCTTATTATTTTACAATCAGTATATATTTTACACCTTTCAACATAACAATAACGCCTCTATATCTTTAAAAAATTTCCATATAAAGATCCAAATCAAGAGTTGGATAATTTTTGACATGATCCTTCATTTAGTGATAAGTGAAATATATAACTATATCATCATTCATTAAAAAACATCTAAATGGCATAATTAATTTGTTACTATATATCCCAAGTCCTTGTCCACTATAGTTTACTATGTTCATAGGTAACCTAATAAAAAATTTATTTAATTCCTTGAAATTATCTTCTCATTCAATATTCCATTGGAACACGGCTCTATTAAACGTAAATATGATTAGTATATTTAATATCCATGAATGAATTATCTTCAGGAATTGGTAGTATGTAGCTAACCAATGAAAAAAATGTGTTTTAGACAACATGGTGGATTTGGATAATGTTCAATAACATCTATCATTGATGGAACCACTGATATCACCTCTCGTATAATCAAGTAACAATATAATAATACATTATTTTTCTATAATTAACAATTACTAAATTCTTAATACAAATTATACTTCTTCAAGGTGTTCAAAACAATCCTGAAATAATATTCATGTTCTAAAATTTTCATGACTTATATAAGAATATATTCAATCAAAGATTCCAAAAACTGATCAATGTAATCTCAATAAAACCTATTAATTTGATCTATGAAGATTTCATGGGTATTAGAATCTCAAAATTTCATCCTTATATATTCATAGTGTCCATAACTCATATGGAATCCCTTCATGAAAATTTCCTCCCTTTTAACCCTCAAATGATGATATCCAGATCATAGGTCAATCATTGATATGAATTGAGATACTCAATGTTGAAAAATCAAATCATCATTACAAGGTATATGATTATTTTTAAAGACAATAACCTTTTAAAATTATTTATAATTTATTAAATGGAACATTGAACAATTATTCATCTTACAAAAATGAACAAATTCACCCCATGGGGATGATCTCAGACAAATTCATCCCAAATCAACATTAACATTGCATTGCTCCATCAATCAGTATAAATCAATTAGGAATATTAAAAAGTGGTTATTCTTAATGGTTATGAAACAATGTATGGTTTATATTGGAAAATAATCATCATCATTCGTTGAATGACTATGAAAAAAATAGAATAAAACTCAAAATACTGCCAAAAAATTAGCAAATAATAAATTTGAAACTTATCATAAAACATTTCAGATGAATATGCCTTATGAATTGATAAAAATACCTATAAAATGGATGTCATATACATTGTATGTTCACATTCACCCTCAAATGGATATTTTTTTTCCATCTTTCGGAATAGTAAATGTGACTTTTGTTCCTCAGTAATCGATATGTGGTCTATAAAATTTATGTCACTCCATTCCCAAAATAACAAAATAATCATCTATAGTGGTAATTATTTGTTTTATATGAATCACATTGTCTTAAAATTTTATGAGAGTGTAGTTATATTATTGATATTTTATCATCATGGGATTATGAGTTTTCTCTAATAATTCATCATCTAAACATTTCGGTGGTCTATGTGATACCCTATGAAAATTCATTAGATATAAAATAGTTGTTATAGACATATTTAAATAATACATTTGATGTTATATGTTGTTTGATAAGTGTAACATTAACCACATAAATCTCATGATCCATGTTGGCAGTTGTGATCATAGGATATTTCCCTTTGACTTGTTTTTAAAGTGGTTATTGGATCCAATATGCATTATAAACCCTTGGATTCATGAACTATTTGTCGTAATGAGCATATTCATTGTAGTTGTAGAATTATAGTGTGTGTGGTTTATTTTGTTTAGTTTTATTTATATTCATTTCTTTGAAATTCCAACTTATATCTCTTCTGTAGTAACTTTATAACGCCCCAAACCCATGTTTTTAGATTTTGTGCTTAAAATTCTGTGTATTTTTTTTATAAATGACAAAAAAAATAATTAAAAACTATTTAAACAATATATGACCTTGACCAGTCTAGGTTATGGAGAATAGAAAAAACATACATTTTTATCAAAGATTTAAAAATATAAAGGATAAAAATACATCTAATATACATCACACGAATTATTCCTTTATCGATTCTGCCTAACATAGAACGTCAGAGAAGCCAGTAAAAATAATTTTAATACATAGGATGATCATTTAATATGCCTAGTAAGGGGTATTAAAAACATTAAAAATGATTAAAAAATATTTCCATGCAATAAATATTTATACATATACATATAATTGGATTTTCATTGATATTTATTTTTATAAATTTAACATATAAAAAAATAATTTCACATAACAAAAATATTTGAAAAGATCATTGGGATCACTCCATTGAAAATAATAATTTTTGGTGGGTCGTTAATGATTCATGGTGGACCATATTTAAAACACAAGGCCAGTAGTCATAATTCAGAGGAAAAAACCACCATAATATTTATGGGTGCACTCCCCATAACATCACTTAAAGTTCATTATACAAGTTCCAATTTTTATAAAATTTTTTTTAGTGGACCAGCCTTTCTCAATCATAACCCAAAAAATTAAAAAATACATACATAAAATTATTGTCGTTAAAATAATATAACCATTATTATAAAATCTCTTGAAAATTTCTGTGAAAATTTGTAAAAACTATTAAAGGAGATTTACATGAATAAAAATACATTTTTTTATATAAATGTATAAAGTTAAAGGAATAATAATATAAATTCATACTTTATTTAGAAAAAATCTTGAAATGTCGATTTTATGAATAAAACATGGCCACAAGTTTAAAAAAATGTAATGTCCATAATTTTCAATTTACATACATGATAATATGTTTATATTTCTATGTGTACCTTGTTAAAGGTAATAATTACACAAATTAATGTTTAGAAGAAATCATAATAATAATATTATTAAAATTATTCTTTTTGTGTAAAATATTAATTTCTAATTTTCAATAACAAAATAAAATTGGATTTCTCTTTAAACCAATATTTTGAAAAAAATATTGGAAATATATATAAGTAAATATAATTATATATTTAATTGGTAAAAAACCAATGTAGTTAGAATGAAATTAAACCCTTAAATAATAAATTCAAAATAATATATCTCTTATAAGATAAAACATTTCCAATTTAGTGAAATATTTCAAATGAATTATTATCATAAAAATTACCCACAAATGTATTCATAAATAAATTTAAAAGTATAAAATTTATTTATATATCCATAAATTATTTTCTAAAAACAATATAATTTTATTATAAACAATTGAACCCATATAAATTTAAAAAAATTATCTAAAAAGTAAAAAAATTAAACCCTTAAATGATATTTTTAAAATTTAGAATAAGTCATACTTATATAACTTGTAATAATAAATAATCCTTACTTAATTTATGTAAAAAAATAGTAGAATATTTCTTCATTAAAACTTATTCATTCTTTCTGAATTGTGAATTGGATTTAAAATTTACACTTTCATATCAAGTCCTTTATATCCATTCTCATTACTGTTTAAACAACCATATATATATATATTAACAATTTGTGGACATGAGGGGGGTATAAAAGGAAAAAAGGTAGGTTCAAGATTGCTTCTTATGCCGAGTGTCGAAGAAAAAAGTAAAATAAAATATATAAATTTTATATTCAATGATTTTTTAAACAGATTCATCCAGGAGAAAATACATTGAATGATTAAATATAAAATAACAACAACAAGAAGGTACATATCAACATCAACAACCAAATGATTTATTCAAGATCTAAAAGTTAATCATATAATGATTGATTGAGAAATAAGATACTAGATCAATGTATATATTAATGGTATTAAAAAAAATATGTTGACTAAATGATAAGTGATAAAAATTAGGGTAGAAAAAGAAGAAGAAGAAAAATCAATTCCACAATGAACCGTTCCATAAAACATTGTATATAAAATGACCCGACATCTAAAAGGAAAAGAAAAACGTACATCTGATCTGGAATTCGACCCTCACTGTCGAACAATAATATGAAAACGAAACACTTTAACGTTTATTTTTTCTTCATCAGTGTTTGGTCCTCTTCCTTGATCGCAGTGTAGGCCTCACACTGGACACCACACTCAACCTTCATCATGCTCATGATGTCCTTCGGACCGTCTCAATCTGAGCTCGATCTTCATATGATGTTGTGGTGCATGACTCCAAACACTCTGAGGAAGAACAATCCCACTCAAGGATACCCTGATCTTCTCAACTACCCAAATCCAAAACGATACCCCTATTTTATCCCTTTACACAATTTTCAAAAAAATTATCAACATTTTATTTTATTATATGAAATTTTATTTTCAATTATAATTTAATAATGTAATACTATATTATAATTCAAAAATGATAATAATAATTTCTTAATATTTATATATGCGTATATTTATATCTCATTTTCAAAAAAAAATCTTTATAATTAATTATATTTGTATATGAATATAATTATTCCTTTTTAGATGAAAAAAATTATTATCATAATTAATATTTATATTGTATATACACATTTTTTGTTTTTTAATATATCTTTAATTAAAATTTTCCTGATATATATATATAAATATATTCATTTGAAATGAAATAAATTTTATTATGAAAATTATTTAATTATTATCTTTAAAAAAATAAATTAATACATATATTCATATTAAAATATTCATTAAAAGAAAATAATACTGTAAAATATTATATTATTAGAACATTAATTTAAAATTAATTGGAAAATTATAATTTTGAAATATAATTAAGTATTATATAATATTAAATATTTAATCTATAATCAAATTAATTATAATAGTTAATTTTATTTTATTTAAATCAAATAAAACAAGTTATTGGTATGTTACACCCTCTCTAAAAAGAATTGTGCCCATGTAATTCGTTCCCCAAACTACAAATAATTCAGAATTCCTATCATCAAAATTTAGAAATAACTATGACTACTACACACCTATATTATACCTCATAGATGACATAATATAATTAGTAATGTTGTTAATACCATTTCTCTGATACAAATTATAATACCCCAACCCATACTTCCCGATTCAATGACTAAAATGTTGTGTATATTTTTTTTATAAATGATAACTGAAACAATAAATAACACTTTAAACAACATATGACTTTTATCGGTCTAGGTTTTGGATAATAGAGAAACCATACCTTTTTATTAAACCTTTACAAAATTAAGGGAGAAAAAAACATCAAATACATATCACACGCATTAACCCTTTATCGATGCCACCCAATATAGAACATCAAACTGATCTGAGAAAATATTTTTAATACATATGAGGGAATTTTATATTCCTAGTAAGGGGTTTTAAAACCATTACTAAATGAGTAATTTTTTCTAGGAAAAAATATATATACATATACATAGAATTTGATTTTTATTAAAATCTAAATAATTACATATAATATTAAAAAAATTAATTTATGAAAATAATTATAATTTAAAAGATCAATGGGATTTCTCCATTGAAAATAATAATTTTTGGTTTGTAATTCATGATGCTTGAAAATATATATGAAAAACGTAAGGATTTTTGTTATAACTCATATTGAACAAATTATCCTTACAATTTATGGATTCAATCCTCATATCATCACATAACATTCATAATACTAGTGCCAATTTATGGAAAACACTCTTATTGGATCATCCATTCTCTATAATATCCAAAAAAATCAAAAAACATACATGAAATTGTTTTCTTTAAAAAAAATAAACATTATTCTAACGTGTCATGAAAATTTGCGAGAAAATTTCAAAAAACATTTTAAGGATAGTCCGTTGAATAAAAATATATGATCTTATTTAAATGTTGAAAATTAAATTCATAATAAAAGAAATTTATACTTCAAAAAAAATTCATGGAATGATGATGTTATGCGTAATGCATTTACCTAGATTTATGATAACCTGAAATCCATAATTTTCATTTCACATGAATGATAATATGTTTAGTGTTATATGTATATTCTTAAGAGTTATTAATTACCTAGAATAATTTTTAGAATACATAATAAAAATATTATTATTATACTTTTTGTGAAAAAGTATAATTTCTAACATGAAATCACAAATACAAATTATGTTTTTTCTAAAACAAATATTTTCAATAAATCATGGTAATATATATGTAAATATATATATATATAATTTCTAAATAAAACTCAAGAATATGGAATTAAAATAAACCATAAAATAATAAATTTTAAATAACAATTCTCCTATAAGATAAACCATTTCAAATTTAGGGAAATATTTCAAACAGATTAACATCAAAACATTTAACCTTACATGCATTTATCTATAAATTTTCACGTATAAAATTTATTTACATATACATATAATTTTTTGTAAAACTAGTATACTTTGATACAGTTAATGTAAACCTTATAAATTATAAAACAAAAATTGAAAAGTAAAAAAGATAAAAAAATACATATTTTATTAAAATATAGATGAAAAAATTCATAAATAAATTGTTTACATAAATAACCCTAACTTTATTTTTTTAGAAAAATAGAAGACTTGTGTATATTTAGACCATCTTCATTCATTCCTAACTATAAATTGGTTTTCCAAATTACATTTTCATATTGGTTGACAGATTTTATAGCTATTATTTTTTTTGGTTAAATAGTTATATGTATATATTTATTGACGAAAATGAAGAGGTATCACTGGTAAAAGAAAAATTCAATATTACTTAACAAGATTAGTATTGAAGAAGACAATAAAATAAAATTTATAAATTTTATATTCAATGATTCATTAAACAAATTCGATCGAGCATAAAAATATTAATAGATTAAATATAATAAAACTTCTATCTGAAGGTCCAAATCGACATCAATAGACCAAAATGAATTGTTCAATATGAAAAAGTAAATTAGATAAATAATGATCAAGGGTGATGACATTAGATCACTGTATAAATGGATCTAGTTAATTTTTTTTTGACCAAATGACATAATATAATTATCGGTGTAGAAAAATAAGAATCAAACAAAATGATTCAAAAAAAAATGATCTGTGACATAGAATCTACCAAATGATTCGACATCTATAAGTAAAATAATAAATGACCTTATATATGGATTATAATCCTCCTAGTTAAACCATAATAAAAAACGAGACTCATTAATGTCGTATGGTTCTTCATCGGCGATATGTACTGTTCCTCAATAGTGGCTGACACCGCACACTGAACTCCTCGAGCGACCTTCTCTCACTCGCAATGTCCTTCATATTAGCACGATCCGAGCTCAAAATTTATCTAGGGTCACGAAACTCGACTCCAACAACTTCGTGGAATAACCCTACCGATTGAGGACTCTCTAATCTTCTTGACTACCTTGAACCTAAACGAAACCACTGTTTATCCCTTTTCACAGTATTAAAAAGAAATTAACAATGTCTTGTTTTATTACATAAAATTTACTTTTTAATTATAATTTTATAATCTAATCATATTTTATAATTCAAAACTGATAATTATAATTTCACACACACACACACACAGATATATATATAGATATATATTTATATCATAGTTTTGAAAATCAAACATTATAAAACCAAATACAATATATTTTGTATATAAATATAATTATTAATTTGTTAGATGGAAAAACATGTTATCATAATCAATATTAATATTTTATATACATATTTTAGTATTTTAAATTTATTTATAATTTAAATATTATTGAAATATATATAAAAATATTGTAAATTTATTAATTCTAAATAAATTTTGTTTTTAAATTACATTATTATTATTTTTTTAAAAAATTAAATACATATATTCAAATTAAAATATTGTTTAAATAAATATTGTACTATAAAAGAGTATTTTATTTGAAAAATAATTTAAAAATAATTTGAACATTATAAATTAGAATTAGAATTATGAATTATTAAAATTTTAATATTTTACTTATAATTAAATAAGTTAGATCAATTAACTTTTATTTATTTAGAACGTATAAACATGTTAATAGGATGTTATACTCTTCCCTCTTAAAAAGAATTACTCTTTCAAAATGTGTTCATCAAACTAACAAGAATTCTGAATTTCCATCTTCAGAATTTTGAAAGAACAAGGGCTGCTAAACTCCCATACTCTACATCATAGATGACAACATAATGTCTCCAATGTTATATATATTGATTTTCTAATACTGAATATACTCCCTCGAACCAAATATTTCAGATTTGGTGATTAAAATTATTTGTATATGTTTTTATAAATGATAAATTAAACAGTACAAATCACTTTAAACCAGAGTGGACCATTGTCAGTGCAGGTTTTTGAGAATATACAAATCATACTTATTTATAAATTCATTAAAAATGTAAAAGAGAAAACAAAATATAATCATCATGCATTAACACTTTATCAAAGCCTTACGACTTATAATTTTAACGTGACCTGTAAAAATAATTTTAAAACATAGAGTAAGCATTTAATATAACTCGTATGAGGTTAAAAAAATGATACTAAATTCATAATTTTTTTTATTAGAATGAATATTTATTCATATTCATAGAAGAGAATTTTTATTCACATATAAATAATTTCATATAATTTAGAAAAAAATAATTTTATAAAAGAAATATATTTGTGAAGATTATTAGGTTTTATACATTGAAAATATTTTTTTGTGTCTGTCATTCATGATACATGGAAGAACATATTTAAAACATAATATAGTTATCTATAACTCAAATGGAACAATTTCCCCTCAATATTTATTTGATCACTACCCATATCATGAATTATCATTCATTATACTAGTTCTAATTTTCACAAACACACTTTTAGTGGATCTTCCTTTCTCAATAATAGCTAAAAGAATTCAAATATAAAAACGAAAAAATATTTTCTATAAAATATAATAAAAATTATTATAACATGTTATAAACACTTCCTTGAAATTTTTAAGAACATTTATAGGATTACATATTGTATAAGAATAGAATTTCTTATTTAAATGATGAAAATAAAATTCATAATAATATATATGCATACTTCACTAATAAAATTCATGAAATGTCGATGTTTTGCATAACCTATGTCCAAGAATATTTGAAAATATAATGTCTAAAATTTCAATTCACATGAATGATAATATTCTCAGCCTCCTAAGCATAACCTGTTAGATTTAGTAAATTAATAGTGTAATTTTTAGAATACATCATTTAATAGTATTGTTACTGTTACTATTTTTTTGGTAAAAGACAAATTTATAATTTTAAATCACAAATAAAAATGTAATTTTTCATAAAAAAAATATTTCCAATAATTCCTAGTAAGTTATATGTATATATATATATATAATTTTTAAATCAAAATGACGTATATTGTGTTAAATTTTACCCTAAAATAAAAATTCCAAAATAATAAATCTCAAAAAATATAAAACATTTCAAATATAATTAATTGTTTGAAATTAATAAACATCATAACCATTAACCTTACAAACATACTTCAATGAATTTATAAGTATAACATTTATTTACATATCCATGTAATTGTTTGTAAAACCAACATAATTATATAGGATAAAATATGATCTTTATAAATTTAAAAACATACCTTACATAATTTTTATATAATTTAGAAGGAAACATACTTATATAAATTGTAAACATAAATAACCTTTTCTTGATTTTTTTAGAAATACATAAGACTATTGTTTCTTTAGACTTTCTTCATTCTTTATGAACTATAAATTGGTTTTCTAATTTACACTTGCATGTTGGTGCAAGTATTTTACAGCTAACCTCATTTTTATTTCAACAACCACATATATAAAAAAATCAAACTAGAGGATGTAACATAGGATAAACATAGGTTCAAGATAGATTTGTTAGTTGAGAGTTGATGTATACACTAAAATAATACAAATTAAATTGAGATCTTATAAATTTAAAAACATGAATTGATAAGTAAAAAAATAAACCATTACATTATTTTTAAAAATTTTTTAAGAAAAAATACATATATAAATTTCATACAAAAATAAACCTTATTTGATTTATGCAGAAAAACATAAGACTCTTGTTGCTTTAGAACATCTTCATTATTTTTGAGTTGTAAATTGGTTTTCTGAATTACACTTTCATTTTGGTACACAGGTATTATATTCGATATATTGACTATTTAAAAACCAATATATATATATATATATATGTATATATATATATATATATAATTGGTAGATCTGAGGAGGCATCCCATGAACATGATTTGTTCAAGATTTCTATTTAATACAAGTGTTGATGTTGAAAATAAAATAATATATATATATTTTTTATTCAATGATTTGTTAAATAGATTCACTTGACCAACAAAAAATCAACATATTGAATATAAAATAACAATTAAACCAATGTCCAATTCAACATCAACGAACCAAAATTATTTTTTCATGATCCAAAAGTAAATCAGATAATGATTGCTCAAGAATGGTGATATTAGATCAATGAATACATTGAAAAAGTTACAAAAATATGTCACCCGAAAGATAACATAAAACAATCGGGTAGAAAAAGAATAATAAAAAAAACAACCCCACAATGAACTGGTCTATCAGACATAGTCTACAAAATTTTTTGACATCTAGAAAAAAAGAATAACCAACCTCATATATGGATTCTGACCCTCACATTCGAACCTTAATCAGAAAACAAGACTCATTCACATTTCTTTGTTCTTTATCAGAGCTCAGTCCTCTTCCTCGACCACAATTGTGGACTCTCACCAGACTCCTCGTTCACCTTTATTCCTGCTCTCGATAAATTCCATACCTTCTCAATCTGACACGATTTTCATCTAATTTTGGGGTGCTCGACATCGAAAACTCCAATGAAGAACCCACTTGCTCGACGATACCCTGATCTACTCAACTATAGTGACCCAAAATGACAGTGATAGCCCTTCCCTTCTAATTTCTTATTAAAAAATGTCAATGATTTATTTTATTACATGAAATTTTATTTTTAACTATAATTTTATAATCTAATCACATTTTATAATTTAAAACTACAATTATAATTTCATAAATAAATAAATATATATATATTCTATTTTCAAAAATGAATTTTTTTATTACTAAATATTTATATATATATGATTATAATTATAAAATTTTTTAGATCAAAAAATATTATCATAATCAAAATTAATATTGTATATACCCAATTTAGTATTTTAAATATATTTATAATTATAACAATAACAATATAAATATATTTATGTGTATATATATATATGGAAATTTATTCATCTGAAATAAAAAAACTGTTATTAAATTATTATTATTATTATTTTGAAAATTATAATTAAATAAATATATTCATATTAAAAAGTTCATTTAAACAAAATAATATTTTAAAACAATATTTTAGTCATACAGAAAATATAAATTAATTTGATAACTATAAATTTGATTTATAATTAAATATTATATAATTATAAATATTTAACTTATAAAAATATTAATTAGAACACATTATTTTATTTTAATTAAAACTTATAAAACATGTTACTGGGATGTTGCACACTAACATGAAGTGTTTCCTTTCTACACAAGAATAATTTACCAGCCCCATTAAGAATATTCACCCCATGATTATTACCATGATTCAAGTTTAAACAAAAAATAATTTTTTTTCTTCAATCAGTTTTTTATTAGAATTTTTCCAAAACTCCATTATCATATATTTTTTTCAAAAAAATGAAAACAATAGGAATATCCACCATACATTTTATCTTTGATATCACATCTATTATTTTAATCATAGATTTTAATGTATCATTTTAGAAACAGTATTTAGTAAATTTATTTTAAGAAAATGAATTATCAATTTTTTTAGGGGTTGATGATATAAAAAGACGAATTCATCACAATTAATGTAACATATACCTAGTATTTAATAATATATTAATTGTAATTAATATTATTTTCATATATTTCCTATTATATTATTTTGATTATTTTAGGGATTGAACATTCTGAAAAATACCTTCCAAAATTTATCCAAATATATGATGAATGTTTCATCATATTACTTAATAATAATAATATGATTCCACCATTAATCCAACTCATTATCAAAATGGTATAGAATATAGATAACATTCTCATTCTATGAGAATTTGAAAGTTAAAAATAACTTTTTAGTGGTTCTAATCCTTTACTCAACCACTAGTTGATTAAGGGACCCACTAAAGGAATAATGATATAACATAATCAAATACTAAATGGTGAATTTGTGTATATTTTTCTAAATTGAATTCATAGCATGATTAATGTATTGAGAGACTTGAGTGATTAATTCAATATAATTACACATTTTATCTCTCATGATATTTGGTTTCTCAAGTGGAAAATGATTTCATTTTCGAGTATGCTCATTGTTAAAAGCATTCATCTTTATTCCAACCATGGACTAAAACTAAAAATCACAGGGTTAGAACCTTGTTACATTAATGATATTGAGTAATCATATATTGATGAATATAATTCCCAATATGTGAAAAATTATGTCACCATTTTATCAATAAATTAAATAATTTGGATCACCATATTTCACATTAAATTCACCACATGCTATCTAAATTTCAATTATTATATTATTGATAACCTAATGACCTTATTTCACTGGTTTAGATTAAAAAATCATATAATAAAAAGAAATTCATACCCCAAAACCATAGTTGTTTATTCTCCTTCATGACTACATACATAATCATAATATTTCATGCAATATAATTACAATTTAGCGCAATGGCCTTATTATGTAGAACCCTTCATTTACATTTCATAAATAGTACATTTCATTATGACATGGGAAAAATGTAATCATATGAAATGGGTTTCTCATATGCTTAATGAGGTCAAATATGGGAGATATCATTTGATAGTCCTATTCATAAGTATGTAATGTAAAATGGTTTCTGAGTGTGATCATAATATATGAAGTAAATACTAAAACACAAAGTATTACCATATCAAAATTAAATCAGATAATGATTGATCAAGGAAGATATCAATATATTTTTTTATACAATGAACTAGTTAAAAAAAAATTGTTGAGAGAAATATATCAGATAATAATTGGGGTAGAAAAAGAATAAACAAACAAAAAAATTCCACAACACAGTAATATGTGAGATAGAATCTACAAAATGATTCGACATCTAAATGAAAATGCATAACCTACCTCTGATATTGATCTTGACCCTCCTAATTGAACCCTAATACGCAAATGAGACTCATTGATGTCGCTTTATTCTTCATCGACTCTCATTTATCATTCTCAACCATGGTTGAGGCCACTCACATGACTAATTTCCCGTCCTTCTTCCCACTTGTGATTTCCTTCAGATGGTATTGATCTGACCTCAAGCTTCATCCAGGGCCACAACGCTCGACTCTAACCACTCCATGGAATCACCCTCTTGATCAAGGATACCCTATTCTGCATGACTATCTTGACCCAAAATGACACCCCTATTTTGTCCCTTTTGACGATTTTCAAAAAATATTAATAATGTTCTATTTTATTACTTGAAAATCTCATTAGAATTATAATTTTATAATAAAATCCAATTTTATAATTTAAAACTGATAATTATAATTTTAGTTATATATATAAATATATGTATATTTATACCATAGTTTTTAAAATAAATCTTTATAAAAAAAATTAATTATATTTTTATATCAATATAAAAACTAATTTAGTTAGATGAAAAATATTTATTATCATAATTAATATCTATATTTATTATTCACATTTTAGTAATTATAATATATTTATAATAATAATAGTTAGGATATAAATAAATAAATAAATAAATAAATATATATATATATTGGATATATATTCATTCAAAATAAAATAATTTTTTATCAAATTATTTTACTATTATTTTTTAAAAAATAATTAAATATATATTCATATTACAATATTCATTAAATAAAAATAATACTATAAAATATTATTTTATTAGAACATTAATTTAAAATAAATTTAAACAATATAAATTTGAATTATAATTAAGTATTATTGAATTTTATATATTTAACATATAATTTAATTAATTAGAGCACTTAATTTTTGTTAATTTAAAACTTATAAAACAAGTTACTCAGATGTTACATTCTTCACCCCTTAACAAATAATTAATCCATTGTAATTCATCGTTGGACTAACAATAATTTTGAATTCCCATCATCAAAATTTAGAAAGAAGAAGGGCTGCCAAACTCCCATACTCTACCGCTTAAATGACAATAAAAATAACCAAAGTTGGCTAGAACGTTCCACTAATACTGATTATATCACCAAAAACACAATATTTAAAATTAATTGATTAACATTATGTGTATATGCTTTTATAAATGATAACTAAAATAGTTCACAAAATGTTAAACAACAGAGGACCTTTAACTGTCTAGGTTTCGGAGAATAGAAAAACCATTCATTTTTATAAAAAAAAAGTAAACGAGAAAAAAATATAATAAACTATGCACACATTAACCATTTATTGAAGCCTATACACATAGAATTCCAATGTGACCTATGAAAATAATTTTAAAACATTGGGTGAGCATTTAATATTTCTAGTAGGGGGTTTTAAAAATGATACTAAATTTTTGAAAAATATTTTACAAGAATAAATATATATACATATACGTAGAACATGATTTTTATTGGAATATAAAAAATTACATATAAAATAGAAAATTAAAATTTCAAAATATAATTATATTTGAAAAGATAATTGGGATTTATCCATTGAAAATAATAATTTCTGGCGCGTAATACATGAGATTTAGAAGACCATATTAAAAAAATTAGGCTTCTAGACATAACTCAAAATGGGAAAATGTGCCCTAATATTTATGAGTTCACTCACCATATCATCACATGAAATTCATTATACCGGTCCCAATTTTTTGAAAAACACTTTTAGTGGTCCTTCCTTTCTCAATCATATAAAAAAACATTTCCAAAATACAATCAAAAAATTATTTTCATTAAAAGAAAAAACCATTATTATAACGTGTCATTAACAATTCTATTAGATTTATAAAAACATTTTTTAGGATGTCCACTTGAAAAAAATAGTTTTTCTTATTTAAATTATGAAAATAAAAATCATAATGAAATAAATGTATAATTAATTAAAAAAATGCAACCAATGTCGATGTTATGAATAAATAATGTCCACAACTGTATGAAAATATGATATCTAAAATTTCAATACACATACATGATAATATTCTTAGCCTGCTATGCATACCCTATTAGAATTAATAATTCAAAGAGTAATTTTTTTAAAAACATCACATGATGATAATATTCTTCCTCTTCTTTTTGTGTAAAAGATTAATGTCTAATTTAATATCATAATTACAAATTGAATTTTTCATAAAAAAAATATTTTGAATAAATAATAGTAATATATATGTATATATATATTTTAAATCAAACTCAAGTAAATTGGATGAAATCAAACCCTGAAATAATAAATTCAAAATAATAAATGTCCAACAATAGAAAAAATTTCAAATTTAATGAATTAAATCAAATGAATAAACTTCAAAAACATTATCCATACAAGCCTAAATGAATAAATTTTTATATATAACTTTTATTTACATATCCATGTAATTTTTTTAAACCAACATAATTTTATAAGATAAAATTGAACCCTTAAAAATTTAAACACATGAACTAATAAGTAAAAAAATTAACCCTATTATTAATTTAATAAATATTTGACGAAAATATACTCATAAAAATTGTAAACATATATAATCATTACATGATTTTTGTAGAAAAACATAATACTATTGTTGCTTCAGAATTTCCTCATTCATTCTGAACTATAAATTGGATTTCTAATTTTCACATGCATGATTGTTCAAGACATTTATTTCCAATATCATTGTTGATTTTATATATATATATATATATATATATAATTTTTTTACTATAGGAGGTATCATTGGAAAATGGAAGGTTTACACTTGATCTCCACAATGAGTTTTTATTAAGACACTATAGTAAAATATATAAAATTGTACCTTATAAATTGAAAAACATGAATTGATAAGTAAAAAATAAACCCTTATATAATTTAAAAAAAATTATAATTAAACCTACTTATATAAATTGTAAACATAAATAACCCTTGATTTTTTTAGAAAAACATAAGATTTTTATAGATTCAGATTTTCTTCATTATTTCCAAGCTGTAAATTAGTATTCCAATTTACACTTTCATGTTTGTGTAAGGATTTTATAGCCAATATATTTACTGTTTAAAATATGACATATATAGATATATAATTGGAAGACCATGGGAAGTATCATAGAAAATTGTTTGGTTCATGCTTTCTCTCTGAGATAATTGTTGATACAGAACTAAAATTAAATATATAATTTTTTTATTCAATGGATTGTTAAAAAAATTCGTCTGACCAGCATAAAGGCATATTAAATATAAATAATTACTAAAGGAATGTCAAAATCTACATCCATAGACAAAAATTATTTTTTAATGATCCAAAAATTAAATCATATAGGGATTGATCCCGAAAAATGATAATAGGTTAGTGTATTCATCAAACGAGTTACAAAAATATGTCAATTGAATGATATCAGATATAAATTGGTGTATAAAAAGAAGAAACAAACAAAATAATTCCATGAAGAACTGATCCATGAGACATAGTATACAAAAAGATTCAAAAACTAGAAATAGAAGAAAAACCTACCTCATATATGGATTCTAACCCTCAAAGTCAAAGCCTAATACGATAATGAGACTCATTGAAATTTCTTAGTTCCCCATCAGAGCTCATTCCTTTTCCTCGACCGCAGTTGAGGCCTCAAACCGAACTCCTCGATCAGCCATATTCCCAATTGTGATAGATCAAAGACCTTCCCAATATGAGCACGAGCTTCATTTGAGGTCATGGTGCTCCTCTCCATCCAATCCAACAAAGAACCCTCCCACTTGAGGATACCAGGATCTTCTCGACTATAGCGACCCAAAATGAGACACATATTTTTTCCCTTCTCATGTTTTTTTAAAAACTATAAATGTTTTATTTTATTAAATGAAATTTTATTTTTAATTATAATTTTACAATCTTATAAAATTTTATAATTCAAAACTGGTAATTATAATTTCATATATATATATATGTCTATATTTATATCATATTTTTGAAAATAAAACTTTTGGAAACATAATTAATTATATTTATATATGATTATAATTATTCATTTTTTAGATAGAAAATTATTATCGTAATTACTATTTTTATTATATTAAAACAATTAGTATTTTTGTTATATATTTATTATAATATTAATAATATATATATATATATATATAAATATATATATGTATATATATATATAGAAAATTTAGTGATGAAATATAATTTTTTTTAAAATTTTATTTTTTAATAATTTTACAAAAATAATTAAATAAATTAATTTATATTAAAATATTCTTTGAAAGAAAATTATAATATAAAATAGTAACTCTTAGAAGAAATATTATTAATAATAATAGTATTAGTATTATTATTATTTTGTGAACATGTATAATTTCTAATTTGAAATCAAAAATAAAAATTGTACTTTTTATAAAACTAATATTTTCAGTAAACCATGGTAATATATATGAAAATAATATATGTATAATTTATAAATAAAAATCAAATAGATGGGATGAAATTAATCACTTATATAATAAATATTAAATAATAAATATCCTTTAAGATAAAATATTTCAAATTTAATGAAACATTTCAAACAGATTAACATCAAAATAATTACACTTACATGCCTTCATGAATAAATTTATAATTATAACATTTATTTACATATCCATAATTGTTTTTTTAAAACAAACATAGATTGATAGGATAAAATTTAAACCTTATAAAAATTAAAAAATAAATTGATATGTAAAAAATTAAACCCTTATATAATTTTTATAAAATATAGATGAAAAAATAGTTATATAAATTTTAAACATAAATAGATATTACTTGATTTCTTCAGAAAAACATAAGAAACTTATTGCTTCAGACCTTCATTCAATTTAAGCTGTAAATTGGTTTTCCAATTTACACTTGCATATTGGTGCAATGATTTTATAGATAATCTATTTACTATTTAAAAAACCAAACATATATATATATAAATATATATAATTGGCATACTAGAGGATGTATCATAAGAAAATGATAAGTTCAATATTTCTCAGCAAGCCATGTTTTGATACGGAAACTAAAATAAAATATATAAATTTTTTATTCAATGGTTTGTTAAATTGATTCGTATGAGAAGAAAAATGTGAACATATTATATATTAAATAACAAATTGTGAAATTTCCAAATCTACATCAGTGGACCAAAATTATTATTTCATGATCCAAAAGTAAATCATATAGCGATTGATCTTGAAAGATGATAATAGATTAGTGTATTCATTGAATGAGTTACAAAAAGATATCGATAGAAATATAGCAAATAACAATTGCAGTAGAAAAAGATGAAACAAACCAAACAATTCCACAACAAACTGATATGTGAGACATAGTCTACACAATGATTTGACATCTAGAATGATAAAAATCCTACATAGTATATGGATTCTAACATTCAAAGTCAAACCCAAATCCGCAAACGAGACTCGTTGACATTGCTTTGTTCTTTATTGGGGCTTTATCCTCTTACACGACCGTATTTGAGGCCTCTCTCTAGACCCCTAACTTGGCCTTATTCCTTCTCACAATGAATCTTAGACCTTCTAAATATGAACTCAAGATTCATCCGAAGTCGTAGTGCTCAACTTCGACCAATCCGATGAAGAACCCTCCTGCTTGAGGATACCCATATCTATTCAACTACCGTGACCGAAAAAGACACCCACATTTTGACCCTTCTAATGTTTTTTAAAGTGTCATAAAAACATACCTTAAATTTTTTAAAAACATTATTTTGGATAACCTATTTCCAAAAAATATATGTTCTTATTTAAATTATGAAAATTTGTTGAATAATAAAACAAATGCATGCACCATTAATGAAATGCATGGAATTTCGATGTTATGCATAACATATGGCCATGACTTTATGAAAATTTGATGTCCAAAATTTTTATTCACATACATGATAATATGCCTAGACTTCTATGTCAACCCTCTTAGAATAAAGAATTTAAAAAAAATTAATTTTTAGATGAAATCATATAATAATAATAATAATAATAAAAATAATATTCTTTTTGTGTAAATGATTAATTTATAATTTGAAATCACAAATTCAAAATCGATATTTCTTAAAACCAATTTTTTCAAAAAAAGCTAATAATATATATATATATATATAATTTTTAAATCAAACTTAAGATTATTGAATGATATTAATCCTGAAAATAACAAATTCAAAATAATAAATCTCAAACAATATAAAACATTTTGGATTTAATGAATTATATCAAATGAATAAACATCAAAACCATTACCCAAAATTTCTTATATAAATAAATTTATAAGTATATAATTTATTTACACATCATTATCAATTATTGTAAAACCAACATAATTTTATAGGATAAAATTGAGCCGTTATAAATTTTACAAAAAGAATTGATAATTCAAAAAAAATAATACCTTACATAATTTTCTAAAATTTAGAAAAAAAATATTTATATAAATTGTAAAAATAAATAACCCATACTTTATTTTTGTAGAAAAACATAAGACTATTGTTGTTTCAGAAATTTTTCAGTCTTTATGAACTATAAATTAGTTTTTTCATGTACACATTTATGTTGTTTCGTGGATTTTAAATCAAATATCATTGATGTTTAAACATACACATATATATAAAAAATATTTGTGTACTAGAGGATCTATCACCGGACAAAGACAAGTTCATGCTTGCAATGCATGTTGAGTGTTGATGAAGATACTAAAATAAAATATATAATATTGAAAGATTATAAATTAAATACATGATTTCATTTGTAATAAAATAAATCATTAAATATTTTTTTAAAAATTTATATTATAAAATTCATATATAAATTTTAAACATAAATTACCCTTACTTTATTTTTCTAGAAAAACAAGACTCATGTTAAATCATACCTTCATCATTATTTATGATATGTAAATTGGTTATCCAATTTAAACATTCATGTTTTTTCAAGGAATTAATATCAATTTAATTGACTATTTAAAGAACTATATATATATAATTGGATGATCAAAGGAGGTATCATAAGAAAATGATAGTTTAAAGCTTTCTTCGTATGCCATGTGTGGATGAAAAATTAAAATTAAAATTTTAGTTTTTTTATTCAATTGTTTGATAAATATATTTTTCTAAGTAGATAAAGTCTTACATATTAAAAATAAAATAACTACAAAATGAAAGACCAAATCGACATCAGTGGACCAAAATTATTTTTTTGTGATCCAAAACTAAATATGATAATTATTTATCAAGTTTGATGATAATAGATCATTTTATACATTTGACGAGTTATAAAAAGATATAGACCGAATGATAGCATATAAAAATCATGGTATAAAAAGAAGAAATAAAAAACAATTCCCCAACGAACAGATTCATGAGATATAATCTACAAAGGATTCAATATCTTGAAAGGAAAAAAACACCTCATTTATGAATTATGACCCTCACAGTCAAACCCTAATCTTCAAACGATACACATTGACATTGCATGGAACTTTATAAGAGTTCGGTCCTCTTCCTCAAAAGCAGTTGATGTATTGCACTAGACTCCTCACTCTCTGTTTTTCCCATTGGAGATCGATTTCAAACCATCTTAATCTGAGCCAAATTTTAATCTGAGGTCATGGCACCTGACCCTGACTACTCTGAAAAATAACCCTGTCACTCAAGGATACCCTGACCTACTCGACTACAATGACAAACTTGACACCCATATTTTGTCTCTTCTCAAGTTTTTTTTAAATATATTAATGATTTATTTTATTACATGAAATTTTATTTTTAATTATAATTTTACAATCTAGTCATATTTCATAATTCAAAACTGGTAATTAAAATTTCATAAATATATATATATGTACATTTATATCATAATTTGGGAAATAATTTTTTTAAATCTAATTAATTATATTTATATATGAATATATTTATCTATTTTTTAGACAAAAAATATTATCATAATAAATATATATATTTTATATACATAATTTGGTATTTTTAATATAATTATAATTATAGTAGTCATTATATATATATATGTTTGGAAATTTATTCATCCCAGATAAAGTAAATTTTGTTATTAAATTTTTTTTTATTATTTTGACAATGAAAATTAAATATATATATTCATATTAAAATATTATTTGAATCAAAATAATACTATAAAATAGTATTTTATTTGAACATTAATTTAATAATAATTTAAAATTATAAATTTGAAATATAATAAAATATTATATAATTTTAAATATTCAACTTATAATATAGTTAATTATAATAATTAATTTTTTTATTACAAACTAATAAAACATGTTACTGGGATTTTTCACACTAACATGATGGGATTCATTTATACACTAGAAATATTTACAAGATCTATTAAGAATATTCAACTAAGATTATTTCCATGATTCTCATTCAAAAGAAAATTGATTTTCTATCTTCAATGGGTTTTATTATTTGAATTTTTCCAAAACTCTATTATCATCAATTTTTTTAAAAAAATGATCATAATAGGAATATCCACTATAAATTTCTTCTTTTAGAGAACATTGATTAATTTCATTATAGATTCTAAATTATCATATGGGAAACACCATTCAAGGAATTGATTTTAAGAAAATGAATTAACAATATTTTTTGGGGTCAATGATAAAACCCTAAGAATGACATACAATACATGTAAAGGTTACCAAATATTTAGAAATATATTAAATTAATTCATCTTATGTTCATTGATTTTATGTAACATTTTATATTGATGATTTTTGGGATTGAAATTATTGAAAATTACATTCCAAAATTCATCCCATTACATGATGTCAGTTTTATTATATTGCATCATATTCTTAATATTTTCCCATCATCAATTGATATCATTGTCCAATTGATATAGTATTCAGATAACTTTCTCATTATACGAGCATTGGACAATGAAAAATAAATTTTTAGTGGTATTAATCCATAACTCAACAACTAGTTGATGATGGGACTGACTAAATGAATATTGATAAAACATCCTAAAAGACTAAATGGTGTATTGGACTATATTTTTTTAATTTGGATTCATACATCATCCATGGATAGAGAGAGTTGAGTGATTATAGCAATATAATTAAACATTTTATCTCTCATAACATTTAGTTTTTTTTATGGAACATTATTTCATTTTCCACCATGCTCATTGTTATGATGATTCATCTTAGTTCCAACCATTTATTAAAACTAAAAATCATAGTGTCAGAACCTACATAAATTAATCATAATGAGTAATCATATAATTATTAAAACTATTCCCAATATTTCCTAAATTATGTAAACATTTTATCAATCGATAAAATAATTTGGAACAACATATTTAAAAATATTTTCATCATAGGCTATCTAATTTTAAATCCTTATATTATTCACATCATAATCACCTTATTTCATCTTTTTAGATTATAACATCATATATTAAAAATTAATCAATACCCTAAAAAATAATTTATTATTTTTCCTCAAGACTACATACATAATCATAATATTTCATGCCATATAATTAACATTTAGCATATTGGTTTTCTCATACATTACACTTCTTTCATATTTCAAACATAATACATTTCATCGTAACATAGGAAAAATGGAATCAATTGAATGGGTGTGATCTGATTCTTAATAAGGGTAATTATGGGACATATCAATTGATGGTCCTATTCATAAATATGTAAACTAAAATGGTGCCAGGGTGTGATCATAACATAGGATGTTATTACTAAATAATTCATAGATCATAAATCATGAATCATGAAATAAATCATCACTATTTCAAAAGAAAATCAGATAATTATTGATCAAGGAAGATGACAGAAGATCAGTGTCTACATTGAACTAGTTAAAAAAAAATTTCAACCGAAATACATCAGATTATAGTTAGTGTATAAAAATAAGAAACAAAAAAAATAATTCCACAATAAATTTTTATGTGATAAAAAGTCTATAAAATGATTCAGCATCCTTATCGAAAGAAATAACCTACCTATGATATGGATTTTGACCCTCCCTATTGAACCCCAATCCTTAAGCAAGACTCATTTATGTTGTTTGGTTCTTTATCAGCTCTCTGTCCTCATCCTCTAATGTTATTGAGGTCTCTCACTAGACTCCTCACCCGACCTTCTTGCCACTCATGATGTCCTTCAGATCATCTTGATCTGAGCTCGAGCTTCATTCAGGTTTGGGACGGTCGACTCTAACCACTACGAGGAAGAACCCTCCTGATCATGGATACCATGGTCTTCCTGATTACCCTAATCCAAAAAAACATGCCTATTTTGTGCATTTTCATGGTTTTAAAAGGAAATTAATGGTGTTCTATATTATTACATGAAATTATCTTTTTAATTGTAATTTTATAATCTAATCATATTTTATAATTCAAAAATGATATTTATAATTTAATATATATATATATATATATTTACATCATACTTTCTAAAATCAAACTTTATAAAACCAAAGTAATTATATTTTCATATAAATATAATTATTAATTTTAGAAGAAAAAATTAGTATCATGATAAAAATCAATATTTTATATACACATTATAGTATTTTAAACATATTTATAATTATAATAGCCATCATATATATATATATATTAATTATATTCATTCTAAATAAATAATGTTTTTTTCAAATTCATTTATTATTCTTTTTACCAAAATAATTAAATACATATATTTATTGAAAAATATTCATTAAATAAAAATAATAATATAAAAGAGTATGTTATAAGAAACTTAATTTAAAATTAATTTCAACATTATAAATTAAAATTAAAATTAAGTAATATAGAATATTAAATATTTATCATATAATTATATTAATTAGAACACTTAATTTTTGTTCAATAAAAACTTATAAAACAAGTTATGAGGATGTTACATTCTTCCTCATTAAAAATAATTACTCCATCGCAATTTTTTGATTAGACTAATAAGAATTTTGAATTTGTATCTTCATAATTTAGAATGAAAGAGGGATGTTAAACTCCTATACTCTATCTCTTAGATGATAAAATAAAGTCTCCAATGTTGGATATACCAGTACTCTGATAACAATTATAACGCCCTAAACCCAAGATTTTGGATTTAGTGATTAAAATGATTTGTATATGTGTTTATAAAAGATAACTGAAACAATACAGAACACTTTAAACAACAAATGACCTATAATGGTTTAGTATTTGGATAATAGAAAAACCCTACATTTTTATCGAAGCATAATAAAAGAAAAAGAGAAGAAACATATCTAATATACTACGGACACATTAACCGTTTATTAAATCACCCATTAATCAAATTTCACAGTGACCTATGAAAATATTTTTAAAACATATGTTAATAATTTAATATTCCTAGCAAGGGGTTTTAAAAAGTATAATAAATTATTATAAAAAAATTATTATAATAAATATATATGAATATACTTAGGATAGTATTTTTATTGAAATCAAAATAATTACATATAACATAGATAATATTAATTTTAGAAAATAAATATATTTGAAAAGATCATTGGGATTTCTCCATTCAAAATTATAATTTTTTTTCAAGTCATTATTGATAAATATAAGACCATATTAAAAACATATGGTTTCTAGCCAAAAATCAAATGGAACAAAGTACCCTTAATATTTATGGGTTCACTCCTTATATAATCAATTAAAATCCATTATACTAATTCCAATTTTTAGAAAAAAACTTCCAGTGGACCTTCCTTTCTCAATCATAGCAAAAAACATTTCAAAAATAAAAACAAAAAATTATTTTCTTTAAAAGAAATATAACCATTCTTATAATGTGTCATTAAAACATCCTTCAAAATTTCAAAAAACATTTTTAGGATATGCTCTATAATAAAAATATATTTTTTGATTTAAATTATGAAAATAAAATGCATAATAAAATTAATGCATACTTCAATAAAAAATGCATCAAATCTAGATGATATGCATAACGCATGGCCACAACTTTATTAAATTGTGATACCCAAAATCTAAATTCACTTACATGATAATATTCTTATCCTTTTATATTTACCCTAATGGAACTAATAATTAAACATAGTAAATTTTAGAATACACTGTATAATAATAATAATAATATTTTTAATTTTGTGTATATGATTAATTTCTAATTTGAAATCACAGTTAAAAAATTGATTTTTCTTAAAAACAATATTTTCAATAATGAATGGTAATATATATATATATATATATATATTATAAATCAAACTTAAGTAAATTGAATAAAATTGAAACCTAAAACAATAAATCTCTTATAATAGAAAAAATTTAAATATTAATGAATTATTTCAAATTAGTAAACATGAAAACCATTACCCTTACATGCATACATCAATCAATTTAGATCTATAGAATTTATTTAACTGTCCATGTTTTTTTTAAAACTAATATAATTGAATAGGATAATTGAACCACTATAAATCTAAAAACATGAATTCATAAGTACAAAAACCTTACATAATTTTTATAATATTTGGAAGAAGATTTAAATATATAAATTTTTATCATAAATAACCCTTTCTTAATTTTTTCTTAAAAATATAAGACTATTGTTTTTTCAGACATTCTTCATTCTTTATGAACTATAAGTCGGTTTTCCAATTTACACATTCACGTTGGTGCAAGGACTTTATATCCAATCTATATGCTATTTAAACAACCATATATATATTAAAAAAATTGTGTACTAGTGGAGGTATCCCATGAAAAACACAGTTTCAAGCTTGATCTTCATGCTGAGTGTTGATCTAGAAAATAATATAAAATATATAAAATTTAACCCTTACAAATTTCAAAACATAAACAGATAAGTAAAAAAATAAACCCTTAAATAATATTTAAAAAAATTATATAAAAATATGTTATATAAATTGTAAACCTAAATAATACTTACTTTATTTTTGTAGAAAAACATAACACTCTTCCTACATTAGACCTTTTTTATTCTTTCCGAGCTGTAAATTGTTTTTACAATTTACACTTACTACTGGTGCATGGATTTTATTGCCAATAAATTTACTATTTAATGAACTATATATATATATATATATACAATTTGATAACCAGAGGATGTATCATAGGAAAACAATAGGTTCAATATTTCTTTGCAAGATGAGTGTTAATGAGGAATATAAAATAAAATATATAATAGTTTTATTCAATGGTTTTTTAAATATATTTTCCTAAGAAGGAAAAATTCGACATATTAAATATAAAATAACTACTGAAGGAAGGTCTGAATCTACAATAGGAGACCCAAATTATTTTTTCAGGATCCAATAGTAAATAAAATAATGATTGATCAAGAAATACAACAATTGATCATTATATTCAATGAAAGAGTTACAAAAAGATGTCGACCGAAAGATATCAGATAATAATCGGGGAAGAAAAAATGAAACAACCAAAAAAAATCCACAAAGAATTGATCCACAAGACATAGTCTATAAAACGATTCAACATATAGAAAGAAAAGGAAAAACTACCTCATATATGTATTCTGACCCTCACTGTCAAAACCTAATTCAGAAATGAGACTCAGTGACATTGCTTGGTTATTCAACAAAGCATAGTGCTCTTCCTCAACCACAGTTTATGACTCTCACTAAACTCCTCACTCGACCTTCTTCCCGCTCGTGATGTCTCTTAGATTTTCACAATCCGAGAACAAGATTCATTCGAGGTCATGAAGTTCGACTTTGAAAAATTGGATGATGAGCACTCCCACTCGTGGATACCCAGATCTTCTTGATGATTGTGACAAAAAATGACCCCCATTTTTTTCCCTTCTCACGTTTTTAAAAAATTATCAATGTTTTATTTAATTACAAGATTTTTTTAATTTTAATTTTTTAATCTAATAATATTTTATAATTCCAAAGTAGTAATTATAATTTCATAAATATAAAAATATATGTATATTTATATCATATTTTACAAAATCAAACTTTTTGATTCCTAATTAAGTATATTTGTATATGAGTATAAATATTCAATATTTAGACAAAAAAAATTATCATAATTATTATTTATATTATATATACACAATTTAGTATTTTTAATATATTTATATTTATAATATTATATATATATATATATATATATTTTATTATATATAATCGGATGTATATCCATCCGAAACAAAATAAATTTTGTTATTAAAATTATTTTTTCATTTTTTAACAAAAATAATTAAATATATTTTTTAATAGTAAAATATTCATTTAAACAAAATAATACTATTTAGCATTTTATATGAACATTAATTTATAAAGAATTTGAAAATTATAAAATTAAAATATAATTAAATATTATATATTTTTAAATATTAAACATATAATAAAATTAAATTGAACACTTAATTTATGTTTATTTAAAACTCATGATACATGCTACTAGGATGTTGTACACTAAAAAGATGGGATTCCTTTCTACAATAGAAACATTTAACACTCCCATTAGGAATATTCACCATGGGATTATTTACATTCATCTCATTTAAAGGAAAATTCATTTTCTTTCTTCCATGGGGTTTATTCTAAGAGATTTCCCAAAACTCCATTATCAACAGTTTTTTCAAAATAAAATAAAATAACAGGAATATCCATTATGGATTTCATCTTCTAGAGAACACCGATTAATTACATCATAACTTCTAAAGTATTATATGTGAATCACTTCTAGAGACTTGATTTTATGTTAGTGAATTAAAAATATTTTTCTCTAGGGTGATAAAACCATAAGCATGCATCAAATTCATGTAAATTTACATCATATTCACCAATAGATTCAATGAAATTAATATTTTGTTCATATATTTCGTAGTACATTTGTTTTTTATGATTTTAGGGATTGAACATTAGGAAAAATATCTTCCAAGATTCATGAAATTCCATGATGTAAATTTCATCACATTTCCTTATATTGTTAATTTGATTCTCCCCTTAATACAACTCCGAATCCAAATGATGCATCAGTATGACAACATTATCATGCTATAAGAATTTTACAATTAAAATTTATTTTTTAGTGCTACTAATACATTACTAAACCTCTAGTTGATTAGGGTACCCACTAATGGAATATTGATTGAACGTCCTCAAAGACTAAATGGTGTATTGGTCTATATTTGTCTCATTTTGAATCATAACAAGATTCATGGATTGAGAGAGTTGAGTTATTATAGAAATATAATTATACATTCAATCTCTCTTGAATTTCAGTCTCTCAAGTGGGAAATAAATTCATTTTACACCATGCTCTTTGTTAACAGCTTTTATATTAGTTCCAACAATTAACTAAAACTAAAAATCATAGTGTAAGATCCAAGTTACATTAATCATAGAAAGTAATCATAAAATTATGAAAATTATTCCCAATATTTCATAAATTATGTCACCTTTTTATCAATTGATTAAATAATATGGATCCCCATATTTAAAATTTAGTTTATCACAGTCTATTATAGTTTCAATCTGTATATTATTCATAACCTAATCATCCAATTTCATTTGTTTAGGTCAAAAAGTAATATATTAAAAAGTAATTCATACCAAAAAACCATATTTTTTTATTTTATTTCATGACTACATACACATTCAAAATAATTCATGAAATATAATAAACATTTACTGTATTGTTATTCACATTTATAACCATTCTTTTACATTTCTATCTTAATAAATTTCTATATAACATGTGAAAAATGGAACCCTATGAATGGGTGTGCTCATATGCAATAAATTTAAATATATGAGATATCATTTGATAGTATGATTCATAAATATATATTGTAATATAGTGTCATAGTTTGATCGTAACATAGGATGTTCGTACTGAATAAGGCATAGATCATAAATATTGAATCATGGAATAATGAATTACAAGACCAAAATTCATGAGACGATAATGTGAATAATAATCAATAAGCAGCCATCATACATGAAAGTATATGATATGAATATTAACATGCCATAGAAATTTTGTGATAATCATAATCATGTAAAATCATTTCTTTAGTAAAGGTTCATTACCAATACAATCAACACATATTAGACAATTTCCTATAAGGGATTGGGTTAACTCCCCATCCTTTTTCAATCCCAAAAACGGGTTTAATAACATTATTATTCATTTTATCTCATTATATAGAAATCATTACCCAATACATTTGATTAAATTAATGGACCCAACATTCACATTATGAAAAATCATGCATATGTGTTCTACAACATCAAAAAAACATTAATTAGTATAATATATCATAATCCATTGAAATAAAATGAGTTTCATAATGAAGTTATAAACAAATAATAATAATCATTATAGAAATATAAAATGTGTGGTGTCATAAGTTCATATCCCAAGTGAAGCATAACAATCATCAAATGATGTTTATATAGATGAAAAATACCTTTAAAAGAGAATTTGAAATTTTATTACGAAATATGGAAATTACTCTATTATTTTAGTGTTATTAAAAAGTAAATAATCCCTTACTATTGATAAAATAAATTTCATTGATGATAAAAAATGAAAATTTTAACGTAATAGTTAATGAAATCAATAATCATAATGGTATGAAAATTCATTCATGCGGTAAATGTTAAGAAATGATTCCACTAATAGTTCACATAAAATGTATTAAATAACAACTGTTAGAAAAAATTGTAAAAATAATTTTTTAATACATTGATAACAATTTCATATACGATTCAATATAACCTTATATAATAATTTTTGATAAAAAATATAATTCTTCACAACATATTAAAGAAGGCAGACATAGAAAAAATTTTACTGTCCAAAGTGGAAATAATGTAAAATTTTGTAGTAAGAATCCATTAATCATTCTAATTTCACGAGAGTGTCTAATTATAAATACCTGAAAACACAAATAAAACTATATGATAAGGCTATATATGGTGTTTTAATGATAATGTGAATATAATTCCCCAAATGTAGATTCAAACACGAACACTCCTATTTACAAATGATATTATAATATAAACCATTACCTTTGGAACTTACATATTCCTAATAGATATTATGCTAATATAAAATAAATTTACATTTATTATAAATATATAACTATAAAATATATATATTTATTTTAAAATATATCATTCCCTTATAATTTTTAATTACCCATTTGTTAATAATTCTTTATGAAACTGGTGTAAACAATACAGTTTCCCAAGAATGTTCATGTTTGAAGGTCCCTATCATTGAACCTATTTCATGGTTCCACTACATATATAATATGAGTTATTTTATTATTATCATATTAATTAATTATATAATATTTTAAAATAATTCATATATGTTGGTGGTATAAAATTCAATATATCCCACTATAGAGATGGTAATATGTATGTACACATGAGTAATGATTTAATTTTAAAATCACATAAATGATTAAAAGGTAAATAATCATATATTTTAAAATAATCATAAAAATATCATATATATCATATATATTAATTAAATATATCAATATGAAAATAAATTTATAATATATATGAAAACTTAATCACATTGATTTGTTGAGGTGGTTTCCCACATGCACACCAGAGTGATGTTTTTGTTTCTCATATAATGGAATGGAGATGGAAAATAGATCTCCCATTAACAAAAAAACATTTAAATATATTAATGGTACCAATTTATTCATTTAATTATGGAAATGAATGATTTATTAGAGGTTAAAGATGAATAAAACAAGTAATTTTATAAAAATAATTACATCTTCTGTGGGAAACCTTTTTTGGATTACAACTTAACCCCTCAATAGTTTACCTTTTGGGATGATCAGATTCTATATAAAATGAGGATTTAATTTAAGATGAATTTTGGGTACGTATTGGATGATTTGGATTACATAAATGTTCCTTATAAGTGAATATAATAGGTTTCATTCTATATGTGAGGTGGGTAGAAAACATGTAAATACATTAAACATTGGAATATAATAACTGCATATTCAAGTGTAAGTTGAAGAAGGGAAACAAAAAATATAAGATAATATAATGTTAGATGGAAATATACAACTAGAAAATTAAATATTTGATCATATGGTTATATTTTATGCCTTTTCTCAAAATTTGACCCCACATTAATCATTTTAACCCTATATATCATTATATAGTTCGATAATAGTTTCTATTCATAATGAACATAAATAAAATTTATATTAATACATAATTTGAATATTATGATTCAAAATTATGAAAAAAATTTACAGTATTCAGTTTCTATAAGTGGTAGAAATTCTGTTTAAAATGGTCTTTTAAAATGCAAACTTAATAATTTTTTTTAAATAATTTTCATCATAAAGAATAATTTATTATAAATCCATTCATAGAAAAATAATATCAAATTAATGTCATTATATATGATATAATTTATTATCTATATTTTAAAAAACAATAACTCACCATTCGTTAGTAAATTAATATTTTATTATAAACACACATTGTCTGTATAAAAGCCATTTTTTGTGAAAAAAAAATCTTTTACCTTCAAATTCATTTATATTCATTTATAATTAATTGGAAACCAATAAATTGTTTTTTAAATTTTAATAAAAAATCATATGTTTAATAGTATAAAATAAATTATCTGTAAATCAGATATGTTAAATATATTTCTTATAAATGTATTATTTCAGACAGTTAATTAGGATTAATAGTTTTACATAAGTAAATTAGAAATTATTCTAAAATATTATATTTAATTTTATAGGAATATGATTTAATTATTTTTATAATGTATAATAATTATTCAAATTATATCAGGGATGTGTGTTCCATTTGATATTATCATGATTTTTATTAAAGATAAATATATTATGAAATCATAGGGTGTTTATATAGGGTCATGATTATTAGGTTTTTTATGGTCTAGTAAAATAATTATGATTCTTTATTAAAACATATGACCTGATGTGACTAATTTGACTGATAAATATTACCAAGGAAGAAAATGATTAGTCACACTAATTTATTAGTTAACATGTTATGATTTATTTATTCTATATAAATCTGAAATGACGTAAGGATTTATCCAACACATAGTGGACTCAAATAAATTAGGATGTCCACTAACAAGGTATTTTAATTTTAATGGATGAGATATTTAAAAAAATAGTTATGTATATTAATTAAAAGAAGATAGTTTTTTACGATAGTTATTTTTTATTTTAAATTTCTAATTGAGATCATATAGATCAATATTCTATGTCTATATTTAAAAAATAGGGACTAATTAATAAAGCATAAAAATTGGAGGACTATTTTCTCTCGAAGAAGAGAACAATGATAGGGAAAAATTAGTAGTGTAGAAGACCAGAATGGAAGAATATTTCATTGTTGAGGATTAAAACTAATTAAAGATCATATAAGTAGTTTATCATAGAATTAAAAGTGTTTTTATGTACATATTCCAAAATATATTAATGAATAATGAAAATTATTAATTACTGAATGAATAATATTTGTTGAATTATGAAATTTTGTGATGATTGAGGACTAAAATATAAAAATCAGTTCATTATATTTAGAATACGTATATTGATCTTTATATTTTTTACATTAATGAATAAAAATTGATATATCATGTAGCTTCTATATGTTATTTATGTTGTTTCCTTCATGCTAATACACTTATCAATAAACCTACAATTATTCAAACTAATTTCCAATGGAGAAATATGTAATTATAGAATATATACAACTATCCAAGTGAAGGAGTTAGATATTATTAAAGCATTCTAATTTTAGTGATCATTGGGGGTAATTATCCTTTTTCATTAAACATCTACATACTACTATCCATAATGAGTAGTGATCATACATAACCATTTTACCACTAAAATAGTAAATAATACTAGACTATTGTCCACCAACACAACACTGAGTGTATTCTCCTTAGATGTACCCCAGTGCGAGTGAAACTTATAAAATCAGTTTGTCGCTTTATTCATTACATTATTCACATCTGTGTGATATGTTATGTGGTTTAATTTTATTATAGTAATAACAAATTATTGATAAATAATATTCCTTCATACATTCGAAGAATATCTAAATAAAAAGAGAATACTAAAAATTATTTCAATTTTGAATCATATGTATTGACCACCAACTCGATTATCTCATGTTAAAACATAATTTGATGATTTGTATGGTTAGACACACTACATATTATATTTTATGGAATATGGGGTTCCTTGAGTTGTTTATAATTTCAGATAAATCATTATGATAATGAGAAAAATGGTATATTTAAGGTTACGACTGGATAAATTCATATCCTAGCGGTTTAGGTGTGATAGAAAAGTGTTATATAGAGACAAAACATTCTATGAGTAGAGGTATATAGTAAAGTAGTTCTACATATTTAACAATAATGGTGGTTCTTTAGGGGTAATTGGAAACCAGGTGATCTTGTTCTCACTTTATAAGAAGTAAAGTGTGTATGAGTAATAATTCATCCAAGGTATGCCTTATTGTAGGATCTATGATGTTTGGTGAATGGGTAATTTTATTATAATTTTGAATAATACATAAGGTAAGTTTGATAGGTAGATTTTTTCGTTGGTTTTATCATGTTTAATGACTCATATAACATAATGATGAAATAATGGGGAGTTCGTTAGAGATTATTTTACAATGCCTGAAAGGGATGCATGTTTATACTATAGGGATTGTATTCCAAGGATAAAAGAGATAAACCAAATTAAAATATAAATTCTGTTGAATGTCAATGTATTTCATGAGATTAAATGTGGTTTTAGTTAAAAAAGGATTTTCATTTGATAAAGGTGTTTATAAAAATTCACTCATTCCATGGAAGAAAAGTAGTGTCGATGTTAAATTTAAAATGATATTAAGATAAAAAATTATTATAAATATATCATGAAATTTCCAAAATTTCCCTGGTATTATGATACCCAATCTGATCTTGATGTAGTTCAAATGGCATTCTTCATCCCCACAGGTTGCCGACTAGCACCTAAAATCATAAATTATAATCATGGGAATGAATTTCCCTCAATCACTGAGGATAAAAATGGTACATAATAGTATGATGAAATCTCCAAATGGATATTCTACAAGAAACCAAATAGTATATAATCAAAGTACCATAAATAGATAACAAAAAACAAAACATCATGAAGGTGTTAACACTACATGAACAAGAAGTCAAATAAATACATCTCCTCAATGATGGACATTAAATTACTTGATCGTGAAATCATAAAATATTAAAATTACCAATCTAAAATGTAGGGTGTGAGATAAAAATACCATTAGGGTTTCACCAAGATTTACATAATAATATTTTATAATAATAAATTAAATTATGGTTTAAATTTTTACGAAAACATGTATGGTAGTACATTTCATTATTTAAATCAAAACATGATTTCAAAATCAAATGATAGAAAAAAATTCAGAAATTGATTATATTAACATTTTATATCAAACTGTTTATATAAAAAATTATTCATGAGTAATGTAGTTTCCTAAAAAAGGACATGTACATAAATGTTATCACAACAAGAATCATGGTCGTCTTCCTTGTTGTACTATAGATCCATGTTAGGGGTTCCTAAAACATCTTATTTGAGTGATGATGAATATAAATATACACACATACCTTAGAATCAGACTGTATAGGATCCATCGGCATACGATGTGGGCTATTTTATGTATAACTACATTTTTTTTAGAATTTTAAATCATCAATATGTTTCACAGTAATTAAAATCTCAACATTTTTCCCAATAAACTCACAAACAAACCTAGTCTTGCATGTTATCAATAACTTAATAGAAAATGGTAAAATCATTTCATTTCAAAATACTTTTCAATCCCCCAATTTTTCTTTTCAAAATGACAATTCACATTCATAACCAAAACACAGGTTTTTCATCATTTCATGAATTTTCAATTCCAAACTAGTTATAGGTTTGTATCAATTAAAATTTATCCATTTTCCAAAACTCAATACACTAATAAGTTTAAAAATACAATAATTTTAAAATTATGACACAATCTATAATTCCATTAGAATTGGGGGGTTTTCCAAAAATCCTTATAATATCAATTTCAATCCCATTTCATATCAATGTGGATATTTTAAAATCAATTGTAATCATTTAAAAAATAAGAAATATTAGGTTTAATCAATTAGAATATCTTAAATGGAACTACATACCTTATATAACAAAAATAAACACCCATAACATGAATCACTAAAAAAATTGAAGGTAGAGAAGTTCTAGATATTCAGACTCAAATCTATATTCCACTACATAGAGTTTAGATCCATATTTCCCAAGAATATCTATAAAAGTCTAAAGAGGAAACCAAATTTAGAATGTGGAGATAAAGAAAATTCTTATCTATATTGATGATCCACAAAAAACACTACGATCAATCATCGAACTCATAATCCAAAGAGATTTGATATCACCAATATAGACTAGGAATGTATCTAAGATGGGAGGGAGGAATCCTAGAGGAATGAAATTAGATTTTAATATGAGGAAAATTTTTAAACGAACCATACGGGATTATACAAGTTTTGTAACCCAATTACACATTGTGAAGTTTTTGAGTCCCACATACATACAAAAAACGATCACCTATTATAAAAAACTGATTTTTAAAATTTAAACATGGTGTAAAATATATAGTACGTGTAACCTATCACATTTTTTTTTCCAGTTCCATGATATCTCCCTAGTTATGAATACATGTTGTGTAAAACTTCAACACAACATGTAAATCCATAACATACTATTAACACTATAGTTTTTATGCTAAAAATTCAAACAAATCCATGAAAACACCATTATAGGTATCCTTCCAATTCCTTCTCGACAATGTCTAGCCAACAAAAAAGGGAAAAAAGAACATATCTAATATAATATAATTTTATTCCCAAAACTCCCAACCATAAAAACATTCTACCATAGAAATAATATCAAGAAGCTTCTATATCAAACAGGTAAGGTCACTTATCTCTCATAAGTGACTCATGGTCCCATGTGTTATAAGAATCAGGACCACACTTCCATAGCACTCATACCAATGGTATCATTCTCCCATGAAGTACCATTGTATAAAAATAAACTATCATGACTATATTCTCAGTCATGGATAAATATTTCTCAACATCAAGGTCTACCCAAATCATAAAATGAGATGGATAAAAAGTATAATTTCATATATTTGATAAATGAAAACTATTATGTATCATCGTCAACAATGGTAGTTGTGATAAATGGTAAGCCCCTTTCCCCAAATTCTAAATAACCTCATAATGTACCACAAAATGAGGAACATGATTCCCTTTCCTCCAAATTAATTGATTACCCAAATAGGGTTATACTTTTAGAACACATCATCACCAACAGAAAATTCCAGTTGTCTCTGATGAATATCAAGATATGATTTATACCTAGTTTCTACCCTCAAAATAATCTAATGGATAAACTGAATATTTTATGTAATATATTCAACTATGCTTGGACCAACCAATGAATTTTCACTAATATATGACAAACACAATAGAGATCTATCAGGATGACAATACAAGGTATCAAAAAGGATCCATTAGGATTGAAAACTAATAGCTATTTTTATAAGAAAAATTAACCAATCATAATTGGTTATCCCAAGATCCAACAAATTCTAGGATGTTAGAATGAAGAATATCTTCAAGAATTAGTATTTATATCTATATCTATCCATCATGATTTCAATGGTATGTCATTATAAAAAAAACATGAGATCCCAAATCCCCTTTAAGGCCTATCCGAAATAGAGAATTACTGTAACGACCTGAACATTTGAATAATATTTGTTTCCTAATTATGTGTGTTATTTTATTTTATACTCAACAAAACTATTTCCTTTAATTAATGAATTGATTATAATTAAAATGATACCTTTGGGTTTCAACTATTATAGAACGTTGGTCAACATGATCATTAGAAACTATACTCTTAACAATATGATTATTGTTTATAAATAAAATTTATCATTTCTAATTAATAAAAAAGAGCAGTCAAGGGCCTCATCCATTAGAATCGGGTCATACGAATCCCATCTATCAATTCTTGGTAAGGAGTTAGCATCCCTAGGCTTTTCTATGCACCATGTCCAAGCCAAACTCCAGCACATTAAGCATGAAGGGTATCACTTATGTGATAATTTAAAGTTGATAGAAATTACCAATCGAGAAAAGTTGTCTTAGCCCCCCGAATATTATATCACTAGAGCACAAATTACTCTTAGGTCCTATGTTTTTTATAATGGTATATGTAACGAGGACTTAGATAGGTTGTTTAATATTTTTGTATATATAAAATAGTTTTTTTATTATGGTAAAATTTTTGAATTTCAAATTACCAAATAAATATAGGATTAATTTATACAAGTTCTATATTATTGATGAAAATTGAAAAAAAAGTATTTTAATATATTTTTTAAAACATTAAATAATTAATAATGTGAAATTATTTTCAAAAAATGGTCTTCTATAGGTTTGATCACTAATAAATTTAGATTATAATATGATGAACATTATTTTTTTGGTGAATAGTAAATTATGAATATTAATATTACCCTTATGAATAGTAATGTGACCAATGGAATATTAGCCTCACTTAAGAAAGTATAAATATAATATATGAATCTTGATCGGTATTGTGATATAATAACATTAGTAAATAACTACATTAGAAATTATTAGTTATTTGTTTTTATTTTTTCAGTTAAATAGTTTTTTCACATAAAATTAAATATCACATCATTATAAAAATATTTTCATTAAATGGATTTCAATTTTGAATTCAAAACATCTGTATTATATTAGGGTGAATTTATGATGTTTTTATAAAATGTTTTCTTTTTTAGTGAATAATAAAAATACAATTTTGATTTTTGGTGTGTTTAATGACATCATTAATAATGTAAACATGATGTAATAATTCTGTACAACTTGAGTAAAATAATATATGTTATGATGTTTCCAAAGTGGCCAATACCATGGGAAAATACCAGGGGAAAGCCTATGGTTTTGCAATTACCACTAATGAATTGTCCCTTAGATACTAATAAAATAATTCCTCATCAACAAATCTATAGTCTTTTTAACTCTGATGGATTCCTACCAAAGTACCTTAAATCCCCCAAGGTCCCAACCTTCATGTTTTTGGAAGTTAATCTTCATTGTAATGGTCCCTTTCACCATTCTCTTTTATTCCCGAATTATTTTATGTTATGTCTTATATTTTTCTTTTTTTATGTGGGGGTATGTTCTTATATATCCTTAATGATGTTGATTTTATTACCAAAGGATGAGAGACCCTTTCCACTCTCATAAATTATTTTTCTGTATTTTTATGTCATGTCATTAGGCTACCGATTTTTCGTAAATAAAATCCCATCTTCTCTTTTAATTCATGTTTATTTTTCTTGTTGTATGTTATTCAAATATCCAAAACAAGATCTTATTTACATTTCATTATGTCCTTATTATTCATTATGGGTTATTTATTAGTGGGTGACCCTTTTACCCTCTCATTTTAATGTTTTCTAAAACCATGATTCGTAGCTGTTAGGCTGCCAAATTTTCGTTTCAAAATATCTCCCTTTTTCTCAAGAAATTATCTTCTTTTATTTATTTGTATACTCAAACATATTTAGTTTCTAGGTGTATTAACAAATAAATAAAAATGATATATTTTATTCTGGAATTGAAATACATAAAACCAATATTCCCTTACCATGGGTTATAAATGACATAATGATCTTGTTTTTTAACATTTTTTTAAAACATCGCCATTTTGATATGAAAACCATTTATTTTATTCACTATAGGTTATTTATTTAATGTATGATTAAGATAAATTTTACTCAAATTAAAATAATTTAATATTAAGGGTGTACCTTAATAGCGCTCTAATACATTGGGTAAAGAATTTAATCTCTAACGGTGACGAATTTTACGATACCTTGGTGAAAAACCTTGGTAATTTTTATGAAACCTTGGCGATGGAACCTGGTAATATGTTCATGAATGTATAAATTAAATTTTGTAGAAACATTTTGAAGTTATGTTTAATGTTATTGTTATTATATCCCTCTTTATCTCCATGTTATTATTGATATCACTCAAGTTCACATGTAAACAGGTTCACTTGTTTTCCATACTGACCTTTTGTTCACCATTTCATTTTATGTATGTCCCAAGGATAGGAGATATAGTAATTGTACATAATATTAACCATTCTTGAATCCTATCATGTTTCATATAAGAAAGTGTTTCTTTTTTTTTTCATGTAATATGTTCCTGATTTCCAAGACACCGAACATTAAGGATCCTCTATTTGTAAAATGTATTGAAAAGTTATGTAATAACAAAGAGGTATTCCATAGTTGGCATCAAGGAATATTTATGTTATTTGTGGAAATTAGTCTATGAAATCTATTGAAATAACCCTATAACAAATTTAAATATAAAAATATCCCTAGTATTTTGGTGAAATATTATGTAAGCAGTTTCTGAAAAAATAAATCCATGTCTGGATATGAAAAATGTGATGTGGCATTGGTACAGATGTACCTAGTAATGAAATCTCGGGCAAGGAGTTTTAGGATTGACCTGAGGTTTCATGGTACATGGCAATGAGCCTTCTTTCGCCGCTAGTTTGACAACCTTGGTGTATATTTTTGGTCAATCGCAAAAAAATTTATGAATCATTAAGAAGGATTTATAATGAAATGTAATTATTGTAAAATAATAACTTGTTTAAGTATGATGTTTTAAGACCTAAATATCCATTATAATAAAAAATATTAAAAAATGAAATAAGCTTCTAACTAAGGTTTTATTCATTTAGAAAATGGTGGGAAATAGGAGGAACCGTGCAAATGGTGACCTCAATGGACCATGCGCTGACAACCCTCCGATGGAAGATGGAATGGAAAATTTTATGAGAATGATGAATCAATTGACTAATGTTATGGGAAATAACATGAATCAAGTTGAGACACAAATCTCACTGTGATGGTTGAAACATTCTGTTGAGCCGTTTATTCACCAACAACCACCAACCATTAGTGGATGTACCGACCCATTGATTTATGAATAGTGGATTAGCTCTATCGAGATGATCCTTTTGGTGATCTACTGTTCAGAACAAGGCAAGGTCACCCTAGTTGTTTATCACTTATAGGGATAAGGTGATCAGTGGTGGGAACTGATTAAAAACATAAGTGAAAGATTTTAGGTTGAATATATGGGGTGGTATGAGTTTACATGGGTCATCTTCAATAAGTATTTCCCTTGTTCTATGAGAAAAAAAATGGATAAAAAGTTTGTCGAGCTGAAGAAGAAGGATAATGAATCTATTAGAAGCTACGACATGAACTTCACATGACTTTACCATTACACCTCAGGCTTTGTAATGGATCCTAATGGGAAATTTGATAGATTATTTGGGGGCATAAGTCCTCATCTTCACAAGAATCTAGCCAACGGAAAATATGATAGCTATGAAAAGATCATGCGGAGTGTGATGAACGTCGAACTGGAGTTCGATGAGATGCATTGGTCTCATTAATCCAATTAAAAGAAGAGATCTATAGATACCATCTTAATGAGGACATTTTATTAGGGAATAAGAGGAAATCTTGTGCAACATACCACATGTAATAATTGCGGGAAGAAGCATTCCGGGAACTGCCTTCTCAGGATTGGGAAATGGTAAAAGTGTGAAAGAGATGTCCATATTGCACGAAATTTTCATAGTGAGGTGAATCATCAACATCACAACACTAACGAAAAGGGGAATTTGGTTCATGCCCTACCTTATGTCTAATTATATATGTGTGGAAAACATGGGAACTTTTCCAATCACTATCCAAATATGAGGGCAGTGGAGGGGAACCACCATTATCCCCAACAAAGTCTAATGAATCACGGTCATGATTTTTCTATCTGTAAAGTTGATGTGGAAGCTCAAAATGATGTGGTGGTAGGCACTCCTGTTGTTCTCTCAATGCTAGCAGGTACTTAGACTGATTCTGGATCTACACATTCCTTTATTTCCTCTATGTTTGCCAAGATTTTAGAATCAACCACTGAGTTTCTAAAAGTATATTTATCAGTCATGACTATTTGTGGGAGTATCCATGCATCGTTAGTCTTTAGAAACTCTATTATTTACTTTAATGACCACAATATTATAGGAAATATAGTAGTCATTTCCATTATGGAATTAGAAAATATAGTATGGATGGACTGGCTCTCAATGTATAATTCTATGATAAAATTCTGAAGCATGTAAATCTCAGTAGTCTTGGATGGAAAACATAAAGTTATCTTCTAAGGAGAGATATCTCAACCTAATAGTTTTCTAGAATAACCTCCTATATATTTCTTTATAAAGTTTATCAGTGAATATGAGGATTGATATGAGAGTTTTAGGATTGAAAATCTCCCCGTTGTCTTGTAATACAATGAAGTATTTCCTAAGGTGTTACCCACACCTCCCCCAAAATGATAGTTATAGTTATCCATTGAACTTGTACCTAGATCTCATCCTATATCAAATACCCCATATTGGATGGAAAATGTGAATCTAGAGGAATTAAAAAAAACTCCAAGATCATTTAGAGAAGGGGTATATCCAACCGAGTGTGTCTCTATGGGGAGAACATGTTCTATTTGTGAAGAAGAATAATGGATCAATGCTGCTATGCATTGATTTTATATAACTGAATGGGATTATAGTGAAGAAAAACGACCCTCTTTAATGAATTGATGACTTATTTGATCAACTATGTGGGGATCAATTATTCTCTATAAATGATCTTTAGTCTAGTTATCATCAATTTAGGGTGAAGGAGGATATTAAAAAAACTACCTCCCGATCAAGATATGGGAATTATTTGTTTGTTTTTATTCCCCGTGGCTTGACTAATGCCCCTTATATTTTTTTGGATTCGATGAATAGAGTCATTAAGGACTACTTGATAATTTGTGGTATTTTTTATTTATGATATTTTGATATATTCCAATTTTTTTGAGGAGAATTAGGATCAACTAAGGGTTATTTTGCATTCTCAATAGAAGGAGAGGCTTCTTGAGAAGTTTAGAAAATATTAATTTTGTTAACAACAAGTTTATTTATTAGAGTGCATTGTAATCAATGAAGGAATCATAGTTGACCCTGTAATGAAAAATGATGTAGATGAGTGCCCTCGGCCTAAAAAATAAAATATATTCATAGTTTCCTTGGATTAGAGGGATATTATAGAAGGTTTGTGAAAATAAATTCATGAAATTATAATCTATTAACAAAATTAACTCGAAAAGGGGTCAAGTTCATCTGGACCAAGGAGTGTGAGGAACGTTTCAAAGAGCTGAAGATGATATTGGTTATTGCACCCATGCTAACTCTTCCCTCAAGTGGAGAAGGATTTGTTTTTTAGTGATTCCCCTTTTAAAGGTCTTGGGTGAGTCCGCATGAAAAATGAAAAACTAATTGCTTATGCATCTCGATAATTGAAGACACATGAGAAAAACTATCATATGAATGATATTTAGCTGGATAGGTTTGTTTTTTCTATGATGATATGGAGGCACTATCTTTATGGGGAGAAATGTGATATTTACAAAGACCCTCAATGATTTATGTATATTTTCACCGAAATGGAATTGAACATGAAAATGAGGAGATTGTTGGAACATATTAAAGGATATTATTATTCAATTCATTATCATCCTAGAAGAGAAAAAAAGTCACTAATGCATTAATTAGGAAAAACCCATTTCTTCTATCCATTATAATGATTCAATGAGATCTTTGATCACTATCTTTTTAAAGATGGATATGTGAATTATAAGGGAAGGTACATCATCAACCATATTCCAAATGATTCTCAACCGTCATTACTAGATAAGATCTAGAAAACTCAAAAAAGACGATCCTTTATTATAGAAGAATTTTGAGGATGAGAAGGATGAGAAGTTTACTAAGTTCAATTTTGATCATGAAGGTGTACTGTATTTTCTTACAAGACTATGTGTTCCATCTATTCCAGATAAAAAGAAAGAGATGATGGATGAAGCTCATAGATATACTTTCCTTATACATCCGGGAAGCACAAAAATGTATAGGGAACTTCATGATCATTATTAGTGGGATAATATGAAAAGAGAGAATGAAGACTATACTAAAAGCACCTGGTCTATTATCAAGTGAAGGTAGAGAGACAACTAACTAAATGGGTATTACAACCACTACCCATACCATCATTGATGTGGGACAATATCACTATGGTATTTGTCACTGGTCTCTCGAGAACTTCCAAAAGATACAATGGGATATGGGTTATAGTGGACCATCTCACCAATACTTCCTATTCTATCACTATTAGAAAATAATTCTCTCTTGTTCAACTTTCTAGGATTTACATGAAGGATGTGGTAAGAATGCATGGAGTTACATTTTCTATCATATATGATCATGATCCAAGGTTCTATAAAAATTCTGGAGAAGTATTCAACTTTCTCTGAGTACCGAATTGAATTTCAGTATGACATATCACCCCTAAACTAATGGATAGTATGAAAGGACTATTCAATCACACGAGGTTCAGCTGAGAACACACATAATGAAATTCAACAGTTGATAGGATCAACATATCCCAATAGTTTAGTTCTCGTACAAGAACAACTTCTACTCAAGTTTTCAAATTTCAGCCTATGAAGTTATATATGGGAAGAAATGTAGAAATCATACTTGTTGGGATGAAGATAGTGAGAGGAAGAATATTGGGCCTAATCTTGTTCATGATATGACAGAAAATTTCCATGCCATCGAGAAACACATTAAGGCTACTCAGATTCGGAAAAAGATATATACTAAAAACCATGGAAGGGACTTGGAGTTTCATGTTGGTGACAAATTCATTATTTGATTTTCACCATGGAAGATATTCATGAGGTTTGAGAAGAAAGGTAAGATCAACCCTTGGTACATTGGCCCCTATGAAATCCTAGATCACATAGGAGTAGTGGCATATTAGATTGCACATCCTCCAAATCTAGAACAATTTCATGATTTCTTCCATGTGTCCTTCTTGAGGAAGTACTTACCCGAGCCTTCACATGTACAAAATCCATAGGTGGTATAAATAGAAATTGAAATCTCTTATGAGGAGAAGCTCGTGGACTACCCGAATTGGTATGTTGGTTAGAATAAATCAAAAATGTGAATAAGCCATGTGGGAACCAGAGGATTTTATGGGGATGAAGTACCCACACCATTTCTCTTCTAAGGGTATGAGTTAAAATTTTGGGGGAAAAATTTCTTAAGTGAAAAATAATGTAATATAATTTACTTTTGAATAATAATTTTTTTCATGATTTTGTGTGTTATTTTATTTTTTACTCAACAAAAATATATCCATTGATTAATTAAGAGAGTATAATTAAAATGATACTTTTGTGTTTCTATTATTATATGACTATTGGTCAATTTGACTATTGGAAACTATACTCTTATCGATATGATTATTGTTTATAAATACAATGATCATGGTTAATTAATGAAAAAAAGTAGAGTCAAAGGCCTCATAAAGTAGACATGGTCCATACATAGCCCATATGTTGGAGCTTGAGAAGGAGGTAGCATCACTGGGCTATTCTCAGGACCAAGCCCAAGCTGACCTGCAACATGATAAGTTTGAACAAAATCACTTATGGGATAAGTTCAAGTTGATAGAAATTATCGCTCAAGCAATGTTGTCCGAGCCCCCCAAGATTCAATCACCATATCACACTTTACTCTTAGGTCCTATGAAGGTGGTATAAGGGTCGATGTAATGAGGCATTAGTTACTTTGTGTAATCTTTTTGTATAAATAATATTGTTATTTCTTATTATGGTAAAATTTTTGAATTTCAAATTTACAAATAAATATAGGATGAATTTATAGACATTTTATATTATTGATGAATATTGGAAAAAGAGTATTTAAAAATTATTTTTTTATACATTATAAAATTAATAATGTGAAAATATTTTCATAAAATGGTCTTCGACTGTTCTGATCAATAATAAATTTAGATTCTATTAAGATAAACTTAATATTTGGTGAATAGTAAATTATGAATAGTAATATTACCCTTCTGAATAGTAATGTGACCAATGGAATAGTAACCTCACATAATATAATATTAATATAATTTAGGAATCTTTATTGGTAATGTGATATAATAGCATTAGTAAATAACTATTTAAGAAATTATTACTTGAGTAATAATAATTTTTTCTGGTAAATTGTTTTTTTACATAAAAATTAAATATCAGATAATTAGAAAATTATTTTCATAAAATGGATTTCATTCTTGAAATCATATCATAGATATTATCTTAGGGTGAATTTATGATATTTTTATAAAATGTTTTGTTTTTCGGTGAATAGTAAAGATATAGTTTTGAGTTTAAGTGTGTTTAATGACATCATTAATGATGTAAAAATGATGTAATAATTGCAGTCAAAATTTTTATAGTATGACATGTTATGAGGTGTCCCATGTTTCCAATATCATGGTAAAATACCATGGTCATGCCCATGGTTTTTCAAATACCACTATTGAGGTGTCCTTTGAAAATTAATAAAATATTCCTTCATTTTTTGCAATTAATATCAACCCATTCCATCATTCAATTCATTAAAAATTCCTCCAAAAACATTATCTAGTATTTTTACCTCCCAATAAGTCCACTTAATGTTTCCTTAATCCCCGCCACAATGTCCCAACATTTTTGTTTTTGAAGTTACTCTTTAAGGTAAGTGAACATTTCACCGTCCTCTTTCAGGCATGACTAATTTTCTGTTATGTCTTCTAGTTTACATTTTATTATGAGGGGTTATGTTATTCTATATCCATATTTATGTCCATTTTATGCCAAAATGATGTGAGACCCTTTACGCTCTTATCAACTGATTTTATGAATTTTTTTGTGACGTCGTTAGGCTGCTGAATTATCATAAAATAAATCTCATCTTTTCATTCCTTTCAGGTTTTCTTTTCATGTGGAATGTCATTAAAATTACCATACCATGATCTTATTTAAATTTTATTATGTCCCTATAATTTATTGTGGGTTATTTATATGTGGTTTACCCATTTCCCCTCAATTTTTAATGTTTTCTAAAATCATGTTTAATAGTCATTATGCTGCAAAATTTTCATCTCAAAATCTCCCTATTTTTCTCAAGAAACTCTATTATTTTATTTACGTGAATACCCAATCATATTACATTTCCATGGGTATTCACTAAGACATAAAAATTGTATATATTATTCTGTAATTTACATACATAAAATCCTTCTTCCCTTTCCATGGATTATAAATGACATAATGATATTGTTTTTAATTAATTTTTTTTAAAAATAACTATTTTGATATAAAACAAATTTCTTTTATTATCTTTGGGATATTTATGAAATGAATTATTATGATATATGTGTCTCACATGGAATTAAAGACATATTAATGGTTGGACCAGATTTAAATTCAATGCATTGGGTAATGAATTTAATCTCTAGAGATGACACGTTTTAGGATATTTTGGTGAATAAACATGGTAATGTTTATGAAACCTTGGTGATGCACCATGGTGATATGTTTGTTAATGTATAAATTAAAATTTTTAGACATATTTTCAAGTTATGTATTATTTTATGGTTCTTTATTTCCACGTAATCATTGATATTGCTCAACTTCACATGTAAACTATTTCACTTGTTTTCCTTACTATTACTTCTTCTCACCCTTTCATTTGATGTATGTCCTCAAGATATTTTATTATGTAATTTTACATAGGATGAAATTTTGATGAACCCTTTCAAGGGTAATATAATAATTTGTATTATGTTTTCATTTAATATGTTCCTAATTTCCAAGACACTAGACTTTAAAGGTCCTCTAAATGTAAAATGTAATGAAAAGTTATATAATAAAAAGGAAGGATGACATATGTAAAATGGGGATCCCTATTAGAGACTATAGTATATGGAACTCCATGGAAAATAAAAATAGATCTCATATATATATTTATCAACTCATCAACGTTCATCGTATTAGTAATGGGTACAAAGACAACCTATTTGATTAGACTATTGATCATAACCCATATCAAAATTTTCTTTCATAGGGTATGTAGAAAACCAACCAAAAAATATATAGATATATCATACCACATCCATGCAGGCACTGGAGGTGAATGAAACAATATTGAAGGGCCTTGATGCTTGGTCTTGACCTGAGAGATGTATTGCAGTATAAAACAATGTCAACGATTTCTTGTCTCATACCCAGCCACATGAATAATTGATGCATGTCATAAAACATATTTATGGTTTCTGGGTGGAATACCTACTAGGAATTATGGAAATCCCCCATCAAATATTTACTTATTGGAAAAGGTACAACATATAGTTTCCATAAACAGAAAATAATTTCCATAGAAATTTACCCCTCAGTTATGGTCTCCACGTCATAAATAGATCTCATAATTCCACATAATTCATCATCAAACTGCATTTCTTAATAATCATCTTGATAACAGTATAGGTAAACTGAACACTATCCAAATAAATCTCATCCCATGTTTCCTGAACTCTAATATACAATTTCACATAACGATCTATCATGTTCCACACATTTTATGATTGTTTCATGGTTTCTGTTGGAACATTCATACTCAAATCATCTGCAATGAAATTCTCTTTCCCCAGGGTATATGAAATATCAAAATCAATATATTGTAGATAATCCACAAAAAATATCTGGTGAGGATTCAAATAATTTTGAGAGATGATATAACTCAAGATATTGTGGTTAGAATACATGGTATACCATTCTTGAAAAAGGTAATTCCAAAAACCCCTATGTTAAATCATCAATGCTTCAAGTTCAATGTCATGTGTTAGATACCTCCCTGCTAGTTTCCTAAGTTGTCGACTTCCATAATAAATGGTGTGATCACAAATTATGTGAACATATCCAATACCCAAAACTAATATATCAAAGAAGAACACATAGCCATGGCCGACCTATGAATATTTGACACTAGAATATAAGTCAAAAGTCATTCATCTCAATAAAATAAATCTTCAATTTATTATCACATGAAAACATCACTCCCTTATGATTCAGATCATTCATCAAAGTTTCCAACATTGAGAAAATCTTTACGAACTGGTGATAATATCCAGATAACCCAAGATGCTTCGAATCATGAAAACATTACATGGTTGCACCCATTTAATAATAGATTTCACTTTGTCATATAAATATATATACAATTTTATGTGACCATCTGTTCCACAAACAAATCTTTTGAAACTCATAAATTACATTTCAATATCTTGGCATAAAGATTCTAATTTCTCAAAAATTCTAGCAATATCGCAAATGATGCACATGATCCTCCTTATACATAGAATAAATCAAGATTTCATCCACAAAGACCACCATGAAAATATCATAAAAGTCATGGAAGATAATTTTCATAAAAATCATAAAAGAATATTTTTCCATTTTATGGACCAAATGGACTGACAAGGTACTCATAATTGTAATAAATTCTCAATAAGGTGGTTTCAAAATTTCACACTATTTTTTTCTCAAAAGATGATAAACATATCAATGATTAATATTATAAGTCCACTTTAACCCATTAATCTGCTCAAATAGATAATCAATCCATGGTAATAGATACTTTTTATTTTTTGTGACTCAATTTAGTTTTTGGTATTCAACACATATGAAATGGTTCCAATAAGATTTCTTAGAAGATAGAATGGGAGCCACCTAAGTTGACATGCTCTTTCATATAAAGCTTGTCTCTAATAGATCATACAAATAAGTCCTCAACACTTTCATTTTAGATATTCCATATAGTAATAATTAATATATAATGGATGAGTATTAGGAACTATATAAATAAAAAAATATTGGTCACTTATTGGTGGAAAATAAGAGAAGTTAGAAGGAAACATTTTGGGAAACACAATGAAAACTTTAGGGAGTTCCTCATTCAAGGATTCCCACTACAGATCAAAAAAGAAAAAAAATACCAATTTCTCATATTTTGGATAAGAATGTCTAGCTCAACAGGACCTCATGACCCATTCTTCCTAAAAGACATGACATGACCCTTAGAGTACCATAAAATGACCTGTTGATGATCACAATCAATTCAGGCTTAATTAGATGTGCTCCAATACACCATGAAAATGAAATCAAGAGGGATCTTGTTGAGAACAAAATAGCCAAGGTATTATCGATATTTGATAAGAAGAAAAGACATGAAAGAAAACAATGACCCTTCTCACTCATCCTTAAAAGGCGTTTAATAATATCCATCACATAATATGAAATCTATAGAGGAATATTTATCAGATTCACAATAAAAATCAAAATGAATTATTGAGATTCAGCTGTATAAAATAAAATTGTCAATATACATGAAGCTATAGTGATGGTACCTCTCATTTCCATTGGACCTGTATCTGCCTCCTCTTGAGACACATCCACATTATGATGAAATTTTGTTTCAAATATTTTTTCCTAAAACCCCTTAAAGATTGAACCATCTGATTACACCACAATACATTTTGGTTCTGATGATCCCATAACACTATGTGGTTCAAAGAAAATGTAAAATAATTTCATCATGATTCATAAATGGCTACAAGAACCATATATCTTTAGAACCTCATTGAAAACTTGTTTTTAACGCACAATAATTCCACACTATTATATTGTTAAAGGTCCTATTCTAGGCACTAAATGAGGTCCAGAATAAATTTAATGACCTATAATTCTATAAATGTTATTTCAATTCTTATTTTTTTTCATATACTATAGATCACATAAAATAACTTATATAACACAATTCAAATGTTATATATGAAGAATGAATGAAATAATAACAATTTCTATAAGTTAAAGAAAATGTACTGATGAAATAGTAACATGACCTTAGGAGTAGTAATATAACCCTTATTAATAGTAAATTAGACAAATGAATAGTAAGAAAACCATTGAATGTATAAATAAGACTTAGTTATATTAAAAATAAAATTATGATATAATTATATCATAGAGTATGTAAATTTATATTTTAAAAATTTATATTTAAATGTTGATATTTTTATAAGTCATAAATATTAAATTACAATTTTATAATTAATAAAATTATTTAAAAGAAAAATAATTCTCATAAAATTTATTTATAAATAAATATTTTGTTGTATTATGATCTTATGATAATATAATGAGTCTTTTGTTAATTTTCAGAGTGTTATCAAATCAGTTATAAATTAAAAAAATGTATTTTTCATGTAAATAATGATTTTAGTAAAAAATAATATTTCACATATTTTGAAAATTAAGTTGAAAAAATGGACTCAATTTTTGAATTCGATAAATCCAAAAAGGGTAAGGGTGTTTTTTTTGGATTTTTATGAAATGCATGAATTTTAGTGATTAGTAAAATACTCTAATTTATAGTATAAACACATTATAAGCTAAATAAACTATATCCAGAGTAATGGTTTATGTGAGACCTGTAATCCTGAATTTATATTAATTATTTATATATATATATTGATAATTCTCAAAATACTCATAGTTTTAATCCAAAATATTAAACAAATCAATAAAAAATTCTTAAAACACACATCTCCTCCACTATAAATACCATTGTTACCACCCCTTATCCTTATAGCCCTATGCCTTTGGTACATTTCATATTTCACCCCAATCATCAACCCAAGCCACTAAAACTCATCAAAATTCTCTTGGTCTCATCATAAGACCAAAAAAATCCCCTTAGGTAGGTTCTCAAGGATGATTATTCAAGAGGTAAAATTCTCTTCCTTTTGCTTTTAATATATTTATAGTTTTTTTCTTTATTATTCTATCATAACATCCTACATCCAAATGATTATGATAACTCCTTTATAATATATACACTAGAATTATTTCATTTTAATATAATATCCTTCATCAAACACATTTCCCTCGCTCTCTTTTATTTTAAAATGAAATCATCATCTGTGGGGTGCTGATTTACATTGTTTTAGGATGATGGATTTTTATTAATCAATTTATCCTTCAAGGATAGTAATTAAACCATATTTGTGGTTTTAACATACTATAATATATGTAATAAAAATTTCAATTATTTTGGAAGTAACATATTTACATAATACTAAATGGTAAAACAAAATGACATCATAATGATTACTAATTATCATAATAATGTCAAAGATTTTCACTAAATGAAATATATAGTGAATCATCCTTATACGATATAACCAAATGACATATATAATCATTTAAAATTATAAATATTTTTTAGTATTATATAATTTCAATTATGGGAAGTTATACCCATTCCGCATCAACATTTATACTCTTATACATGTATATCGATCGTGAAAACCAAGGAAACGAACACTCCCGAGCAATATAATTGTATCTTATTACTCATAAAAACGGACATAAATGAACATACTGTTGGTATGAAACATACAAAAACTATGTTAATTACTCATTTAATGTTATAATTAGACCAAAAATCACAAACACTAGCCAAATTCATATGTGGCGCTGCTCCTTCCACAACCTCACCACATCAGGCAGCATCACCTCCGCCTCCCAGAGCAGCCCGTTCATCACTGGCTACTCAAGTCGAATACTCATATTTCACTGATGGCTTGTCTAGGGATGAAAACAATTATTTTCACTTATTTCTATTATTATCAAACAAGAATAATCATTTCAACCTAATCCGACAATAGGGGGATCCCATGAGGAAATTAAAAACCATGTATAAGGCCAATCTCACCCACTAGAACATTAGTGAAGAAATCCTAGAGCTCCTCGACCAAATCCATATATCTAACATTATTTAGATATGTGAGAGAACATTCAATGATATATTCATAGTGTATCATTCTACATTTGAGGTAGTAGTGAATAACCTGCACTTCCATAAGGGTGGTCATCCACATAATCTCTCTTTTTCCGAATTAAGCATTAGTATGTGTATCTTTACAGAGTAGTTTTTCATGTTTGACATTTTTTTAACATTTCATCTTAGTACACCATGATATTATTTTAGGAGTCTATTGTAGATGATTTAATGAGATTATCAGAAATTCATGACCCCCGAATCACCATGTGAACTTTGTTACGGAGTACCGCACTTCGAGTACTCCTTCAAGACATGACCCACACATTATTTTCTTATGAAGAGACCCATGGGAGTGTGATCAAGGTAGACATTAACATTTTGGAAGAATCAATGTGAAATTCAACTAATTTTGAGGGATATTGACACATACCACTGTGAACCCTGACTATGTGATGCATTACCAGCAATAAATCAACAACTTATAGTAGACCTACCTCCTTCTCTACCCACCAAATGACCTCCAACACCTCCCACCAATGAACCTACCTCTACCACTCCAAAATCCACTTCTACTTCACTCACCCATAAATATAAGGCCCCAACCTTAAACCTTAATTAATCTTGAGTTATTACAAGATTACACATTGAGGATCTTTTCAGGTTTAGAGTTTTAGATAATTAGATCATAAAACTTGCATTACATTCCACATTTAAAAAAGTTGTTACATAAAAGATAGTATTCCTTTTTCCCATCAACGGAAACATATTTAAAATAAAACATGGATTATTTATTGACACTTCCTTGACACTATCATCGAATCATGTACCCTTCCATTGACCTGTGAAAAACATTTCAAAAACTTGGGATGAGCATAAAAAGCTCAGTAGGGGATATAAAAATATGGAAAGAAAACATGAATACATGTATACATAAGAATGAAATCATACTATACCCATAAAACATAAGCACTTTAACATACCTCATAAAATCATGAATAAATCATAGAAATCATAAGACATAAAAGTAACTTGAGGCATTCATAACATTCTTACACAGGGAGTAACCCTCTTGGTTATGTTTGGAATTCCCATCACAGTATATTCCTTAAATCTCTTCGGAGAAACCTTAACGTTTAACCCCTTCGCGTTACCCAATGCATTGGAGAGCTATATCGGGCTCACCTGCCCTTAGTTTATCACGGAACCACCCGTCTTCCTAATAATTCCCAAGAACCATAACATAATCGTATCACATAAAACATGCATAAAGGAAACATAACATTTCCACTTTTCAATCACAAGATATCAATACAACAAATTGATATAAAAAAATTATGAAAACCATTTTCAATACAAAAATAAAAGAAAAGTAAAACATGGTATTTATTTTTCTTTTAAAAAAAAGGTATGGCTTGTAGAGGAAGCCGAAACTCAAATAATGGTCACGACGGAGGAGAAGTCGTTGTCGCCGCATACGTACGACAAAAACATTCCCTTTTGTCGTTTAGTAAAACGCTTTGTATAAAAAATATTCCTTTTGGATAAATTTAAAAGTCAAAGGGGTTTATACACCGTATAAAAGAAGGTTGTGTATAAAACAAAATATGTCTCAATGAAATGAGATTGAGACGAAGTCCCATACAAAGACGGTATCCTTGGATTAAGGATAAATCAATTACATAATTATGTGTGACAAAATAATACACCAAATATAAGTGGATATTAAGTGTAAAAAAATCAGAGGTTATTCACACATATTCATAGAACGACATATTCAAGGAGTGCAAGCTTATCCCAAAGAATCAAAATTGGGTTAAGACTTTCCCTTGCAAAAATTTGACAGCCTAACGGCGTCATTACAAAATTCAGAAATGAGTTGATGAGAGATAAAAGGGTATCTCATCAATGGGACATAAAATTTAAATCACTAAGGATATATAAGAACATATCCCAACATAATGTTATGTGAATTAAAAGACATAACAAAATTGGTCTTTTAAAAAGAGGAGGGTGAAAGGTTCCCTTACCGACATGGGTATCTTTCGAAACATACACCCCGTGAAAGAAGGACAATAAAAAATTGATGTAAATACTCATAAATGAAAGTATATTACACAATGAGTAAAATAATGGTCATTATATACACCAATCAAAGGAAATTGTGGAAAATGTAGCATAAATCTCACGAGAATAAAAGTGAGATGAAAAATCCCTTACAAAAACTCAGCAGCCTAACGACGCCACTTAAAACTTCCAAAAATGGATTGATGAGATCAAATAGGGTCTCTCATAATATTAAAATAAAATATCAAGAGGCATATAAAATAACATCCCCCATCATAACAAAGAGGAGCTTAAACGAAGTGACATAAAGGAGAGTACTTAAAAAGAAAGAGAGAGGTTAGATCTCTTATGAAAATTCGGAAGCCTAACGACGCCACTCAAAACTTCTAAAATGGATTGATGATAGAAAATAGGGTCTCTCATCATATGAATATAAAAAGTACAGTATGATTAATATAAAATAACATCCCAATCGTAAGAAATATGATCTTAAAATGAAATACATAAAAGAGTGTACTTAAAAAGAATGAGAGGGGTAGGATCCCTTAGCTTGGGTCCGACTTGACTCGATCATTTTTTAACGTCCTGAATAATAAACTTGAGTTAATTTCTACTTGCTTAATAAAATTTTTCAAGTTAATTATTCCTTTTATATCACTTATTGCCATGTTATAAACATTATGTAATCATTTAAGTTAATAATGTTTGTTTTGTCGATATTTGGTTCTTAAGTCGAAAGTGGACTTCTTACAATTACATGTTGTTCGTGTGGTCAGAGGTTCATTATATCCAGAATGATATTCATGATTTGGATACCATATATATCATATTTATCCATAATATACATGCATTTATAATATTACATAATCATTTAGAGGTAAGAAATGAAATGCACCGTTCATGGAGACAGTAAGCCGTACGTACGCATGAACGCTACTTTCATTTCTATGTCATATTAATTGAATTAAAACTAATTGAGAGGTATTTATATTTTAATTACAGAATTATATTCATAATTTATATGTATCATACATCATATATAATAACTTTAAATCCATCCTTTATACATCCCACATATGGCATTAACGAATCAAATCACTTTGAGGGGGCGGTAGTCCGCACTCGCCATGCACAGAAACAGTATGTTCTTTAACCATTAGATGTAGGTGTGTGTAAGTGTAGCTAGAATTATTCTTATAACAACATACTAGTATATTGAAGATACTGTAGTTGTTACAAAATAAATGAATAAAAATATTTTATGGGGTTGGAGAAGCAAAATAAAACAAAAGAACACAAGTGAAGACATTACCTTAAAATTGGGTAACTCTCTTTGATTTGAGCTCAAAGGCTTCCTTGGGAAGACTTCTGCCCAACGTGAGGCTTATAGGAGTAATAGAGGGATGTGTAGAGGCAAAATTAGCAGGTTTTGGCCCAGCCAAAGGCTTTAGAGGTGCGGGTAAGGTGGTAGAGGTGGGGGCCTTTTATAATAGGAGAGGAGGGGCACTCTTGTAATGTTACAAAATGTTACTTTATTTTCAAATGAGTTTCGGATTTTAAAGGTCCCACATTGATGTATTTTGAGGATAAGGTGGTAAGGGTTCGAAATATACTCATCCAATAGGTTTTTGACAAGTGTATGTTATATTTTGAACATTATTTTTTCATTTTATTTAAATCCTTTATTAATGAGGTAATCGCTACATCATCATGATGTCATAAATAATTTAATTTATTTAATGTCTAAAAATTATAAAACAAATATCATGATGTAGGAAATATTTTTAGATGTCTAATGAATATTTATAGTAAAAAATATTACTTGTATAACTCTATTTAAAAATTGTTTTAGTGAAACATCTCATGCTTGTGACATTTTTATTTTAACTTTAAATAAAAAGTTATTTATGTCATTTTCCAACCAAAGTGGCTCCATGGGGGTCCCCAAGTTGACCCATGGATTGTATTGGTTGGCTATGACACATCCAATAAGGGTAGGACATGTGTCCAGCTCATCTCATATTATTAAAACATTATTTTTATCTTAAACTACACTAATTACCTCTAATCGCGATTAAGAACATAAAAGTTACTATTCAACAAAAAATTACTTTAATACCATTGAACCACATTTTACATCTTAATGACAACCATGTATGTAGGATTTTTGAAATTCAAAACACAGAGGTGGAAAAGTTTCATTTAAACAAAAAATCAGTTTCTTTAACTACCACTTAGTGGTTTCACTATTCATCAAAAAATTGATGTTTTTCAAAAAAATACAAAAAATTCACCCTAAGATATATTTGATATTACGAATTCAAAAATGAAGTCTATTTTACAAAATTCAAAACATATAAGTTGCATTAATTAATTTAATAATTAATTCCCGCTGTCAAAACAAAAAGCGTGTTTTTAAGAAATAATAAGTATCAAAAGATTGACTCTACTTTAAGTCCAATTTCAAGATGAAATTAATTCCAACGACCAATATTGGATTAAATAGTAAAAATATATTCTAATTGAACTTTAAAACCAATTCAAAATATAATCTAATCATATAAATAAATTAGATTAAAAAGAGGTTTTGAATTAAAATACAACATTTTTCACTATTCATTAAAGAAATGAACTTTATCGGAAAAATACCAAAAATTTACACAATGTAAATTTTGATGTCTCGATTCTAAATAAGAATTTGATTTTTTTCAAATATAACACATAAAATTGTCAAAAAGTGGATTTGAAAGAGGTTCACCATCAAAAGGCGGTTAATCGACCTTTTAAAGAATATTAGAATGTTTATGCTTAAAAATTGGATTCATTCACATTTTTAATCCTCTAACATTTATTGTAAAAAGTACAAATATTTGACAAACATATATAATCATTTTGTAGTTAGTTCTATTCATTCCCTCCTTTACAACGGCTAGGCGTTAACTACCATTGAAGATAATATTATTTTATTATTAGAGTGCAATGTAAGATTTCAAAGGAACTCGTTGTTGTGTATTGGGTAAGCCATCGAGCATAGCGTTGCCTTTAAATTAATATTGAATTTTTTTTTCACAAATAGGGATAAATATAAAAATGTCATATTCTTTATTTACCTGTGGTGTTACATTCTTCCCCCCTTTTGGGAATTGCGTCCTCGCAATTTCAAAATTGGGCTTGGAAACTCCATTGAAAGTCCCACATCGGAAAAAGAGTCGGTAAAACAAACACTTTAAAATAAAGAAATGGAATTAAAAAGGTCACCCGAGTTAACCCATACTAGGATTCCATGTAGGAAAACATGGACATGGAAGAAAAAACAAAGGGTCATGTTCTGAGGGAGAGTGATAGTAAACATGTCTAGGAGAAAGTTAACCATAAGAAAATCACAAACTTGTGGTGGGTTAAACGCTATTCGATTCCCCAGTAGGAAAAGTTAATAGGAAACATTTTTGTTTTAAGTTACTTTTAATTGAGGAATTTATTTTTGATCTTAAGGAAACATACTTACTTGTCATGTAGACTCTCATCTCCTACTAGATTTCTTACACAAACTCATATTTTCTCCGAAAGACGAGTATTTAGGATGACTTGCTAATATCAAGAGAGCTATAATCAACTTCTATAGAATCACCTAATCCAAAAAAGAGAACTATATATTTCCCATGTATTTAGACTTTAACCAAAACCAAAACCAAAAAGGTTAGTACAAGATCAGATAATCCATAAAAGGATAACCATTTATAAAAAAAAAATCTATTCTTAATCTCCAAAAATTTTCCAACAAAACCCAAATTTCAACGAGGACCATTTGATAAACAATTTGTCCATATAATTCTTCAAATTAAACCAAACTAAGATCGAAACCCAAATATTTGAAGGATTTAGTCACATAGTCTTCCAAGGTACAAATTAACTTTTATCTACAAATAACATCAGTTGCTCTTAAATTCTCGTATTGAAAAGTAATTAACCTAATCACATATCCTCCATGATAGATTAATAATTTCCATAGATAACCCAAAATTAAACTTACTCTTGATTCCTAAAATCATCTAACTAAAAAGAATTAGTCAAACTAACCAGGGACTTCACGTAGTCCAGTGGTAGGCGATAAATACCAGTCGCACTTTGGTTGTGGGTTCGATTCCTGCAGCTTTGTCCGACGCGACGGGTTGTCACACGGTCTGCGTGTTGTCATTTTTCCAAAACTATATAATTCTTAAAACATTCCCCAAAACGAGATAAAATCTTCAAAAATAATCATAACATATTTTAACCTCAAGTTTATCTCATGCCTTTCATTTTCCATCATAACATATAATAACCCATAATTACCTCAAAAGTAAGGATCATATAAACCCTAATGGTTACCTTTATAATTATTACCTGAACTTCCACATCGATTGGTCATCTCATACATGATGCATTACAGATCATACCAAGGTTCGAGTGGATGATCATAACTCCTTGATAGTTGGTTTAGAACAACCACGAGTTTCCTCATTGAATCCCTCATTTCATATAGTCTCTTAATCAGAGAACCACCACAGTTTCCTTCAAACCTATTGTCACTTTGGTTCCTGCTAGATCCATCCATTCACTAAAAATAGAAATGTCAGTGTGAGTATATCAAAAAAACCATCATGTACTAATGAGGAAGGTAAACACTAAGATATACTTACTCATTCACTTTATCTAAAACTAGGACTCTTTATGAAATCCTAACCATTATGGTAATGTCACTTGTGCTTAGAGAATACCCTAACCTCTAAAGTTATCTAAACTGACCTTTGATACCAACTATAAGGCCCCAACCTTAAACCTTACTTAATCTTGATTTATTACAAGATTACACATTGAGGAACTTTTCAGGTTTAGAGTTTTAGATAATTAGATCATAAAACTTGCATTACATTCCACATTTAGACAAAGTGGTTACATAAAAGATAGTATTAATTTTTCCCATCAACGAAAACATATTTAAAATAAAGCATGGATTCTTTCTTGACACTTCCTTGACACTATCATCATATCATGTACCCTTCCCTTGACCTGTGAAAAACATTTCAAAAACATGGGATGAGCATAACAATCTCAGTAGGGGATATAAAAATATGGAAAGGAAACATGAGTACATGTATACATAAGAATGAAATCATACTTTACCCATAAAACATAATCACTTTAACATACCTCATAAAATCATTAATAAATCATAAAAATCATAAGACATAAAGGTAACTTGAGGCATTCATAACATTCTTACGTAGGGAGTAACCCTCTTAGTTACGTTTGGAATACCCATCATAGTATATTCCCTAAATCTCTTCGGAGAAACCTTAACGTTTAACCCCTTCGCGTTACGCAATGCATTGGAGAGATATATCGGGCTCACCCGCCCTTAGTTTATCACCGAACCACCCGTCTTCATAATAATGCCCAAGAACCATAACATAATCATATCACATAAAACATGCATAAATGAAACATAACATTTCCACTTTTCAATCACAAGATATCAATACAATACATTGATATAAAAACATTATGAAAACCATTTTCAATACAAAAATAAAATAAAAGTAAAACATGGTATTTATTTTTCTTTTAAAAAAAGGCATGGCTTGTAGAGGAAGCCAAAACTCAAATAATGGTCACGGCGGCGGAGAAGTCGTTGTCGCCGCATACGTACGAAAAAACCTTCCCTTTTGTCGTTTAGTAAAAAGCTTTGTATAAAAAAGATTCCTTTTGGATAAAAATAAAAGTCAAAGGGGTTTATACACCATATAAAAGAAGGTTGTTTATAAAACAAAATATGCCTCAATGAAAAGAGATTGAGATGAAGTCCCATACAAAGACGGTATCCTTGGATTAAGGATAAATCAATTACATAATTATGTGTGACAAAATAATACACCAAATATAAGTGGCTATTAAGTGTAAAACAATCAGAGGTTATTCACACATATTCATATAATGACATATTCACGGAGTACAAGCTTATCCCAAAGAATCAAAATTGGGTTAAGAAGTTCCCTTGCAAAAATTTGACAGCCTAACGACGTCACTACAAAATTCAGAAAATGAGTTGATTAGAGATAAAAAGGGTATCTCATCACTTGGACATAAAATTTAAATCACTAAGGATATAGAAGAACATATCCCAACATAATGTTATGTGAATTAAAAGACATAACAAAAGAAGTCTTTTAAAAAGAGGAGGGTGAAAGGTTCGCTTACCGACATGGATATCTTTCGAAACATACACCCCATGAAAGAAGGAAAATAAAACATTGATTTAAATACTCATAAATGAAAGTATATTACACAATGAGTAAAATAATGGTCAGTACACACACCAATCAAAGGAAATTGTGGCAAATGTAGCATAAATCTCACGGGAATAAAAGTGAGATGAAAAATCCCTTACAAAAACTCGGCAGCCTAACGGCACCACTTAAAACTTCCAAAAATGGATTGATGAGATCAAATAGGGTCTCTCCTCATATTACAATAAAATATAAAGAGGAATATAAAATAAAATCCCCCATCATAACAAAGAGGATCTTAAAAGAAGTGACACAAAGGAGATTACTTAAAAAGAAAGAGAGAGGTTAGATCTCTTACGAAAATTCGGCAGCCTAACGGCGCCACTCAAAACTTCCAAAACGGATTGATGATATAAAATAGGGTCTCTCATCATATGAATATAAAAAGTACAGTAGGATTAACATAAAATAACATCACAATAATAAGAAATATGTGCTTAAAAAAATGACATAAAAGAGTGTACTTAAAAAGAAAGAGAGGGGTAGGATCCCTTACCTCGGGTCCGACTTGACTCGATCGTTCTTTAACGTCCTGAATAATAAACTTGAGTTAATTTCTACTTGCTTAATAACCTTTTTCAAGTTAATTATTCCTTTTATATCACTTATTTCCATGTTATAAACATTATGTAATCATTTAAGTTAATAATGTTTGTTTTTTCGATATTTGGTTCTTAAGTCGAAATTCGACTTCATACAATTACATGTTGTTCGTGTGGTCAGAGGTTCATTATATCCAGAATGATATTCATGATTTGGATATCATATATATCATATATATCATATATATCATATATATCCAGAATATACATGTATTTATAATATTACATAATCATTTAGAGGTAAGAAATGAAATGCACCGTTCATGGAGACGGTAAGCCCTACGTACGCATGAACGCTACTTTCATTTCTATGTCATATTAATGGAATTAAAACTAAATTAGAGGTATGTATATTTTAATTCCAGAATTATATTCATCATTTATATGTAACATACATCATATATAATAACTTTAAATCCATCCTTTATACATCCCACATATGGAATTAACGAATCAAATCACTTTGAGGTGGCGGTAGTCCGCACTTCCTAAAATGAAATTATCATGTTTACCCACAATGGAAACCATAAAGGTATGCCACAAAAGAAAAATACAGAAGCTTAAGTAAAACATAAACATATTATATATCATATATAAATATAGTGACATCTTAATGTCCACCTTTGAAGGTGTTATATGAGTGTTGAACAATCATCGTTTCGTGAGGTAGAAATTCGCCATCCACAGAAATAGTATGTTCTTTAACCATTAGATGTAGGTGTGTGTAAGTGTAGCTCAAATGATTCTTATAACAGCATCATAGTATATTGAGTATACTGTAGTTGTTACAAAATAAATGAATAAAAAGATTTTAGGGGGTTGGAGAAGAAAAATAAAACAAAAGAACAGAAGAGAAGACATTACCTTAAAATCTGGTAACTCTCTTTGATTTGAGCTCAAAGGATTCCTTGGGAAGACTTTTGCCCAAAGTGAGGCTTCTAGGAGTAAGAGAGGGATGTTTAGAGGCAACATTAGCAGGGTTTGGCCGATCCAAAGGCTTGAGAGGTGTGGGTAAGGTGGTAGAGGTGGGGGCCTTTTATAAGAGGAGAGGAGGGGCACTCTTGTAAAGTTACAAAATGTTACTTTATTTTCAAATGAGTTTCGGATTTTAAAGGTCCCACATTAATTTATTTCGAGGATAAGGTGGTAAGGGTTCGAAATATACTCATACAATTGGTTTTTTGACAAGTTTAAGTTATAGTTTTAACATTATCTTTTCATTTTATTTAAATCCTTTATTAATGAGGTAATCGCTGCATCATCATGATGTCATAAATAATTAAATTTATTTAATGTCTAAAAATTATAAAACAAATATCATGATGTAATAAATATTTTTAGCTTTCGAATGAATATTTATAGTAAAAAAGATGACTTGTATAACTCCATTTAAAAATTGTTTTAGTGAAACATCTCATGCTTGTGACATTTTTATTTTAACTTTAAATAAAAAGTTATTTATGTCATTTTCCAACCAAAGTGGCTCCATGGGGTCTCCAAGTTGACCCATGGATTGTCTTGGTCGTCCATGACACATCCAAAAGGAATCATGTGTTAGAGTATGATTATACATGGAAGTATTATGGGAGTGTTATGAAAATAACTCTCAGATAAATGTAATTTAAATTGATAAAATGGTGACCAAGGTAATCAAAAGCACCAGGTGTGTAATGGAATTCCATAAGGGAACCAGGGTGTCTTTATTTTAAATTTATTAATACCTGTAAAATGGTTTAGAAATATAGGTCTAAAAAAGGAATCATGTGTTAGAGTATGATCCATGACGTGGATCCCCAACATATGGTTATTTCCCCCACAATATTCTATAAATGTTAAAAAAATATTATTATTTTTACACTTACTACTATAGGGTGACTCTAATGAATTAGTTCATAATCCTCACATAGTATTAATAAATCTTTGTCACACACAATTATATTATAAAACCCCAATCCTCTCATTTAAAATTAATATATGAATAAATAGTTTCACATCAAATGAATCCACAATACCTAAAATTTATATCATATTCACATGACATTAAACTATATGGTATATGTGTCTTCATTGTACAATTATAAATAGGGAAAATTTACAACCATCATCCCACATTCACAACCACCAACTAGAATTATAAATATGGTCAACCGTGGTTCAGAGTGTTCCATATATATTTCTTTTTAGCTTAATTAATAAATAATAATTTCTTCATTGAGACCCAAAGGCTACCATAAATATTCTATAAAATTAGGAATGTTTTGAAGAAACCACTTCATGAAAATGTACAAGTTGGATATGAATAAGGGACTTGGAACCATTATCTTGTAGCATACTATACTTCAAAATGGGAAATTTGTCTTTCGTTATCCATGAAGACATTATAGTGGATAATGCCAGAACATCCTAATTCATTATAATCATCGACATTAATGACCTACAAAATCATTATTACTCATTGAACTATGATTTATGGTTTATGTCACCCTCGTTCCACATTCAAAAGGGTGATACAGAATCCCCAACAATGGAAATATTAATTATTCAATTGTTTCATATATCTCAATGATAACTATTCCAGGAATCATGAATTTAAATTGTGTTCCACTCGGTCAAAATTTTTCCTCTATAATCTCTATCCTATATTAGTCCAAATGAAAATACACTAAACAATCACTAAAAGAGAAAAAAATAGATCTGAATGAAAACCAATATAGTGTTTTATATAAAAGGAAATGTCTCTACTTGATAATTCCTTTATCTCTATGTAATGTGAAAATTATAGTGCCTAATTGAACATGACTAAAATTGTCATAGTTTCTATAATGTGACTATAAGGCCCCAGCCTTAAAACTTACTTAATATTGAATTAAATGAATAATTCACATTGAGGATCTTTTCAGGTTTAGAGTTTTAGAGAATTAGAACATAACTATTACATCTCAAAAGATTACAATGTAGTCACTTCTACTAGGTTTCCATAAAATAAAAACTTTTAAAAAGAAAGATGTCTAGATTCCATGTTTTATATAGCATGAAATTCCCTTGATCCCATCCTTGACCTTATTCCACTTTAAGTCCTGTGAAAAACATTTCGAAAAAACTTGGGGTGAGCATAAAAAGCTCAGTAAGGGATACAGAAAGAATGAAAACTGTTAGTTTTTCAAACATCAAATAAACCATATATACTCTATCAAAGTAATACCTTCACCTTCATGAAGTAGTAAAAACTCTTTACTGAATAAAGTATCATTACTTACCTTTTTGTAACCAAAGGATTACCATAAAATCTATAAAAAGAACACATAACATTTATAAAGGTAACTTGGGACATAAACATACTTATGTGGAGTAACCATACGGTCGACTTCCACACATATCACTTAATGGAATAGCCATACGGCCAATTTCCATACATACTTAATGGAATAGCCATACGGCCGACTTCCATACCCAATGCATTGGAGGTTATAACATAACCACCCGTCCTGGTATTCACGGCACCACCCGTCATATGGTTTATAACGTAACCACCCGTTAAAATGTCCAAGTACCAAGATAAAATCATAAAACATAAAACCAATATAAAGGAATGATAAAATTTCCACATTTCAATCACAATATATCATAAATATATTGACATAATAGAATCCTTTTTCAAAACCATTTTCAATACCAAAATACATAAAAGAGTATATGGTATTTATTTTATTCTAAAAACATTACGGCTTGTTGAGAAAGCCAAAGACCAAATAATACTCGCGGCGACGGAAAAAGTCGTTGTCACCACGTATGTTAAAAAAACATTCCTTTTTGTCGTTTAGTAAAACGCTTCGTAGAAAAAGATTCCTTTTGTATAAAAGTAAAAGTCAAAGGGGTTTATACACCGTATAAAAGAAAGTTGTGTATAAAACGAAATATGCCTCAATGAAAGGAGATTGAGACGAAGTCCCTTACCTTGGGTCCGACTTGACTCGATCGTTCTTTAACGTCCTGAATAATAAACTTGAGTTAATTTATACTTGATTAAGAACCTTTCTAAAGTTCATTATTCTTTTTATATCACTTATTTCCATGTTAAAAACATTATGTAACCATTTAAGTTAATAATGTTTGTTTTGTCAATATTTGGTTCTTAAGTCGAAAGTTGACTTCTTACAATTACATGTTGTTCATGTGGTCAAAAGTTCTTTATATCCAGAATGAAATTCCCGATTTGGATATAATCTGTATCATATATATCCAGAATATACATGTATTTATAATATTACATAATCATTTAGAGGTAAGAAATGAAATGCACCGTTCATGGAGACGGTAAGCCGTACGTACGCATGAACGCTACTTCCATTTCGTTGTCATATTAGTGGAATTAAAACTAAATGAGAGGTATGTATATTTTAATTCCAAAATTATATTCATCATTTAGATATATCATTAATTATATATATACATTATATACATGTAATTTTAATAGTACATTACATTTGGGGATAAGAAATGAAATGCACCGTTCATGGAGACGGTAAGCCGTACGTACGCATGAACGCTACTTTCATTTCTATCTCATACTTTAATGGAAAGAAATAATAATGATATAGAGGTATATTATAATTCCAGTATAACATCATATATTATAACTTTAAATCCATCCTTTACACGTCCCACATATGGCATTAACGAATCACATCACTTTTAGGGGGCGGTAGTCCGCACTTCCTTAAATGAAGATATCGTGTTTACCCATAATGGAAACCATAAAGGTATGCCAAAAATGAAAAATACAGAAGCTTAAAGAAAACATAAACATATTATATATCATATATAAAAATAGTGACATCATAATGGCCACCCTTGAAGGTGTTAAATGAGTATTGAACAATCATCGTTTCGGGAGGCAGAATTTCGCCATCCACGGAAACCGTATGTTCTTTAACCATTTCATGTAGTTGTGTGAGAGTGTAGATAAAATAAATATTATAACAACATCCTAGTATATTGAAGATACTGGTGTTGTTACAAAATAAGTAAATAAAAAGAGTTTAGAGGGTTGGAGAAGCAAAATAAAACAAATGAACAAGAGAGAATGAATTACCTTTAAAAGTGTAACTCCCTTTTGATTTGAGCCTAAAGGCTTCCTTTGAAAGGATTATGCCCAAAGGGAATCCTCTAGGATGAGGAGAGGTATGTGGAGAGAGTAATTGGGCAGGGTTTGGCCGAGCCAAAGGCTTGAGAAGTGTGTGAAATGAGGTAGAGGTGGGGGCCTTTTATAAGAGGAGAGGAGGGGCACTTTTGGAAAGTAAAGAAATATTACTTTATTTGAAAATGTGTTTCGGTTTTAAAAGGTCCCACATTGAAATAATTCGTGGATAAGGTGATAAGGATTCGAAATACACTCATCCAAGTGGTTTTGGCCATGTGTAGGTTTTATATGTTTCATTATCTTTCAATTTTATTTAAATCGTCAAATAATGATGTCATCGCTGCATCATTATTATGTCATATATAATTTAATTTATTTAATGTCTAAAAATTATAAAAAAAATACGATGATGTAGGAAATCTTTTTATATTTCCAATTATTATTTATAATCAAAATTTGGACTTGTATAACCCCACTCAAAAATTATTTTAGTAAAACAATTTATGTTAGTGTCATTTTCACTTTAACATTAAATAAAAATATATTAATGTCATTTTCCAACTAAAGTGCCTCCATGGGGTCCCCAAGTTGGCCCATGGCTTTTATTGGTCGGCCATGACTCACCCAATAGGTGTAGGACAAGTTTCATGGTGTTTTCACATTCTTATAATACCATTTTTACCTTAAACTACACTAATTACCTCTAATCGCGATTAATGAAAAAAAGTTACTATTCACCAAAAAATTATTTTAATCTCATTGAACCACATTTTACTTCTTAATTACAACCATGTATATCGGATTTTCAAAATTCAATACACATTAGTGGTAAACATTCATTTAACTGAAAAATCAGTTTGCTTGATTACCACTTAGTGGTTTCACTATTCATCAAAAATTGAAGTTTTTTTCAGAAAATTACCAAAAATTCACCCTAATCTATATTTGATATTCCGAATTCAAAAATGAAGTCCATTTTAAAAAATTCAAAACATATAAGTCAAATTAATTAATTTAATAATTAATTCCCGCTGTCATGACAAATAGCGTGTTTTTGTGAAACAATAAGTATCAAAAGATTGACACCAGTTTAAGTCCAATTTCAAAGTGAAATTGATTCCAATGACCACCATTGGATTAACTGGTAAAAATATTTTCTAATTTAACTTTAAAACCAATTAAAATAATAATCTAATCATATAAATAATTTAGATTAAAAAGAGGTTTTGAATTAAAATACAACATTTTACACTATTCATAAAAAAAAGAATTTTATCAGAAAGGTACCAAAAATCTACACAAAGTAAATTTTGATGTCCCGATTCTAAAGAAGAGTTATATTTGGTCCAAAATAAAGTATAAGAGTGATCAAAACTATATTTAATGACAATTCACCATTAAAAGGTGATAAGTGATCCTTTAGTGAAAATTAGAGTATATATGCCCTAAAATTGAACTCTTTCCGTATTTTAAGCCTTTATCTTTTATTGGGTAAATGTATAAACATTTAAAAACATATCTAATCATATTTTAGTTATTTCTATCCATTCCAGCCAGTACAACGGCTACTTGTTAACTAACATTTAAAATAATATTATTTTATTACTAGTGTGCTACGTAAGTTTCAAAGAAACTCATCTTTGCGTATCGGGTACGCTATCGAACATAGCAACCCCTTTAAAATAAAATTAATATTTAATTCGTAAATATTAATAATTATGAAAATTCTTTATTCTTTATTTACCTGGGATGTTACAGTGACAATATCAAAGGTAAGACGATTTTCACTGGACCCATATAGTATTGAAAGAAGATAGAAAAATTATTTATTATATACCATTTCCTTGAAAATTCATTTAACAGATAATTTAAAAACATTTATAGTGATCTAAAACTTCATGAATATTACAATAACCTCAAAATATCTTTATGGTTTCAATATCATAGTTGATTGCAATAGATTACTACATTCAATACACATCTTTATAGAAATATAACCTCCATTAATTTCTTATTTTTCTCATCATTACAATATTATTAATACTGAATGGAGGATTTTAAGGGACCTGGTTATGAATCACTAGTCAATAAAATAATTCCACAATGTTTGTGCCCATGAGATATTTTCATCATGGATGGAATTTTTTCATTAATACCCAATAATTTTTTCATGAATGTTTTTTATAATAGTTTCTCTATGGTCATTAGTCTCTTACAAGTGTCCACATCACATTGATTCTGATATTCCTATAATATGATTTACATTTCATCTATCCCTATTATTCTTATTGATTCTATTTACTAATTTTTTATTCAAAATATATTGTAAAAAATATCAAATTAGGAATATGGAATTCCCTAGTTGATCATTTTATTGTTACTCATTGTGTGAAACAAAATCTCATGATATATATTTCTCAATAATCACAACCAAAATCAAATAAAACCATTCCCGAGGTAGCCTATATTGGAAATTCCATATTAATTCACCACATGTTTCATTAGGACATTGTCATATAGACATCTTCCAAGGCGTCATATCCCTATATTTATGTTTATTCTTCAATTACCCACATCAATTATACAATTCTTGAACCTATGTATGTAATTTGTATACCCTTGATAGATGAGAGGGATTCCCTTGCAAGGCCCTGAATTATTCCCAAATTTGATTATCCATACGGGCCCTCGACGAATAAATAAAATGTTTTTTTCTATAAAAGTGTCATTGATCTATGTGAGGCCCAAAAAATTCATAATGAAACACAATATATTAGAGATTTTGAGAATATCCTATGATATTTTAACTTACATCATAATCATTGATTAAAACTCTTGTTGATGTGATTTAAATAATCCATAATCAGAACATAGATTTTGATTTCAAATGATCATCATTATACAATTATATTATAGTCTCATCTTCAAAATAAGAGTAAAAGGTTCATGAACACTCCATGAATATTCATCCTTTATAATCATAAACAATGTCAAATGGATCCAAAATCCTTCATGAATTATCATCCTTCTTGATGTTACACATTGATGATGTGTTTAAAAAACCATCATGAATATTAATCCATCATAATAATAAACAAAGATGCCCATTTCCAAAACACATCACAAATATCCATCATTCATAATTACAGTAATGATGCCTTTCTCTATATCCATTTGAGAATATTTATCCTCCATTTCTTAATTAGCATAATACAACGAACCCTTGTGGTATACTGCCATATAATACATCAAAAAACACTTCCATCTATAATAGAATAATATATCTAATTATTTTATCAAATCTAGTGAATCCAAAACATCAGTTATATTATTGTTTCTTATAAGAATATAAAATATCGATGATAAATGTCACAATTCTAGCTCGGTTAAAAACCATGAAAAATGAATAAAACAAAAAAATTGGTCGCTCTTGACTAGACACATAGAATATGTGATATAGAAAATGTTACGCATTAAAAAGGGACAGAAAACATGTTCGGTCGAATACCTATACATTGAGTCCTATAAAACATTGAATTATCTTCATATTATGATTTCCTTATATTAATCATATGAAATTATTAGATAAAAAAATAAATGAAAAGATAAAAATGTTGTGAGACACATTGTATCGATCCATATTTTGTTAATGTATTCTGTTTTAGGCCCTTGGTCTAAGAAAATATTATGGGCCTCCCTCTCTCAATGACATACAATCCACAATCCTTATCTATCAAATGTAGCATAAATCTCACGAGAATAAAAGTGAGATGAAAAATCCCTTACAAAAACTCGGCAGCCTAACGGCACCACTTAAAACTTCCAAAAATGGATTGATGAGATCAAATAGGGTCTCTCATCATATTACAATAAAATAGAAAGAGGAATATAAAATAAAATCCCCCATCATAACAAAGAGGATCTTAAAAGAAGTGACATAAAGGAGATTACTTAAAAAGAAAGAGAGAGGTTAGAGCTCTTACGAAAATTCGGCAGCCTAACGGCGCCACTCAAAACTTCCAAAATGGATTGATGATATAAAATAGGGTCTCTCATCATATGAATATAAAAAGTATAGTAGGATTAACAAAAAATAACATCACAATAATAAGAAACATGTGCTTAAAAAAATGACATAAAAGAGTGTACTTAAAAATAAAGAGAGGGGTAGGATCCCTTACCTCAGGTCCGACTTGACTCGATCGTTCTTTAACGTCCTGAATAATAAACTTGAGTTAATTTATACTTGCTTAATAACATTTTTCAAGTTAATTATTCCTTTTATATCACTTATTTCCATGTTATAAACATTATGTAATCATTTAAGTTAATAATGTTTGTTTTGTCGATATTTGGTTCTTAAGTCGAAATTGGACTTCATACAATTACATATTGTTCGTGTGGTCAGAGGTTCATTATATCCAGAATGATATTCATGATTTGGATATCATATATATCATATATATCCAGAATATACATGTATTTATAATATTACATAATCATTTAGAGGTAAGAAATGAAATGCACCGTTCATGGAGACGGTAAGCCGTACGTACGCATGAACGCTACTTTCATTTCTATGTCATATTAATGGAATTAAAACTAAATTAGAGGTATGTATATTTTAATTCCAGAATTATATTCATCATTTATATGTAACATACATCATATATAATAACTTTAAATCCATCCTTTATACATCCCACATATGGAATTAACGAATCAAATAACTTTGAGGTGGCGGTAGTCCGCACTTCCTAAAATGAAATTATCATGTTTACCCACAATGGAAACCATAAAGGTATGCCACAAAAGAAAAATACAGAAGCTTAAGTAAAACCTAAACATATTATATATCATATATAAATATAGTGACATCTTAATGGCCACCTTTGAAGGTGTTATATGAGTGTTGAACAATCATCGTTTCGTGAGGTAGAAATTCGCCATCCACAGAAATAGTATGTTCTTTAACCATTAGATGTAGGTGTGTGTAAGTGTAGCTCAAATGATTCTTATAACAGAATCATAGTATATTGAGGATACTAGAGTTGTTACAAAATAAATGAATAAAAAGATTTTAGGGGGTTGGAGAAGCAAAATAAAACAAAAGAACAGAAGTGAAGACATTACCTTAAAATCTGGTAACTCTCTTTGATTTGAGCTCAAAGGATTCCTTGGGAAGACTTCTGCCCAAAGTGAGGCTTCTAGGAGTAAGAGAGGGATGTGTAGAGGCAAAATTAGCAGGGTTTGGCCGATCCAAAGGCTTGAGAGGTGTGGGTAAGGTGGTAGAGGTGGGGGCCTTTTATAAGAGGAGAGGAGGGGCACTCTTGTAAAGTTACAAAATGTTACTTTATTTTCAAATGCGTTTCGGATTTTAAATGTCCCACATTGATTTATTTCGAGGATAAGGTGGTAAGGGTTCTAAATATACTCATACAATAGGTTTTTTGACAAGTGTAAGTTATAGTTTTAACATTATCTTTTCATTTTATTTAAATCCTTTATTAATGAGGTAATCGCTACATCATCATGATGTCATAAATAATTAAATTTATTTAATGTCTAAAAATTATAAAACAAATATCATGATGTAATAAATCTTTTTAGCTTTCGAATGAATATTTATAGTAAAAAAGATGACTTGTATAACCCCATTTAAAAATTGTTTTAGTGAAACATCTCATGCTTGTGACATTTTTATTTTAACTTTAAATAAAAAGTTATTTATGTCATTTTCCAACCAAAGTGGCTCCATGGGGTCCCCAAGTTGACCCATGGATTGTCTTGGTCGTCCATGACACATCCAAAAGGAATCATGTGTTAGAGTATGATTATACATGGAAGTATTATGGGAGTGTTATGAAAATAACTCTCAGATAAATGTAATTTAAATTGATAAAATGGTGACCAAGGTAATCAAAAGCACCAGGTGTGTAATGGAATTCCATAAGGGAACCAGGGTGTCTTTATTTTAAATTTATTAATACCTGTAAAATGGTTTAGAAATATAGTTCATCAGACCATTTGATCATGATCTATGTATATATTGTATAATTTCTCTTCTATCTTGTTCCATTGGAAAATAAAAAAGATGAAAAAAATTAAAAAATTGACATGGGATGTGTATTATGATTATATGAGGTAATGTGATAGATGTGAGATCTTTTCTGGACATGAATTTTGAAAATAATGAATTCTCCAAAAGAAAATAAAAGGAACATGATACCATTTTTCACATAGAATACATATACATGGATCTCACTTGAGATGTTGGGAATGTATACATTCTTATCATTCAGGTAGTCATTTTAATATAGTTGTAATGAAAATCATGATATATACTTTATATACTAGAGTACATTTTCATCTTGTCTTCCACTACTTTCTTACCTTAGCAAAGCCTCAAATTCATTAGAACCTAATTGTTAAATCACCAATAATTGATTTAGTATTTGTATTTACAATGTGGTGATGAATGAACCAATGAAAACCCATGGGTATGAGCTTGTACTCTAGGTATCATAATTACTACATTTTCATTTTTCCATAATAAATTTTATAAAAAATTTTATGAGGTACATTGAGAATGTTTATAGAGTTCAAGGAATCGTTAATATATTGTAATTAGAAGGTTAAAGATGTTTTCAATGAACCAGGCTAGGAGGCATGACTAATTTTCAATGCAGGGTTAATTCTTTTAAATGAAATTTTTCTACATAGAACTAGTATTATTTTCTAGAACATAATGAATATTTCTTATTTTAAAAATTATATATCAGTATGATATCACTTTTGAGATCTTTTTTGTTGTGGCCAATCAATTTTTCAAGTGTGGTGGAATTTAATAAGATAAAGCCATATATATATTATATTGACATTTAGTTTAGTATTATCAATGATTTATATTATAATAGACATATATGTGTCTATATCCATAAAAATAGTACTTCCATTGTTTAAAATATGAATATGTATAAAAGGAGAAAATTTTCCAATTACACATAGGGAAATCTCATTACACGATATGTAATATAGTTTCAAAACATGTTGAAAAGTTGTGAATATTTTCCTGAAATAAGTGGTGAAAACTATAATTGGAGAATCCATTTCATGATGTGAGTTTCAGATGCATGTTTTGAAACATTTTAACACAGTTCCCACTCTAAAGATAAATCTTGAAGGAAGGTTCACATCATGAGTCTTAGATACATGATGTGAAAGGAGTCAAATAATCAATTCTTAGATGAGATATGTGTGAGATACAAATATATTCAAAATCAATTGTGAAATAAATTTAATGACATTATAAGACATGAATCCCAATTACACATCATGTAATATTTAGACTTTTTATATACAAGGAGTCTTCAGGTTTCAGAGTTCCAGAGAGAAAAAATATTTTTATTTTCCATTACTCCCTCATTCTATTATACTCCCTAAAACCTAAAACATGAAATTTCATAATAAATTTTTATTATTTTGATTTAATAGATTCATCGTGAGTTGTTTTAATTTATTTATCCACTCATTTTGTCTTCATTTCCGCTCTTCATCATTATTCCAATAACCGATCATCGAAAAACATTTTCTTTAATTAATTTTCTCTCCAATTTCAAGTTAATAGTTTTCTAAATTTCATATGATCCTATATTTTAATGTAATTATTATAATTTTAATTATAAAACTAAATCATTGAATTTTTTTACCACATAATCTAAATTTGTGTTAGCATGTTTAGAAATATTTAATTACTTCATATATTTGAATTTACTCCCACCATGAGTGGCTAAAACACCTACAGTAGGGATTCAATGTATATGTTTTTGAAGTCAATAAATCATTGATTATAAACATGGAAACCTAAAGGATTATTTATAAAGATAAATATATATTTTTTTATCAAATTAATTTTAACATCCTTGACAATGAGACCTTTGAATAAATTACTGTATCCTATTTGGGATATATTCTTTTATGACTAATAGCCTGAAATAATTTATGTCTTAGATGCTAAGCATAATTATTCTACGTTGTGAATATATCTAGCTACATGAATAGTTACATATTAATTAGAACTATTTTATTTGACTATAGTCATGTACTGACATCCCCTTGTTTCGCAGCCCAAACTGTAGGATCCTACAATGTTATAATTAAGATTATATTTTATACATATCCTTAAAATTTATCATGATACTTTTCTTATTCCTCATATTAAATGACAACCCTCTAGTAATAGTTTCCCACATAGATTCATATTGTGGCTAATACAATGCCAAAGGGTTCCAATACAATGTTTTCCATTTCAAGCAATTACCCTATGGGATTGATCCTAGACTGTCGGAACACTACATCGTAGTAGCATGTGGTGTTTGGGAAACAATAAAATCTAATTTTTATGTAGATTGAACGAATTGAATAATGTTTGAATGTAGGTCAACATGGCCTATCATATTAACATGTTCAAGAATAGCCTCATCCTCCCAATTTTATCCATACCACATGCCTAATAAAATGAATTTATATGACAATATGACATTAAATTTCTATTGAATAAATTTATAAATAGTATTATGTTATTTCATTTCTTCATAGAACATCGTACAATAGAAAGAATGTCAGTGAACCCTAAAATACTAGATTAATATGTTTTATATTCCCATGAAACCCCTAAATATGTTAGATTTATTTTTAAGGAGACTCCCTATTTTCTACATGGAAGGAAATGTAAATCCAAAGTATCATTAGGGATGGCATGTGGATTTTTTTTTGTTTCCAAAAGTAAGAAATGCTTACCTATTCCTTCTGGGTTTTTGAGGTTTTTAAAAATAATGAGGTAGGTTAAAAATAATTCATTCTGTTATTATAAAAATCCGTATAGGTATAGAAATTCAGTCACAATATCAATGGAGACTCAGTGAGGGTAATTAATAAGATCAAAAGGGAATATATAATGATTAATAAGGAATTAACCCCTCTCATCAACATTGTGGTGGGGGGGGGGGGGGTTGATGATATATTTTATGTTTGAATAAGTACTTCATCAAATCCATATTTTAGAGAAGTATAATGTTTGTGTATTGGAGTATATTTTAATGACCATCACCAAACTAAGATAATATGATAATGTATTCCACATTTCACACAAAATAGCCGTCCCGATATTCACCATATGTAATACAGAGAAAATAAAAAAGATAATCTATTCCCTTAGATGAAATTTGAACATTACCATTCTTGTATAGAAAAATCAAAAAAATGGATTATCTATAAAATGGTACAATTTCGTAGGATTGATCTAAAATGTAACATATATGAAATTTGGTAAAAAACATCACACGACATAAAATGGTATATAATTACTGGAACCCCCACAAATGAATCTTTAATGTTGTACTCCGAAAATGAATAAAATATGGTGATCCCGATTACATTATATTAGTTGTACATGCATGATCTTATGGTTATCAACATCATTGAACCATTCTCCCCCAAGAATATGTTTCATTATTATTTAAATTGAAAATCTATATCATGGTTTCACAAAATTAAAATTTACGATAACAACCTGGTCTCTTGATGTTAAAATTTTCAACAGGATACTGGTCCCATGACATTAAAAAACATGACCACATCATGGATTTGGGATGATAAATTTTATGATGATATTCTGGTCCGATGACTATAAAAATATATACTAATGGACCATATATACAAAATATAAATTTATTAGAGTGATCCATATTTTGGGTCCCACAACATGAATGGAAGATTGATCAATGCAGATGAAATTCCATATCACTGTATATGAACCATATTATTGTGGTGGATTTTTATTCATTTTACTACATGGGGATTAATATTATTCACACATAGATATTTTCTGAAGAATAGTTTTCATACTCTATTTCAATCAACATAATTATATTTAAATACATAATGAGTGTCTCTCTTTTTTCTAACTATAATTCTAATTTGAACTTTCCCTATATATGAGATTGAAAAATGCAAGGAATATTCACATAAAAACTATATATGGAATTAATCTCATATTCGTGGGATGTGTTATGACACATATAGAATTAATTTGAGTCCTATACACACATACTCATTACATCCAATAGTATCCCACTACAAGATTCATTTCAATGTGGATATTAAAATTCAATTTAAAATGTGAACAAAACATTGTGTCCCTTGTCATAAACTATCATGTAGTTTATTCAACTATAATTATACTCTCCATTTTCAATATGAGGCATTTTTAGGTGATCATATATAACATACAAAGTCACTTTTACTAGTGAAATTGATATTCATTTCACATTAAAAAATGAAAGCTACCACCTAATTATTGCATCAAGATATTCCTCATGATATTGGGTCTAAAATGAAAAACAATTGAGTGGGGTTATGTGGTATATGTACCTATTCCATAAAAAGGATTTACTATGCCCCTAACCTATAATAATGAAAAGTCTCCATAGGAGGTCCATAAGTAAATCTTCACATCAAACTCCACTCGATAAATAACTAAGATTGACCCTCAAAATACAAATCAAAACTATGCATGGTCATTTTAATCGAGAAATGTGTGACATTGATTCACATCCACATGGGATATGTTGTGAAACATGAAATATTATTCTCTGAAAAAATGAACCGCCCATAGGTAAATAATACCCCTACATTTGAAATTGATAAATAAAAAGACATAATTATTATATGTAACATTGAATGGAATTATTCCTATACATTTTGGATATATATTGTTTCTTTTATATATTATGTGAGGAATTCCCTAAAATATGAAAATATTATATTTTCACCATTTCACATATGAATATCAGTGATTTTAGAAGAATCATAGTGGGAAATACTATAGAGCCTACATGACTACCTAATTTTGGAGCTAGATCCCTAGAAAATACTTCAAATCAAGGATGGAACGATCAATATAACACTTACAGATTATATTATTTAATTTTAATATTGGAAAAATAAAGGAACTATCTTATTCTGGAATTATGTGGAGGATTAATACCCATTCTTATGGGATAAGAAGTAATTTATAGGTATTTTTCAATGGAACCAAATTCCATCCTCATAATCTCTACTAATAGTCTCTCTGTGACATGTATTATTCATATCATTCCATGTAATTTTGACATGGGATCTCTTATCTATGTTTAAGTTCTCTATGTAGATTTTTTCCTATTACATATGAGTTAAATATATAATGTGAGATTTACATGTCATATAAATCGTGTGATTCTTATCTATATAAGATGATTGATTCATGTATGTAGATGATTTGTAATGGTAATTGGATGTCATATCCCAAGACCATAATAAATATTTAGAAAAAAAATTCATTCTATGTGAATAATCTCATTATACATATGGTACTATCTCATTATGAACTAATTATGGCCAAATTAATGACAAAACAACATATATAATGATTCTTTGATAAATTAACATAAATAATAACAATTTTTTTTAAATCACCAATAGTACACTAGTATAATGTTATTTAAAATGATAATTCACCTTATTATATGATATCCAACAAGGTAGGATTTTACTATCCTTTCATATTGGTAAGAAAAATCATTGTAGAGAAATTAAAAAATTAAATTCAAATATATTCTAAAATTTTTTCCCACCCCACATATGAGTTCAGTATATGTAGGGGTCCATGTATAAACTATGTATGGACTAATTCCTATTATCATGGGATATGTAGTGATGATCGTAATCTTTAATTCTAGGGGACAATACAAAAATAAGAAAAATAGAACCATTTCCCTTATATGTATGATCTTGATATACGTAAAGGATTTTATATGGGAAATATTTATATAGATTTACACTCATCCATGTGAAATTAATATGAAACCCCATGGGATGTACATACAAAAAAAGAATACATACCAAATCCCATCATTGTTCTCTATCAATTGTAGTGGGACACATTATTTTTCCGTGATACAATATGTTTCACTATTTTCCAGATACCCCATCCATCACATGACAAATTATCCTTTACCTACATCATTCTCCTCATACCATGTGTGAGTCACAAAATTATATATTGTCATGAATAAGCAGAGGCTAAGAGAATAACGAGTGATGAGAATACTGGTCCATCATTGAGTACTTGAAACATTGTAACCGTGGTTCAGTTAAAAAGACAATCTATTTCATATGTACGATATAGGTCTAAAAAAGGAATCATGTGTTAGAGTATGATCCATGACGTGGATCCCCAACATATGGTTATTTCCCCCACAATATTCTATAAATGTTAAAAAAATATTATTATTTTTACACTTACTACTATAGGGTGACTCTAATGAATTAGTTCATAATCCTCACATAGTATTAATAAATCTTTGTCACACACAATTATATTATAAAACCCCAATCCTCTCATTTAAAATTAATATATGAATAAATAGTTTCACATCAAATGAATCCACAATACCTAAAATTTATATCATATTCACATGACATTAAACTATATGGTATATGTGTCTTCATTGTACAATTATAAATAGGGAAAATTTACAACCATCATCCCACATTCACAACCACCAACTAGAATTATAAATATGGTCAACCGCGGTTTAGAGTGTTCCATATATATTTCTTTTTAGCTTAATTAATAAATAATAATTTCTCTATTGAGACCCAAAGGCTACCATAAATATTCTATAAAATTAGGAATGTTTTGAAGAAACCACTTCATGAAAATGTACATGTTGGATATGAATAAGGGACTTGGAACCATTATCTTGTAGCATACTATACTTCAAAATGGGAAATTTGTCTTTCGTTATCCATGAAGACATTATAGTGGATAATGCCAGCACATCCTAATTCATTATAATCATCGACATTAATGACCTACAAAATCATTATTACTCATTGAACTATGATTTATGGTTTATGTCACCCTCGTTCCACATTCAAAAGGGTGATACAGAATCCCCAACAATGGAAATATTAATTATTCAATTGTTTCATATATCTCAATGATAACTATTCCAGGAATCATGAATTTAAATTGTGTTCCACTCGGTCAAATTTTTTCCTCTATAATCTCTATCCTATATTAGTCCAAATGAAAATACACTAAACAATCACTAAAAGAGAAAAAAATAGATCTGAATGAAAACCAATATAATGTTTTATATAAAATGAAATGTCTCTACTTGATAATTCCTTTATCTCTATGTAATGTGAAAATTATAGTGCCTAATTGAACATGACTAAAATTGTCATAGTTTCTATAATGTGACTATAAGGCCCCAGCCTTAAAACTTACTTAATATTGAATTAAATGAATAATTCACATTGAGGATCTTTTCAGGTTTAGAGTTTTAGAGAATTAGAACATAACTATTACATCTCAAAAGATTACAATGTAGTCACTTCTACTAGGTTTCCATAAAATAAAAACTTTTAAAAAGAAAGATGTCTAGATTCCATGTTTTATATAGCATGACATTTCCTTGATCCCATCCTTGACCTTATTCCACTTTAAGTCCTGTGAAAAACATTTTGAAAAAACTTGGGGTGAGCATAAAAAGCTCAGTAAGGGATACGGAAAGAATAAAAACTGTTAGTTTTTCAAACATCAAATAAACCATATATACTCTATCAAAGTAATACCTTCACCTTCATGAAGTAGTAAAAACTCTTTACTGAATAAAGTATCATTACTTACCTTTTTTTAACCAAAGGATTACCATAAAATCCATAAAAAGAACACATAACATTTATAAAGGTAACTTGGGACATAAACATACTTAAGTGGAGTAACCATACGGTCGGCTTCCACACATATCACTTAATGGAATAGCCATACGGCCAATTTCCATACATAATTAATGGAATAGACATACGGCCAACTTCCATACCCAATGCATTGGAGGTTATAATGTAACCACACGTCCTGGTATTCACGACACCACCCGTCATATGGTTTATAACGTAACCACCCGTTAAAATGTCCAAGTACCAATATAAAATCATAAAACATAAAACCAATATAAAGGAATGATAACATTTCCACATTTCAATCACAATATATCATAAATATATTGACATAATAGAATCCTTTTTCAAAACCATTTTCAATACCAAAATACATAAAAGAGTATATGGTATTTATTTTATTCTAAAAACATTATGGCTTGTTGAGAAAGCCAAAGACCAAATAATACTCGCGGCGGCGGAAAAAGTCGTTGTCACCACGTATGTTAAAAAACATTCCTTTTTGTCGTTTAGTAAAACACTTTGTAGAAAAAGATTCCTTTTGTATAAAAGTAAAAGTCAAAGGGGTTTATACACCGTATAAAAGAAAGTTGTGTATAAAACGAAATATGCCTCAATGAAAGGAGATTGAGACGAAGTCCCTTACCTTGGGTCCGACTTGACTCGATCGTTCTTTAACGTCCTGAATAATAAACTTGAGTTAATTTATACTTGATTAAGAACCTTTATAAAGTTCATTATTCTTTTTATATCACTTATTGCCATGTTATAAACATTATGTAACCATTTACGTTAATAATGTTTGTTTTGTCAATATTTGGTTCTTAAGTCGAAAGTTGACTTCTTACAATTACATGTTGTTCATGTGGTCAAAAGTTCTTTATATCCAGAATGAAATTCCCGATTTGGATATAATATGTATCATATATATCCAGCATATACATGTATTTATAATATTACATAATCATTTAGAGGTAAGAAATGAAATGCACCGTTCATGGAGACGGTAAGCCGTACGTACGCATGAACGCTACTTCCATTTCTTTGTCATATTAGTGGAATTAAAACTAAATGAGAGGTATGTATATTTTAATTCCAGAATTATATTCATCATTCAGATATATCATTAATTATATATATACATTATATACATGTAATTTTAATAGTACATTACATTTGGGGATAAGAAATGAAATGCACCGTTCATGGAGACGGTAAGCCGTACGTACGCATGAACGCTACTTTCATTTCTATCTCATACTTTAATGGAAAGAAATAATAATGATATAGAGGTATATTATAATTCCAGTATAACATCATATATAATAACTTTAAATCCATCCTTTACACGTCCCACATATGGCATTAACGAATCACATCACTTTTAGGGGGCGGTAGTCCGCACTTCCTTAAATGAAGATATCGTGTTTACCCATAATGGAAACCATAAAGGTATTCCAAAAATGAAAAATACAGAAGCTTAAAGAAAACATAAACATATTATATATCATATATAAAAATAGTGACATCATAATGGCCACCCTTGAAGGTGTTAAATGAGTATTGAACAATCATCGTTTCAGGAGGCAGAATTTCGCCATCCACGGATACCGTATGTTCTTTAACCATTTGATGTAGTTGTGTGAGAGTGTAGCTAAAATAAATATTATAACAACATCCTAGTATATTGAAGATACTGGTGTTGTTACAAAAGAATTAAATAAAAAGAGTTTAGAGGGTTGGAGAAGCAAAATAAAACAAATGAACAAGAGAGAATGAATTACCTTTAAAAGTGTAACTCCCTTTTGATTTGAGCCTAAAGGCTTCCTTTGAAAGGATTCTTCCCAAAGGGAATCCTCTAGGATGAGGACAGGGATGTGGAGAGAGTAATTGGGCAGGGTTTGGCCGAGCCAAAGGCTTGAGAAGTGTGTGAAATGAGATAGAGTTGGGGGCCTTTTATAAGAGGAGAGGAGGGGCACTTTTGGAAAGTAAAGAAATATTACTTTATTTGAAAATGTGTTTCGGTTTTAAAAGGTCCCACATTGATATAATTCGTGGATAAGGTGATAAGGGTTCAAAATCCACTCATCCAATTGGTTTTGGCCATGTGTAGGTTTTATATATTTCATTATCTTTCCATTTTATTTAAATCGTCAAATAATGATGTCATCGCTGCATCATTATTATGTCATATATAATTTAATTTATTTAATGTCTAAAAATTATAAAACAAATACTATGATGTAGGAAATTTTTTTAGATTTCCAATTACTATTTATAATCAAAATTTGGACTTGTATAACCCCACTCAAAAATTATTTTAGTAAAACAATTTATGTTAGTGTCATTTTCACTTTAACATTAAATAAAAATATATTAATGTCATTTTCCAACTAAAGTGGTTCCATGGGGTCCCCAAGTTCGCCCATGGCTTGTCTTGGTCGGCCATGACTCACCCAGTAGGTGTAGGACAAGTGTCATGGTGTTTTCACATTCTTATAATACCATTTTTACCTTAAACTACAGTAATTACCTCTAATCGCGATTAATGAAAAAAAGTTACTATTCACCAAAAAATTATTTTAATCTCATTGAACCACATTTTACTTCTTAATGACAACCATGTATGTCGGATTTTCAAAATTCAATACACATTAGTGGTAAACTTTCATTTAACTGAAAAATCAGTTTGCTTGATTACCACTTAGTGGTTTCACTATTCATCAAAAATTGAAGTTTTTCAGAAAATTACCAAAAATTCACCCTAAGCTATATTTGATATTCCGAATTCAAAAATGAAGTCTATTTTACAAAATTCAAAACATATAAGTCAAATTAATTAATTTAATAATTAATTCCCGCTGTCATGACAAATAGCGTGTTTTTGTGAAACAATAAGTATCAAAAGATTGACACCAGTTTAAGTCCAATTTCAAAGTGAAATTGATTCCAATGATCACCATTGGATTAACTGGTAAAAATATTTTCTAATTTCACTTTAAAACCAATTAAAATAATAATCTAATCATATAAATAATTTAGATTAAAAAGAGGTTTTGAATTAAAATACAACATTTTACACTATTCATAAAAAAAAGAACTTTATCAGAAAGGTACCAAAAATTTACACAAAGTAAATTTTGATGTCCCGATTCTAAAGAAGAGTTATATTTGGTCCAAAATAAAGTATAAGAGTGATCCAAACTATATTTAATGACGGTTCACCATTAAAAGGTGATAAGTGAACCTTTAGTGAAAATTAGAGTATATATGCCCTAAAATTGAACTCTTTCCGTATTTTAAGCCTTTATCTTTTATTGGGTAAATGTATAAACATTTAAAAACATATATAATCATATTTTAGTTATTTCTATCCATTCCCGCCAGTACAACGACTACTTGTTAACTAACATTTAAAATAATATTATTTTATTACTAGTGTGCTACGTAAGTTTCAAAGAAACTCATCGTTGCGTATCGGGTACACTATCGAACATAGCAACCCCTTTAAAATAAAATTAATATTTAATTCGTAAATATTAATAATTATGAAAATTCTTTATTCTTTATTTACCTGGGATGTTACAGTGACAATATCAAAGGTAAGACGATTTTCACTGGACCCATATAGTATTGAAAGAAGATAGAAAAATTATTTATTATATACCATTTCCTTGAAAATTCATTTAACAGATAATTTAAAAACATTTATAGTGATCTAACACTTCAGGAATATTACAATAACCTCAAAATATCTTTATGGTTTCAATATCATAGTTGATTGCAATAGATTCCTACATTCAATACACTTCTTTATAGAAATATAACCTCCATTAATTTCTTATTTTTCTCATCATTACTATATTATTAATACTAAATGGAGGATTTGAAGGGACCTGGTTATGAATCACTAGTCAATAAAATAATTCCACAATGTTTGTGTCCATGAGATATTTTCATCATGGATGGAATTTTTTCATTAATACCCAATAATTTTTTCATGAATGTTTTTTATAATAGTTTCTCTATGGTCATTAGTCTCTTACTAGTGTCCACATCACATTGATTCTGATATTCCTATAATATGATTTACATTTCATCTATCCCTATTATTCTTATTGATTCTATTTACTAATTTTTTATTCAAAATATATTGTAAAAAATATCAAATTAGGAATATGGAATTCCCTAGTTGATCATTTTATTGTTACTCATTGTGTGAAACAAAATCTCATGATATATATTTCTCAACAATCACAACCAAAATCCAATAAAACCATTCCCGAGGTAGCCTATATTGGAAATTCCATATTAATTCACCACATGTTTCATTAGGACATTGTCATATAGACATCTTCCAAGGCGTCATATCCCTATATTTATGTTTATTCTTAAATTACCCACATCAATTATACAATTCTTGAACCTATGTATGTAATTTGTATACCCTTGATAGATGAGAGGGATTCCCTTGCACGGCCCTGAATTATTCCCAAATTTGATTATCCATACGGGCCCTCGACGAATAAATAAAATGTTTTTTTCTATAAAAGTATCATTGATCTATGTGAGGCCCAAAAAATTCATAATGAAACACAATATATTAGAGATTTTGAGAATATCCTATGATATTTTAACTTACATCATAATCATTGATTAAAACTCTTGTTGATGTGATTTAAATAATCCATAATCAGAACATAGATTTTGATTTCAAATGATCATCATTATACAATTATATTATAGTCTCATCTTCAAAATAAGAGTAAAAGGTCCATGAACACTCCATGAATATTCATCCTTTATAATCATAAACAATGTCAAATGGATCCAAAATCCTTCATGAATTATCATCCTTCTTGATGTTACACATTGATGATGTGTTTAAAAAACCATCATGAATATTAATCCATCATAATAATAAACAAAGATTCCCATTTCCAAAACACATCACGAATATCCATCATTCTTAATTACAGTAATGATGCCTTTCTCTATATCCATTTGAGAATATTTATCCTCCATTTCTTAATTAGCATAATACAACGAACCCTTGTGGTATACTGCCATATAATACATCAAAAAACACTTCCATCTATAATAGAATAATATATCTAATTATTTTATCAAATCTAGTGAATCCAAAACATAAGTTATATTATTGTTTCTTATAAGAGTATAAAATATCGATGATAAATGTCACAATTCTAGCTCGGTTAAAAACCATGAAAAATGAATAAAACAAAAAAATTGGTCGCTCTTGACTAGACACATAGAATATGTGATATAGAAAATGTTACGGATTAAAAAGGGACAGAAAACATGTTCGGTCGAATACCTATACATTGAGTCCTATAAAACATTGAATTATATTCCTATTATGATTTCCTTATATTAATCATATGAAATTATTAGATAAAAAATAAATGAAAAGATAAAAATGTTGTGAGACACATTGTATCGATCCATATTTTGTTAATGTATTCTGTTTTAGGCCCTTGGTCTAAGAAAATATTATGGGCCTCCCTCTCTCAATGACATACAATCCACAATCCTTATCTATCAATATTAAATTTTTTGAAGTGATAATCATGTAAAATCAATAACATTGTTTATACCATTTAATGTTTTTTATCCATTACCAAGAGAAATCCATTATGACATAAGAATTTGAATTTTTTATTTTGATAAATCAGTATCATTGAACATTAGATGATTTTAATAAAATATATGATATTTTGGAATTGGATTACAAATTCATATTTTTGTGGTAGGTGAATAAGATATAACCACCTTCCTTTTTAATTATTTTCATGATGGAAAATGAAAATGGGGGGAGTAATCTCCATATCTGAAAGAATATCTATGAATTTACTGAGAGATATACAGAAATTGAAAAATAAACTTTGGTCTAAAAAGATTTCCTATTTATTCAGTGTTTTGTGGGAGGATTATATTATACTATGAACTCTGAAATATTATATATCATACATTTTCGAAGGATTAATATCATGGATCTAAAGGGATAACTCATGACTATACATTTTATTATCATGTCATAATGACATTTACATTGAAATGTCTAAGATCAAATGAGTTATGAATGAATCATATTGTTATATATGTGAATCAACACTGCTCAACTAATCTTGAAAATGCGAGTTTAGATGAAATTTTTAAATAATTATCACTGATTAATCCCAAATATATAATAGTAGTAATATTTTTTCATTTATGTTAGGTAGATCTATTTTATAACCAAAATGTTATTTTCCAAGAAAATATCATACACACTATGATTTTATATAACCTAAAATAATTGAATACCACTTTCCCCAAGTTGATGAGGTAGTTGAAGAGGTGTTCCCATTGGCTAGAAACATCTTCTTGGGATTTCTAGAAAATTAATTTATCAATTTAGGGATAAATCATTATCATTTTTCTCCTCTCTCAATGGATATTTTAATTTGTGTGATTGCAAGAGTAATTATAGAGTTGATATATTCTTATACCCAATATACTATTGAATGTTCTAGTCCAGCTAATGTGTATGTAACAAAATTATATTCTCCTTCCCTACTTCTACATACAATGTACTCAAACCCTTTTATCTTGGAACATAATACTCTATCATTAATGAGGTTCCTTTTTACACTAAAAACACTAAAAAATAAAAAAAATACCATTCTTCATGACTAGGGGACATTCCAAAAGGTATTATCAAGTGCATAATTAGTTCAAAATACATAATAAAAAAAGGTTCCTCTAGATTAATGTTTCATTCTACTCACCAAAGAAGATGTCACTTTTTATCCATTGGGTAAAACATCACCAATTCAAGGTAATATTCCCATGATAGAAATATAGGTGAATCGATGGGTGGTAAGGTGAGTGTGACATTATTATATTCCTATGATACCATCATACATATATAATGAACAATTAAATGATTCACCTCATCACACAAGACATTGAATAGGTGAGAAGAAACCCATTGAGTATAGTATAACTATCTAGAAAACCTATGATTTCCTTATGAATCACATATGATTAATTAATCCAAGAGATCAAGAGGAACCCCATACTAATGTGATATTTTTTATTACATGTTTTCAGAAGATCCACTAAATTCATATACAATCAACCATTAATTTTTGGATCATGGAAGAAAATTTATTTTGTTATATTTCCTCAATATATAATCAAATTCATCAAAATATAGAAGCATTAAGTCAAACCTGATGACATTCAATTTCATAGGGAAATCGAGAATTTGGAATCTCAATGGTAATATGATACAATAATGACGTACATTATCTCATATTATAAAAAATATACACTATATGTTTCCTCTAATCTAGTATTTGTATCAACCTTTTAATGGTTATGATTTTTTGATAATGAAATGAATGAGTTGTTAAGGCTAGTTTGAGAGGATTCCATTCTAATATTGTGGATTCATCACTAATGTGTAAACTTGTGTACCTAAACTAGAATCCCCCATTGGGAGAAACAATTAATTTTGTGTCATGGATATAAAACCTATCATCAAATAACTCAGGGGTATTCCTTGTTTCACCCTATATCCCCATGATGTGTACTCCCCATTTTCATGAATTCCACAACAGGTTCATACACCGTCCAAACCCTACTAAGATAAACAGTGATGAAAATAATCTGTATTTTCCATGATTATCATCAGAAAAGGAAAATACTTATCAAATATCAGGATGAAATGATTCAATATAGGATAATCTCATTATTCACATTTTTTTATCATAATGATGATCAAATTTTGAAAAAATGAGGGTACATTATTGGGGTGCTCCCAAATGATCTCATAAGAAAGGAACTAATAATACATCTCCTTGAGAGCCCTCCCAGAAACTATTTTTCCAAAAGGATGATCCCTAAATATAAATTTATTAGGTGTAATGAGTAGGTTAATATAATAAATTGAATTAATAATTCCCTAAGGTGCTCTAGTGAGTGATATATGATGTATTGTGAGATATAAAATCACTCATAGAGGTCAAAAAAATGATGTTAGTTTTCAAAATATGAATAGTTATTAATGAACTAGAATAGACAAGACCATTCATCATCGAGGTTGATGAAAGGGTGTGGGTCCCACTTTGAACTCCATCTATATCTCATATTATTATATGGAGAAGAGTTTGTAGTTTATTACCTCCAAATGGAATATCGATGAGTGAGGTTGAATGAATTATGATTTATCTTATTACATCTCAATATATTTTATAACCCCTAGAGTAATACTTTTTCTAGTTGGAATATCATAGATATTTCTACATAAAGTAATCTATTAGAATATTAGAACCATGAAGAAATAATATTACGAATGAATAAAAATATAAAAATCATCCAAAATACCATTGTTGTATTGGGATATTTGGTGTGATAGTTGATAGTCTTGATTAACATTTTCAAGTATACATATAATATTATTATTATTCAGGAACCTATATGTATGATCATAATTATGATTCCTACTATTAATGGATCTCTGGTAATCATTTTTTAAATATGTTTTCAGTATATAATCCATTTATATGAATGAATGAAAATCATATGATATAAGACTATATGATTACTTGTTTTAGAGATTATTGGGATATAATGTAATTCACATGAATGAATATTATTTACATTGTAATATTATCACAGGAAAACATAAGATCAAGAAATATCATAACCATAAAAAAGTTAAGTGAACATCATGCCTATTTTATTCCCATATAATGATTGATTTAATGGTTTCAAGATACAAATACAATCGCTTGGATAATTTTGGTGAAACGATCTGTATAATTACTAAAAATTGTGGATTTTATGATTCATCTATGAAATGAAAATTTATAAAACATATCTGGGAGAAGTTCCCATGTGAAAATATTTTTTTCTCAATCATGTGAATAAATCATGTTAAATGGTATCGATAAGTGATTACACAGAAGGAAAATTTTCAAGAGATCTTGTTGTTTGGAACATAATAGAATTGTAATATCCATAACCGTTCAATATATAATAAGTATCATAGAATACCTATGGTATATCAAAATACCATGGGTCACTAAGAAGATAAATGGGAAGTATCCAATGATCTCAAGTTGGGATTTACATCCTCATAAATACTCTTGAACTCATTCCATTGGACTTCTCTTCTAAGGGTGGGGTGAATGGAATTTTTTTATGCGAAAAAAATCATCATTTTCATCATTGGATTTGAAGATAATACTAAAAAATATATAATTATATTATAAAAATTGAAATCAAAAGTCATGAACATTTTTGGAATCATGTGGTTATGTGACATGATTTTGTCAAAATCACTAGGACATTAAATTTCATAAACCCCCTCTACCTATTTGTGTAATATGATAACGAGATTTGGGGAATCTATCATTGAAAAAGATTTCATGTGGTCACCTCACCTATTACCAAAAATATAGTTTCATTGAGTCACATGATGGTGGATCTACAATGTGTCACGACCCGCCCTCGGGGCCCGTGCCGTGACTACCCCAAGCCCGCCTTCCATAGGCCAGGGGCTGGCGACTAGCACCAAAGGCGTAAAATCCCGATAACTGGGAAGGCATTGCCTTTATAAAAGAAAACAAGCACCACAGAGTACAAGCGGAAGAAAAACACTAAGTACAAAAGAAATACTGAAAAGTAAATGGGCCAGAATACAAACCCAAAAGAAAGTACGACTACAACTGAACAAGGTACAACAGCAAAAAGACAACAGCTGGAAGTAGGAAGCAGCTCCTGGGTCGTCCTCCTCGGATCCTACCTGAAGGGTAGGTACAGATAGCCTCCTCCACGCTCTCGTCCATCAACCTTCTCTGTGAGTCGTCACATCGTGTAGTCCACCTCTGGGTACTGACTCGTCGTGTAATCCACCTCTGGGTACCGTCCAGTCCTCGAACACTCGGCCTCCGTCAGCACTGCCCATCGTCTGCAACCAACACAACGAGGTGCGGGCATAGCCCATGCAAGGGTGAGTATAACGATACTCAGTAGGGACCCCAAGACCCTCAAGGTCTCACTAAACCAACAAGGATAACCACAAAGAAGATCTCAACAGATAACCTCTAATTAGATATATGCCCATACATATACCTAAGTTATCAAGTAACCCATCTCAATCATGAGGAAACACAAGGATTCTGAAATCAACGGATAACCACTACCCAGGTATATGCCCATACATATACCTAAGTTAGCAAGTGACCCATCTCAATCACGAGGAAACACAAGGATTGTGAAATCAATGGATAACCACTACATAGGTATATGCCCATACATATACCTAAGTTAGCAAGTGACCCATCTCAATCATGAGGTAAACACAAGGTCAAAAGTCTCAGCTCAAACCAGGATTTTCATTATCGAAATTGTAACTGCTGAAGAGCTCCGTCTCTGGAGTGTACAGTGGTCCTGTCATGACTCCGAGGTACTGCTCACTAAACTAAGACTGCTGAAGTACTCCTCCTGTCGAGTACCGCGGGTCAGCCACCCAGACACAGTAGTGCTTCCCGCCGAGGTATGTCACCCAAACACAGTAGTGCACACCCCCTAGTAGCCTGCTGAGGTACTCTCCGGACGAGTACCGCGGGTCTGCACTGTCACATAGGTAGTGCTCCGTCCGCCATGGGTCTGCACCTCAGAAAGTAGTGCTCCGTCCACTGGGCTAGTCAACTCACTCCAAGTCGAGTCGGTCAAGCAGTCGTCAGGTCTCAGCCAGCTACACGGTCTCCGTACTCCGCACGCTCGTCACTGGGAGGGTCCGCTCCACGAGTTACAGGTCGATACTCCAAGTATCTCAAAGTCCCACGAAGAAGTATCTCAAAGGACCGCCTCGTCATAGGGGTCTCAACGCAACAGACGGCGCGTCAATCAGACGCCCGGTCTGTGAGTTATTAGCCTTTTCGTCCCAGGGGCCCGGTTGGTTTCGTGAGCGAACCAAACCCGGCCGTATCTCAACTGTACCCCGAACTCTCATAGGGTATACTCATAGGGACCGTTTCTCAACGAGATCACCAACGCCGCTGACGGTTCGTCATACGGACGTTCTGTCAGAAAAGTATCAGCTTTTCCGTTCCAGGGGCCCTGTTGGATTTCGGTGCGATCCAACCCGGCCACTATTCATCTGCATCCAAATCTTGGGCGAAGGATGCCAAAAGTTCCGTATCGTCAACAGGAACTCAACGCAACAGACGGCGCGTCAATCGGACGCCCGGTCTGAGAGTTATTGGCCTTTTCGTTCCAGGGGCCCGGTTGGATTTCGGTGCAATCCAACCCGGCCACTATTCATCTTCATCCAAACCTCAGGTGGAGTACGGAAAAAGACCCATCTCACTAAGAGGAACTCAACAAAGCTGACGGCATGTCAATCGGACGTCCGTAGCTCAAAATATGAGCGTTTCCGCTCCGAGGGCCTGGTTGGTTTCGTGTACGAACCAACCCGGCCGAATTCAAAGTAATCCGAAACCTTGAGTGCGATATAGCGAAACGACTGTCTTGATCCAAGGATCGCGTTGCCGATGACGGAGAGTTGTTTGGAGGCTCGTAGCCCAAGATACGGGCATTTGAACGAAAGTGGTCCGAAACTGGGGGGTCTGGGCTCGGGCCGACCCGGCCCGACCCCCCCTGGGTCGGCCGAACCGGTTCGACCCGGCCCGGGCGGCGACCCGGCCCGACGACCCGGCCCGGCTCAGAAAATCCGGCCCGGCGCGGCGGCGCGGGCCGGCACGGCGGCGCGGCCTGGGCACCGCATGTGTGCCGCGCGCGGGGGGCAAAGCCCCCCCTTTGTGAAACCGCGTCCCCTTAATTGGGGCCTCTTGGAGACCCGGCCGGGGGAATTAATTCCCCCGGTCTCCACTGCCCGGCCGGCCCGCACTGGCTGGCCGGTTCCGCCAGCAAGGACCGGCGACGGCCGGTCCTTCCTTCGCCGCCACCGGCGGCCCGGTGCCGGCCGCCGGTCATCTTGCTCCGCCGTGGCCCGGAACCGGCCGCGGCCTATGCCGTCCAGCGCGATGCGACGACACCGCTCCCCTCCGCCGCGGCCCCGCTCCGGCCGCGGTGCCTTCGACTTCCTTCGACGCGACGCGACAGCGTCGCGTTCTTGGATTTCTTTCCACGACGCGGCGCGACGGCGCCGCGCAATACTTTCCGCAAGATACCCGCGTGGTGCGACGACACCACGCCTTCTGGTATCAACCTCAAGAAACCATCACAAAAAAAATGAGGAGGGTCGGCCGTGTTTGTGTGGTCCGACCCCCTTGCTTTATTCGATAACAAAAAAGGGTTTTAATCCACGATTATCACCAAGTTTGTATTCACGAACAATTAAATAAATAAACCCCTACCTCGTAATTGTCGTTCATTGACGATCTTGGAAAAAGGGCGGATATCGATTCCTCGATTGTAGTGTTCGTCACACACTCTCAATTCTCACGCTCATGCGTCGGAATAAAGAAGGGTACTCGTCGTTGGTGGACGAGCGTTCGGAGGTGACGTCGTCGTTGACGACATTCTTCACAGGCGACACCTTCTCCTTTGACGCGGATGAAGGTCGTTGGAGATGTCACGGGCATCGCTTCCCTTTCCTTGCCTCGGTTGAAGAATGATGAAGAAGATGGCGTCATCTTGCTTCAGTGGCGGAAGAGACGTTCTTCGTGTTCTTCGTCATAGAGAAAGAAGGACTCAGGATTTCCTAAGCTTTTTCTTCCAAGGCTCCCAATCCTACTTAACAAAGCAACCTAATAAAATAATCCCTCCCATTATTTTATTAACACATGCCAAGCTTTTCAAATTCCAAAATTCAAATAACTTCATTAATTTAAAATATGCTGGCATGCACTTAAGAGGGGGATAAGTTCAAGAGATAAAGGGAGATTAAATGGGGGGTTTAGAGGGGTTAGGAAAGTTAAGGAATTTGAAGAGGTGGGGAGGGGTTCGTGTGGGCCCCACCCTTTCAAATATCCACACATGGGAAGTTGGATGGATGTGGGCCCACCACCAACTTCCCATGGGAGAAGTTAACAACTTAACATGAAATAAAATTGATTTAACAATTTTATTCACTTTGTTTAATTAAACCCCAAAAATTAACTTCTTCTCCCGCACAAACGCAACTACGGTAAAGGTTCCCTTAAGCGATTACCGGCGTTGCGAGTTCATCGGTGAAATCAGATTTCAATTCCGAGCACCGGTTCAAAAGATAGAAATTCCCGCTCGCTCGTTCACTGAACGTACCCGAGCCAAACTTTGGAAATTAATTCCGGGCACACCGGGCCTTGGAATCAGGCGCCGTCTGAAACTGCGTTCTTGTAAAATTCCAAAGAAAATTAAGAAAAAATTTTCCTTGAAATTTTCGGGTCTTTACATTACTCCCACCTCAGGGCTTTACGTCCCCGTAAAGCTTCAACACAAACTAGGGTCACAAAAGCAGTACAGAGCACGCATCTGAGCCTTCCGCTCCCATCTGCTTACCTGGAGGTTCCGTACTGCCAAAGAAATTGCACCCGAGGAATCGATCGTCCTCGTAGGATCTGCTCCTGTCGATCCTCGATCCCCACTGGAACCTCCGTGAAAGACACCCCATCGCCATCGTCCAGCTCCTCATGGTCGATGATATGTGAAGGGTCGAGCACGTATCTCCTCAGTTGATATACGTGGAAGTCGTCGTGCACCTGGTGCAACTGCGGTGAATGGGTCAAGTTGTAAACCACCCCGCCTACCCAGCTGAGGACCTAAGAAGGTCCACTGAACCTTAGAGATAACTTGCCGCCTTGGCCACATCTCCGTAAACCTCGTCGAGGTGAGACCCGTATAAGGACGTGATCATCATCCCCGAACTCCAGAGGTCTCTATTTTCTGTTATAAAAGGAACTCGAAAGGCTGCTACCACGAGGGTATGGTTGACTAACTCAAGAGTGGTCGTTCGCACCCTCCTGTGAAAGAGTTTATTCCGTGCTGCCTGGGGTTTCCTTTTTTTTTTCCGACCAAGGAAAACCCATCCCGACGTTTGCCTAAAACCGTCAATTTGAGTATGAACAGTTATTTCCCATTCCATACTCAAACTAACGTCGTAAGGCCTCGATGCTGTCACCAAGAGATTCCAACCGGAACTCTCGCCTCGAGGGTCTGACCACACAGTCGGCGTAAGTGTGATTATCGAGTCTCCTCCTAAGGTATCTCCAGACGTGAGGGTCAAGTCCATGGCTTACCGGAAACTCTAGGTCTGGAACAAGATTTGTGAAAGCAAGGAATGATTCACATCGACGTCCGTTACTACAGCAGCTAGTAGTGGACACAGACTGTCCCTTGAATCATTTCTAGAGCCATTGGGTCACACTCCTTGACCGCATGCAGCCGCACTCTTCCTCCACCCTCCAGCTTCCTGAGCTTGGAAGGAATAACTAAGGCGGGTGGTTGTACAATGTTAGGATGTACACTACCTCATGCTGCTCTCCTAGCTTTGCCTCCATGTCTGCTACTTCGTAGACTCATCTCTCCTTTAAGCTTCCTCTTCTTTAACAAGCCCGAGTCTCTAAGACTGGCACTGGTTTCCTGTTTCTTACTACACTGTGCAGTCTTCATCCTCTCTTGGATGTCTTGGACCTCCTTTAGTCTCACAAGAGGTTCTATGATTTATTCTTTTCCGATAAGAGAAACCCGGTCTCATCCCCTGGATGAACCACATTCGTTGCCTAATACAGTCAATCCTGACATGAATGATGCATTCATTCCATGGATGACGTCGTAAGGCCTCGACGTAACTAGTAAGAGATCCAACTGTCACTCTCGCCTCCAAGGGTCGAGTCACACTGTCGGCATCAGTGTGTGGTCACTGGGTCCCCTCCAGTAGAAATCTCGAAAGTGAGGGTCAAGTCAACAGTTTTAACCGGGACCACTCAGCATCAACCAAACAAAAATGACAGGAAAGCAACAAAGATAAGTGTCTTTTTATTATTGCAGCTCATAGTAAAAAGACACTAATACAAAAGAAACATGGAACTAGAAGTACAAAGGGCGTATCCACTAGTTCCTCTCCTGCCCTCCTGCTCTCAGAGCTCTACTGCCTTGTCCACTGCTCGGCTATTGCTCAAGCACCAGCCGCTGCTTCTGCCTCGGTGGCTCCTCCAACACCCGCTGATCAACCGTACGAGGATTCGGACAGTCACGTGCCAGGTGACCCTTTCCACCGCATGAGTAACACAACCTGCTTCTGGCACGCCTAGCTCTATTCCCACCCCGGGTGCCCCGCACCACCGGTCCTAAAACCCGAGATCGTCTAACTGGTATCCTGGTCCTCCTGGACCTCTACATCATCTGTCTTCTGCCCACAGATGACTCGGCTACTGATCGAAAAACACGCGGAAAAGGCAGAAGCTCCTGTACATGCTCGGGGTGTAGAGCTACTGGCACAAAATCCACCCTGAAGAAGGTCTCTAAGTCTTCCCAAGCGAAGTTCATCCCGTCGCAAAACTGAAACAAGTGGCTCCACCACCTGCCTGCTGCTGCCTGAAGGAGGCTGGTAGCAAAGATCACCACGAAGTCTGCCAGCGTCCCCACTATCCTGAAGACTCTCACCACATCCTCCATCCAAACCTCAGCCGCCTGCGGGTCCGTCTCTCCCCGGAACCTGGGTGGCCTCTGGCGCTGGAACTCGTGCAGCGCGCTCAAGCGTCGTGCATCGCCTACTGCTGGGGCTGGTGGCATCGGTGGCCCAATGGGTATCAGTACCGCTGGTGCCTCCGCTGGTGCCTCAACTGCAAGAGGGCCCTGTACCGAAGCCTCGTCGCTCGACAGGCTGTCAGCACGCACATCCCTCTGGGCTCTAGTTGGTCGTCCGTGAAAAGGCATCCTGAAAGAAACATCATGACACGGTCAAACGTTTATACCTGGTGAGCTGACCTGGTTTGAACTATTTTAAGGGAAAACCTTTGAAAACACACACGCAATTAGTGTTTTCGTGCACAAAGTCGGAAATCAGTTGTCAGGGTCCTGGTGTATGGATACGTCGGCTGCCCGCACCAACACTGGAGTCCCTGAACTGAAGACCACACTCGGTACCCTTAACACTATTGCTTCACAGAAAGAAAATATCAGAGTTATATGTTCTGCAGTATAACCGACTCCTCTGATACCAATTTGTCACGACCCACCATCAGGGCCCGTGCCGTGACTACCCCAAGCCCGCCTTCCATAGGCCAGGGGCTAGCGACTAGCACCAAAGGCGTAAAATCCCGATAACTGGGAAGACATTGCCTTTATAAAAGAAAACAAGCACCACAGAGTACAAGTGGAAGCAAAACACTAAGTACAAAAGAAATGCTGAAAAGTAAATGGGCCAGAATACAAACCCAAAAGAAAGTACGACTACAACTGAACAAGGTACAACAGCAAAAAGACAACAGCTGGAAGTAGGAAGCAGCTCCTGGGTCGTCCTCCTCGGATCCTACCTGAAGGGTAGGTACAAATATCCTCCTCCACGCTCTCGTCCGCCAACCTCCTCTGTGAGTCGTCACGTCGTGTAGTCCACCTCCAGGTACTGACTCATCATGTAATCCACCTCCGGGTACCGTCCAGTCCTCGAACACTCGGCCTCCGTCAGCACTGCCCGTCGTCTGCAACCAACACAACGAGGTGCGGGCATAGCCCGTGCAAGGGTGAGTATAACGATACTCAGTAGGGACCCCGAGACCCTCAAGGTCTCACTAAACCAACAAGGATAACTACAAAGAAGATCTCCACAGATAACCTCTACATAGGTATATTCCCATACATATACCTAAGTTATCAAGTAACACATCTCAATCACGAGGAAACACAAGGATTGTGAAATCAACGGATAACCACTACCCAGGTATATGCCTATACATATACCTAAGTTAGCAAGTGACCCATCTCAATCATGAGGAAACACAAGGATTGTGAAATCAACGGATAACCACTACCCAGGTATATGCCCATACATATACCTAAGTTAGCAAGTGACCCATCTCAATCATGAGGTAAACACAAGTCAAAAGTCTCAGCTCAAACCAGGATTTTCATTATCGAAACCGTAACTGCTGAAGAGATCCATCTCTGGAGTGTACAGTGGTCCTGTCACGACTCCGAGGTACTGCTCACTAACCTAAGACTGCTGATGTACTCCTCCTGTCGAGTACCGCGGGTCATCCACCCAGACATAGTAGTGCTTCTCGCCGAGGTATGTCACTCAAACACAGTAGTGCACACCCCCTAGTAGCCCGCTGAGGTACTCTCCGGACGAGTACCGCGGGTCTGCACTGTCACACAGGTAGTGCTCCGTCCGTCATGGGTCTGCACCTCAGAAAGTAGTGCTCCGTCCACTGGGCTAGTCGACTCACTCTAAGTCGAGTCGGTCAAGCAGTCGTCATGTCTCAGCCAGCTACATGGTCTCCGTATTCCGCACGCTCGTCCCTGGGAGGGTCTGATCCACGAGCTACAGGTCGATACCTCAATTATCTCAAAGTCCCACTAAGAAGTATCTCAAAGGACCGCTTCGTCATAGGGGTCTCAACGCAAAAGACGGCGCGTCAAACAGACTCCCGGTCTGTGAGTTATTAGCCTTTTCGTCCCAGGGGCCCGGTTGGTTTCGTGAGCAAACCAAACTCGGCCGTATCTCAACTGTACCCCGAACTCTCATAGGGTATACTCATAGGGACCGTTTCTCAACGAGATCACCAACGCCGCTGACGGTTCGTCAAACGGACGTTCTGTCAGAAAAGTATCAGCTTTTCCGTTCGAGGGGCCCGGTTGGATTTCGGTGCGATCCAACCCGGCCACTATTCATCTGCATCCAAATCTCGGGCGGAGGATGCCAAAAGTTCCGTATCATCAACAGGAACTCAACGCAACAGACGGTGCGTCAATCGGACGCCCGGTCTGAGAGTTATTGGCTTTTTCGTTCCAGGGGGCCGGTTGGATTTCGGTACGATCCAACCCGGCCACTATTCATCTTCATCCAAACCTCAGGCGGAGTATGCCAAAAGATCTGTCTCACTAAGAGGAACTCAACAAAGCTGACGGCACGTCAATCAGACGTCCGTAGCTCAAAATATGAGTGTTTCTTCTCTGAGGGCCCGGTTGGTTTCGTGTACGAACCAACCCGTCCGAACTCAAAGTAATCCTAAACCTTGGGTGCGATATAGCGAAACGACCGTCTCGATCCAAGGATCGCGTTTCCACTAACGGCGAGTCGTTTGGAGGCCCGTAGCCCACGATACGGGCATTTGAACGAAAGTGGTCCGAAACTGGGGGGTCTGGGCTCAGGCCGACCCGGCCCGACCTCCCCCCCCCTAGGTCGGCCGAACCGGGTTGACCCGGCCCGGGCGGCGACCCGGACCGACGACCCGGCCCGGCTCGGAAAATCCGGCCTGGCCGGCGGCGCGGCCTGGGCGCCGCATGTGTGCCGCGCGCGGGGGGCAAAGCCCCCCCCCCTTTGTGAAACCGCGACCCCTTAATTGGGGCCGGTTGAAGACCCAGCCGGGGGAATTAATTCCCCCGGTCTCCACTGCCCGGCCAGCCCGCACTGGCCGGCCGGTTCTGCCAGCAAGGACCAGCGACGGCCGGTCCTTCCTTCAACGACACCGGCGGCCCGGTGCCGGCCGCCGGTCATCTTGATCCGCCGCGGCCCGGAACCGGCCGCAGCTTATGCCGTCCGGCGCGATGCGACGACACCGCTCCCCTCCGCCGCAGCCCCGCTCCGGCCGTGGCGCCTTCAAATTCCTTCGACGCGACGCGACAACGTCGCGTTCTTGGATTTCTTTCCACGGCGTGGCGCGACGGCGCCGCACAATACTTGCCGCAAGATACCCGCGTGGTGCAACGAAACCACGCCTTCTCGTATCAACCTCAAGAAACCATCACAAAAAAAGGAGGAGGGTCGGCCGTGTTTGTGCGGTCCGACCCCCTCACGTTATTCGATAACAAAATGGGCTTTAATCCACGATTATCACCAAGTTTGTATTCACAAACAATTAAATAAATAAACCCCAACCTCGTAATTGTCGTTCGTTGACGATCTTGGAAAAAGGGCGGATATCGATTCCTCGATTGTCGTGTTCGTCACACACTCTCAATTCTCACGCTCATGCGTCGGAAGAAAGAAGGGTACTCGTCATTGGTGGACGAGCGTTCGGAGGTGACATCGTCGTTGATGACGTTCTTCGCAGGCGACGTCTTCTCCTTTGACGCAGATGAAGGTCGTTGGAGATGTCACGGGCGTCTCTTCCCTTTCCTTGCCTCAGTTGAAGAACGATGAAGAAGATGGCGTCGTCGTGCTTCAGTGGCAGAAGAGACGTTCTTCGTGTTCTTCGTCGTAGAGTAAGAAGGACTCAGGATTTCCTAAGCTTTTTCTTCCAAGGCTCCCAATCCTACTTAACCAAGAAACCTAATAAAATAATCCCTCCCATTATTTTATTAACACATGCCAAGATTTTCAAATTCCAAAATTCAAATAACTTCATTAATTTAAAATGTGTTGGCATGCACTTAAGAGGGGGAGAAGTTCAAGAGTTAAAGGGAGATTAAATGGGGGGTTTAGAGGGGTTAGGAATGTTAAGGAATTTGAAGAGGTGGGGAGGGGTTTGTGTGGGCCCCACCCTTTCAAATATCCACACATGGGAAGTTGGATGGATGTGGGCCCACCACCAACTTCCCATGGGAGAAGGTTACAAATTAACATGAAATAAAATTGATTTAACACTTTTATTCACTTTGTTTAATTAATCCCCAAAAATTAACTTCTTCTCCCGCACAATCGCAACTATGGTAAAGGTTCCCTTAAGCGATTACTGGCGTTGCGAGTTCGTCGGTGCAATCAGATTTCAATTCCGAGCACCGGTTCAAAAGATAGAAATTCCCGTTCGCTCATTCACTGAACGTACCCGAGCCAAACTTTGGAAATTAATTCCGGGCACACCGGGCCTCGGAATCAGGCGCCGTCAGAAACTGCATTCTTGTAAAATTCCAAAGAAAATTAAGGAAAAATTTTCCTTGAAATTTCCATGTCTTTACACAATGTCCCCAGATGGTCAAGTCAATCAATGAAAAGAGAATATCACATTTATAGTTTATCACATGATGCCTACAGAGTCATGTGATCATATCAATTAATAAATTATTATACATATTTTCTATGACTGGAATTGTTTGATGGGTTTAGTGAATTTTCACTATTTTCCACATGAAACCCCGTGGAATCTTGTTACTACATCATGAAAATTAGATCATGAAACCAATTTTATGAATTATTTTAATTAAATATATTCCACTTGAACTCTTATTTTCACATATTTATAGGAGAGACATCACAGATGATGAATAATTGGTTAAGTTATTTTCATGCCATATAAAATATGTTTTTAGAGAATCCATCTAAAGAAATTGGTCATTTTATGTGGTTTCCCTTTTTCTAATGCGACACAAATATTGCTTGGTTATTATTATAAAATCACCTATAATAGATACAATGAAATAAATACACCATGCAATGGAATACGATAATGAGTAAAATTATTCCATGATGATGTATCATGAAAACATTTAATCATACAATCCCTAATGTTCATGAATGAAACAAATAAATAAGTGAATATGATGACTGAGATCTATAGAAATGAAGAAGTCATGTGATGACCCCCAACCAGGTGATCACATGACCACTCATTATTCATATGATGTGACTATATTTTCATCTTATCCAACAGTGAATGATACCAAGCCACATAATCACCAAACCATGTTTTAGTTAAGATATTTCATGGACCTCATGTCATTTTTCACTCATTTACCACTCATGAAATTGTATGTAAAACATGACTGAAGATCATTCATGGAGAGTTCATGACCACACCATCTTCATGCAATGTTCATGACTCATTGAAAACCATGAGACTGCATGATTCACAATGTGGTAAAAAAAATTTATGACCTTCTCTTCATATTATTTATATTATATATTTACATCCTCTGATTCTAATTAATATACCGAGATATGATATATAAAAGCAGAGTACGAACCCATTTCATATGACATAGAATGTAATATATGAACTATGTGGAATAAAATTAATTACATATGAATGATACATTATATACCATAATGAACCCCGATATCCATATCCCACATATTATTTTCAACCATTTCTTACATTTAATACCCCTCATAGAGACCATAATGACCTAAAATATATATATATATATATCATATAATTCCATAAGCATATATTACATTTAAATAATAGAAAACGACTATAAAACATCTAAATTCACTATACACCTTGTGATATCCTATAATTAATTTCAAATTGATTAAAATTGTTTGCATGTCTAAAAAAAAGAGTCATCATGTGTAAGCTATAGTTTATAAAAAATTTACCAAATTCCAAATTACAAGAATCCTCCTTAGGTGGAGACCATACCCATGTCCCCTTCTTCTTCATAGTGAATTATTTATAAAAAATAATCATTGGGTAGACATAATGTGTATAATAAACAGAAATGTAATTATATTCTCTCATCAAATATTAATAATATTATTTAATATCTTGTTTCTCACACCAAGATTTCCTTAGGAGTGGTTATAAAATGACGGGCATTGATGATTTTTTTGGAATAAAAATTCCACAAATATAATCAGCTAATCAGATTTATGTTCATAATAAATTTAATACATAAAAGGGATATAAATATGATGATGCTATTTATGGAATCGTTTATATGAATTTGTAGTGCTAAAATCCCATGGTTTTGAATATTCAATGACATAGGAACCATCCATAACATTGCGGACTCTTGTTCTATTAATTATATGTATTTTAACATTTATCTATAAGGCCTAATCATAATATCAAAAATTTAATTATCTACCCTTAATTCATTACTTTATTTCGTTAAAATGAATTGTGTGTTAAATACCAATTCCAAAAAAACCTCCTCCATTGATTGAGTTAGACACAAAATTACATCATTGTGTCTATAAAACAAAACATAATAAATTACTAATAGAATAGTGATGTAACATCCTGATAATTTTTGAGATAATTTTTTCAAATAAAATTAATCATTTTTATATATTATGTTACAAAAAACCAATTTATTATGTATCATTACATAAAACATTGAGTCTACATTGTGTTACATGAAACAATGCGTTTAAATGAAACTTGAAGAAGTACTAAAATTGTAAGATCCAAACCTTTTCTAGAGTCATATCGAGAAGATTTTCAGGTACTTTTTGAAGCATTGTTTTATCTTTTATTTGGATTAGTGGATTGGGGTGAGTTTGGGTGAAATTTTAAGGAAATATAATTGATAGTGGGTTGTTCACAGTTGGGACACAGTTTAACAAACCGTGAAACCAGACAATAAAAATCAAGAAAAAATAGGTAGAGAGGTCTACGCGGTTTGCGCAGTGTTTGAAAAATCATGTGGCCAAATTGTGCCAACTGTGAAAACCTGAAAAGAGAGGTCCGAATGGTTAGTGCACAATTATCATAATCATCCGCCTTTGCCCAAGAAACCATGCATAAAAAATTTAATATTGGAAAGTCCTTATTAAAACAACCTGAAACCCCTTAAGACTCGAATATTTCGACCTTGTCTTGGGATTGAAAATTTATAGGTGTTAGAAAATAATTTCAGAGTAATTACAAGGTGATATGAATGTGGTTTTTTGAGATTGATATCCCAGATTGAAGATCCACTCCCCTCTCGATATGTGTATTTAATCACGATGCTTCTCCAATTATTTCATACATATTTATCAAATTTATACATTGAATATCCCCACTTTTTTCTTGGATTTAAACATATGGATTGAGATCTAGATATAAGATTGTGGATCTAGTTCATGTTTTTAATGATCTGGATTATATTGATCTTATTTTCAATTTTTGGATTTAGATTCTATGCTTGATCGATAATGTTGTGACGCACGGCTTTTAGGTATTTCCATTGGGCAAAATTCATTCAATAAAATGAGGTGGGTGGTCTAAATAAAACTCCCATAGTTGTGTTTTATGATATGTGAATGTGAATTTATATTTGATATATTCACATGATGAATGTTTTCCTAAATTCGAGTAATTAGAAATGTGGAATATAATTTTGTTTCTTTAGTGATTAAATTGATGATTAAATCATATAATAAAATGGCAGGGGGTTTCCCAAATATATCTTATGGAGTTTTGATATTGTAATTGATATATTTCATTGATTTTGATAAGATAATTAAGTAGGGGGACTAAATTATGAAATGATGTTTTGCTGTAAAATATAATTAATTAGGAGAATTATTTATGTTCCTTGATGTTGAAGAAATATAATTAATTTGGAGAATTAATTATTTCTCATGATGTTGATCAAAGATAATTTATTTTAAGAATTAATTATGACAAGTTAATATTTGATATGGATAATTAATTATGAAGAATTAATTATGGAATGTGAATGGTTTTGATTGATTAATTAATTCAAGAATTAATGAATGAGTTAGTTTTTCAGTTAGTTAAAAAATTGAGTAAAGGGCTATGAAATGATTAATTAATCCCCTTATTAGTAAATGGATAATGTGGAAAAATCACCAGAATTAAAGAATGATGAAATGGATGATATTTTTTTGGTGCTATAACTAGCGTTCTAGATTGATTAGAAGTTGGGTCATCGACATGGAATCCCTTCCCAATAGTTTTCCAAGATTTTAGATTATGGGGTTCTAGGAATGATGACCTACACTCATTGATATTTTTATTGCTAGGCTTGAATACTTACACCAAATGATTAATGATAATAATGAATGATGATTCATTTGTGAATTGGGGTGCTATGCATGACGACCTACAAAAAATGATTAATGATAATGAATGATGATTCAAATGGGAAACAAGAATTGAAACTGACCTAATTTGTTGATTAAGGATTAAATGAAAATGTGTTAACTGCATAAAATATGCATTGTATTTATTTCTACATAAAATTTCATGCACTATCATTTGACTGAACTCATTTTAGACACCATTGGTTATGGCCTACTGAGTTGTACTAACACTATATTCATGAATCCTAATTAGCACCTGAGAATAATTTTTTGTTTCATAACATGATAAAGGCAAGGCCATGGGATAGGTTACTGTTTGGGAATGGAGCAGGGTAGAGGGAACTAGACATGGTTCATGACCTATTTTAGAGGTGTTACTTCTTTACATTAAGTTTCATTGTATACACATGACATTTTAATTATCATTGAATGATTTAAATTTTAGTTTAGTATTGTATGTTCATGTTTTGGTTATCAAATGACATGGATTTTTTCTAGTTATTTAAATGCTTCCACACAAGTTTATGGTTATTAGATTCTAATAAATGAGGGTATAGTCTCACCAAAAATGACATTCCAGACCCTCGATGATAGTTTTAATCCTCTGGAATACGGGGAGGCACACTTGATGACATGTGGCCAATCAACTTGGGGCACTGGTCAATGGCTCCCAGGCCGAGACATCATAAAGTTGTATCATAGGTGTATTTTTTAATTTTTTTTCTTTTTTCTTAGTATTTTTGGAAAAGGTAGACTAGAGAATAGGACGAGTCAAGTATTGGTAATGAGGACTTTCATGGAAGCTGGAAACCCATGTATGAGGGAAAATCCATGTACTTACAGTGGGATTGTTGTGATTTCTATTTGTTTTTATAGTTGTATATTATTTTACATTGGGTGATGCACTGGTGGTGTTATGTGATATTTCTTTTGGATATTTTTGAGTTTATATTTGTAGCCTATAGAGGAATGATAGTTGATTCTATATGCATCATTTTAGGAACTTAGGATTGTTGTGACATGCAACATTCTAGGAACTCATTGGAATACAGGTTATGGGAATTTTGTTGAACTTGAACACATTTTCTTCATTGTGAGAATGAAATTAGGATAAAAAATGAGAACACTTGGGTTTCTAATGAGAACCTTGATTGATTAAATGAGTATGCTAAATTAATTAATTTTTTATTAATTAATTTTAGATAATGTAATTAATTATTACTTAGAATAATTAATAATATTTTATGTACCCTTGTTAATAATGACCTAGGAGTATGATGGTAAATGGTAGTGATAAGGCATTGGTGTTGACCATGTGGCAAGGAAAAGGGGGGAAAAGACATGTTTTAGTATATCCTATTATGTAAATGTTATAAGGTTGCGTTATGAGACCCATGATGTGTGTTTGGAATTGTATAGATATGCCTCTTTGATGCTTGTTGAGGGAGGGACTGAGGGGTATGACCCGAAACGAACTTCCAGACAGGGAGTATGAGGCACCATTGGTGCAAGATTTGGTGGAAAAAGGATAATTCCAATATTAATTTTCTCATTTCATGAATTTCCTGGAGAGATAACTAGGGTGGGTTTAAAAAGGCATGTCAAAGTTGATAAGGGATTTTCAACTGCAACACACTCCTACTTTTATAGGAGAGTGTGAAACCGAGGGAGATGAATTCTGGAGTGAATCTATAGATACAATACATGACCATTTAGAGACTCCAGCGTAGAGGAGGGTCATGTTGGCTTCTTATACACTATGGGGTTCAACTAAGTGCTTGTGGGACATTCAGGTACAATCCGGACAGATTGATAATATGTTATGGAAAGACATTCTGGAAATGATCCTATAATACTTTTATCCAGACATGTTGAGGCAAGAGAAGGCTTTATAGATTTCGAATATCACACTTGAATGAAAGTACATAATGGATTAAGATTAACATTTCAAATATTTACAGTGTTTTTCTACATCTTTGGTGGAACATGTGACTTCTTTGGCAAAACAATTTCAGGATGGACTTAACTGTGAAATTATGTCCCAGGTGAATATCTTTAGCAAAATAAATAAATAGAAGTGGTTAATCATGCTCTTATTTAAGAGGGTAAATTAAAGAATACATATAGTACTTGATATATAGCTGGATGATTAGGGAGTGTGCTTTCTGAGAGCAAGAAGCATCGACCCAAGAATCATAGTCCGGACAGTGGAAAGGAGGGCGGATAGTCATGAGGAATAGTTACACTGGATATTTGTCTTGTTCTTTGTCATAAATGTGGTAGGAAGGGAAACTAATGTACACATTGTCCTCAACCAACAGTGGAGTGCCTATTTTGTGGAAATATGGGACAACAACAATAGTTCTGTATGAATAAGCGATAGGCTGGTGCAAAAGGTACTGCTGCTCAGAGTCAGAGTGTGGGAAGGGGGACTTCTGCACCATATAGGCCTGACAGCTGGAGTTCTACTTTCATAGTCTTTAGAGTAAGTGGGAATGGTGCTTTAGGGTATGATATCTTATATGAGCAATTTGGTTCTACTCAGGGGAGTCACTCGACACCATAGGGAAGATGGGAAAGATAGTTACATGCAGTGCATCCTATACTAGTGGAGAGTGAGGATGGTCCATCGATAGTGAGAGATAATATTATCATTGATTATACATTAGCAACATAATGTTTTGATATTTTTTCCTTGAATTCATTTATATTTTCAACCCTTCTTAATGGATTAAGCCTAGAGGTGGAGTACAGGGTGTATTTTGACACTTATGGGGTCGGACTCGGAGCTGTGTGGATGGAAGGGGATATAGTCGTTTCTTATGGGTCATGATAGTTTATGAAACATAAAATGAATTAACCAATTCATGAGCTAGATTCTTCCTTAGTGTTTTATTCTATTACATGTTGGAGACACTATCTTTTAGCTGAAAATTTTACAGTTTTTACATATCACAAAAGCTTAATGTATATCTCCTCATAGCGTGACATGAATCTTCGGCAGCCAGGATGGGTAGAGTATATGAAATCCTTTGATTTTGAACTGTAATATACACATGCGAAGAAAAATATTGCGTTTTATTCTTTAATAAGGGAAACTCAGACTCAGTTGTTCATGAGTCAGGTGCAGAGTGGAAGATGATGACATTACTGGAGAGAATGCATGTGGTAGTTCCTGAGAGTCACTTGAGGATGACTCTGGTTTCTGTAGCAATGGAGTTTGGACTCCTAAGATAGATCAGGGATAGACATTATGAGGATTCATAGTGTCTAGACTAGATATAATTCCTTGAATGTGGGGAGACACCTTGAGACTAGAAAATAGATGGGGATGAGATCACCTATGTGAAAAATTGGGTTGTTGTGCCTATGAGTATGTGATAGGAACTCATGTGATATTTCATCCTTCAATGTGGTAGGTACATCTTGGGGTGAAAAATATGTACCATTACCATGAATGATAGTTTTGGTGGCCATTAATGGAAAAGGAGATAACTGGGTTCGTAACAACATGTTTTACATGAGATAGGTGAAAATAGAGCATCAACAAACTAGTGTCCTATTACAGTCGTTACCTATTCCGGAATGGAAGTAGGATGAAGTGACTATAGATTCTGTTGTAGGACATCCAAATACTATTGGGAAGAATGATGTTATTTTCATCCTTGTGGATCGACTAAAAAATGTTGCACACATATTTCCTATCAAGGTAACCATTATGTTAGATATGTTGGGAGAACTGCACATGAGAGAGATAATTCATTTGCATGGGGTTCCACAGAATATAGTTTTAGATTGCAATTTTCACATTACTCCAGGCTTCTAGAAGGGAATACATAAGGCTATTGGTATACAAGTTCTATTATGTATGACCTTCAACCCATAGATAGATGGGCAGTCAGAGTGTATCATACAAGTTATAGTGGATATGATACGAGCTTGTTTGCTTAACTTTGGTGGTTCTTTGGATAAGCACTAGTCTTTTGTGTAGTTTTCTAATAAAATTAGCTATTAGGAAACTATACATATGGTGCCATACGAGGCACTTTATGGTATCACTTTTATATCACTGCTATGTTGGTTATAGATAGGTGAGTCAGAGCTATTGGGACCGAGTCTCGTTTAGGAGACATCGAAAAGGGTTTACATGATCCTGAAACGTATGGCTATGAATCAGAGTAGACATATGACATATTCTTATAGATGAAGATGACCCCTAGAGGTACAGAGGGTGATCGTGTATTTTTTTTGGGTTTCACCTAGATTTTGTCACAATAGGATTTTGAGGTAGGGCTTGTTAGTGCCCAAGATTTTTGGACCGTTTGAGGTACTGGATAAAATCATGCTGGTGGCGTACAGACTAGCACTTCCACAAAAATTTAGTGCAATTCATGATGTTTTCAATGCCTCAAAACCACAATGGTATCACACCACCCATTTTTATGTGATTTATGTGGAAGAGGATGATCTCTAGATTGATGCGTCCTTTGAGGAGCATCAAATATGTGTGATGGGTTGTAGTGAAAAAGTGTTACGGGGAAAGACCGTTCTGCTAGTACGTATATTATGGAAACAGAGAAGGGTTCAAGAGGAAACTTAGTAACACAAAGTATACATGAGGGATTAATGGCTCAATATTTTTGTCTTGGACTCTTGTTGAAGTTCGGGAGTGCTGCTCAAGTATGATTTGTTATAAGGTGGGGAGATTTTAAGATCCCGACCATTTCTGGAGTCATCTGAGGCGCGTTTTCAGGTATGTTTTAAAGCATTTAAGTACCATGGATTTAGAGTAGTGTCTTGGAGTGTGTTTGGGTGAACATTAAAGGAAAAATAAAGGATAGTGGGTTGTTCATGGTTTGTGCATAGTTTAACAAACCGTGTGACCAAACCATGTCAAATGTGAAAAAATGGATATAGAGGTCTGCAAAGTTTGTTCATGGTTTGAAAAACCATGTAGCCAAACCTTGAAAACCATTCAAACCTAGACAGAGTGGGCTTCACTATTGGTACACATTTTTCCTAACTGTGTGCCTCTACCCATAAAACCATGTGTGTAGAATGTAATATCAATAAATTATTTTTAAAACCACTTGATCCCACCGAGACTCACATATTTCGACCTTCGCTCAAGCATGATAATTTCTAGGTCTTCCCAAAGCCATATGAAAGAATTAAAAGGCTATATGAACGCTATTCTTTGAAATTGAAATCCATGAATGAAGATCCCCTCTACTCCTACTGTGTGGATTTCATCCGGATGTTTCTCCCATTCTTTCCTCCATCTTTATTGAAACTTTTCATGGAACATATCCATTGTTTTCTTAGATCTAAACCTATGGATTGAGATCAAGATCTAGGATTGTGGATATAGATATAGTTTGGAATGATCTTAATTATTTAGATATTATTTTTGGTTTACGGATTTAGATCTGATGTTTGATCAATGGCATTATGCCGCTCATATTTTTAGGTTTCTGTTGGCTAAAATTCCATCAATAAACTGAGGTAGGTGATCTAAATAGAACTCCTAAAGCAATGTTTTCTGATATTTTAATGTGATTATATGTTTGATAGATTTACCTGATGATTGAATTCCCAAATTGGAGTAGTTAGGAATGTAGAATAGCATTGTGTTTCTTTAGTGATTTCATTGATCATTGAATCATGGAATAAAATGATGGGGGGTTTCCAAAATAGATCTTTTGGTGTTTCGATATTGTAATTGAGATACTAAATTGATTTTGATAAGATATTTAATTAGGGTTAATTATTTGTGAAATAATATTTGGATGTAAAAGATAATTAGTTTGGATAATTAATTATGTGTCACGAAGTCGATAGATGATAATTAATTGGGAGAATTAATTATCTATCATGCTATTGATCAATGATAATTATTTGTAAGAATAATTATGACAAGTTGATATTTGATATGGATAATTAATCATGAAAATTAATGATAGAAATATAATGTTTTTTTGATTAATTAATTGATTAACAAATTAATGATATATGTTCTATGATAGTTTCATAATTAACTAATTTCCTTTTAAATGTTTAACTATTAATTTGATTAGTAAATGAATAATGTGGAAATTCAATGATAATTAAAGAATGATTAAGTGGCTGAGATTTTTGGGGTGTAGACCCGACGTTGTAGATTAATTTGATGTTGGGACTTGGAAATGGAGTTCCTCCAAAATATTTATCCATTCTTAAGATTATGGGGTGCAAGGAATGACGACCTGCACCGAATGAGAAATGGATTCTTATGATTAATGACCTACATTCAATGAGATTTTTAATGCTAGGATTGACGACCTATTGGAAATTAATAATGATAATAATAATTGATGATTGAATTGAGAATTGGGGTCTAGGAATGAAGACCTACACCAAATGAATAATGTTAGTGAATGATGATTAAAATGGGAAACATGAATCAAAATTGGACTAATGTGATGATTAATGAATAAATTAAAATGTGATAGCTGCTTAAATTATTAATTGTATTTATTTCTTAATAAAACTTCATGGAATAAATATTGACTAGGCTCTTTATAGACACTATTGGTGGTGGCCAACTGGGTTGTAATCACACCCTATTCAGTCCGCTTGATCGGCACTCTAGCGTACTTTGTTGTTGCAAGATATGATAAGGGAAAGGCTATGGGATGTGTTGATGTTAGGGAATGGAGCATTGGAGAGGGAACTAGACGTGGTTAGGGACCCATTTTTGAGTCGTTGTGTTTTACTTTCAATTTCATTGTAGAAACTTTACAATTTAATTATCATATAATGATTTACCATTCATTTGAGTGTTGTATTTTCATGTTTTGGTTATCATATGACATAGATTAGTTCGGGTTATTTATATGATTCTGCACATGGTTATTTTTGTTTGATTACATATATATTTTTTTCGAATAAAAGAGGGTATAGTCTCTACAAGACTGACATAACCGACCCTCGCTAATAGTCAGCACCCTCTAGCATATGGGGAGGAACGCTTGAGGGCATGTGGCCAACTGACATGGTGCACTGATCAATGGCTCCTAGTTCGGGGCGCCACAACAATATTATTTTTAATGTAATAGTTAACAACTAGACACATGAATGGTGGTTGTGATTTTGATTAAATAAATTATTTAAAAAAATGTTTTATAATTTATATAACATTTATTCATAGGTTACTCAATAATAAAAAATTATAGTGTTAAAAAATCAAAAAATAAGGAAAATTTGTTTCTGATTATCTTTTTTGTTAAAAAAACTCATTTTACTTCAATAAAATAAGTAAAAAACATCTGGTGATTTATTTTAATTATATTTTATAGTATATACTAATTGAACTATTTTACATTAGTCATAATTTTTTATATAAGATAAAATAATAAATCTAACATTATTCATAAAAAATATATTATTCTATGAAGTTATTTTCTTCCTTTTTATTAAAATATTTTAAAACTATTTTTTAAAAATTTTATAAATATTAAATGAAATAATAATATTCAGTTTTTAAATATTCATATAAAAATAATCTTATGTTGAATTTTGGATAATTCTCTATGAATATTTATTTATGGTGAATAGTGATATTAATCTACATTTTAATTGATATCATATTTTTCAGTTATATAAATTATAATGATATATAAGGTTTTATATTGATTTTAAAATAAAATTAGTTAAATCATATATATATTATTGCGAAATATATCCTTATAATAACATTAATTCTTAATTTTTCATATAAAAATGTGATCTTCATCTAAATAATTTCTATTTCAAAACCCAATTTCTCACAGAAACAATATGTATAATTTTAAAATAACTTATTCCAAATATATTAAATGAATTTGGTAAAGTAGATTCTATATATTTAATCATATTAAATATTTTATATAATTACTTGTAAAAAATATTTGGCCAAAATATAGAGTGAATTATTTTAAAACATAATTACCGTGGTTAAGGTAAAAATGTGTTTATCATGGTGTTTCACTATAAATATTATTGTTAAAATGATATAAAAACATATATCAAATATATTATACAAAAATACTTTTATAATATAATTTATAATACTCTATAATAAACCATTTTTATCCTTTTATTATATTATTGAAATTGATACATTTTTCATTTCAAAAATTTACAAACGTGCCACTAAACTCACTTTTATAAGTTCACCTACTCTCCCCACTTCTAAACACTATAAAACCCATATGTTCCTGACATGACCCACATAAGTGACTTTTAAGAATCCCTAATATCATACTATATTGGTTATATGATGAAAAGTTAATGTTCTTCAATGAAAGTATTTTATTTTATTTACATAAATATCCATCAATTATATATAAACCATGATAATAAAAAAACATAAATTTCATCCATATATTAATTTTTTTAACTTATGGTTCTTAAATATAGAAATCACCACATTCCTCTAATGGGTTATGAAATTTGCAATCACATGTGCGGCAGACTATCACCTCACGAACTGATTTTATGTTTTTTTTCATTAATAAATATCATGGAATGGTAAGACGGTGGATACAAATCATATATATGATATATATATTTAAATTGTACATATAAATTATTTATATAATGTATTTCTTTTTAATTTATATTCTTTAGTGGATATGCATTTGTTGTTATTGTTCATTGAGGACTACCGCCTCATGAAGCGATGAGTTTATTTTTCACTAGTACTTTACATGAAAAATAAAAATGAAACATTTAATAAATATAAGTGATAAAAAGATATAATTATGAAATTAAGGTCAAATATATTATTATTAAAAAAATTATATTTTATATCATTCCTTTACACCCACTGATATATGATATCATCCTTGGTGTAGGTACGGACTGCCACCATCACAGAGTGATGCGACTCTCTATTCTCAACACCACACCACTTGATTAACAATTTTAGGTATATTTAATGTAATAATATTTCATATAAGAATTTATTTAAAAAAATCACCATAAAAAATTTCATATATCCTCTTGATAAATATCATTGAAAAATGGAAATGTTATTCAAGCGTACGAATGACATACCATCTCTATGATCGAAACATAAATATTTTCTCAACACTAACATTAATAATTTTTCATATATGAATAATTAATATATTAATATGATAATTGTTTCATTATTATTATTTATTATATGATGGAATCATGATTGAAGTATGAGGGTTTAATTTAAAAACTAAAAATATATACAAAAAACAAAGTAGTTATTACTAAAAACATGATTTACCCAACGAATTTTAAATAATCAAGTAATAAATGGTCATAAAAAATAATATCTAGTATAGTATTTTTATTTATATTTATATGGTATATTTTTAATAATATTTATATATTTTAATGGATTTTTAAATGTTTATGATGGAAGTCTATTCTGATGTAATGAGATTACCAGTCTCTCTTTAGTTTGTGGGAGACATATGTAAATACACACCTCATTTATTTAATGTTGTATATATACTAATCCATTTAAATTTATTAACATTTATACTATTATTATAATGGTATTTATAGTTTAATTTTATGTTATTCATTATTGGGGAATACGATTTAACATATTACTAATGTAGAATATAATTTTCATGTATCTTTTTTATTTATGAGATACATGAAATATTAAAAAATTTATTATAATATGTTCAGTATATCTATTCAATTAATTTTTATTTAATTATTATATAGATAATTATTTATATTTACATATCCAATTGAGGATCACTTTTTCTTATGTTTTCAGTTCAATATATTATCATTAGGTAAGGGATATTTTTCTCAATTTACCTTCTTTGATATATATGACATGTTATGAACGTCTTTTTTTGAGGTGTATATGTATCGTAGTTGAAGATTTATATATTGAATTTATTTAATCACATGATATTTTTGTTTCATTTAATTTTATTCTATCATGGTGATTGGGATTAAATGTTACCAATTTTGTAAGAGTTTGAATGACACATTGTCCTCATTTATCAGGACTTATTTTATATTTCTGATGAAAAAATATTATAATGCATACTAGAATGAAACATATTATTTTTTTATCCTATGGTACATTTATGTAAAGACATTATTTCCTTTTTATTTCACTCAATTTTCATATGTTGAGTTTCAAAATGATGTTTTTATGGGAAATAATCTGTATTTATCTCTTCAGTCAAATTTCTATTTGATTCCAAAATAATGTTTTCTAAAAATATTTTCAAAAATATTTTCCAATATCAAAAAAATATTTATTAATGAGAATATTACCAATGATTCACAATATAGAAAATATTTTAAATAGATCATTCATTATATATTTTAAGCACTGCCCATTTGGATTATTTTGAAAATTTGAATCAATATTTTTTTAATGTGTATATCATGAACATAATTTACCAATATGATGGATAATAATTTATATGAATATTACATTATAAATTTTAAAGGATATTTTCATATAAAATTATTGAAAAAATGTTTTTTTAATCTTATTTTCAATGAAGGATATATATTTTCTTGAAAAAGGGATTTTGAATGATTTTAATAGTTTATCATTTTAGTTTTAAATATTTATTTTAAATGAAAATTATTTTCAAAATGTTTTATGAATTTTTTTATTATAAGTTAATTTCGAAAGAGAAGTTATCTTCCCTATGAAAAAAATATATTTGGTTTATCTTTCAAACTAATTACCCTTCAAAGATGACATCATTTTATATACCTTATACATTGATGGTTACATGAACCATGGATACCGTTCATATTCTTTATCTAAATATATTATTTTTACAATAAGTTTCTATAGCTATTTTACATCCATGAGATTTTTCATGATAAAATTTTCATAAAACACAATAATTTTCCCATTAGTTATGATATGATGAAATAATGAAATTAATGTGAATAATTTCTATTTTACAAAGTTTATGATATGATGAATTGTTTATGAAACCCATATCATTGCATGTTATTTGACATGATGAATCTTTTAGGATCATTTCACACAAATATTTATGATTTTTATTATGTGATGGTTGGTACCTCTATCTCGATCCAATACATTGGGTAATGAATGAAGATATATGACCTCATATGGAACATGTGAGGATATCCCAAAACCGAAAGAGGCTACATGAGAGGTTATCTCAGGCCTAAATTTTTTGACATCAGTGGTTAGCCCATGTCTAACATGTTTTGATAGTCTTGGGATGCCCCATTGACATAGAATTTTTTTATTTTTATTTTTAGCACAATTCCATGCCTTATTAAAATATTACACACACTTAGATCACATTTATAATTTTCATTATGATTCATGTGTTATGAAATTCAGATAATTATTTCTTGAATACAACCATCATGTATAATTATGGAATGATTTTCAAAACAATGTGAAATCCACAGTATAATGTGTGACATTACCCCCTATTGTGGACAACAAGTGTCACACAATTGGTGAAAAATTTAGGCAATCTTCAAGGATAATGTTGAGAATAACTAATTTGGGTGAACTTTTAAATTTTACACATTAGAATTATGATTCCTCGTCATAATTTCACACATATATTCCTACAATATCCAAGGGATAAAAACTATTATGCCAAAACATCTCAAGGTCTGATCTCCCTTATTTATATGATGTTTGAAACATTGTTGTGTGTGGATAGAATATCCATGTGAGTTTGAAACCCCTCATCATTCTCTTTCATGAAATATGTCTTCTAAAATAATTATACACAAACCAATAAGACATAATCCATTTTTAAAATATTATAGAATAGGTATTCAAAAGTGGTGTTTTCCCAATCAAAGTATAAGGTTAAGAGAGTTTTCATCATCAAAATCGAGGTAGGTGGTCCAATAGTTATATCTCAGAGTCTTGTGGTTAAATTTAAGTGTATCTAGTTATTTTATTCTTCCATTGTTCATTTTGTTTTGTTTTAAATAGAAGATATGTTGTAATAATTGGTCAATTTATTAATTTAATCCCTCATGAGCCCCTTGGGATTCACTTTCATTGATTATACTTGGTTACGGTCAACCCATGGGGTGATTAAATTTTTAAACAAGGAATAAAACTGTTATGTATAGAATTGAACTTTTATGAGACAAATACTTTGATAAACATGTTGACATGTTAGCTTTAGGTATTAAATAGAACTAATAGAAATTATATTGAGTTTTTTGGCATGTCATACAAGGGTGTTGGTACAATTATAATTGTGTTAAATATATTATATGAGTTGAATATTGAATGTGGGTGATAATAGTTTGAGTAACATGATCGGTATATGTGTTAATGACTGGTGATTTTTGAATTATTTATGGGTTAAATTAGTTGTGGAATGTAAATGATGAATGCGTTAATGGGTTAATACACAATGATTCTAGATGTGTTGAATGGTATATATTGTTCAACTGGTAAATGTGTTCAATGTATTTTGGTTTTTTATGGTATATGTCTTGAATGGTTAATGAAGAATGTAGGCATGTATTAGAGGTATGTGTGGTTGTTGTAAATTATCCTATATTCCCACTATCCTGGTTAGACTAAGGCTCTAAATGACACCCCTATAATGCATGGTCCAGGTAGTCGGATATAGGCTATTTTTCCCTAATGAATGCAGAGGATATGAATAAATCTACAAAGGTTCCAATGTAGGTGTTATGTATTGTTTTCTATAATGTATTCCATTGTGTTATAGGGAACCTGATTCATTACCATTATTCATGTGTTATGTAACTAGTATAAGCTAATATGTTTTGATAAAAATGTTTAACCAATGTAAGAAAGGATGAATGTGGATGAGAGAATCATGTTAACTAATGGAACATGATTTATATTACGTTATCTAGTAATTTATTATGTATTTGAATACACTAGATATTTAGAATAAATATTTTATAGACACCATTTTTGGTGACCTACTCAATTTTACTCACACTCGTCTCAAGAAGCCATTGGTTACCTGAGAAGAATTCATGGTTGTAGGTTAGGACAAGGGAAAATACCCTATGCTTGATGGTTGATATGGGTATTAGGATATTGAAGGAGATGGTATCTGGACTAATATTCAAGAACAATTTTGGGACTCTTGATAATTTCATCATTGTTGGGTTTTCATGCACATGGAAGTTTATCACCTGAAAAATCTAATTTACTTTTTTGTTGTGGTATTGTACACAGTTTTTTTGAAATTGATTTGTGATGTATGGTTATTGTTTACTTGTCTCCTTTATTTAATATTTTATGTGTTTTGGATTACATTTATAAATAGGGTATAATATCACTATGTTTCATATTGGACCTTTAATTCTAGTTAATAGCCTATGGCATATGGGAGATGTGTTTGAGGTCATGTGGTGACCCAGATCAAACCATAAGATATAGTGGATACCAAGTGGGGGACATTAAAATGTGGTTTCAATGGGTTTCTATTTTATATTTAATTACTAATTTTTTGTGGTTTATTAGATAAGATGATTTTCCAATAATTTGAAATCATCTTATTAATGGGATTAACTATACATGTTACATGGGAAAACCGAATTTCCCGGGGTGGGATTATTATTCAAAACATTGTTGTTATGGATAGATGATATTCCATATTTGGTGATGAAATTATTGTGTGATGTGACTATTTCCTGATAATTTTATCATACATGAAATGGTACAAGTTTATGAATACATAAATTTTTTAAGGCACCAAGGGATATATGTGACATTCATCATTATAGGAACACTCGAGAAGAAAATGTGGGATATAAGGGTTAAAATGTATTTCATTTTCCATTAAATTTATATGAATTATTGTATAACAATGTTGATGAAATTTGGTAAATGGAAATTCTGAAAAAGAATGGATAAGTAATAGTTCCTAATCAAGATTACAAAATTTGATAAATTTTATGTTGTGTTGATTTTTAAGGATTAAACATTTACTAGATGAGAATGATTTATGTTGTCAATGTGATATTTGTAACGCCTTGATATTCATATGTAAAATATTTTATTCGATAGCCTTTATATCAGGGATCACCAGGAGTGAATGAGAATATATAATTTTCTAAGACATTATGTTAAATTTCTGATTTTTAATGGATTGCTTATATTCTATATATTTCTATTCACACAACACAGAGTTAAATTGTCTTACACACAAGATATGGTTTTACGAAACATTATTATATTTTTAAAATATTACTTTTTAATATATTAATTGAAAACATAGTAGTTAAATTGGATGTTATGATTGAGACTAAATTTCATACAATAATACATGGTTTAAAAAAATATAAGATTAATTCATTGATTATCATTTGGTTATAAAGAAAATAATCTAATTGAGTATAAAAAGTATTTTTATATTTATTCTCACAATGGTGTTTTTTGTTAATTAATTAAATTAATTAATTTAATAAATTATTATATTGAAAAATATATGATATATATTCAATAAAATATCATTGATATTCATCCGGTATATTTGATATGCATAATATATTAACAAATCCAATTTTATAGATAAAAACAGTATTTTTATAAAAGCAGTTTTACCGCCTTTTAATAGAACACCTACTTTAAATAATAATTCTAAAAAATTAAAAAATTTGTTTATAATAATCCTTCTAATTTTAATTAATAAAATCTAAAAATGTTTAGGGTGAGTTTTTGAGATTTTTATGAGATGTTTCATTTTTTGAAGAATAGTAAAAAATACTACATTTTAGTTAAAAATTTCATTTTTGTCTAAATAATTATTAATGATAAATTATTTTTTAAAATTTTTAAGTCAAAATATATCTAATATACATATATTAATCAAATTTAGGTAATTTTAATCAATTTTATATTTAATTTAGATATAAATATTTAATGATGTTTTCTACGTTTTTACATTACAAACATGCTTCCTCACCACGTCTACAGTATTGTCATTAAACATGATTTTACCGATTATGTTAATTGAATTTTTATAAAAGAACATAATACAATTAATTCATTATATTATTTAGATTATTATATGATAAAAATAATATTTTTATCATAATAATTAGTGAATGTCATTAAAATTAATTATAATGATTACGCTATAATTAATCTTCACAAGGGACTAAAGATTAATTATATGGGCCCAAATGACTTATAAACTATTAAAAAACACAATTTATTTCCATATTTAATTATTAAACATTAAATATCTTAGTAGGTAGGTATTTTATGACTTTTTTTAGGAAAAATGTAGGTACACCTAACTTGTTTTCAAAAATTCCATGCGGGTCATCTCCCTCCCCAATAGAATCCCACCAACTCTCCACCTAATTCACACCGCTAAAACTGCATTGGTTCAGAGAATATATTCCCAATAACATTAAAAAATCCTTATATTCATCCTTTAAGACTCCCTTTGGATTTAAATCCATCCAAGGAATCTCATTTGTGAAAAGCAAAAGGAGTTACCCGAAAAAGAGTTAACATCATCAATGAATCTATTTAGTTTAATTTTAATTATCCACCCCATGAAATATTATTATTACATGATTAAAGAATAAAAATTTATCCTAAATATATTTTTATATTTTTATATTAACCTTTCATCCTACACATACACACACTTCGTTCTAATGGGAAAAAACATACTCTTCTTGTACACAGTGAATTATCGCCTCACGAATCGATGTTATTTGTTTTTCCATTACCACCTATCATGGATTGGAATTATGTTGGAAAATATGTTTATATATTATATATATGATATTTATTATGTATATATAATTCATTTATACTTTTATAACACTAGAATTTATACATTCCATTTTATGTTAATACGATAACATCGTCTGTGGATGTGTGGACAACCTCCTCCTCGATGTGATGTGATACATTAACATACTAAATGTAATGTATTAAGGATGGATTTAATTAAAAAAATGGGAAATATACAATATATATATTATATTAATGACATAATTATTTTCTAGAAATATAAAATATCATTTTCATTATTACCAATTGCACACACTAAAATGTGATAACACCATTCATGGATTTATCTAATACCTCCTCCTCACCATGATTTGATTGATTTTTCATCTCTATAATTATAAATATAATTAAATATGATTAAATCACATGGTATGTATGATATAATAATAATTTTGGAAATATATATTGTTACTTATGATCTTTCTATAGTGATCATGAAAAAATGGGATCATTTAACATGAATACATACCTCATACCATCTTAATGATTTTAACGTTGGTACATTTTTTATAACCATAATTCATGATTAGTTTTAAATGATTTATTTATGTTTAATTATGATAATTATTCTAGTATTATTTTTATGGATATATTTATTTAATGTCCCCTTGGACTATATCTGACCTACCAAAGTCATTTTTAAAACACGAATCAAATTTTGTCAAAACACCTAAAATAATCATTCTTGTATATGTAGTTGTGAAAAACATTGTAATAATTGATGTAATAGTGTTAATAAACCTGAAAAACGTTATGAATAATGTAAATAATTAACATAAATTTATTGAGGTTGTGAAATACCCATATAACAAGTAAAAACATTCTTTAGAAAACTAGGCAATTAAAACCCAAAATAGTTGAAATAAATAATGATTGTTAAAAAACTACTAATAAGATATAATATGAAGTTAATATATGACATTATGAAAATTATTATTATTATTATATAATTTAGTAACATATTTTAAACCAATATACATGTGGTTAAGGATATACAATAAAAAGGATTATTATATTATGTGATTTCATGTCATTTAATATTCCATTGTGACTTATTTGTTCATATTCACCAAATCACTTTTGTATCTTGTATATAATAACATTTTACATGTAAAATCTTGAATATACTTAATTTCATGATATTATATGTTTTATATAATTTTATACATCCATTTCTATTATGATTCAAATGATTCAAATTGGTATGGGACAATTTAGAATTTTTAAACACTATTTTCCTCAATAATGTTTTTAATGATATTTAAATATTATTTATATCCATCAATGAAAAAAATTATTTGTTATTACCTATCCACCAATGTGGGAATTATTGAAATTTTTTATCCATTATTCAATATAGATATTTAGTGATAGAAAAAGTTTTCTATTAATTAATCAAATTATTTGATATATGAAGAATTATTTGGACATGTAGACATGGGTGGGGAATTTTATAAATATCCGTTTGACGAATCAGTAGTATCATGAGATGAATTATTTTTCCAAATTAAAAAACCTAAAAATATATTTTTAACATATCTTAAAGGTATATTGGTTCATGTGAAAAATATATTATGTCCAATATTAAAATTTATCCTTTATTTCATTTATCATTTTTATCAATGATATTTTTCATCGACATATCTATGGGTGTTTTTAATATTTAGGTTATTGATTAAATGGAATGTAGTTTAGTTTTATACATTTCAATATCAATTTTTAAATATCTTATTTTCTAATGGCATGAATTGTCAGTTATTTTTCATAACAAGTTAATTTAATCACATCAATTCCTTATTACCTCCACATCACATAACCAAACTGAGAATATGAGCCCTTCATATTATTTTAAATTTCAAAGTTATAAAGAAAAAATCATTGATTAAGGTTTCAAGGATGTAGCTTATTCCATTTCATTTTTTATGAATTTATATTTCTTATTTCAAAATGTAATGTGGGAATGAGGTTTATAATCTGGCTTTCTGAAATTGCTAAAATGTTTGGTCCATTGGTACATGAATCTTGTATCTATGTTAATTCAACAATATAAGGGACCATATTCGAGTTTTAGGGTTCAATATAATATAGTTGGTATCAAATCAGGTTTTAAAAATATTTGGAAACTAGATTTATAAAACATAGGTTATGTTACATAAATATAATACAGACTATTATGATAAGAAGAAAAGAATATACTACAATTTTTTAGGTAGAGATTATGTGTGTCTTCTAAGAAAAACATCATTTTATGGATACAATAGATAAAAGTTTTTCTAGAACATATGTACCCAGGGTTTAATGCTATGAGAAGGTGTGTGTTACATCCCACCTCTTCCCATTTTCTTGATAGGGTGGTGGAATGCTACTTGGAAAAAAGTGAAATTCCCAAGGCTCCAAAGTATAGAAATAAATGTATATTCATTCATGGATAATTGGGGAACAATTTTCCCTTATATTAAAAGAAACCTACCTAACAAGCCATAACCCACAACAACTACATGATGCATGTGAATATTGTGATCCAATATAACACATCAACAACAAACAATCATGCAACCAAAATATCCTCCCAACAATGCCAATGTGATGACCCAGAATCTCTTGGTCCTTCCCTTTGCCAAAATCCGGGTCCTAAAGGAGTGGAGTCCCGGTGAGACTGATCAACATCACCCGGCCTTGCCGAGTTGTTTCCGGTAGCGCTCCTTTTTGCGCAAATAGGGTTTTAAACCCTATTCTGACTCGTTTAAGCGTGTTTTAAAGACCCGTAATGCACATAAGAGTTTTAATTAAATACTTAATCAATTCATGAGTCGGTTTAAACCACCCGAACCCCCTTGAATGACAAGTGGAGCCGCGTGGTCAACCCAAGACCCCCGCGCCTTACGTGGTTTCACGTTTTCACCTCAACCATCCCCGACTCTTATAAACTAAGGGTTAGCCGTGGTTTCTCCATTCCTCGATCAAGGCTTTTCACAAACAGCTTCTGGTGCATCGGGCGCGCCGCATCGTTATCCGTAAAGTTCCGCGCCCGGCCTAAATGCCGATCATCTGTCAACAAGTCGGAAATTTCTCCTTTGCATCTCTCCTTTGTGTATCATGTGGGGTGGGCGTGCTTTTGATTGTGTAGAATTGGATAAACTAGACCTAATTAAAGATAACGAATGAATCCTGTAAAGAATGAAGGGGGGGGGGATGTGATCGTTGATGTTTTTATATTAAAATCATCTTTCTGAGTTGTAATGGCTTACACATTCTGAAAATCGAGGCCATTGGTGGTCGTTTTTTGTGCACTAATGAACCCCTGCTGATGTTTTAAATGGCTTGTTGTGGTTGTAAACTCCTGCTGTGAAAAGTATTTGGTTAATCACGTATATCTGGACAAATAAATTGAGGCACTAGGATCTTTTTCCTTCTGTGATAACCCCCGGTTAAAACACACGATAATTGAAATCATAGAGTGTGTTAAGTCGTTTAAATCTAAAAATACTGGCATGACCCTGACTTTTGTTGATGGTGGTAGTTGGTTGTTTTCTTTTCGGGCCGATTGCTGGAAATGTGGGAGGGGATGGGATCCCCTGTCTAATACTCTTGGTGGTTGCGTGAATTTGGGGATGGGATCCCCTGTTGGTATGGATTCGGTGGTTGTGCGTTTTAAGACCCGATGATTACTTGTTTATATCAAAAATTGGGGTGGGATCCTCTGTTGTTGAGAACCGGGTGTGGGCGTTATGGTTGATGTTTGACTGTTTACTTTACTGGACTCATGCCTATGCTTACTAGTTGCCGAGTAGTGCTTGAACTTAATTAAACATTATCACTGAACTTGAAACAAGAATGGGAAAAATGGGTTTTGTTGGCGAAAGTCGTGACTTGGGACTTGGACGTAGTGGTGTTGTGATCTCTAGGCTGGTTAGAAAAACCTAGGCTTTGGGTGAGTGCTTGTTACCTATATCTACACTTGTAGTTTTGTGTTTCTTATTCGCGCCCCGCCCAAGTTGAGCACTTAGTGCCGAACACCCCCATTTCATGGTGGAGGGTGTTTTTCCCAACACTATTCTTAGTGGCTGGTTCTTAGCTCCTTTTCTGCTCCCTTTCCCGGATAGCCCAAGTATCTTCGGGTAGGCTGTGATGGCCTGAGGTCCATTATTAGCCCAAGAACCTTCGGGCGGGGTTGTGTGGTGGTTGACCAGGTGTGTGCGGCAGGTGGCTTCCCACGTGTCTTTGGGATGAGGCCCAGGTGTCTTCGGGCGTGGCAGTGGATTTTTGTCGCCCAGGTGTCTTCGGGTGTGGTGGTGGTTGTTCTGGCCTAGGTGTTTACAGGCGTGGTTACGTGTGATAGTTGTGGCCCAGGTGTGTGCGGGCGGGATTTCGGCAGTGGGATTGCGTGTGGTTGTGGCCCGGGTGTGTACGGGTGGGTGTGGCAGTGGGACTACGGTGAGAATGGCGGGATTGGTCCGATGCATAGAATGTCTCAATAACCAGTGGGAAAGTGGCGCGGGGTACCCAAATATCGATGTGCTCTGATTATATATATTACTTGACTTGCGTTATTTGGGGAGTGTGCCTTGGTGAGGCCTGGGGTGGATATTTTACCTTGATAGGTGTTTGGTTTACTCTTTTCTCACGAGACTTTAGTACGTTCCCCCACTTGTGCAAGATAGTCTTTGGTTTTCCCTACTGAGTGTACTTGTATGCTCACCCTACATATATGAAACTGCTTTCAGGTTTCCAGGAGGACTTTGGGAATCATGCAGGACCTTACTAGCTCAGTCCTTTGGGGAAGTTGTAGTTGTTTCTTTTCCTCTTTGGTACTTACCTTGTAGTCACCTTTTGTACCTTGTTCCTTTACTTTTGAAACATGCATGTGGGAAGGGTTTACTATTGGATTTACTTTTCTTTTTTACCTTGGTGTGGTTGGGTTTTCTTCTTCTTATCTCTCGATCCTATAAAAAAAGGGGGTAATGCCTTCCATTTGTGAGAAATTTCTATACCCTTGGTGCTAGTCGCCACTCCGGGACCTATTGAAGGTGGGTCTTGGGGGTCATTATCTCTCCTTCAACTTAAAGAAAGAAGGGCCTGGCAATCTGCTAACCCTTCCCTCCTTTTTGGTGAAGGAGGGTCGTGATAGAATGGTATCAGAGGCAGGTTGAGAGATAGGATGGAGTCTGGAGTTAGGCACAGTGAGGATTTCCTGGGATGGTAAGGCAACAGTGTTGGGTGACCTTGGCGCGTGAATTAGGCCAGGGAAGACCGGCTAGGACAAAGAATTTTAGGTCCCCCCGTGATCTGATGCAAGGACTCTAGACCTACCGAACGACGAAGTGAGTCCACACTGATTGCAGGGTAGAGACCCTAGGAAAGTTACATGAATCATAATGACTTGTGTTCTTGTGTTTCTGGGATGTCTTGGGAATTAAGAATAAATTTAAAATTTCATGAAGTTTTAAGAATGATATTCTACACTACTTGGGCTTAGGCATTCCTTGTTTACCTTACAACTATGGCACCTGGAAGGCGACCACGTGTGGTACAGGTGATCGAGGCCCCAGAGACTACCTTGGCCGATCGGCAGAGAGCTGATCGAGAGGAAGAGGGCGACCAGTGGCAGAAGACTCTTCGGACCTTCCAGCGACATGCCCTCGAGAAGTATGAGGGCAGCACCTCTGATATGAAGACAGAAGGCTGGCTAGAGGAGCTAGTTATAGCCTTTGGCCTGATTCGGGCCCCGACCGAGTACTGGGTTCCTCTGGCTGTTAGCCAGATGCGGGGAGTGGCACGTCAGTGGTGGATGATTTACTTAGGGGAGAGGAGAGTTTCTGAGGTGGCTTAGGCGGATTTCGAGAGGGAGTTCCGGGCAGAATTCCTCTCCTCGACGATGAAGGCAGAAAAGAGGCAGGAACTACTCTCCCTCCAGCAGGGGAGTATGTCTGTGAGGGAGCTAGGGATCAAGTTCAAGGACCTCCTACATTTTCCACCAGACCTCTTTCCCGACGAGGAGTCTCGGGTAAGACGTTTAGAGGAGGCACTCCGACCCTCCCTCCAGTATTCTGTTACCCCCTTTACCCCACTGACGTACTTGGAGGTCCAGAAGAAGGCTGAAGTGGTGGAGAGGATGCATTCTCTAGGAGGAGTGTCACGAGAGGGGATCCAGCTGGGACCATCGAAGGGGAAGGCCGTCAGCACCAGGCCTCCAGCGTCAGGACCCTCCAGGTTCCGACCTGCAGGGAGAAGACCGCAACAGTTTCAGTTTCGATCCCCCGGCCCTCGCCCTTTTCCTTCGGGCCTGGGACCGCGGTGCTTCATCTTTGGGAGCCCTGGATATCTCCGAAGTCAGTGCACCGACCAGGTGCAGTACGGAGGTTGTGGACAACCCCACCACCCGCCCCAGCAGTAGCTTCCAGCCAGACCTTTCCAACAGCAGTAGGGACAGCAAGCTCCCGCTCCTCCGAGGACAGATGTAGGAGGGGGAGGCCGACCTCAGGGTGCACCTCAGGGACATCGACCAGGGCGTGGTCGGGGAGGTGGCCAATAGCCGAGGGGCAGGGGAGCTGGGCGTGGACAGTTACACACCGCAGAGGCAGCAGTTCCAGCAGGGCCAGAGGTTGTTCGATGTATGATCAGTCTGTTTAGCACTCTTGCTTATGCTTTGTTTGATACCGGAGCTTCACACTCCTTTGTTGCACCCAGTCTAGCCCGTGCCTTGGGTATAGATGCTGAGAGACTTCCAGTGCCCCTGGTGTTGAGCACACCAGTCGGAGGTCAAACCGACTTGTTGTTCGTTTGTCGGGTATGTAGACTGATGTTAGGGCCACATCAGTCAGTTAGGGATCTTCTTCTTATACAGATTCAGCCATACGATGTCTTCCTAGGCATCGACTGGCGATTTTCTGTGTGTTCCATCGTCGAATATTTCCGATGAAGGGTTGTGTTCTCGAACTTGGACGATCAGTGTGTTACCTTCACCGGCGAGCGGAGCAGTCAGAAGGGAAACAGGCGAGAGGAACCCCTCCTCTCCTTGTTGGCCGAACTGACAGTCGAATAAGTAGATGCTGAAATGGTGGAAGTGCTAGAGATCGTCCGTGAGTTTATGGACGTCTTCCCTTAGGAGGTGACGACTCTACCCCCTTGACGTGATATCGAGTTCGGGATAGACCTGCAGCCCGACGCTCGTCCAATCTCGATGGAACCTTACCTGATGGCACCTTCGGAGTTACGGGAGTTGCAGATACAGATTGACGATCTGATGAAGAGGGGTTATGTTTGTCCGAGAGCGTCACCGTGGGGCACTTCGGTCCTGTTCGCAAAGAAGGTAGACGGTGGCCTCAGATTGTGTATAGACTACAGGAGGCTGAATCAGGTAATGATCAAGAATCACTACCCTCTTCCAAGAATAGATGATCTTTTCGACTAGCTGAAAGGGGCAGGATGGTTCTCGAAGATTGACCTGCGGTCTGGGTACCACCAACTGAGGGTGAAAGAGAGAAACATCCCGAAGACAACGTTCAGGTGCAGGTATGGACACTTCGAGTTCGTAGTCATGCCCTTCGGTGTTACGAATGCCCCGGATGTGTTCATGGGGCTTATGAACTCCATCTTCTGGGAGTACTTGAATCAGTTCATGGTTGTGTTCATCGACGATATCCTGATCTATTCGAGGTCAGAGGAGGACCATGCAGAGCACCTGAGGATAGTTTTGGAGGTCCTCCGATAGCACCAGCTCTATGGGAAGTTGTCGAAATTCAAGTTTTGGACACGAGAAGGGCAATTCCTTGGGCACGTGGTGTCCGAGCAGGGGGTAGCGGTGGACCCATCAAAAGTTGAGGCGGTTGTTTCTTGGGCAGCACCCAAGAATGTGGCAGAGGTCTGAAGTTTCCTCAGGCTGGCGGGTTACTATCGGAGATTCGTACCCAACTTCTCCCGAGTAGCAGCCCCTTTGACTGCTCTGACCAAGAAGGACCAGGCTTTCGTAGGGAGTGAGCAGTGCTAGTCAACCTTCATCTATCTAAAAGAAAATTTGGTTAGTGCCCCAGTGCAGAGATTACCAAGAGAAGGGGTGGCTTATGAGGTGTTCTGCGATGCTTCGGGACAGGGCTTAGGATGTGTCCTGATGCAGCGACACAGGGTGATCTCTTATGGGTCCAGGAAACTACGCCCCCATGAGCGTAATTATGCCACCCACGACCTGGAGCTTGCAGCGGTCATTTTTGCATTAAAGTTATGGCGACACTACCTCATCGGGGAAGCTTTGTGGTCTTCACGGATCACAAAAGCTTGAGGTATATCTTATCCCAGCGGGACTTAAAATTGTGACAGCGAAGATGGGTGGAGTTCCTCTAGGATTACGACTTTGAGATCTCTTATACTGAGGGCAAGGGCAATGTGGTGGCCGATGCCTTGAGCCGGAGGACGCAGAAGGATGCGGTCTGAGAGTCGGAGGACGCCTGGAAGGCAATGGAGGAGTTGGCTTCCTTACACCTGGATGCGAAGATGGATAGCGGCAGAGGCTGCCTATATCAGATGACAGTGCAGTCATCCCTATTTTAGAAAATGGAGGAGTCTCAATGGGGAGACCTTGAGTGCGAAATGATGCATGACCAAGTTGACCAGGGAAATTCTCCAGAAGGATGGACAGAGGATGGTCAGAACCGGATGCTTTTCCAGAAAAGGTTGTTTGTTCCAGGAGTGATGCGCGGCAAGGTTCTCAATGAGTTCCACAACTCACCCCTGGCTGTACACCCAGGAGTTTCCAAGATGTATCAGGGTTTTAAGAGGCAGTTTTGGTGGCCCGGAGTTAAGTGAGCGATGGTAGAGTTTGTGGCCAAGTGCTTAGTGTGTCAGCAAGTGAAGGCTGAACACCGAGTTCCAGGCGGCCTAATGTGGCCTCTAGCTGACCCCGAGTGGAAGTGGGATGAAATCTCGATGGATTTCATCATGGGAATACCCATGGTACAAGGAGGGTACAACGCCATCTGTGTGGTAGTGGACAGGTTGACGAAATCTGCTCACTTTCTGGAGATCAGGGAGTCGAGTACTGTGGATGCTTTGGCACGAAAGTACGTGGATGAGGTGGTACGGTTGCATGGAGTTCTGAGGTCTATAGTCTCGGATAGGGATGTGCGGTTTACCTTGCGAGTCTGGAGAGGATTTCAACATTCTTTTGGCACACAATTACGCCTTAGCACTACTTTCCATCCCCAGACGGATGAAAAAACCTAGCGCACCATCCAGACCTTGGAGGATATGTTGCAGGCATGTGTTCTGGACTCAGGAGGATCATGGGTACAACACTTGCCCCTGGTAGAGTCTGTCTACAATAATAGCTACCACTCTACCATCGGTATGACCCCATTTTAAGCCTTGTACGGGAGGCCATGCCGTTCGCCTATGTGTTGGGCCGAAGTAGGAGAGGCAGGCATCCTTGGTCCGGAGATGGTGCAGAACACGACAGAGAAGGTTCAGCTCATACGGGAAAGGATGAAGGCGGCCAAGGACCGACAGAAGTCGTATGCTGATACCAGGAGGATTCCCTTGGAGTTTGAGGTTGGGGACCACATGTTCTTGGAGGTCTCCCCTCGGCGTGGGCAGCAGAGGTTCGGCAAGGGGAGTAAGCTTTCTCCCAGATTCATCGGACCCTTCGAAGTGTTGCGGCGGGTCTGCGAAGTGGCTTATCAGCTAGCGTTACCACCACCGCTACTAAGGATACATGATGTCTTTCATGTGTCCCAACTCCTTCGGTATCTGCACGACGATTCACACGTCCTTGATGGGGGTGAGCTGGACATCGAGGACGACGTGAAGTTTGTGGAGAGACAAGTGGTGATTGAGGATCGCAAGGAGAAGGTGCTTCGCGGGCAAACCATCCCCTTGGTTCGTGTGTTGTGGAGACATGGTGGGCTTGAGGAGAGTACGTGGGAGAGGGAAGCACAGATGCGTACCCAGTACCCAGAGTTGTTTTGAGTTTTGTTCCTTTTTGTACCTGTTGTGGTAGAATGTTTTGTCTTTTGGCTATGAAATGTACTGGTTTTCTTTCCTCTATTTGTGTGTGAAAATCCCCGGCTATGGGGAAGGAGAGAACCCAACCCCTAATCAAGACGCATTAAGGTGGATGCGATTAAACCCGTGCGGGCGAGTCAGTGCTGCCCAAAGCGGATAATATCTTGACATGGGGGAGGAGACTCCCCAACCCACATGCTCGGGCAGTTTGTCATGGTATGTTGCTTGGTTCTTGACAAGAAGGTGTTCTTAGTTAAACAACGAGGTTCACTCTTGAGAGGTATCTTTTGGGGAGGTTGTTCGGAACCACCCTTTCCTTCTAGGTTGTTTAAATTCTCGAGGACGAGAATAGTTTGGGAGGTATCTGATGTGATGACCTAGAGTCTCTTGGTCCTTCCCTTTGCCAAAATCCGGGTCCTAAAGGAGTGGCGTCCCTCTGAGACCGATTGGTGAGACCGATCGGTGAGACCAATCAGCGTCACCCGACCTTGTCGAGTTGTTTCCGGTAGCGCTCCTTTTTGCGCAAATAGGGTTTTAAACCCTATTCTGACTCGTTTAAGCGTGTTTTAAAGACCCATAATGCGCATAAGAGTTTTATTTAAATACTTAATCAATTCATGAGTCGGTTTAAACCACCCGACCACCCTTTAATGATGAGTGGAGCCGCGTGGTCAACCCACGACCCCCGCGCCTTACGTGGTTTCACGTTTTCACCACAACCGTCCCCAGCTCTTATAAACTAAGGGATAGTCGTGGTTTCTCCTTTCCTCGATCACGGCTTTTCACAAACAGCTTCTGGTGCATCGGGCGCGCCGCATCGTTATCCGTAAAGTTCCGTGCCCGGCCTAAACGCCGATCATATGTCAACAAGTAGGGAATTTCTCCTTTGCCTCTCTCTTTTGTGTATCATGCGGGGTGGGCGTGCTTTTGATTGTGTAGAATTGGATAAACCAGACCTAATTAAAGATAATGAACGAATCCTGTAAAGAATGAGGGGGGGGGGCTGTGATCGTTGATGTTATTATATTAAAATCATCTTTCTGAGTTGTGCTGGCTTATGAATTCTGAAAATTGAGGTCGTTGGTGGTCGTTGTTTGTACACTAATGAACCCCTGCTGATGTTTTAAATGGCTTATTGTGGTTGTAAACTCCTTCTATGAAAAGTATTTGGTTAATCACGTATATCCGGCCAAATAAGTTGAGGCACTAGGATCTTTTTTCCTACTGTGATAACCCCTGGTTAAAACACACGAAAATTGAAATCATGGAGTGTGTTAAGTCGTTTAAATCTGAAAATACCGGCATGACCCTGACTTTTGTTGATGGTGGTAGTTGGTTGTTTTCTTTTCAGGCCGATTGCTGGAAATGTGGGAGGGGATGGGATCCCCTGTCCTATACTCCTGGTGGTTGCATGAATTTGGGGATGGGATCCCCTGTTGGTATGGATTTGGTGGTTGTGAGTTTTAAGACCCGATGATTACTTGTTTATATCACAAATTGGGCTGGGATCCTCTGTTGTTGAGAACCGGTTGTGAGCGTTATGGTTGATGTTTGACTGTTTACTTTCCTGGACTCGTGCCTATGCTTACTAGTTTCCCAGTAGTGCTTGAACTTAATTAAACATTATCACTGATATTGAACCAAGAATGGGACAAATGGGTTTTGTTGGCGAAATTCATGACTTTAGACTTGGACGCAGTGGTGTTGTGATCTGTAGGCTGGTTAGAAAAACCTAGGCTTTGGGTGAGTGCTTGTTACCAATATCTATACTTGTAGTTTTGTGTTTCTTATTCGCGCCCCACCCAAGTTGAGAACTTAGTGCCGAACACCCCCATTTCATGGGGGGGGGGGGTGTTTTTTCCAACACTATTCTTAGTGGCTGGTTCTTAGCTCATTTTCTGCTCCCTTTCCCGGATAGACCAAGTATCTTCGGGCAGGCTGTGATGGCATGAGGTCCATTATTAGCCCAAGAACCTTCGGGCGGGGTGGTGTGGTGGTTGGCCAGGTGTGTGCGGCAGGTGGATTGCCAAGTGTCTTCGGGATGAGGCCTAGGTGTCTTCGGGTGTGGCGGTGGATTTTTCTAGCCCAGGTGTCTTCGGGCATGGTGGTGGTTGCTCTGGCCTAGGTGTTTGTAGGCGTGGTTACGTGTGACAGTTGTGGCCCAGGTGTGTGCGGGCGGGTGTGGCAGTGGGACTACGGTGAGAATGGCTGGATTGGTCCGATGCGTAGGATGTCTCAATAACCAGTGGGAAAGTGGCGCGGGGTACCCAAACATTGATGTGCTCTGATTATATATATTACTTGACTTGCATTATTTGGGTAGTGTGCCTTGGTGAGGCCTGGGGTGGATAGTTTACCTTGATAGGTGTTTGGTTTACTCTTTTCTCACGAGACTTTAGTACGTTCCCACACTTGTGCACGAGAGTCTTTGGTTTTCCCTACTGAGTGTACTTGTATGCTCACCCTACATATATAAAACTGCTTTCAGGTTTCTAGGAGGACTTTGGGAATCACGCAGGACCTTACTAGCTCAGTACTTTGGGGCAGTTGCAGTTGTTTCTTTTCCTCTTTGGTACTTACCTTGTAGTCACCTTCTGTACCTTGTGCCTTTACTTTTGAAACATGCATGTGGGAATGGTTTACTGTTGGCTTTACTTTTCTTTTTACCTTGGTGTGGTTGGGTTTTCTTCATTCTTATCTCTCGATCCTATAAAAAAAGGGGGTAATGCCTTCCATTTGTGAGAAATTTCTATACCCTTGGGGCTAGTCGCCACTCCGGGACCTATTGAAGGCGGGTCTCGAGGGTCATTATCTCTCCTTCAACTTAAAGAAGGATGGGCCTGGAAATTTGCTGACCCTTCCCTCCTTTTTGGTGAATGTAGGTTGTGACAGCCAAGTAACCAATACAACCATGCCACCGTAATCTATGATCAGAGTACCAAGAAGAATACAAAACAAACAAAACCCTATAGAATATATGACACAACTCCATAGATCCACACTTACCTCCATGATCCAATTACCACAATACAACCCAAACATCATGATGAACCACTGATTATATGAGATTCCTTACAATTTCTTAATCCTAAATTACAACATAATCACATGAACTGATGTTCCAATGGAGGGGGTGTGTAATTAGACACATTATGTTTTTACAAATTTACATCCCTACACACACCACTATGATATAACCGTATTACAATTATAGAAAAACATTTTTTAATCCATTAAAATAGTTCAACAACAGAAAACAAGATATCACATCCTTACCCCAAAGAAATCCCCCAAATTAGTACAATTATTGGGAATGAAATAAACCATTTCATTACCTTTCACATTTTCATAAACCATTCCAACTAGTGCGACCAAACACAAATCCCAACCACATGCCCAAGTATCAAACACACACCCGAGCCTAGTGTTATCATTAATGGTGGAACATCACATCCTTACCATCCTATTTTTATATTGTTACTTCATGCACACATTCCATTCTTTCATTGGGGTCCTTCACACCCACTATAAATCCCATCCTTCCAATGATTATACCAAATAATCAAAAAATCACATCAATAAATATTTACCAAAACCATATAAACACACAATTTCCAACCCAATAAATAACTCAAGTAATTATAAATTTCATCCCAAGCCTTAAATATTTACATAAAATAAAAATATACTGAAAATTCCATTAAGAAACATCCATGATAAATATCATCTTAAAAAACACCCTTCATATTGAAAACCATTTTAAAAAACAATTCCCAAAAAGATCATCCATGCTAATGATTCTAATATTTTCATATTAAATTATAACATCATACATGATACAAAAAAACCTATTTTTACCAAATATATAAAACATTAGAAAATGTGTGTCCAAAAAGATTCACACATTACCAACATCACTGATTTCATGAAAAAACCACTAATCATAAATTAAATCCTATTATTCTATCAAAATATAGATGCGAGTGAATACACCTAACTTAGGGTTATAAAGATATTAAAAGACTCATAATCTCACCATAGAGCCTTGTGGAAACTCCTTAAAACCGCCATAGATCTAATTTTCTAATTTCAATAATCCCAACTCTCATCACTCTTAGAAACCAAAAACCTAACTCTAAATGACATGGGTGTAGATCTTGAAAACTGAAATAGAGAGAGAGATTTAGATATATTGAAATCCAAAAAAACAACCAATATATGGGACTTACTAGAGGATACTTTCCATTACCACACCAAGAAAACCCCTAAAAATTAATCACAGCTTTGTGGGAGAGGGTCCCTAACCCTTGAGGAGAGGAATCCTAAGTGAGGATTGAGTGGGAGGAAGATGTGGTTTTTAGGGAATATCCATAAAAATAATATTTAAAAAACCCATTATTAATGTTGTTCATGGTTATCTTACAAGGCTAGACAAGCCATGTGCTAAATGTGCTCCTTCTACTACCTGAAGGGTGGGCCACACGATTGTTCCACATGGTTAGAAAAACTGTGAAATGGCCATGTGAAAGCCCTATACCTTATGAAACATGGTTTACCAGCTTTCCATATCATTTGGAAGCAGTTTTCCTTAATCATGCACCATCATACACGCCTCTACCTCCCATTTCATGGTTATAGAGGGTTGTTTCATGATTTTCCACAAACTGTGCTCAAACCATTCAACCTTAGATAATCCTTCAAACCATCCAAAAACCCTTTCAAACTCTCCCAAACCTTACATACACATTTTAATAATATAAAAAGAGATAAAAAGGGTTATATAACTGAAATATGGGGTAATAAATTCTCCCTGAAAATATACATTACGTACTTGTAATGTAGAAAACCATTTCATTGCTGAAATATCTCATTCTTTTTCTTGGTTGTATATTTTTTTTTCACTCACATGTCTTTTCTAGAATTTGAACATGTTTCTACAAAACCTAGACTACACCGATGCTTTTACAATGCAATATATTATCTTTCCTTTCCAAAATCCTCATGAGTACATCCACCAATGAAGCATCCATCTCTACATCAAAAATGATCCCAAAGAATCACATGGTCACTATCAGGTTGATACTTTTTCATATACGACAATTGAAACCCATTGTTCACCTCACTAAACCTTAGTGGAAATAGAAAACGATATTACCCCTCTCCAAACTACTTAGGTATCTCAAAAGGCCCAATATACCGTATAGAAAACATTCCCTATTTTCCCAAACAATGATGTCCCAACCTCAGGCAGATTTTCAAGAAGACATGATTTCCCACCTCGATTGACAATGGTATTCAACAATGGTCTGCATATGATTTTTGATGATTTTGACCCTTATTCATTATTTTCATGATCAACATGATATTTCCGACAGTCATTTGAACAATTCTTAGTCCAACCAATGAGGTTTGACCAGATTCCACCCAACATAGTTGAAAATGACATGGATTCCCATAAAATTATTTAATTGAATCCATGTGTATGGAGTCTTGATAACTGTTATTAAAGGAGAACTCCACCAACAACAAGTGCTACTCCCATGATCCACCAAAATCCATGACATAATCCTTTATCATATCTTTCAATTTCTTATAATCCTCTAATATTTTCCATCGGTATGTGGAGGATATGTCGTACTCATTGTCAAATAAGTTCAAAGGTCTTTCTGCAAGGATTTCCAAAAATGATAAATGAATCTCAAATCTCGATCTAATATAATTGAAACTGGTACACCACACCTCTTTCAACCTCATGGATATATATTTTTAAATGATTATCCATCATATGAGATTTACAAATAGGGATGAAATAGTCTGACATTATGAGTCGACCCACTATCTCCCATATGAAGTCATGCTTCCAGACCATTCTTGGGATAACTGTAAGAAAATACATCTTCATCTTCCCCATTTCCATAGAATAATAGGTAATGACTGCTATGTACCTGATAGTCATCGATTCTCTTACTTGACATGCTGAGAAGTAATGTATGTTGATACAAAATAAGCCACATTCCATTTCATAATAGCACAAAAAACTACACTTTCAACACCTTAAAGATTTTAGGAATTCTAGGATGGAAAACCCATCTTGAATGATGATAAGTAGTGGTAATTTGTTCATGAGAATTCACTAGTTTCACCACCCTATTTAGAAAGAAAAACAACAAATTCTGATCTAGTTTCCAACCATCAATGGTCTCCACACCATTGAGTTTCGAAATCATATCCAGACACTCTATGTCAGATATATGCACATCTTTAACCAAACCAACCAAGTCAGCAACCAATGATATAGGAAATAAAACATCAACATCCCCCCAATCATCATAATCCAACCTCATATTGGTTATGAACTACATCAAATACCACTAATCTAATGCATGTTTCCCCATATATGAATATGAATTTCTACATAATGCATTCTACACCAAATTCCATTTACTCTTTGTGTATATCATGTAATAGTCAATTATTTAGAGGTAATCTTACCATCTTCTATTGACTAAAATTAAAATTCATTTGTGATAAAATATTCATGAATCTCTTATGATCGGTATATACTATAAATATTTCTTCACAGATGTTGTGACACCACATTTTCAAAGAATGAACCACTACAACAGATTATAAATCATGTGTGGGGTAGTTATACTCACGAAACCTCAACTACCAGGGGCCATATTCAACCACATGATATCCATGCATGATTAAAAAAAATTAGACCTAGATCAGGATGAATCGTAGTAGACCAGATTACCTTTTATTGTTTCTAGAAATACCAAGATTTTTAATGATGTATGATGTTCCATAATCTCTTCAAAATATTTTTTTTTCACTAAAAAATCAATTGAAAAAGAAAATACTTCATTGTCAAAGTATTCATCGATGATGTTAGTTTTGATAAGTAACTGAAAAATCAGCGATAATACCCATCTAGGCCATGGACACATTTTATATCAAGGACATTCTATGGAGGATTCCAATAGATAATGGAATCTACCATTTCCATATCCACTGAAATACCTCTCTTAGAAATGAAATAACCAACGAAATGAACTTCCATTATCCAAAAGTTAAACTTTTACATGATGACATACAATTGACGATCTGTCAATGTTCCCAACACTACTAATAAGAGTTTTTCATTCCCCAAACTTGTCCATAAAAACACCAACATTCCAACCATGAATACTACAATGAATGAATCTAGATATTTATGAAATATATGATTCATTAATTCCATGAACACCGTTTGTGTATTCATAAAACAAATGTTAATAACCAAAAAATTATAATGAACATATTTACATCTTGTGGATATTTTCGGAATATCATCCTTCGGCAAGCGCAACTAATGATACCCCAATTGAATGTTAGTCCTAGAGAACCAATATCCTCCCATCACCTAATTGAACATTTCACCATTGAGAGGATGCATATAACAATTATTTATAATAATTAGGTTATGATTATGATAATTAACACATCGTCAAAGATTTCGATTCTACTTTTTAACAAAAAAACTAATGATTTCCATAGAGACTTGATAGTATGGATGAAACCATTGTTTTCTATCTCCTGCAACTTCACATTCAATTGAAACAATTCTATGGGTTCCATTAAATATTATAGAAGTGAGATCGGATTGGTCTCTGGAAGGATATCAATTGTAAACTCCTCTTATCTCACAGGTGTAAACTCTAAGAATTCATCAAGATATACATCAAGAAACTAATCAACCAAAGCTAGATAACTACATCTCAAAACTACATTAATCGATTGAAAAGAAAATGACACCAAACGATACATGATTGTGCCAACTACTGGTCACAACAATCCTATTGCATCTTTATTCTCACTCTTCCCCATTTAAAGTGATGTTGGACATCCTCATCTGTTGTAAATCTAAACATTCATGCATTATTGTCACTTCAAGAATGAAACATTTTTTTCAATTTCATACCTAGGATAATATCATACACATCCATACCATGAATTGAGACTTTAATCATCATCTGAACATCATACATAACTATGAAACGTGATCTACAAAAAAATTTCTATACACTCTATTTTACCTAGATGTGTTTTATGATTTAAAATAGATGGAATAATTTACAAAATTAAATACAACAAATTAACATCACTAGGTTAAATGAAATAATGGTAAGAATCCATATCAAACAACACATTCATAAATGTAGAATTCAATAAAATCATACCTCACATAGTGCATTGGATCGACTGATCATCCACCATAGCAGGCTCAGATCCAAACAGTTTCCTAGAAACCACAATATTCCCTTTATTACCCTACTAAAACATCTACAGATGAGGAGTAGTGGTATTCCTAGAATCACCATGACCAAATCAGCTCTACTGATGGGAAGTATGTTGTTTTACCCATCCTGTTGAGTCATAAGATGCATGAAACACTTTAGTAGTGTCACCGATACCCAACCTCATTGTAATACAAAAATTGATCTAAATATTCCCTATATAATTTTAGCAATGACATGATCAAGGAAATGTCACACATTACCTTTTCGTGTGTCTTGTGGAACCACACACAAAAAACAATGGCTTATTCTATGTATTTTTAAGAAGATTCACTAATCCTATAGTCATATTCTGATCCAAACACACACCCTATAAATATGTTTCCCTCTTAGTCTTTATCCCCGCATTAGAGTTTCCACTTTTCCCAATAGGTAACAACATGATTCCCCTTAATGTAGCCTAAAATATATCCCTTTCATCCATAGTAACTATATCCACCATTTTTATTTAATCATTAATATATAGGACTGAAATATTAGAATGGATTTCATTTCTTAATCATGATTAAATAATTCCTTCCTTGAAGAATGCACTAGCAGCAACCTTAGGTTCAAATCACCCTACATTCATGAATATACCTGCATTTTTTTATACTAATTTTTTTCTTCAATCATATGACATCCATTTTGTGAAGAATTTCTAACATAGGGTAGAATTTTTTGTCAAACTAATCAACAAAACCTTAATAGTTCATACCATAATTTGTTCTCTACTGGGTGACCAATTCCCCCACTAACATCCAAGATCATCCAAAATGTATGTTGATAACATAACATCCAACAATACTTGTGTTCCATGGAAATTGAGTATTTGATACATAATGTCAAAGCATGATTTTTCTATTATGGGCTTTAAATGTCCCAAAAAATGGGTGGATTCTCCTTTTGAATCTAAACAGAGTGATCCACATGTCTCAGATCATCAAATCTATTTCCACTTTTCATAGATTAGAAATATTTCACTATGAATTTCACTAGTAGCTGGTTTACTTGAGGCTTAGCTGAAACCACATTTTCTGTAGAATCCTCTTGTTGGTCTCTTCGATGTCTACTTGAAGCCATTTTATCAACACAAGAATCACTATAAGTCTCACTCCCTACAAACATAAATCATACAATTTCAAATTATATTATATTTTAACTATCTCAATAATGATTTCAACATTTTCAAACATCTCATGTTAAAATATTTTTGAAAATCCATTCTGTTTTGAAAATCAATCCATTTTTATAATACTACAATCATTTACTTTTCAAAACAGCACTATTGAAACAAAAATTCCATATATTAAAAATTTAACACATTCTTATCAGAACATAAATCATTATTCCCATTTAAATAAACATCCTACTAGTAATTCATTTCTATAATTCATGACATTCTCATATCCTTGGATATAACCATTAGAATTATTCAATTATAACAAATGTTTTTCCAAAACAATTATGTACAGAACTCTCTACCAACATAATGTTCATCATAAAATGGATAGCTACTTTTTTTTTATATACATTTCAATATCCAACATTCTTATTCCTTCATATGATCCAAAATCAAGAAATATGCAAGGAATGAATGCCAACACTATGAGTAACAACTGATGGAAAGACCAAACAAGACCAACTTTAGTTGTATGTCAAGGACTTAAAAAACTGACACCACATGTAACATTCTACTCCTTACCATTTTCATGAGAGGGTGGTATGATGTTAATTGTCCTTATGAGATATTCCCAAGGTGAAAAAGGCTTGAAACAAATGGTTAGGTATTTAAGAACAATTGAGGAATGATATTCTAATTGAATAAAAACAATCAACCTAATGGGCCATAACCAACCAAAAAAACATGATGCATGTCAACAATGTGAACCAATATAACACATCGATACAAATCCAATATCAAAATACTACCAAGGAACCAATAAAACAAAACCCCCATGATCAATAATCAGTGTAACCAATAAAAGAAAAAAAAATCACCCATAAGAAGTTATTACACAACTCCACACCAAGCTCCATGCTACTTGTACCAAAATACCACAAAAGAATCACAAAAAAACATTGTTGAAATGAGATGTGTTACCCTAGCCCATGTCCCAGAATAAAACATATGAAAAACCACCAATGTACCAATGAAGGGGGTGAGTAATAATACTCAGCATGTTTTCCCCAAATTACATCACTACACACGCCACTATGATAGAACCGTTAGAACAATTATATAAAAAATTTATATAAGCCACTAAATTATTTCGAAAATGAACAATAAGAGAAACCATCCTTACCCGAAGAATGTAACCAAAATCAAAAAAAATTCCATGGAATGAAATCAAACATTTCAATACCATTTCACATTTTTCTAAAACATTCCAACTAGCATGACCGCTTGCATATCCCAACCACATTCCCATGATTCACACACACACCCGATCTCAGCGTTACTATTGATAGTGGAACTTCACGCCCAACCCTATTCCCTTTTTATAGTTGTAATTAACTCCAATATTCCAATACTTTACTATGTTCATTAATTTAAATTTTACATACCATCTAACCCACTCTTATAAAATATAATCCAACAATCATAGAAAAAAATATTTAATAAAACGATATAAAAACAATTTCAAACCAAAATATCTCCCAAGAAATTAACAATTCAAACACAGGCCCTAACCATTCCAAAAAAATCAACATTTATTGAAAACTCCCTTAAGCAACATCAATGCCAAATATCATCTCAATATAAGACATTATATTGAAAACCATTTTCACAAATTATTTTCCTAAAACCACAATTACAATGATATTAAAAATATAATTTTAATTTCCAAATTAATTTATGTTTCATAATAATACAATTTTATTCCAAATCCACAAAAAATCACAAAATTGGTGTCAAAGAAGCTTTGTAAGTCACAAAAATGATCAATTTAAAGCAGCTAAAATTAATTTCCAACTAAATACATATTTTTATATAAAAATGGTGATAAGAGAGAAGACACCTACATTAGGGTTCTATATAAATCAACCAACTCACAACTACACTACAAAAAATTGGTGGAAACACCACAAAACCACATTCGATATCATAGCCTAACATTTAGAAGCCCAACTACAATCATTATAGTCAATGAAATCCCATGATCAATATGAGAAATATGTAGATCTAGAAAACATATATATATATATATATATATATAAGGTAAAAAACAAAAAAATATAGGGGGTTTATCAAAGGAAAGTCAACTTAACCGCACTTTGAAAATAAACTGAATATTCCACCATGATTAGTGGGAGAGGTTCCATAACACATTAGGAGAGGAAATAAAAGTTGAAGCTCGAGTGGGAGGAAGTTTGGGTATTTATTGGGAAAATCCCAACCAGTTCAACTTAAAAAACCAATTATTAATTTCATGCATGGTTTGTTTGCAAATTATAAAAAACTATTCATGAATCGTGCTCCTTCTACTGGTCAATGAGTGCCCCATACGGTTGGGCCGCAACGTTATAAAAACGTGCACCAACCATGTGAAATAATTAGACCTCAATTAACACGGTTTTATTGGTCTAGACACACAATTTTAAAACTCTGTGCCTTAACCATGAACCATCTCATAAGCTTGTGCCACCCCTTACACAGTTGCATGTGTTTGTTTCATGGTTTCCACTAACAATGCTCATACCAAGCACCCTTAGAAAGGCCTACAATCCTTCCGAAAACATTTTAATCTCTCAAAAACATTTCCTAACAATTTTATAAGTATATAAAGACATAAAAAAGGGTTACATACCACAATTAGTTGTACTATAGTGTATCAGCCTTGACTCACTGTCACTTGTTACATTACAGTGTGCCTTACTATGCACATATTCTGACACTCTTAAGGGATATTCTTCGGATAATTAACATGTTCTTTAAAAAACATTATGATTATTTAAATGTAATGATATCTTTAAAGAAACCAATGGTTATGATTCTAGTATTTACGATGCATAAATTTATGTTATGTTCTAGAAAATATTTAGAATTATACAATGTTTATAATTTTATGAACTAATTTAGTATGTTCCATTATTTAGAAATGGTTCATATATGGAAGAATGGTATAAATAATCATGGTAAATTTAGATATTTCCCTACTAAGGAAACCAACAAATTTGGTAGTAGATAATAGCATATTATAGATATATTAGATTATCTTAATCAGGTTATATGAAATAACATTGAGAAAATGCAGAAACCTATTGCATATGAATAATATCCAATGTTGAATCGATTTATGTGACAAAATACAAATTTTTTTAGTGGTACTACTAATAAAATTGTAGATGAGAAATGAACTAAGTGTCGGTTTAAGGTATTAGTTTACTTTTTTCATCAAAAAGGAAATTTTAACTCTTGTATTTTAATGCATTCAAGTTGATGCTGACCAATGGTGATACATGAGCCCTATAAACCCCATTATATTTATTACATACTTAAACATAATTTTTTACATAAAAATGTACTTAATAAAACCTATATGGTCAATATTTCTAGTGTATTTGGGTATTAGGAATAGTACATGGCAACATAAGACATAAAAATATAAAATATTTATTGAAAACTTGTTTTACATGAGCACAAAATCCGTTCGTACATCGAATTATATTTGATAACATGAGGAAATACATAAGAAATGTGTGGGATAAAAATCCCAGAGAGTGAGTAAACAAGGAATAACATGAAGAATACAATACATGTTAGGAAATAGGTATATCAACTAATCATAAGGTAAACCTGAACATAAAGGCATGATATAACATGATTATCATAACATGGAAATATGGAAACATCATAAAACATGATATTAGCATGAGCCATAGCTCATTGCATATGGATTAGCACGAGTAAACTCCCATTGAACATGAATTAGCATGATTATACCCACATTTCACAAGAATTAGCATCAGTAAACCCACATTGCTCACATTGAATCATGATACTAAACATTACCCAATTCATTAAAGTGTTATCACGGTGTACCCTTCATAATCATTTTAATCTAATTCTTAAGTGTTTCACATAGATCATATAACATGGATCCATTCAAAATCATCATTTATTCCATTATAAAATAATGTTGGATAAATACATGTAAGTACCATTCAATAAGCACTTGTGTATTAATGTGAATACCCATGTTATAAAAATGGTTATGGTATTCACTGCATGCTGATTTTGTCTTGGAAAATCATGGTGCATTTTCAGTAGCATAACAACATCATATATTAATTCATAAATTGGGTTGATGGAAGAGAAATGGGTCTATCATAATTTACACATGAAATATACAATAATGGTATCATGGAACATAATATCCCAATATATGAAATGGAATTTAGATGCATAAAATATAAAAAATAGTTGAAATGAAATAAAAAGAGGGAAATACCATATGGAATTTTGGCATGCTAACAGGTGTGCATAGAAGGCATTAATGAGAGTGAAAGGGGTCTCTCATGATTCAAAAATAAGGAGCAGAGTATGTGAAAGGTGCAAATTAATACCCCATATTTTTATGTGAAAATAAATTGGTATAAAAACATAAGAAAACATTGATAATAATGAGAAAGGAATGAATGTAAGGATCCCTTACTTGAGTGTGTTACTGAAAAAGCCTCAAGAGGGGAATTGTGAGAGCTTGGGGACCTTGGGAGGATTATAGATATGGGAGGTCAGATAATTGACGTTCCCTAAGGATTTGTTGTCAAGATAAGTGTAATCATGGTTGGGTTTATATAGGAAATGAGAGTGGAATTCTTTAATATTTCACAAGCATTGGTTTTTGAATATATATATTTATCTATTAAAAACAACAAACATTACCATTGTTTTTAACATAATGAAGTGGAAAAAATTATTTTACATGGAAAATTGCCTAACATATTAATATATTATCTTTTCTTTTGCGGAGGTGAGTCAAATTATTAAATAAATGAATTTAAAATTATAAAAAATATTTTACATTTTGGAGGATTCACTACGACCTTATAAAATAAAAAAACAAATATAAAATCACATTATTTTAATGGAAAAAAATATATTTGGACGAGGTTACCAATTATAGTAATTTTTAAATCATTTTGGGGTCGTTATGATGTCATAAATAAATATTTTATTTACAAAGTATTTAATTTTTACCCAAAAAATTGACTATCTCTAAAAATTATGAAAAATTCACCATTGGATAATTTTTATATCATGATTTCAAAAAAATATTCCATTTATCTAAATAATTTCCTTAATATGTGAATTTTAACTTTTAAAATGAAAACTGACATTTATTAAAATATCACGGGTTTTGAAAATAAATAAACATTGATTAAAATTAAATTTTACATCATAGAAGATATATACTCATTTATTATTCATTAAAGTTATTTTATAATAATATTTTATTTAAATATAAATTATACCAATAATTAATTAATTACTTAAAATAAAATCTACAAAAATAAAAATTCTATTTTATCATATAAAAAATGTAACTCTTGTCAAACTGATTAACTAATCATTTAAAGATAAGAAACTTATATAATTATCATTTGAAATAATTGTTTTTATTATATAATTAATAAAATTTAGTTTAATATAATGTAAATATTTATCAAATGTACCATTTTTACCCGAAAAGACAATTTAGAAAATTTGTCGCTTTTCAAGAAAGACAATTTTCATAATTGAATTGATGGAATACGATTTTATTTATGAAAAGGTATTATAGAACATGTATCAAATAAATTATTACATAACCCTTCATAACACCCACGTATGACCTGATGGTAAGGTGTGCAATGGTGACAGTGTCTTGAGGAAGCTCATATAACATCATCCAAGTTATAATCTCTATTAACTTAAACATCTTTTGTAGGCGACTAATTTCAAGATTAATATATTGAATCTCATCTTGGTATTGGTTAAGAGTGAATTCCAGTGACCCTAACTGATTTATGAGCTCTGTAAAATGAGCTTCATACAACCCGAGTCTACTAGATGAGGTTATCATATCCTTTTCCTTTCACAAAAATATTTTTTTAAAACCCTTAAATTTAAATCAGTCATGTGATCAAAGCTTAGTGACTATATTATCGACGGTAATTATATATAATTTTTATTTAAACCCAATAATAAAAAAGGAGTGCGTGTATTTTCTATAATACAATAAATGAAAGTGAATTTGATTCACAAATCACTGGGTCATTACAACATTCCCCCATTAAGAAATTTCCCCCCCAAAATTACTATTTCAAAAACTAAAATATATGAGGTTATCTCTACGTCATCACTTCACCCAATTCCCATGTTGCTTCTTCAAACTGTTGTTTTCTCCAAAACACTTTGACAAGGAGGATTGTCTTTTTCATAGAACATTTTCCATGCGATCTATGATCTTCACCAGATTCTCTTCATTGGATAGTTCATTCTCCAATGGTACCACCTCAGGATTGAGTACATCTGATGGGTTAGGTAATTACTTCCACATGATTAATACATGGAATACATCATGTACTTGAGACATGTTTGGTGTGGGTTCTAGTCGGTATTCCACTTCTCTTATGTGATCAAGGATATAAAAATGGATGACTTACCTTGGAATAAACTCTGTATTAATCATAAATTTCATAAATATCTTCAATAGTGATATACGTATGAATACCATGTATCTGACATAAAATTATAGGTCTCATCAACAATTGTCAACATAGATATTTTCTCAACTCTGAGCAGCCTTAATGTGTTGCTGGATAGTCTTAACCTTCTCCGCCATTCCTTCGACCATTTCGGGACCTAAATGTTCTCACTCCGTAACTTCATCCCAGAATGATGGTGTTCATAACCTATTCCCATAAAGAGATTCATAATGAGACATTTAGATGTGTGAGTGGAAACTATTTTTGTGAGAGTACTCAACCAGTGGAAGATGTTGATCCCATCTTACATTGAATTACATTGAGCATGCTGTCAACATTTTCTCATGTGTTTGGATAGTCTACTCAGATTGGTCATCAGTTTAAGGATGATAAGTCGTACTGATGTTCAGCTCAGTATTCATAGTGTGATGGATACTCTTCTAGAACATAGAGGGGAAACATGGATCTCGATCAGATACAATTGATAGTGGTACTCCATGTTGCCTACCTATTTCTCTATTGTATATCCGTGTCAGTTGATGCAATGAGAAATCCCCTAGAATTGTAATGAAGTGTGCAATATTTATAATACGATCCATAGAAACCCAGATAGCATTGTTTCCATTAGATGTCTTCAGATTTCCAGAAACAATGTCCATTGTGATGTCTTCCATTTCCATGTTGGTATTCGTAATGGTTGCATCATCCCCTTAGACTTAATCCTACTATACTTCACTTGCTGACATACCAGGCACGATGATGTATACCAAGTGATATCCTTCTTCTTTTTATCCCACCAATAATTCTATCAAAGATCATGGTACATTGTTTTGTTTCTAGGGTGAATGAAGAAATTCAAACTATGCGTGTCATCCAAATGTTCTTCCATTAACTCTGGATTTGAGGTAATACATATTCTTGATCCAGATGTCACAATTCCTTATTCAATAACATTTAACTCCTAGGATTACCCTTTTCTGATAGTTTCCACACTCTTCTGAATCCCCAAATAATCTTTTTGACCATCCTTTAACCTATCCAAAAGAAATGGTTGATCAATCATATGTGAAAGTAATGATGATGTTCCCCTCTTTATGATTTCCATATGAATATTCATCAAATATAAAAAGATTTTATCATTTTCATTTCTAATCAATGATAGAATCATTAGGTCATTTATTCATAGATCATTTTCCACCTTGTCCTATTTCCAATGGTGGTAATGTATTGAGAAGTTATAGTCTTTGACCACCTCTAACCAACTTATTTAGATCATATTAAACTCATTATGTGTGGATATATATTCATGGATTTTTTGATCTTTATATATTTCAAACTTTTCCCCAAATAGGCAATGTCACTAAAATTTCAATGGAAATATTACTGGATTCAAATCCAGGTCATGTGTTGGATAGTTCTACTAATGAAAATTTAATTTATTTGAAAGATATGGAATGAAATTTTCATTTTTCATCAACACACGTCCCAAACCCTTATTTGAAGCATCAATGAATACCACAAAATGCTCCTCACTTGTAGGTAGTGTGGGAATGGGTGTAGTTATAAGCGTATATTACAAATCCATGAAGGTCTCTTCACATTAATTACTAAAATAAAAAATTACTCCTTTCTGAGTTATAATGGTAATAGGGTTTCACAATCATGATAAATTTCTCACAAATTGAAAATAATATCCTGCTAAACCATGGTAGCTCCAGATATCCATCACAGATGCTGGTCTCATCCATCCATGAATTTTATTTGTCTTGGAGGGATCAACAGATATACCATCACATATTATTTTATGACCCTAGAATGAGACTTAATTCAACAAAAACTCTCTCTTGATGTACTTTTCATAGAGTTTCTCCTTTTTCATGGTCTCTAGTACAGTGCTTAGATGCTCCTAATGCTCCAACATAGTTTCAGAGTATATTAAAATATCATATATAATGACTATCAAAAATTTATTTAGGTAATATCTAAAGACTATATTCATCATGTCCATGAAGATTTATGGAGAATTAGTGAGTCAAAAAGGCATTACTATGAATTCATAGACCACATACCTTGTATGAAAAGTTGTTTTGGAGATATCCTCCTTCTTCACCCTTATAGGGTAATATCCAGACCACATATCAACCTTGGAGAAGTTTTTTTATCCACATAGATGAATCAACAATTCATCAATTCATGTAAATGATAAGTGTTCTTTATCGTGATTTTTTAAGCTCACGATAATCAATGTAATGGCACATTGACCCATCCATATTCTTAATGAAGAGGACTAGTTCACCCCATAGTGAAGCACCTGGGAAGTTAATCCCATTATCCAGATTCTTCTATAGTTGTATCTTTATGTCCTAAAGCTCCAAAAACATCCATTATATATAGATTCATGGATAAGGGAAATGTCCAAGATATAATATCTTTTGAGAATTCAACATCCATTCTATAAGGAAGACCAAAAAACTTCTTCGGGACACACATCAGTGAATTCCCTCACAAATCAATGTCATTGAGGTCGTTTCACTCATTAGACTCAATCATCTGAGAAAGATACATCTGCTTATAGAAAGTAATATAATTTCTTTGAGATGGTGGTGATAATTAAGATTCATAATCCTCCATCCACATGTATAGAATCAGGGATCGATTCTCCATATAGAGAGTGATTTCCCTCTCATGGAAATTTATGTTTTCTCTATATTGGGAATGCCAATCCATAAAAATAATTTCCTAAAATTCCACTAGAGGGAGTATGAAGAGGTTTTTTTGGGAAGTTCAATCCACAAATTTTGACATGGGAGGAGTTATATTTATGGGATGAAATAATTTCACCATTTTTCATTCTCACATATATTTCTACTTACATGATTTCTGGTGGTGTTTCAATTTTTATGAAAAAAAATTGGGATATAAAAACTATGTAGAACATGAATCAAAATGTATGTTCACTATTAACGAATGAATAACTAGTGTACCTGTCACCACTTCACTGGTGGGATTCACTTTGACGGTAGTGATGGTAAAATCTCATCCTTTCTAACTTGGAGGTTGTTGGATGCCCCTGAAAGCCCTTGGATTAGGGAACCGATATGCAATGTTCCCTATTTCATTGCAGTTTTAGCAATGAACAATGAATCGAGGGTTAAAAACCAAATTCCTCTACTCTATCGCAGTAAAGGGTCATTATTGTTGAAAATTAATGGCCAGGTGCCATTACATTAAACACCTAATGTATTTTTTCTTCCCATTGGTCCAATTTCCGGGTGTTTATTTCCTCACAATTTTCAAGAGGGGTCCTGTAATTTCTTAGTATCATTGGATTTATTTATCGAGACACCATAATTAAAGTCTACATTCTACTTTTTATCCCCATTATACCCATGATAATCACCAATTTCAATTTAAACTTTGAGGGATCATTGTAAAATTTACTCATAGCTATCAAAGTAACGGATCTCTAGGGATTTCATTATTCTAGGTTGTAGACCACCAAATAAGTGGTCAAATTTTAATTCGAGAGCAATGAAATATATGGAGGCATATCGTGCAAGACTTGGGATGTTTTCCTCGAATGCTCTAGTGAATTCATCGTCTTTTTTCATAAGGACAAGGAATCCCCTCTCCATTATATGTTAGAGGGTGTGAGGATAATAGTTATCAATTTTTATACGAAAATCATTCCATTACAATGCCTTGATCACTTCCTATGGATTCGTATTTTTTTATCAATGTCCACCATTAATCAACATTACCTTATATATTATAAGAATCCACAAGAATGTTATCTTCTTCGGAACATTGAAATATGTATATGTTCTTGTCATTGGAGTTGATCCATTGTTCTGTGTTTGAGGGATAAGATGATAAATTTACAATATGAGGCCTTTGACTCATGAGGCTCCTAATTGAGGGTTGTTCTTAGGGGGGGGGGGTTGGAAATTCCCTTTCAAGGATGTTTCAATTTCAAACATGAGTTACTAAGAGAGTATTTAAACAATGTTTCTGATTCCCGCTACCATCCGATTGGGTATCTCATTAGAATAGTAATTACATTGATTTTTTCATTGTTCTTATCCCGTCTCGTCCTATTAATGGCCATTATCTAGAATAAATGGAATGTTATAGGTAGGTTTATTAAACACTTAAAGGGGAATCCAATGAATAAAGATATAACATAAAAATTAAATTGATTTCGTAAACATATACTTTATAGTATTTTATCTAAGTTATCCATTATCTACTTCCGAACATATATTCGTAGGGGAAATTTTTTTTATTACCTTAATAATGGTTCATAGAAATATTATGAATTTACCAATGAATATCCCATGTGACTATTGAAACTTGAGTGCAACATGTACTGTTGTTGTGCACCAGTTCACATTCATGTTGAGCTCAATGCGGGGTTTCTAGGTTTTACCCCTAGATACATATGTAGTCGAGCCACCTCTACTTGTTCGTATGCAGGAAAAGATATATTTTATTGTTAAACCACTTCATCTATACTCACCAAAGTATTTGTATTATTTTATTTTACTCAGTATTATAACTAATAAATTCAATACAATTTTATAACCCTAATCCAAAATAATAACTAAACCTATCCTCTGACCCAAACTATAACAACCATGTTCTTTATTACACACATAAACATAATTTATTACATAAATTATAACTTAATTCAACCCATTTGATTGACATTTATAGTTTATTTGGGTCTCAGAAACATTTCATGAAAACATAAGACATTAAAATGCATCATATTTATTAAAAACCTATTTTTCATGACCACATCATTCCGTCATACCTAGCATTGCATTAGATAACCCGAGGACATACATAAAAAAGGGTTATCTATAAATCCCAGTAAGTGAGTAAAAAAGGCATAACATGAAGAATAAAATAATTTTTAAAAGATAGGTATATCAAGGGAGAGTAAGACAAACATGAACATAATGGCATGATATAGCATGATTATCATAACACAGAAATGTGGCAACAATATAAAAGATGATATTAGTATGAACCAAGGATAATTGCCCATGGATAAACGTAATAAACCCTCATTGAACATGAATTAGAATGAGTAAACCCTCATTTCACATAAATTATCATGATTAAACCCTCATTTCCAAGGGAGTATAATGATACAACACATTACCCAATGCATTGGAGAACTATCAGGGTGCACCATTCATAATCATTTTAATCTTATCATTAAGTGTGCCATGTAGAACATATAACATGTATTAATTTTGAATAATAATTTATTACATGATAAAATTATGTGTAATACATAAATGTAAGTTAAAATAAATAAATATATGTTCATAAAGGTGATTACCATTTTTATGGAAATGGGGATGGTATTCACTACATGATGATTTTGTCTTAGAAAATCACAGTGCAATTTCAGATTCATAACAACGTCATATGGAAATTCAAAAATTGGGTTTAGGAGAGAGAAAGAGGTCTCTCATCATTTATAAATGATATAGACATTAATGTGATCATGGAATGTAATATCTCAATATATGATCTAGAATTTATATTTAAAATATAAAAGAAATGCTTGAATGAAAATAAGAATTGAGAAATCCCTTGCGGAATTTCAGCATGCTAACAGGTGTTCATAGAAGTCATTAATGATGGATTAATGGGTATATAATGATTCAAAAATACGGAATGAAGTATGGGGAAGATGTGAAATAATACCACAACTTTTTTAATTGAAAATAAAATGGTATAACTATGTATGTAATCATGGATAAAAATGGGAAAGGAATCAAAAGTAAGGATGACTTAGTTGAGTGTGCGACTTCAAAAGCCTGAAGAGGGGCTTCATTAGAGCTTGGGGTGCCTTGGGAAGATTATACCGAGGGGATATAAGATTAGGGACATGATATAAGGATTTTTAGTCATGATTAGTTTGAGAATGAGTGTGATTATATAGGAAATGAGAGGGGAATTATTTAATATTTCACAACCATAGGTTTTGGAACCAATATAAATAAATATTAAAAACCACCATCATTATCGTGGTTTTTTACAATGGATTTTTCCATAATGGAGTGGAAAAAATTATTTTATATGTCAAATGACCAAACATATTAATATATTATCCTTTCATATGTGGCGGTGAGTAACATTATTATATGAATGAATTTATAATCATAATATATATTATACATATTAGAGGGTCAATAAGACATTATAAATTAGTTAAAATAAATATAAAATAACATTATAATAATTCAAAAACATAAATTAGGACTATAATACCATTATTGTATTTATTACATAATATTGGGGTCATTATTATGTCATAAAACCCATATTTTTTATACGGTATTTAATTTTTACCAAAAATTTCGACTATCTTCGAAAATTATGAAACAATTATCATTGGGAAATTTAAATTTCATTATTACAAATATTATATTCATATTATCTAAATAAATTTCTAAATATGCAAATTTAATCCTTTAAAATTAAAATTGGAATGTTTTAAAAATTCAGTGTTATTGAGAAAAACCGTTTTCAAACCTTGATAAAAATTAAATTTTACTTGATAAAAGTTATATATTAATTTATTATTCATAAAATAAATTTGATTATAATATTGTGTTAAAATATAAATTTAATAAAAAACTCATTAATTCCATATTTTTTTAGAAATACATTTTCTATTTTATCGTAAAAAAATTATAAGTCTAATAAAACAGATTTCCTAAACATTTAAAAATAAGGAACTAGTATAGTAATCAGGTATAAGAATTGTTCTTATAATATTATTAATAAAAAATTAGTTTAATATAATGTATATATTTGTCAAAAGTACCATTTTTACCTATAAATAAAATTTATCAAATTCGTCTCTTTTTAACAATGACTATTTTCAGAGTGGAGTTAATGGAATAAGAATTTTATTTATAAAAAAAGATTACACAAAATGTAACTAATAAATTATTAAATAACCTCTTATAAAAACCATGTATTAACTAAGGGTATGAAGTGCGATTGTGAAAGACTCTTGGGGGGGGGGGCTCATATAACATCGTTTGAGTGGTAATATCTATTAAAATGAACTTATTTCATAAGAAATTTCATTTAAGATTAACATGTTGAATATTATATTGGGCTTGGTAAAGAGAGAATCCCAATGACTCTACCTCCTTTAATATCTATGAAAAATTGGCATCATAAGGCCTGAGTCTACTGGATGAGGTCATCCTCTCATTTTTCTTTGTCGAATGGAATCCTTTTTAAAGCCTAAATTTATATCAGTCGTGTGATCACTGATCAACCATAATATTATCAATGATAATGATATATAATGATAATTTATTCCCAATAAAAAATGTAGTGAATTATTTATTATATACAACATAAAAATAAAATGAATTTTATTCATAAATGAATGGGTCGTTACAACCATGAGTACTAGAGAATAAAGATCAATAGAACTAATGGAATGAATACCTTTTAAAGACACATTAATCAATAAATACATACCTCATGATCAAAATTATGAGATAAAGAGAAAGTTACTTTTATTAAATAAAAAATATGTTCATAGTTTTGAATATTATGAATATTCAATAATAGGGGACACCTAGGTATGATAAATAGTATACACACAACATAGGGTGCAATATTGGATTCCTCATTAATGGTCATATTCCAAATCATCTAAGGGTACCAGTTTCTAAATTTTTTCATCGTACTAAGAAATAAATTTATGTGACATAAAAATTGAGAGGTAATTATCATGAACCAACATATTAAAAGGATATAAATAGAGTAATAGGACTTCATACCACCAATAAAATACGAATACATCAAATGAAAAGATGAAGTTTGAGAAATTTCCAACCTCTGAGAACTATGGATATAATCACTATAGGAAATGACTTAAAGGAATGTGAGTTTGTTAAAAGTTTACATAATAGTGTCATTAGGAAAAATAATTCAAAGGGATGAATAAAAATCATAATATTTTGTGTCACAGCTCCATAGATATGGGTAATGATTCAAATTAATTCCACAATTGTCATTATAATATACCTCTAAATAAGACATGGGATAAATTTCTAACATATATTAATGAAACAACATAAGTGTAATCATTAATGTAAATATGTATTTTATCTCTGAAATATTTTGTAAATGTATTTTATCAATGATGTTCTCTTCATACTATTTATGAAATATATAATGATTTTACTATAATACATATTTATTTAGGAATTGAAATATTATATTGAATTGTACCAGGAAAAGTAATTCATTTGAATGTTCATATCATTGGAAAACATAATATTGAGTTAATTAAAACCCTTAATATCATCTGGATGTTGAGAAAATGACTTTTAGATAAATAGATGATTATTATGGATAAATTAAATTTTATATTATTGACTACCATTGAAATAATTAATCATCTATGAACAAAATGGTTTATGCTATCATTTATGTAGTTTACATCATTTTTGGATTTAATGAATATTTCAAATATTATTTTTTAAATTTAATGAATAAAATAGCATGCATGTTTTTATAAAAAATTATGGAAATTAATTTAATGACTATATTCACATGTTTAGTATGTGATGATTAAAACTAAGATCATGCTATATGATAAGTTTATTCTTCGACCTTACTTCTATGTTGTTGGATCATAACATTTTGGAAAATTTCACCATTTTAGAAATGGATAATGTTTATTTTCAGAAAATTGTCATGATATTATTGAATTAAGGATAAAACAGTTCAAGGTACGACCATTGGAAACAATTATTTATATGAAATAGTATTTTATATGTATTTATATTCATATAGAGGGAAATAATTTATCATCATTAGGAAATGTACCCTAAAATAAAATGTTATACTAATTCAGTATTTCTGTTAAACAAATTGTCTTATAAGTTATCATAGATTTATGGCAATGAGGCCCTCAAATTTTTATTGACCATTCAATTATTTTTTATTGATCACCTCAATCACTCAATATAAATATTTAGGCTATTCCTCCATGTATGTATATCCACATTCTTCTAATAATCCCCAACATAGAAAACCTTTTATATGTTATTCTATGTGTAATTTTCACATAACATTATCTATTATTAAGATTATTTTTTATAAACACTTTTTGATGTTGGATTATAACATAAAAAATATCAACTCAGTTTTTCCCAAGAGATATTTTAAATTAGGAAGGCGTAATTTAATGAATATGTGGAGATTGTAAAACCCATTAATTTTAATGTAAAACATTTTATTCGATTACACGCTTAACACAAATCACCGTTCATATAGGAGAATATAATATTCTGAGAAATTATAGAATATTTACTATTTTTATTTGACACAATATGTTGTATATATTAAAATGCCTGAAAAATTGAGTTAACAATCTTAACATGTATGATCTTATTTTACCAAGTATTATTATAATATTAAAATATAATTATCTACCATAATAATAGATAAGGTAGCCGATAAATTAGAGTTTAGTAATGTGATTGAGTAAATTATGAAAATATGTCATTCAAAAAGATATAATATGAACTCATTGGTAATCCATTTTTTATAAATGAAAATATAATGACATTTAATATAAATGAATTTTTTTATATGTATTCTCACAAATGTGTTTTATCTTAATAAATTAAATTATCTATATTTAATAAATGATATTATTGAAATTTAATGGATGTATAGTCATCCCAAAATTTTTTATATTCATCGAACATATAAAATTGTCATAAGATACAAAGAAACCAAAATTTACTCATAAAACCAATATTTTTATACATTAAATTTTATACCCTTTCAACAAAGTAACTATATTGAATCATAATTTTTACATATTTATAGTTTTAATTTAATAAAAAAATATTTTTTTAATACATGATGTGAAAATTAGCATAGGTTTAATTTTTTATATTTTTCTAGGATGTTTCATTTTTTTAAGAATATGTAAAAATACTGTATTTTAGTTAAAAACTGTCTTTTTGGTAGATAGATATTTATTTTATATTTTATTTTAATTTTTTAAGTAAAAATATATCAATAATACATCTATTAATAATATTTAGAAGATTTTATTCATTTATATATTTAATTCATTTAAAAATGATTAATGAACTTTCGAATTTTTTTTCCTCAAAAACCTACATCCCTTCCACATTTTCAGGATTATAAATAAATTCACTTTTTTCCACTTCTATGAATTATTTAAAAAAAAAGTAATTAAAAATAGAAATAATTATAAAATTTTTAGTATAATGTGATCAATATAAATTTTTACTAAAAATAAATGTGATTGTGATTAAAAAAATTACAACTATTAATGTAAAATTAATCTTCATAAGGGACTAAATCAGAATCATAATGAACCAAATAATCAAGACAATTTTCAAAAACCCATTTTGGTCGTATATCGTCCATACCTTCCTTTTTTGAGTTGGGTATGTTTTTTGAGTTTTGAATGGTAAAAACATTGTTACACCTACCATGTTTTGAAAAATGTAAAGTGAGTCCTCTCCCTCCCCTATAAAAGGCCACCACTTATCCCCATTATAAAAAAATCTTATACCAAAATGGTCAAAAAAATATCTTCCCAATAAAATTTTATATATCCTGAACTTCCTCCATGAAGCTTCTTATTTGGCATAAAACCAATTAACGAATCCGTTTGGTGAAAAACAAAAGGAGTTACTCGAGGAAGAGTTAACATCCTTCCACAAGAACCATAGTTTTATTGTCATTATACACACCATAAATATCCTTATTAAAGGAATATATAACAAAAAATATATTATAAATATTATATGATGTTATTATAAAAATTTCATTAAATATAATTACATACATATCCATAAAATGGATAGTGAACTTACCCTTCTTCTGTATGGTGAAGTACCTCTTCATGAAATTAAGTAGTTAATGTTTTCCCATAAAACCCTCAATGGTTGGAAATTTTGATGGAAACTCCATTGATATATGATATTTTTTTTGTATTTATGATTATGAAATTATTTCTGACAAACCCCTTTATACATTTTGTTAATTGTAAATATGATAACATCGTTTGTGAAAGTGTAGACTACTGCATCATAAAAGAGATGTGATACGTTCATACAATAAATGGACTGTATTAAGGATTTTTTCAAATAAACATATGTTGAATATAAAAATATACATTAAATTCATGAGATAATTAAATTTTTGGAAATAAAATATATCATTTTATTTAATAACTTTTTCACATAATAACAATTGATAATGTTGTTTGTGGACTTGCGAACTACTAGCTCCTCGACATGATGTCATTATTTTTATATCACATGAATTTTATATATAAGTATATTTGATAAAATTAAATTTTATAAATGATATAATGATTATTCAGGAATTATATATTGTTACTTACCTTCAATCAATAAATATCCTTGAAAAATGGGAATATTACACATTAATACATACATGATATTGTCTCCATGATTGTAACATTGGTTCATTATTCATAACTATTTATAACGATTTGATAAAAATTATAATATATTTATAAATTTGATAATTATTTCATGATTATTATAAATTATATATTTATATAATGTCCCCTTGGACAATTTTTTACTAACAATGTATTTTTTTAAAAAGTATACTAAATTTTGACAGAACTATCGATATAAAAATTAAATTTTATGCAATTTTATAAAAAATGTTACAAGTGAATTAATAGTAATAATAACTTGAAAAGGGTTATGAATCATGTAAATAATTAACATAAATTTATTTATTATTTCAAATGAACATGTAACAAGTCAAAACATTCTTGGGAATACTAAGAAATTAACACATGAAATAATGAAAATAATGAAATATTACTAACAAAGAGGTAATATGATATTATACCATGTTGATTAATGATATTATGATTTTTATTACGGTTATGGTATAAGATAATAACCCAATCTAGTATAATATACATGATTATAAATTCCACAAAGAAATGAATAATAAGGTAATGAATTTCACATCAATTAAATTTCATTGAGTCTATTTTGTTGTTATGAACCAAATCAATTTTATATCATGTATATAATACCCTTTGAAATTTTATATCATAAATATAATTATTCTCATGATATTTTATGTTTTATTTAATGTAATTACATTATAAGGATTATGATTAAAATGTATCAATGTGGTATGGAAAACTTTTTAATTATTAATGATTTTTCCCTCATGTATGTTTTTAATGATCATTCATTGGTATTTATATCCATCAATGTCAAAAAAACATATTTTTACTTATCCTATAGGGGGGAATTATTGATAAATCCATATCATTTATTAAATATAGATACACGATGATAGGGAATACTGTTTATTAATTAAATTATTAATATGATGTATGAGGAATGCTTTAGACTGGGTGAAACGAGTGGTGATGAGTTATATATAGCCCCTTGATGCATTATTTTCCCCATGATATGAATTATTTTTCTAAATTAAAATAGTTTAAACTCTGTTGAGAATAGTTATTTTTTGTATAGTAGTTCATGTGCGAGATACTTGAATTCTAATTTTTAATCACTTCTATCATTTTTATTATAATTTTTATCCACAATATTCTCTATTATCATGACTATGGGTGAATTTATATTTTATATAAATGATTAAATATAATGTGTTTTAGTTTATTTCATTTCCATATCAATTGTTCCTTATCAAGTTATTTGAATGGAATGGGTTTTATGTTATTTATCATGTCATGTTGATCTATTACCATTTATTCATTATTGATTCCACTTTTCTTATCCTTGTTGAGTATTTGAGGTCACCCTCATTATGTTTCCTTTCAATAAAATGAATAATAAATATTTTAATAAGATATTGAGGATTCACATTATTTCATTTCATTATGTATCATATTTTATATTCTATTTCCCAATGCAATATGGCTATCATGCATATAATCTAGTTTTCGAAAACACATAAACTAATTGTACCATTGGGGCTTGATTATTTTATATATTCCAATGTAATAATCTATGGAACTGACTTCATGTTTCTATGGGTGGGGTGTTACAAAAATTGTTAAAAAGAGTGTGTGTGATTAAAATTGATGTGTTTTTTTTCAGTTGGATTACACCATGTTGACCATGACATGTGGGAAGGATGGTTGAGGGTAGTGATGGTGATTTTAATATATATACTGTGATAGTTCATAGAAAAATTGATATTTTTTTATTTTATAGATCATTCTTCTGAAATAAATTGTTTACCCTTTATTATATCTATTTTTAGGTGTGTTTTTCATTTTAAAAAGATTCCACCATGAAAATATGTTATTATTGAGTGAAATGAGGATATTTCTGAAAAAACTACTCTAGAGGTGTAATAGGAAACCTCGTTGGTCTAGTGTAATAGAGGGTAGGGGGAGTTACTTGAAAAAACTACTCATTTTGTTGATATGGTAAAATTATTGCAAGGGCGGGTTATGTCAGGTATTTTTGACTTTACTAGAGAGTTTTAGTTGATCCACCATCTAACATTTTATGGATAGGGTGGACTATAAGAATCCATTTTAATGATAGAGTCTATATACAAGATTCTATATCACATTAATAATCCTCCAAAATAAAGATTTTCTTATTCGAATATATGTTATGGGTAATAGAAAAGCGTTGGTTGGATGTTTTGATATAGGCTAAGAAAGCAGAGGTCACTGTGTGGAATGATTTCAAGGAAAAGTATTTGGAACATTTCAATCTGGAGACCATGATGAAATAGAAGGCTTATGTGTTTATGAGGTTATCCAGGGGACTAAGACAGTGATTTATTTTTGTAATCCCTTCCCTGACATTCAATGTTTTTTTTTTCAGCATAGGTAGGGGATGAGGTAGATACAATAATGAGTTTTCAAGAATAATATAGACATGAGTACTAGTCCCATATTAATATATTCCATTTAATGAGGTTTATTGAAATTTTTGGTTTGGCCCTGATTTTATAAGGGAGAATAAAGGAAGATTCTTTTGCTGGACATGATGTTCTAGTTGGGTGATCTACATATTGAAATAGATTCTTAACATACATGGATATTATATCATTTTAGAATAATAGTTTGTATATTTAAAAAATACATTCCTGAGGACCATAATATATTACTATCTTTGTAAACATAGAAACATAATCTCTAATCTATGTGAAAGATTTTAAAAATATACCATACTGATCTACATAATTAGTACCTCTACCCAAAAACCATTCATTGTAACTTGGAGAAAGTAAATATAAGAAATAGGAGAGAACATATGCTCAGTAAGGGAAAATAATATAAATTAATAAACATAACAAGAACATAAGTTTATTATAACTTTATTATAACATTAGAAGAATATTTCATGTGTAATAAAGATCATAAACATGAGTTTTGGGAAAAATCATGACAGTTGGTAAGACATGAATCATAAGGAAATAAACATAATGTTCCATTAAATTGTAAATAAGGAAGAAAAAACATGATTTTTGGAATACATATAATAATTGAAACTTTTACATCATTTTTACCTAACATGACCTTTATAACATGTTAATCTTCTACAATGACCTTTGTACCTACATCGGGCTTAGGCTAGCAACCTACATTCCCACATTCTGTTAGGTTTATGAAAAAAACCATGTATCTTATTATTTTAGGGATTAGAATACAAAACATATACCCACTTTTTTTCAAGATTAGGATACAACCCATATACCCTCTTTATATTGGTCTTGGGATACAACCCATAAATCCTCATTATAGTAGGCTTGGGATACAACCCATATTCCATATTTCTTTTTATGATAGGGATAAAACCCATTCACCCATTGTGCTTATATAAAAAATATCATTACTCAATGTTTTTTTGGGAGATATGGGTCCCAAAAATAATATGATAAAATCGTTCATTAATGTTCTAATATATAAAAAAACATTCATCATATCATGACCAAAATAAGATATAGGTTTTACAAACAGAAAATAATAACCCATGAACTGAAATGGGTATCATTAACATTTTATCACATCATATCCTATGAAATGATATTGGTTTCATTATAATATTTTTAAATCATAATCTATTACAGATAAATTTCTTTCATAATGATATAACCCTTGAATAGGAAATGGATTTCAGAAATATATAACCTATTAAAGAGAAACGTATTTCAAAAATATCATGATGTTAATCATAACCCATTCATAGAAATAGTATGAATGGAAATTTTATATCATTTCCAAGAAATAAATTAATAAAATTAATTGATGTTATATTATATGAAAAATAATTTCAAATTATTTTTGAAATCATTTCTTGAGGGAAATATCATTTCTTCTTTGAAAAAGGCTTCGTATAACAAAAAACCATTTAAAAACCATTTTACAAAAAAATAAATTGTAAACATATCATGATGTATTGATATCATTTTGAAATCCTCCTAAATTTAAAACATATAAAATGAGTCTAAAAACATTTTAAAAATTCATTGATTTTCTACAAATGAATTATGGTGGGTAAATTAGTAGATATCGTAGGAGGTAAAAAGAATATTCCATTTGCATGGTAGAATGGTTATACAAATGCCTTTTTAAGAATGTAACCTGATGATTCCTTAAAAGAGGTTGGTTAAATGATAAAAAGGTAATCATTTATTTTATATATAATTGTTTAATGGTATAATAACATTGTAAACCCTATTTACAGAACATAGATTTCCCATCAAAGGGAGGGTAATGTTGGGACATCCTAAATAAACTTTCTTAAATTTACTGTGGAGGAAAGAGTAGAAAAATGGTACCAATACATGAATAAATAATGGTTAAAAAAAGGAAAAAAAATTCAATAAATTCCTTGAGATATGATCATACTATTTTATTAATTAATCAAAAACATAAACAATATAGAAAAATGGTGAGATCATGTCAATTAGCTCTAATAACATGGTAACTTGGGATTACACTCTCCATGTAAGGAATGGAAATTACATGAAGCATAAGATATCTTTAAAAGAATTAAATTCATGATATAATATGAAACATTTCTGTATATACTCTACAAGAGAGTTTAGGTTCATATCAAAAACATCTGTCTCAAAGAAAGAAAAATTGAGACAAAACCATTTTATTGATATTGTAACTTTTGAAACATAAACCTAATGAATGAAGATTTATAAAATAGACATTATAATAACAATTAATTCAATTATAAGATACATATAGCTCAATCATGTTATGTAAATAAACCAAATAAATGGAATGAGTGGTGAACATGACATATATCTCATTAAAATTAAATGTGGGAGGAAATCCTCTAACCTCGTGTCTTGACTCTCTCCATACTCATACATGATTCTTGTATAACATATATTATTTTTTTACACCATGTATAGAAGAATATTTTTAATATATATTTCCATATATTGTTTAATTATGATCATATATTTACCAGTTGTTAATTATCCTATGTTAACGTTTCACTTCAGGTAATATTCTCTTTGTTTCTTTGCATGTGTCTTAATTTGTTATATCACTGGTTCGTATAATTATATCATAAATCTAGAATTTAAATAATGATATAACTATCATTTATATACAGTGTATTTTTATTATAATAATCAGTATCATATAGTGGTATGAAATGGAATACACCGTTGATGGAGATGGAAAGGCATAGGTACACATTAATGATGTTTCTTTTTTTATGGTCATATAAAAAAAGTATGTAAATGACATATGTATATATATGTATGTATATATATATATATCATAATTCCAATATAATTAATATAACATATATATCAGATATTTTTATTAATCCCATCCTTAAAACATTCCACATGGTTTGTGAATGAATCACATCACTTTGAGGGGGTGGTAGTCCACACTTTTTCAAAAAGAGATTATCGTATTAATGGCATATGTAAAGTAAAGAGAATTGTGATGTAAAAGAAATAATGAAACATAATTAAATATTAAATATAATATATAAAATATAAAAAAATATTTTCCATCATAATGGCCACCATGATTGGTTGTAAAAGATAAATAAATAATCATTGTTTCATGATGTAGTAGTTCGACATACACAGAAAAGTAATATTCGATATCCATTAGATAGAGTTGTGTGTATGTGTAGGTATATATCATTGAATAAATAAAATCATATTGTCTGTAGGATACCTAGGTTCTAATTTAATAATAGAATAAATAAAGTGGAAGGTTGATGATGGAAAATAAATGATTTTAGATTCATAGAAGACACTACCTCTAAATCTGTTACCTCTTTTTGGTTTATTCCAAAATGTTTCCCTTTGATTGTTTCTACCCAAAGAGTGGATTTATTTTTTATGGGAAAAATATTTTGAGGTTAATTTTTCAGATCATGTATGAACATAATAGGTTTTAGTGGTGTATGTAATGGACTAAATATAGACATTAAATGGGTTTTAAAGTGTTTATAGGTCATTTTTGCACCTAATTTTATGGTTTTTTCAATAATTAATCTTAACTTGCCATTATGTGATGTGATTAATTTTAATTACTCTTACTAATAATTTTGGTAAAAATATAACATGGTATTATTAGACTCTAAATATTACCCAAAAAAAAGGATTATGTTTTATTTTATAAATTTAATTCAATTATGTGGAAAAATTAAGATTAGTGCTAATCCAGCATATGAGATGAAATAACTGGGTTTTAAAGGATGAAAAATGTTCAAATATTGGTTATAATTTTATATTAATTTTCATGGTAAAACATATTATAATGATTTATATTTTATTAATATATTTAAAATTTATCTAATTTTCTCTTACTAAAATTTTCTAATTTCATTTAACCTTACTAATTAATTAATCAAAAAGGAAATTTTTAACTAAAAAGAAGTACTTTTCAATATTCTTAAAAAATGATGTTTCTCAAAAAAATAAAAAATATTCACTATATGATAATTTAGAAATTATGAATTAAAAAATGAAATTTATTTTATTATATTCAATTTCTAAATGGGTTAAATATTAATTTTATTATTAAAGGAAATCTATGTTGGAAAATGATATTTTTAACAAATATGGACTTTACCAAAATTAGTATCTTTCCTTATCACTGTGTTTTTTTTAAAAATGAATTATAAAAAATATTTCTAAAGTATTTATTATGATTCATATATCTATGTTTTATGTATAGGTAAATATTATTTATTTAAATAATTAAAATAATAAAAAATAGATCGTAAAACTCATTATTCTTTGTATTGTATGCCAAATCAGTGTTTCATGCATCATATACCAACTCGATGTTTCATGTAATGTGGGACCTATTGGTATTGCATGTGGTACAAGACATGTAATTATAGTTTATGAATGGAATGTTTTACATTGTCATTTTTGGATATATATATATATATAATTACTATTTCTAGTGTCCCATGAAATAAAAAATATCGAAAAGTAAATTAATATGAAGAAAAATATTTAACAAAATATTGGTGTGTTACATTATACCCCCCATAAAATGAATTTCCCCTATCAAATTTTTACTAGGGTTTCAAAGGATTAATACTTTAATGTTTCATTCATAGAAAACAACATTGAAATAATGGATACTAGAATTTACATTAAAAAGTAATATTTGGAACCATTACAATTACCCATATAACTAGGTTTCCACATAAGAGAAAATAGGTTTGGAGTGAATATTGTAAATAGAGTAAAAGACTAAATATTTATAGGGAGTTATTTAGGTCATCAATACCAAAAACGTGAATGATTAAGGAAAAGTTGAGGGCCTCATATTCATAAATCTGTGATGATTCCAGAAGACATTGGTTCAACAATATTTAATGTACTAGGACAACATTTTATTTATATCAAATTGATAAAATTGAGTAAATATTGATAAATTTATAAACACAAAATATCATTCCACATTTGTGATTTTAACAATTTTTAATACACCCAATACCTTAATAAATGAATGTCCAAAAATACACTATTAACATATATTATGGCCCAAAAAAGAATGTGAAGTCTAAAACTCCAGATGCATTATTCATTAAATATAAATATTAACCCTATTAGTTCATCATAAATACTTATTCATTAAAAATAAATATACATTAACTAGGTTATCGTTTAGGAAAGTGGTAGGAATGAATCCCTTATTGTTCTAGGATCATGGGTACAAGACCCATGGAATTTCCAAACATGATTTTTTATTACCCAACATACAATATTTCTTTTTATAAAACAATGAAAATATGAGTTTCAAAATTTATAATATGGACATTTTTGAAATATGCCTTATCACAAAATTGTCCTTTATCTAGGGTTTTTAATAAATCTCAGTGGGAAAATACATCCAATAAAGTTTAAAAAAACATTTCATAAATGGATAAACATAGAACCTTCCAATGCTTTATAAATATTTTCATGAATGTGGGTGAACATTTATCCACGATATATCAAAAAGTGCTACATAGTTGTCACATTCCAAAACATGTGAGTACCCTCATCGTATAATATCTTGAAACATAGTGAGAAAATTAATTACTATAAATCCATTTGTAGAAAATTAATTCATTTTTATTCCAAAGAATATTGGATCTATTCCATGAATCCATAAAAATGTGTGATAAACATTAATTGTGATAGTATAAATCACATATCAAAAAATCCTTTCATAGTTCCTTTGTAATCACCATAATCATATTTACTTATGCATATCCCACATATCATTATACATACAACATTATCATATACTATTGAACATATTAAGGGTTACATTCTATTTCTCAAAATATCAATATTCTATGAAATCTCTTTTTTATGACTTTATCACCATTAAACATGTCCTTTTAAATCATTAATGAAAATTTATAATAAATATACTTACACATATAATGACTCATATATCATAATATTTTATATCAAAAAATACATCATTAATAAAACATTATTCTTAATCCATTACTCATGATTTATAAAATTACTCCTTAATACCTCATTCCTAAAATATGAAATATGAATAATTTGTTATGGTTAGTCAAACTAAATCTAATCATGATTCTTATGATGAATGTAAACAATACTATAAGAACATGAAATTCAATTAACATGTCATTGGTGATATATTTATCTTTAAAAGAATAACAATTAATCATACAACTTTCCTGATTCTCGTTATATGATTTCCACATGGGGAAATAATTATCACTACGCCCATACTTTACACTTATGAAACATTAAATATAAACCATGTTCCATCTAGTTATTACCATTTACATAAACCATAATGAATTGGGTGAGATACACATATATTACATGAAATCCCGATAATCATAATAAATTACATATAGTGCGTATAAATATTAGCCACATCCTTAATCTACCACACATAATGTTAATCATAGATTATTCATAATCAAATTATATTTAAATCCATTATAATTGTTCATGAAGAGTTTGTTAATTCCCAAAGCATTTCCAGAGAAGTTTCAAACCTGGTGTGCAACAAGGCCCATTGTTTTTTACCAGATTACCCAAGTCAAGCCTGACACATTTTGATAGATTTGTCACCCCTAGTTACATCTGTGCCAGAGCAACATCCACTTATAGTATCTAGATACAGATTTATCACCAGGAAACCACTTAATCTATGATCTAACAATATTCTATGAAATTTTTATAAATTTCATCTAATAATTATATCAAACCTTAGATAAATCAATAGGCAAATCCTTAGAAATTTACCAATTGATATGAGTAACATTTTCTCGTCCTCGTTTCCAAAGGATAACTAAACCATTCCTTTGATACCAACTATAGTGACCAAGAATTAACATACATGGATTTTGTATCATTTTATATTCATATTTTTTAAATTAAAACATACACACCTGAGGGCCGTAATAGTTTAGTATATATGGAAATGTGGAAACATAATTATCTGTCCTGGGGAAAAATCATTAATGTCTAAAATAAATATATCCACCTTTATTACTTCTAGCTTAAAACCCTTATAAGTAACATGGAGAAAATAAACATTATAAAGGGATGATATTAGATGCTTATTAAGGGTAAATAATTCAAATTAATAAGTGAAACATGAAAATAGGTGTATGATAATGTGACCACAATAAAATATGGGCATACCCTGCATAATTAAGATCATGATAATGAGTTATGGGATTATGATTTGAAATTCATAAGACATAAATCATAATGAAATAAATATAAAAAGATATTAAATTGTAAATAAGGAATAAGTCATTTGGATTTGTGGTATATATATAATAATAGAGTTTTTTATGTCAATGTTTCATCCCATGACCATTATAACATGTCTGGATTGGGCTATGACCCATGTACAATCTTCGGGAATAGGCTAGAAACCTGTGCACCAACATTCTCGTAGGCTTGGGATACAACCCATACACATTATTTTTTTTACATATGATACACCCTATATACCCTATTTATTTTCGAGCATGGGATATAACCCATATTTTCTATTTCCCATAGGCATGGTATACAACCCATAAACCCTATTTTGATTAGACATTGGCTATAACCCATCAACCCTCTTTTTTTTTTCAGGCTTGGGATACAAACCATGTTCCCTTTGTGCTCATATAAAACATATCCATAGACAATTAATTTTAGGGAGATATTGGTCCTAACCATCTCATAATAAATTCATTTATTCTTGTTCCACATTATAATAAAAAAATCATCATATTATTAACTATAAAAATAGATTGTTATATATACATCAAATAATAACCGATGAAATGAAATGGTTATATTATTCATTCCATCACATCATAAAATATGATATTAGATAGGTTTCATAATCAATTTTTGAAAGAATAACCTAGGAAATATAAATGGTTTTCATAAATATTTTTTCTTTTAAGAGATAAACCGATTTAAAAAATATATTACCCATAAAACAGAAACAAATATAAAGAAGATCATGTCCTTGAGAATAACCCATTCATATAACGAGCATGAATGGAAAATTTATATATTTTAAAACAAAGTAATTAATATCATCAATAGAAGTCATGTTATATGGAAAATATTTTTGGAAAATATTTTTGAAATTGTTTATTGAGGAAAATATTCTTTCTTCATTGAAAGAGGATTCTTATAACAAAATATCATTTAAAATTCATTTTTATAGAAAATACATTTGAAATATATTAATAAGTCATGAAATAATTTTATAAACCTATTACATTGAAATTATATAAAATAATATTCAAAACTAGATAAAACTTAATTTGAAGCGTCAATGTCATAACGTCATGTAAATATGTACATGTCGTGTGAGGTAAAAATAATATACCATTTTCATGGTAAAAAGGATAGACAAATTCCATGTTCAAAAAGTGAAGATAATATTACTTTTAATTTATTTTTAAATTATAAAATGAATAAAATGATTTTTATTTATTATAGTTTAATGGTATATTATTCTTGGAAAAACTTTTTAGAAAACAATGATTTCTGACTGAAGGGAGGTGAATGTCAGGATTTCGTAATAATAATTTCTGAATGAACTTTAAAAAAAAGGGAATAAAAATGTTACCAATACACGAGTAAATCATGGATAACAATATGATAATAAATTTAATTATTTTTGATCATATTTGGATCATAATATTTTACAAATGAAGTATAAACATAAAAAATATAAAAAATATGATGAGATTGTCTCAATAAAATCTTATAACATGGTTACATGGGATCAAACTCTCTTTTATAATAAATGAAAATACATGAAGAATAAAATATCAAGAAAATTATTAGAATCCTGATATAAAATGAAAAATTTATATATAAACACTTCAGAAAAGAGTTAAGGTTCATATAAAAAACATTAGTCTTAAAAAAAGAAAATTGAGATAATTTTTTTTACTGATTTAGAAACATTTAAAACATAATCCTCAGGAAAGAAAATTAAAAAAATTAAAATGTGAATAAAAATATGTTTAAGTATAATATACAAATAATTTAGTTATCAGAATTACATACACCACACAAATGGAGATAGTGGTGAACATTACATTTATCTCATGGAAATTAAAATTGAGATGAAATCCCCTAACATTGTGTCTTGACTCTCTCCATACTCATAACATATTCTTATATAATACATATAAGTTTTTCTACTTCTTTTAAAAAATAATTTTTATTTATATATTACAAAATATGGTTTTATTATGACCTTATATTACCCACTTTTTAACGATCTTATGTTAATGTTTCAATTCATGTAATATTCGCTTTTCATGTTCGCATGTGTCATGCTTTTTTATATAGTCAGTTTTTAAACATAAATAATGATTCTAGAACATAAATAATTAATAAAAAATCAAATATATATATATTATGTATGTTATAATAATATATATCATTGAGAGGTACAAAATGACATACACTAATAATGGAGATCGTAAGCCATATGAATGCATGAATGCTATTTACATTTTTATTTTTGAATTGAAATAATGTATGTGAATTAAATATATGTGTATATATATATCTATGTATATATATATATATCATTATTAATGTATCATTAAAATATCATATATATCATATATTATATTTAAACCCATTCTCAATACATTCTATGTGGTGTGTGAACGTATCACATCGTATTAAGGGGAGGTATTCCACACATACACATAAGAGTTTATCATATTAACAAAAAATGGAATTTAAATACATGTGTGATGTAAAATAATGGAATAAGTAGAGTGGATATGGTAAATAAGTAGAAAAAATGAAATGATTTTGATAGAAGACATTACATTAAAATCTTTTACTCATTTTGGTTTGTGCAATGAATGATTCCATGAATTTATTTTTACCAAAGGGGAAGCTTCAAGGGTTAAGGGAGGAATGTTGGGAAAATACATGGGTATATACTGGAAGAAATTATGTGGGTTAGGGGGTGTGAATAATGATTAGATATGGAGGCCTTTTAAGGAAAAGGAAAAAGACTCTCTTCAAATTTTTAGAAACAAATTAGTTGTACACTTATTCTTAACAAAACAAATTCATACAAAATGAACATATATTAATAATTGAAGATGTAATATGGACCTATGGACACCAAAAAGGATGTTTTAATATTTTCTTGGTCATTTTGACCCTTAATTTTATGGTGTAGTCCATAATTAAGCTTAATTTGTCCTTAACTGCTCTGAATTATTTTTATCAATTTAACTAATCATTTTGCTCAAAAAATATGTTGGAATTTTCAGTCTAATAATATTACTCTCAATAAAATGTTGTATGTAATATTATCAAAATTAAATTCTCATAAGTGACAAAATTAATATTTGTGCTAATCCTGTAGATGGGATGAAATAACATGGTTTTAAATTAGGGGAAAAGTTCAAAAGTTGGTTGGGATTTTATATTCAGTTTAAAAGTGAAATGGATTATAATGAATTAAATTTTATTAATATATGTAATATTAATTTAATTCAACCTTAAGATAAATTTATAATGTCATTTAACAATAATAATTAATCAAAAAATTTATTTATTTTCTAAAAAGTAGTATTTCTCACTATTCATAAAAATATGATGTTTCTTAGAAAAATCCAAAAAATTAATCCTAGGATAAAAACAATATACTGAATATAAAATGAATATTATTTCATAAAATTATATTTATAAATGGGTATCTAATTAATTTTATTAATAATCTATGTTTATTTAGGAAGAAATTATTTTCAATAAAAAAGGTATTTACCAAACATATTATCTTTCATTATCAATATGTTATATTTATATTAATTGATTATAATTTTTTTAAAAATAATTTATTACTATTTATATAACTATGTTTTATGGATAGGTTTTTATTATTTTATTTAGATAAATAAAACATAAAAAGAGATGTTTCATTGAAACTCAGTGTTGTGTGTATCGTATGCCAACTATATGTTGTGTACATAGTATGCCAACTTAATGTTGCATGTAATTTATGACAATTTTGTGTTTCATGTAGTGAAAGAAAAGTCATTATTTCATATGAAAGTAATTTTTTACATATTATATATATATATATATATATTGACTATTTCTTTTATCACATGAATGAAATATATCGAAAATGTAAATTAATGTGAAAAAATATTTCACAAAATCTCGAGGTGTTACTTTAAGGATATTATATCCTATAGATAGAAGAACCATTTAAAATTTTTTCCTAGGAAGGAGGTTCATATATTACCCAGGGATGAGTTTTGACCTCTTAGTGGGTTTATCATGTTTTTTGTTATTAGTGAGGTTTATTGAGTCACAAATGTGGAATGTTCCGCCAACTATCAGATGAGTTATGAGAATTTGGAACAATAGGATTTCTGGAAAGTTATATAATATTTGATGATATATAGGGGGTGATGAAGGATCTATGAAGAATAAAATTGTAGGGAGGGGGTTAGCGTTCCTATACCAGATAGGTATTTGGAGTTCAACATACAATTAATGATGGGGTGGAGGACGTGGTATATCATGGATTGATAATATGTATCATTAGGGTAGTGAAATAACATTAACTCATACCAGATCCACATATGCATGAGAAATCCATCTCCATGTAGTTTAGTATACACTTGGGGGTTTCATCATTGGACCATCAGAAATTTGAGGTATTATTAAGCCCCCTTCAATGATTTCTAGTTCATTAGTTTATATAAGTGAATTATTCTCTTTTAAATATTATCATTTTGGGAATTTTTTGGTCTTATAATTGAAATATCTAATTCGGATTATGTAAATTGAAGAACATTTAGAAGAATGAGAAGAAATTATTTTGTAGTGTAATGAGTTTCCTCTTGGCATTCGTATGTATAGTTACATGTGAAATTTTTTGTTATTGAGATGTCTGGTTTTGATCACATATTGGGGATCTATTTGATGGTTTTTTATGTTGATCATATTGGATGTTAAATATCTTGGTTAACTTTGTCATACATTAACTGAAATAATTATTTTCAATTTTGTTACTCGAATATGAAGGCAGGTAATTCAAGGCATGCTCATTGGCAGTTGGGTGAGATAACAAACCAAGTGGGATGTCATGTGCTTGATGATGTGGGAGTGGAGTAGCTTTTCATTCCTCCTATGGGGGATCGGTTTAATGATATGTTTCTTATGGTCATATTGGTAATGCCTCCTAAATTATATTTTGAGTTCATGATTGAGTTGATTTCAGGATAAAGACATGATTCTATTCCACCATATACAATGGCACTGACAGAACATCATGAAATTAAAAATCATTTAGAGGAATTAACAAATTAATTGTTTTTAATCATACAATAATGCCTCGGCTATCTCAATTTTTTTTATTAAGATCTGTAATGGGACATTGTGGGTTTTTTATTATAAATTGATTAATTAGGTGAAATTTAAGAACCAATATCCTAATGATTCAATTTTTGATCTTTTAGACCAGTTGATCACAACTTTGGTTTACTGATTTTTTTTGATCCTATTATAAAAATTATATGGAGAGACCATATGATATAATGTGAACTAATTTAAGGAAAATTTATAGTTTATATGATTTTTTATGTATTTTGGGTTATAGAAAATAAATGCCTTTTTATAGAACTAATGGACTGAATTATTCACTTTTACCTAGATCAGTTTGTAGTTTTTTGGATGAAATATTTGTATACTCAAAGACACATTAATAACATTAAATACATATTTAAATTTTATTAATAACACTAATAGACTATAGGATATATTTTAAGATATATAGGAATCAATTTTGGATTGATAGGGAACATTTCAAAAGCTACAACATCTATCATGGGAGTGTGTTAGTGGACCAGGGAATTAAAAAGTAGTTGTATATTGGTTGTTGAGATTTTTTTCATAACTGATGATTTTTGGGTTTTTAGATTATTATGGAAGGATCATATAATAATTTTCCTATTTTGATGTTTTTGTTTTGGGTTTTACCATAAATGGAATCATTTTTTAGTGGTCTGGGTCAGGTGAGGATGCTTTATAGGAGTTGAAAATTTGAGTTACTACCACATATATTTTGATCATAGATATTCTTTGTAAGGTGTATACCTAGTTTTTTGGTATGTTTGATGTTGTTCATTGGGAATTCTAGATGAAGGATGATCATTTTATTGTATATGGTTCATTTTATCTGATTCTTCATGTTGTGAATACCCTATAAAATATCTTCAGTTTGTCATAGTTTTTTATGCTTTAATGTGATTACGTCATTACTTGTAGGTAGATTGGTCTTTTTTATTATTATGGTCATAAATTTCGTAACTATATTTTATCATAACAGGTTTTGAATAATTTTTTATGAATTATAGTTGATTATATAAAGTACTATGATGTTGGGTTGTCTACACATTAATTAATGGAAATAGTATTGTAGATGCTCTAATTCAGAAGATTCAAACATATATTGTTTAGGAGTACAGTTCAGAGTGTATAACGATAGAATCACTTGGTGTGTGTGGATATATACTATTAGGATATACATGGTAATATGACACTATCATATTCAGAATATTATTCTTTATATATATTCAAGATCAATCAGAGGTAGTATGAGGATCTAGAGTGTTTTTCCTTAACGAAATGTTTATAATGTTTTGAGTAACCTTCTGATTGGTCTATAACTGATGATGAGATTGTTTATGTTTGTGGTAGTGTTTTTGTTCGTTCATGTGTACGAGAAGATTTGATTAAGGATTTTCAGGCCTTAATTTGGGAAGTTCATCATAGTATCTTAGAAATCTAACATGATATTCCGAGGTGGTACTAGTGTATATGAATGAAGATAGAGGTTTCGGGTTTCATGATGTGATACTAAAACAAACAAAATTTTAAGTACAAGTAAAAAAAATTGGGTGGTTTTTTATATCCACAGACCATTCTAGAATGGATGTCGGAAAATTATGGTTTTTCACATAGGTCTTCTGATAGATGCTTGGATGAAGGTTTTCATATGGTTATTTGGGGATCATTTGACCATGGTGGAAAATTTCTATTTGATATAATATAATTTCACCATTTACAAGATATATTAGTTGTATTTTTTGGAGATAACGTTATTTCATGGGGTTCTGTGGATATAGTTTGGTATCCTAATCAAAATTTTACATCATTATTCTATTAGGTGTTACATTATGAACAAGGTGCCAATGTGATATTGAGTATGTATTTTTACCCAATGATAGACGGGATGTCAGAGCATACTATTCAAGTGCTATAGGTCATGTCAAGGTCATGTGTCCTAATATATGGTGAATATTTGGAGAAGAAAATGGTGATTTTTGAGTTCGGAAAAAACTATATATATCAGCTGATTATTTAGATGTAACCATTTGATTTTATCTATGGTAGACTATCTATATCTCCACTTCATTTGATGGATGTAGGGGAATATATGTTATTGGGACACATTCTATTGTAGGGGACATCCGAGTAGGTTCAGTTGAATCAAAAAATGCAAGGATATATCATAGTGTAGGAAGAAGTCATATGTTGATTGATGATGTTGACCTATTGAATTTATATGGGGTGATATTGTGTTCAAGTAGGTATTTTAATGGTTGAGGCACTATCGGATTCAGATATAGTGTATGTCGGTGCCCAACTATGTCGGTTCATTTGAGATTGTTGAGAGGATCAATCAAGTATGATATAGATTTGTTCCTCCAAGTGGTATAAGAGCATGGAATATGTTTTTCACATTTCAAATATTCGGTAGTATCACACTAAAAAATCCCATGAGATACATGTTCATGATGTTGATATTGATGTTCATGTGTCCTTTATGGGTACTCCTATTCGTATTATGGATCTCAGTGAGAAAGTTTTTTGGGAAATATTGTGTCATCAGTTTGAGTGTTATGGTATCACAATTACATTTATTAATAGATTTATGAGAGGGAGATAGATGTCATGGCCTAGTGTCCAAATCATCTTAAATTGGGGACTTAGGAATTAATTGATTTGTTTGTCAATGATGATAAATTATATAGTGGGGATGTGGTAATAACCTAGACTTATAATGAGTTATGTTCATGTTTATGATTTTTGTTAAACAACATTATGTTTTTAAATGAAATATTTCCGATGTTTAAGAGGATATGTGGTTGTGTGTCGGAGGTTTGGGACATGAAAGAGAGGAAAAGGACCCATCTAGTACATGTTTCATGGTTGGAACATGGTTTGTAGTAACCATTATAAATAATAATTCTTGGATAGATTATGTTTTCATGGTTAACGAAACCAGGGATCAGTGGATGTGGACCTGTTCATGTTTTGATATACCCACACTCCACTGTTACAAAATGTTTTGAAAAACTGTGTGGGATCTGCTAAAAGACATGTGACCTGGATGACCTATTAGATAGAGGGTGGACCACAGATGGTACACAATTTAGCCAACAATGTAGAATATATTTGTGCCTCATTATAGAGGGGGAATTTGACCATTTCCCCTATATTATTAAATATTCATCACCTGATTTTCTCTCTTAACATTCTTCAATAGCCATTGGTGACCAACCATTCCCCCACAACATATCAAGGATTGATCCCCCTTGTTTCCAAGTTTTTGGAGATTCATTGAGTGTGGATTAAATATCCATATTGTTATAAGTCTCATCTTCATACTTTTAGTAGGATTATCACTTGAGGAATCATTATTATTCATCCAATGATCTAAAACACTATTTTAGTGGTTTCCATGTTGGGTATTTTAAGGTGCATTTTTTCAGAATCAAAGGCTAATATTAAGTTATGGTTCATATTTAGAATGAATTTATGTGGTATACATGTTATATCCCTTAGTTTTGTGGTTTAATTTCTCTATATGTAGTTGTCTGATTATGTCATTATGAAGAATCATTTATTTCACATTGTAGAAATGATTAGTTAATTGGGTACTTTTTGAATTGAACCCTACATTTTCTGCATGGGTTGCATAGTGGTTGATTAGACTAGGTTAAGGGCCACCCATGGGTGCGATGGTTTCTTGAAAATGGTATAGGGTAGTAAAGTATGCAATTAATCTATTATGAGAAAAATCCAACGATAAATATATTGAACTGTTAGCTTGAGTTATGAAATAGAACTAATGATAAATTTTCTTTGTAATTGAAATGGTATAAAGGTATGTTTTCTGCATTGATAATTGTGTTAAATGGACTAACAAATGTTAATATGAATGTGTTTGATAATGGGTTTAAGAACATGATTGGTATATGAGAAATTGAGTTATGAATTTTGAATGTTTTATAGGTTAAATGTGTTATGTCATGTAAATGTTAAATGTTTTAATGCGATTATACATGAAGATAGTATTTGGGTTGAATAAACTATAGTTGTTAAATGGTAAATGTCTTAAATCTATGATTTTTTGAGCACAGTATATGTGTTGAATGAAAAATAAAAAATATGAACATTAAAAAGTGTTTTATGGGTGTATTGGACATTACTCTCTATAAACCCATGTTGGGTTACACTGAGGCTCTAAAATCCACAAATAAAATGCATGGATTTGTGAGTCAGACTATGGCTCTATTCCCCTAAGGATTGAATGAGAAATTAATACATGGGTTGAGGCTCCAAGGTAAGTGTTATGGATTTTTTTATTGTTATCCCTATTGATGTATGGGAATTAATTCTTCCCAATTATTCATTGTTTATGTGACTGAAATTGTCAATTTTTATATGATAAAAAGGTTAACCCATGGATAATATGATGAATGTGGATAAAGTATACCATGCTAACTACTGTAACCTAATGTATCTTCTTTTATCATGTTATTCATTATGTACCTACATACACTATCTATTGAGACATTATATTTTATATACACCATTAGTGGTGACCTAATTAGTTGTACTCACACCCCACATGAGCTTCTATTGGTACCTGAGTAGACTTCATGACATCATGTCAGGACAAGGGAAAAGGCCATATGCAATATTTTTTTAAGATTGGGATATGTATGGATGTGGGATCCTGAAATAGACATGGGATCTATTTTTTTTTTCGATTCTTCATCATTTCTTTATTTTTGATTTTTCATACACATGGAAATATATGACATGATATTGCATATTTATTGTTTTGTTGTGAGCTCATACCCAGTTTTGGAAAGTGGATTTATGAGGTATATTTATGGATTAGTTGTTTTCTATATTCCATATATTATCTTTTGTGGATTTCTCTGATAAGGAGGGTATAATATACAAAATTTTTGTAACGACTCACTTATTCTCATTGGCTTGAGAATAAAATTAATCATTACCAAGACTCAGGAGACATCCCAATGATCCCAACTGCTATAAATAAACTCCTTAGGGTTTCAATACTTGTTGGGGATGATTTATCATTTAAGAACAATACCATTAACCCAGTACTCTATAACTAAAAAACCAGTAGATGATGAATGAAAAAGTTGAAAAAACCAAAACTCATCATGTATATAAAAACCACACCAAATTTTACAATAGAGGAAGACAAACTAATCATAAAAGTAAAAAAATCATATATATAACCTAAAAAAATCAAAGATGGCCAAGTCTCTATTCTCCACATTCTCCATTCTACAATGTCACTAAACTTCCTATGTATCACGAGGTGGTCCTAATGATGTATGATACATTACCATTTCCCATGTCCTAGAAGATACCATCTGAAAAAGCACCAATGTTCCAAATAAGGGGTGACTATAAAACTTAGTATTCTTCCCCCAATGAATTACCTAATCACTCCACTAAGATATAAAGGTTATCCACATTTATATAAATCCATTTATATAAAAATATTCATAAAATAAAATTTGTAACAAATATAAACAAGTTCCAAAAACATTTATTTCCAAATGTAAAAAAGTGATATTTAAACCGATTTTATAGCAATTCATACTTCCATTAAAACAACCAAAAAAGTCTCTAAATCCATTTCTCAATATTTTTTTCACATATCCCTTCCATGGTTCACAACACACCAATACATGCATGCTTTTTTGACAGTTCCATACTAATGTATTCTCTCGTCTAATCACCATGTGTCCCACTAACATATGCCCCGAATTAAGGTTAAACCACCTCTTACCCCACTAGTACTTGTCCCTTATTGAGGTCTCATCAATCATGAACTAAAAAACCAAATATATTCCAAAACCATTTAAAATAGCCATTTCAACCCATTTTAATAAAAACATTCTTTTATATAATGAAAATAAACAGACCAATTCCAATCAAACATTCCATTTAAATAAACCCATTCATTTTATGGAATACAATTTATTCATATTCATTTACTATGATTCTAGAAAAATCCCATTTTAAAATCCTCATTTTAAAATTAAGTGTCAAATAATGTCATTCAAGAACACCAATTTTAAATATTTCAATAATGCTCCAAACCATCAAAAAAGAAGGATTTTAATAATTCGTAAACATCCATTTCAGAATAAATGTATTGCATAATGACCAATTTGAAATAATTCCAATCATTTCTATTATAAGTAGTCGAGAGTGAATCCACCCACATCAACTGTTTTGTGTAAAATAGTAACTAGAAATATAATACTCATGAACTTAGTTATGAATTCCAAAAATATCCTTAGATATCATCCCCTATCATGAACAAGACCAAATAAAAACTATATTGGAATCCATAATCTTAGGGCTACAAACATTAACTATAGATCTAAAAATCCAAATAGAGGGGTGAAGTATATCAAAGGAATCTTGAAATGAACATAGAAGAATGATGATATACTACTTCAATTAGGATTCTAAAATCCATTGAAAGGCACCAAATCGATTCTATTTCACATGGGGGTGGTTATATACCCATCAACAGAGATGAATCTGGAGTTAGGCCCATTAAATAGAAAAAATGTCCAGTAACTGTAATAAAACATGTGATATCCAATTTTTTAGGATCTGACATTGAACCCACACATGGTTTAGTCACACAGCTGGACAAACAATGCATTAGTTACTACCTTGGTAGACCCTTACATGGTCTCCCAAACCAGGAAATCACCATGAAGAAGCTACTATCCAACATCTGCAATGTTGCATGGTTTCTCCTAGGATTATCCTTAATTTAGAAAAAAACATTCATACCATGGTCATCTTTGTTAGCCCCAAAAACTATGTGAATGGTCCAAAAATCTAATAACCTTCACCTTTATAATTGATAACACATTTAAAGCACAATGAAAGGGTTATATACTTGAAACGAGGGGGGGGGGTACTAAATTTACCCAAAAATTGGTCATTCCATACTCAAAATGTGGAAACCATATTTTCCCTCAAAGACTATAGACCAATTCTCTTTCATTTCCTTCTCGCGTTCCCATGTATCTTCTAGAATCCAACCATGTCATCGTAAATCCCACACTAGACCGATGGTTTTTCAATGCAATAATTTTTCTTTCTTATCTAAAATCTACACCAAGATACATACCCACAAAGAAACTGAATCTAGGTCAAGGTTATCCCGACTGATCACATGGTCAGGATCAGGTTGATAATTTTTCAAATGAGATACATGGAAGAAATTATGTAATGAAAGAATCCACGGTGTAAATTCCTACCGATATTCCACCTCTCCAACCCAATTCATAAATTTGAAAGGGCCAATGTATATAGGATATATCTTTCCATGCATCATAAAATGAAGATTTCCAAGACTTGGGATGATCCCTAAGAACACATGATCACTCACCATGAATGAAAACGGTCTTCATTTAGGATCATCATACAATTTATGACGACTCTATACAATCTTCATCATATTACTGATCAACTAAATGTTATCTTTCATTTCCTGGAAAAGGTTCTATCCAACTCATGATGTCTAACATGTTTCCAACCGATATTGTGGACAATGAAAAGGATGCACATTAAATGCTTTAAAAGGATCCCTATGTATCAGTGCCTAATTTATGTTGTTATATGATAACTCCACTAAGGGAAAATTCTATTCCCATGAGCCAAAAAAATCCCTTACACAAGACCACATAATTTTTTCCAAAATCTATATTATCCCTTCATATTGTGTATATTCTAAGGATGATATGATATACACATAGACAAATGAGTACCAATGAATTTCTATAAGGATTTCCAAAATGATATGTGATCCTAGGATCTCTATATAATACAATCTAAATTGGGATTCCTTGTCTTTTTTCAACATCTCGAAATTAAATTTTGGATATATACTCCATCATATGATTATAAAGAATAGGAATGAAATGAGCCAACATTGTGATCTAATCCACTATCACCCATATGGCATCATTATTGAAAATAATTATTGGGAGACCTATAACAAAATCCATCAATGTTTGTTCTAATTTCCACAATGGGATATATAATGATTGTAACATACATGCTAGTCAATGATTCCCTACCCTTTCTTTTTGACATGATCAAAACCTTGAAAAGAACACATCTACATTATATTTAAAAAACGTTGAAATCATGAAGAAGTTATTCATAACATGCCTTCAGTACAACCATCTAATTTATAACCCACTACACTGAACTCCCACCAACAATATAACCGAAAATTGTATCCACACCATTGAGTATATAACTCATAACCAAGTATTATGAATCCAATTATTTTTCCACTTTGACAATATTTTCCAAATCAAGAACCACATAAACTAAAAAGAAATCCAAAACATCACATCAGTCAACAAATTTGACATACATGTCATCTAGGACCTATATATACTACCATTCATCTAAATATTCTTTCTCCAACTGAGAATATGACATACTACTTAATGAATTTACCATTTTCTTATATTTCATAGTTTATACATAAAGTCAATTCCAAACATATGGAGATACTCCATCAATCTCCTTTTTCTAATGTTCAAATATCATTATCTAAAAATATGTTTCAAGGTCCTATCATCCGTGAGAAAAGTAAATTTTTCACCAAAGAGATAGTGACAACATGTATTCAATGCATGGATGACCACATATAACTTCAAATTGTGTGTTTTGTAATAATTTACTTGCACTCTAAACTACCTTGAAAAATAATAAACAATGTGGTCTCCTTTCATGAAAACACATCCCTACTGAGATCCCAAAACATCACAGTACACAATGAACCAATGTCACGATTTCAGAAAAATAAAGATAGGTAATGATGTAAGATGAACATTTATCTCATCCAAGGACTTTTGTAATTCCTTAGTCCATTTTAATTGTCCATTATTCATTTTCAATTTTTTCATAGGTGAATCTAGTTGGGAGAAGTCAAAAAAAATGCATCAATAATAACAATATTGAATAAGAATAATTTGTATATGAAATATGTTCCTTGGTCATTTCCAAGGGATAATTGCGTCAATCATCTCTAGTTCTTCTAAAAACCATTTTTCAGAAATTACATGTCCAGGAAAACGTACCTATTTTATCCAAAATATGAAAATTAATAGTTTGGAATACAACTAGTGGTTTATTAATATTTCCAACACAATCTCCATGTGTTTATCATGCTTATCTATTTTCCTTGAATATGCCAACATCTCATCCATAAAAACTATAATAAAATACTCTAGATATTGGTGAAATATGAAATTCAACAATTCCATAAATACTTCTTCTTAATTTTTAAGACCAAAAGGCATTACTATATAATTTCAATGGACATATCTCCTTCTTAATGCTCTCATAAGAATAACCTCCTTGTCAACACATAATTGGTGATATACTGAATGAAAATAAATTTTAGAGATCTAGTGAGCTACCCTAAATTTATAGAACATATCATAAATGAAAGGAATTGTATATATATTCTTAGTATTATCATTTTTAATGTTTTGATAATCCCCACATAGCATTAGAGTTCTATATACATCACGAACAAGATCGGTGCTTCCCAGAAAGATGTACAAGTCTGAATGAACCCTTTTCCTTCTAGCTCTTAAAAATTCATATTAATTTCCCTTAAATATATTGGTCCGATCCTTTAATATGGAAGGGATATATGAATGATCCCCTAAAAGAGATAAATCATAACCTCTATTTCCCATTAAGGGGGTATCCCTAAGATGATCATGGGAATGACAATAGAAAACTGATCCATGACATCTGGAAAACATATAAACATGATATCTTCCAAAGATTACAAAGTCAATACTACCAGTTAGTAAGATATAACTCCCACTTTAGGGGCCAACATGACTACTGTAGTTTTCATTACAACCCTCTCTTATCTGATGTGATTCTCAATGCCATCAACAGTTGTGAATCTATCCAATCTGACATAATAATCCATGTGAGCAGTGAACATTTTAAACAAATCCATACACATGATTATATTGTATAAATACATTTCCAACATTAATAATTCACATTTCAATGATTCTCTATCAATGGATATATAACAAGGGTTACACACTAAGGATCTAAACTCACATTCATGGAGAGGGGTTTTATGTTTTGTCATGGAAGAAATCATTTCATGTTGTTAATATAAAAAATCATAAACCCAAGAAACAATGATTGAATTTTATGAATTACTATCAAACAACATTTCCTTAAATCTAGAAGTCATTATTATCATAACTCACTCTATATAGGTCTAATCTGATCATCAACCATCAACTTCCCAACTCAATAAAATTGCTTTGTTGTTGCAATTTTTAAATTTTTCCATTGATTTTTTTTAATTATATGGATTCATGGTATTACTAGAATAAAAATGGATGGAACTACACTGTTGATGATTATTATTTTGTTTCCCTCATCCTTTTGAATCATATGATGCTTGTGACCCCTGATAAGTGTCTCGAGCACCTAAATATATAGAATTGTGACAATAGTGTGCTGATTAAACATCTTCTTGTAGTTATGGAATTCTTTAAGTTGTTCTGTACACTCTCACTTTATGTGTTAAAGATAACCACATTGGAAAAAAGAATTCATTGATCTTGGGTCATGGAAGAAGGTTCACTGATCTATCCATCTAATTTTTAGTCCTCCTCTAAAATTGTAAATATATATATCTTTTTAGTTTGTTTCTAGCATTCGAATTCCCACCATTTCCCATAGGTATCATCATACATTCTCCTCCAATATATATTGAGATATCTCATTCTGAAGCTATTTCTCTATTCACCATCTCTGTATAATCCATAATATAAAGAACTATAATCATTAATTGAATATCATTCCATATCATTGATTTGAAGATGCATGCCTTGAAGGAAAGAATATCAATAACATCAGTTAAAAATTTAACTAAATTACTAAATTTGGCCCCATACTCTATGATAGATTGATTTTCAAGCTTCAGGATAAATAATTCCATCATTCATTGGATCCTTAACATGAAATGATATAATTGTTTTTAATAAATTCTTAAAAACCCTCCCAACTAGTATTGTGATATAGTTTATAGTGAATCAATAGATCTTTATAATGGTGTGAAATATCCTCAAGAATAAATGTCACTACATAGATGTTTAAATACACTGGTGCAATATTGAAATCGAAGATATCATTCCCCTTTTCAGGAAACACCTCTGCATTTTTGGGTTCTCAATCACCCAGAATGATTAGTGGATTCAATTTCCTAAACTAGATGGAATGGTCCACATGTCTTCAGTCATCCCTCTAGTTCCCTATATCCACAGATTGAAATGCATGGACAATATTATGAACTAGTTTTTGTTTTACCAGTGGTTCTTGTGAAACCACATTCTTTTCAACTTCTTCTATTTGGTGTTTATGATGTTTACAATGTTCCATTTTCTAAACCAATAACAAACTCTGTAATTCTATCTCTATATCAATTTATGGAATAGAATTTAAAATTCTATCATATATTCTACTATAGTATGGATTTCCATAATCACCCCTTCCCATGTTTAACTATTTTTTAATAACGATTATTTCTTTTGGAAATCCATCAATTTTTTGTATACGTCAACCACGATCTTTTCAAATTCGTTCATTTGAAAAAAAAGTGCAACATATTTATAAAATTTCAACCTTTGAACAGAATAGTAAATCATTACTAAAAATGAAATATTAAATCCTAGTGGGTAGTAATTACTCCAAATCCTGTCTTTCTCATCTTATTGTCTCACCCTATGATAATGAAATTCAATTATCCTATAAGTATCTCCAAAATAATTATTTACCCACATCCATAGTAACATTATGTTCATGATTAAATGGTTTTTTATGTATTTTTATTCTCTAAATTTCATGTCCTTACAATAATAATCCTTTCTAATATCACATCCCTAGGAATGGACAATGATGAATTCAACTCCAACACCAACAACCAACGCAAAAGGATTGAACATCTAATACAATTTTTAATTATCCTCTTATTCTCAGTGCCTTGTGAGTACAATGAATAATTAATAAGTCTAAATAGAAATCCCCAAGATGCCAAAGGATGGTAATAAATTCCTCAGTCTTTCAATACAATTGGGCTGTGATTTTTACTTTAAGAAGTAAATCATTAACCTGATACTCCATAACCAAAAACAACTATATGAAGTATGAATAAATATAAGCCAATAAAAACACATAATTTATAAAAAAACCAAACCAATGTGTACTAGACTAGAACAAAAACTAATAACCATATTAAATAATAGTTAGAAAATTAAAATGACTCCACGACAACTAAGATTTGTTTCTCCAATATCTACATGATTTAACATAACAGTATAACCCATGTCTCATGAGGTGGTGCTAAAGATGTGTGGTACTTTACCTATTACAATATGCCGAATATGGAATATGCAAAAGAACCAATGTTCTAATGAAGGGGTGAGTATAATGAAAAATAGTATTTCACAACTAATTCCATACTCACTCCAATATGATATAATGGTTATCCACATTTATATAAACTAGTTATAAAAAACACTTATGAAAAAATTGATTTTAAGAAATATAATAATTTTCCAAAAATGTTTATATCCAAATTTAAACATGTTCTAGTTAAACCAATTTCAGAACAATTCATAATTTAAAAAAAAACAACCAAAAAAGGAACTAAATCCATTTATAAATATCATTTTTTCATAACCATTCCATTGTTCAATACACACCCACACATGAATGTTTGTTTGATAGTTCCATACTCATGAGCGGTCTCTCATCCATTCATGTTGTGTCCCACTAACAGCCACTCCTGATCCAGATTCACATACCTTATACCCCATAGGCACATGTCACTTATTTAGGGTCAATAAATCCAGGAACTAAAAAAAACCCAATGTAGCCCAAAAAAATTTTAATTAACTATTTCATCATGTTTCAATAGAACTTTTCTTTTATTGAATTCCAAAAAACAAAAAGACATCATTTGAAAATTCCATTTCAAAAAAACCATTATATTTATTGAAACCAAATTAGTAAAATAAATTTTCTCCAATTCCATAAAATCCACATTTTAAATTCCTCATTTTAAATTAAATAGTCAATGAACATTATTCAAGAACACAAATTTTCCAGATTTCCCCAATTTACCAAACTGTCATTAAAGATGATTTCTAAAAATTCACAAATAGAGAATTTAGAATAAATGCAATGAACGTCAACCAATTTTAATGAAATAAAATCAGTTCTACTAATATTATTTGAGAGTGAAGATGCCTACTTTGACTATTTTGGTGAAAACTGACAATGGATGAATAATGTTGAAGAAACTGGGTAAGAATTCCAAACAAATGCCTTAGATCACATCCCCTATCATGAACATGACCAAATATAAAACATATATGGAATAATAAATTTTAAATCTATCCATAGTAGGTGTAGATATATGAACATAATATAGGGGTGAAGTAGATATAAGGAAATGTGAAAAAAATAGAGAAGAATGAATTCATACCGTAAGGTTGTTGCTTTGAAACGCCAAAGATAAGCCTCTAGATCGACTCTGATTCGCTTATGAGAGGTTATTCGACCTTCGAGAAAGATGAATACATATTTATGGATACATTGAAGAAGAAATATCCTCTTAGAGTACAAAACATGTAAGATCAACTTTTTTAGGATCTCACTTTGACCCCAACGCATGGTTGACTCGAATGGTTAGAAAAGCCTTGCACTAAACATGCATTAGATAGTTCCTGTGTAGGCCCTCACAGGGTCTTCTCACACGGTCTCCCTAACTATGTGCTTTCTGTGATAAAGCTAATATTAGACATATATAATTTTTCACATTTTAGAAAAATAATATGAAACCCATACACATCCCTTTTAGCCCCCAAAAATCCTTGAAATTTCCAAAACACTCTCAACCTTCACCCTTATAATTAAAAACACATGAATGAAAGAAATTCAAGTGTTACATACCAGAAAATAGGGGTATAATAATAATTCTCTTAGAATATCACTACATGTTGGTAGCCTCCATCATACGGGGAGGTGTTGCTGAGGTCATGTGAGAACATGTCTTATGGAACCAGATATAATATTTATTGATTTGAAGTTGATACATTGTTTTTATTTTCATTAAACTATTATGGGTTCAATAATTATTTTGTGTTATTTAAATAAAATCATCTAATAATTATTAACTGTAATTCCCCAACCCTAGTTTCTGAGATTCGATGCATTATTACATAACATTGTCATGATCACAAGAGATCCTGTATCGAATAACCAATAAATTTAGTATCCTTGGATATACTAAATACATACATAAGATTCACTATATATTATGATATGAAAAATAAACATTGTGTCTCTATTGAACACCCTTATATTCCTTAGCCTATCCTTGGAGGATAGTATTAATATACTTATTCACATCCTCTAAATAATAAATCCTAACAAAGGGGTGAGCTAAGATTCTCAGTAATGATAACAATATAACTAAAACTATCATAAATATGAATAAACCTTTAAAAATGTGTATAAGACTAAAACTTGGGATTTATAAACATAAAATTCACCAAAATATGGAAAATATAAATCAAATAATTCCATTTACTTATTGACAGGGATATTCTTCTATTCTAATAGTCACATGTAATATGAATAGCTAATATCATAATGAATGATTGCATAATGTCAGACATCATAACCATTTAGTCAATGCCTCGTGCAATGGATAAAAATAAAAATATTGTCAAGGACTTGTTCCAAGACACTAGTTTGTGTCATGAGACCTACTGATGCATCGAGTGGCTATAATAGTCCCCACCCATTACATTTTCCGTCTGACACATTCCACATACGAAAATGGGGATGCATAACAATAAACATTTGTGTTATGATAACATTCAAAATGATAACAGTTTAACCATAAACCGTGAATGAAATAAAAATATCATATCCAGAGTCAATCATATCATACAAATATCAATACCATATGGAATATTGTATCATAATAAATCAAATTCAATTAAACATAAAATCCAATAATAGATGTTGACATATATGAAATCCATCCAAAAACTATTTGAGAGAAATATCTCTTTTTAAATTGAAATAATCTAAAAGATTAATTATTATAAAAGAAAAAATATATTTTGAAAATATTCATATAATCATGCAAGGGATTCTTAGAATGTGTCATAAAATTAAAAAATATATGCCCCACCATATTAGTTTAAAAAAATTCCTTCCATAATTAGTATAAATGATCATAATGTATATTGTTTGGAAAAAGAAATAAAGAATAGTTTCAAAATAATTTATAAATAGTAAAAAAGGGTATAAATGAATTTAACCCATTTTCTAGGAAACAATAAAAAAAATTAAATACATTTTAAAGGAAACTGGATCTGGATGAATAATAAGTCCAGGTAGATACTTATGTATAAACAACATTAGATAATAAAGTGATTGTAAAATTAAACCTTACCTTGTAATTTTCCATAGTATAGGGTATGTTAACTTCCGATATAATTTTTAAATTATTTTCATGATATTATTAAATTACCACATACATAAATATGAGATCATATATGATCCTCGCATATTTCATTATTATTAATATTTCAGTTGTATCATTGTTTGAAGTGTTAATTTATTCATTTTTATTTATATGATTCATTATGTAAGTCATGTTTGATAGGGATATGATTTAATTTATTCATATATGTAATGATATTATGTTCATAACCAATATTTCTAATCGAAAATGAAAATTATTCTCTAATGGTTACGATGGGAAAAAAAATCTCATCGCGTCATGGAGACGGTAAGTTGTACGTACGTGTGAGAGACAATATTATTCTATTTATGGTGAAATAATATTTAACTGAGTGGTATATTATATTTGAAGAATAATTATTAGGTTTTATTTATTATTAAAATCAATTATACTCATTATTATACCCATCCAAAAAATGAAGTTTTGAATAACAAACTATACCACGATGTGGAGACGGTAAGACATACGTACGCACATATGGTGACATTCTCATTCATAGGATGGATAGAATAATTAATATGGATGAACCATATTTATAATAACATCTCATTATTTAAAAGTTACTGATGTAATTATTTTTGTATGGAAACAACAAAGAATGGCGAAGTGGAAGAAGAAAAGAACATTGAAAGAGTTGATGAAATAATTACCGCTTCTTTGGGTTCTTCCTTTTGATTTAAAAAAAAGGGATACATAGGATAGATTTATGATCAATGTAAGTCCTCCAGGATCAAGTGAGGGTATTTCATAGGAGACTTGAGCAGGGGTTGATAGGGCCAAATGGATTTGGAGGTGTGAATTTGAAGGAAGGATAAGTACGCTTTTATAAGAGAGGTGAGGGGAACATTTGGAAGTGTTTGAAATATTAATTTATTATAAAATCATTTTCGGATTCTAATAGCTCCAAATGGATTGATTTCAAGTCTAAGGTGAGTATGGGTCACCATACTCTTAACCAATAGGATTTTTACAAGCTTAGGTCACCATATTAACCTTATCTTTCAGATTTAACTCTTAGTTAAATAGTTAAATTTTACCATGTCTTCTTGTATTTTTATACTACATGATTTGTATAGTTACAATGGAATTTGAAGAGAACCTCAAATGGTTAATTAATTAAATATCTAACATCATCTATTCCCTTTGTCTAAATCTTATATATTTAATAATATTATATCTTTTAACAATAAAGTATTTGTTTTTAAAAAATCATTTATGTCAATTTTAACACTATTTAGTATTTGTTTTTTTGTGAAAATGAAGGATGGAATCAGATGTATATATTTACATTTAATTTAATATTTATAACCTCAATTATTTTAATCATTCACTAATAAGGTAATTACTGCTTCATCACTATGTCATGAATAAATTTAATTATTTAATGTATAAAAATTATAAATAAAATTCCATGATATTGAAAATATTTTTATATTTCTAATAAATACATATAGTCAAATTTATAAAATGTATGAGTCTACATTAAAAACTGTTTATTTAATAAAATTAGAGTTTAAAAATTTTAACCCTTCTTTAAATAAAATATAATAAATTTCCTAATCTATCCAAGTGGATGAAAAAGGATCATATTCTTTTCCTAAGGTTGATTTTGGTCTAACTACACTTATCCAATAGAAGCAGAGCATGTGTTGGGGTAATTTAATATTATTATAATATTAATTTACCTTCAAATACCATATTTACTTTTAAATATGGTAAATAAAATTCAAAAATACTATTCAGAAAAAATTAACTTCATCCTATTGAACCACATTTTACTTACTGATTACAACCGTGTATGTATGATTTTTGAAATTCAATTCCCGAAAGTGGTAAAATTTAATTTTATGCAAAATTTTAAATGTTCCTAAGATGTGGGTAAAATACGTTAAAAAGTTCAATAAAATTTTACATAACTTATATTATTATAAAATGAATCTAATGGATTTCATTGAAATATATATGTATTATGTATCTATTTGGAAAATAAAATAAAATAAAATAAAAATAATTATTTAAATAAGAATTTGGTTTTGAACAATAATGTAGTGATTTCACTTTTTATCAAAAATTGAATGTTTCCAAAAAAAGAGAAAAAATTCACTATAATCTTATTTTGATACTCTAAATCCAAAAATGAAGTCCATTTTGAAAAATAAAAATTTATAAAATGTGGGTATTAATATTTATAACTTCTTTTTAAACTAAAATATTGATTGGTAGTGGTGTGTTGCATCTCGAGGTTGCGTACAACACAAGATTGTGTTATTCAATGAGAAGTGTACTGTGGAAGCTTGGGTTGTTACATTCTTCCCTCCTTTAATTAATTTTTTCCTTGAAATTTATAAAATATTACTGCATAAAAATATTTGGGTGGTTCTTCATCATAAGTTCATTAGGTTCCCAAATTACCTCTTCCATTTTATGGTTTCTCCAAAGAACTATTACCAGACAAGTCATATGGTTTCTCAAACCTTGTTCTCTGGTATCAATAATTCTGTTAGGCTCTTCACAATAATACATATTGGGTTCCAGTACCATTTCTTCATAGGTGAGTTCATGCGTTGTGCTTGGTATTTATTTCCATAATAGTGATACATGTAACACATCATTAACATTGGAGATATTTGGGAGAATTTCTAAATGGTAAGCTACGACTCCAATTTGTTCTATAATTTCAAAAGGCCTGATTACCTGGGATTGAATTTACCCTTCTTACAAAATTGTATAACACCCTTCCATTGAGATAATTATAAAAAAACATGATCTCTCACTTGAAATTCCAAATCCTTCCTTCGATTATTGGAATATCTCTTTTTCCTATTTTGAGCAATTTTACTGTTGGTTTGGATAATATTAACTTTTTATATTGATTACTCAACATGTTCTAGGCCTACAAGTTTTCATTCAGTAAGATCATCCCAACATTTGGTTTGTGGCATCTCTTTCCATATAATGCTTCATATGATGGAATTTTAATACATGAATTAAAGCTATTGTTATTGGAAAATTATACTAAAGATAAATACTGATCCCCCACACATTAAAAGTCATGTGAGAAAGATCTCAAGATTTATTCCAGGGGTTGAATAGTCTGTTCTGATTTTCCATCAGTTTGAGGGTGGTAGGCAGTGCTTATCCGAAGTCTAGTATTTTGGGATTTATCAAGACATTTCCAGAATCGTGATGTAAAATGGTGATCACAATTAAAAACTATTGATAGGGATACACAATGATATATTACAACTTCATTAATATATAGTCTTACTAAATGTTCAAGTGGTAAATATTCACTTATAAAATGAAAATTTTATGACATGGTAAGATGATCAACAATGACCCATATTGATTCATTCCTTCTAGGAGACATTGGTAACCCATGATAAAGTCCATCTTAATATCATCCAATTTCCACTCAGGTATGTGAATAGGTTGCATGAATCCTCAAGGATGTTGTATTGCAGCCTTCACCTGTTGACAAACAATACATCTTGAAAAATAACTATCAATCTTCCTCATCATGTTGTCCCAAAAAAACGTTCCTTCAAATCTCTATACATCTTATTGATACTGGGGCGTATAAAGAAATTGGAGTTGTGAGCATCATCCAACAATTCTCTTTTTAGATCAGGTATATCAGGAACAAAAATCATCTTCAAAAATTTCAAAATTCAATCATCATATACGAATTCAATCAATCTCCAATCGTTCGCAACATTTATTTTCTTTTGAAACTCTTCATCATCCATCTGAGAAAGTTTTATCCTTTCTAGTAAAGATTTTTTTACAATTATTTGAAAAAGTATGGATGTTTCACCTTCTATGGTTATTACCATATCCATCTTTACTAGATCCCTGAACATAGGATCCCTTTCAACTGTCATCTTGTTCAAAACGCCATGATACTTTCTTCTCAAATAATCTTCTACCTTACTTTTCTTTCTCAGTTGGTAGTGTATTTTGCAATCGTAATCCATGAGTAGTTATAGCAATCCCCTCTACCTCATGTTGAGTTCTTTTTGTGAGAAAATATACTTCAAACTCTTTTGATCGGTTTATAATTAACATTTTTCACCATAGATGTAGTGTCTCCATAACTTCAGATAAAATATTATAATTGTGAACTCAAGATCATTAGTAAGACAGTTTTGTTCATGAATTTTTATCTACCGTGATGCATAGTAAATATCTCTATCATTTTGAATAAAAACACAAACAAGTCATTTCTTTTATAAACCACTATAATTAAAAAACCCATCATTCTCCGATTGAAGAGTCAAGATAGGATTGTTGATTAATATTATCATCAATATTTAAAACAATATGCACAATCATTTTTTCTTGCAAATTTAACCCATTTTCGTGTGATCTTGGTTAATGTGTTATCCAATAAGGAAAAATATTAGACGAAATGCTGATAATAACCTGCTAAATAAATAAAACTATGTACCTATGTTGTAATCTTCAGTGCTGGGCATTCGCTGATTGCACTTTTCTTTGAAGGATCAATAGAGATTCCATCCTTAGAGTCAATATGGAAAAGAAAATAAATATCTTGATGCCAAAATTCACACTTGTTGAAATTCTCAAATAATTCATTTCTTCTAAGAGACTTTAGAATAAAGCACATGTGATTTTTGTGATCCTAATATCTTTTGGAGAATTCCATGATATCATCAATAAATAATACTATAAAGTCAACAAGATATTCCTCGAAAACTCTATTCACTAGATCCATGAAAACAGAGGGTGCATTAGATTGTACAAAAGGCATTACCGTATACTCATAATGCCCATACCCATTTCGAAATGTTTTATTTGGAATGGATTCCTTCTTCACACACAACTAATGGTATCCAGATCGAGGGTCAATCATTGAAAAATAATGAGCACCATGATGTTCATCAAATAAATCATCAATGTGAGGTAGCAGATAATTCTTCTCTATTGTTATAACATTGATTTTCCTGTAGTCAATGCACAACCTCACACATACATATTTTTTCGTAACAAAATAGAACAAGGTCCTTACATAGAGAAACACTTGTTGGAATAAATATTTTATTACTCAATTCCTCTAGTTGTTTCATTAGTTACACTATTTTGACAGTGGACATTCTATAAGTGTTCTTAGATATGGGCCTTGACGTAGGAATTAAGTCAATGGAAAAATCAATTTCTCATTCTAGAGGATCTCTAGGTAAATCCTCTAGAAACACATCAACATATTCATGCACAATAGGCACATCCTCTATTTTTAGATTCCTTTCATACCCCATATTTATTTTACTCCCTTCCTCTATGATTATTGAATTTTGTAGAGCTACTGAAGGTGGATCTATATGATAATTAGTTGGTTATGTTTCTTCACTAATAATAAAGGATTCCTTATCATCATCAAAAATTGTAACCTCATTCTTATTACAACAAAATTTGTTCATCATGGTATGAAATCTAATCCATACCGAGGATTATATCAAATTCAATCATGGGTATAACAACAATATAAGAAGATAAAGCACTTTTATATTCCATAATGGTAACTTATTGACAAATCATTTTTACTATGAAACATACCTTAGGAGTTTTAACAGACAACTAACTTGTTAAGTCAAATTGGAAATATCTAATTTTCTTGGAAAACTGGGAATATATGAATGAATGAGATGATCCATAATCAAATAAATAATTGGATAATTTTGAGGAAATGATTAAAGTGCCTTCCACTAAGTCATTTAGAGCTTCAACCTCAGTAGTTGGGATCTCATAAGCTTGGCCTTGATCCCTTTGCCTTTTATTAAGGTATGTTTCCTTGATGCTTAAGGCCTTCAATTTCATAATTCCTCATTTTCATAAAATTGTAGTATTGAACATCGACAACCTCTTTCTACCCCTTGCAATCACGATCTTGGTGGAATTTTCTCCAAATATGTTACAAACTCCGATCCCATTTAGGAATTTACACAGGTGTTTCTTCCCACAATTAATGTAGGATGGAAATTAAACATTTACCATCTTCCCCTTATTTCCTTTTCTAAAGTGTTTATCAGATCTCTTCTTCTCCTGCTTCGCTTCAAGGTCAAAAGATTTATAGAATTCCTTTTCTGTCTTGATATCACATTAGACTATATATTCGTTGGATGAGAAGGATTTTAAGATTAATTCTAAATGTAGGAATGGATTAAACCCATAAAATAATCGATCAATCTTAATTATTGGGTTACATATATAATCTGAAACATGTCTGTCTAACATTGTAATGTTCTCCTCATACATTGCGACATTCTCATCCTCTTTTTCCCTCATACTCATAAATTTCCTTTCCAAATCTGATCGATTTTCACAAGGAATGTATTTTTCTATGTAAATATCTTTAAACTCGCTTCATTCTATATTTCATAATTCTTCATCCTCATTTATGTTTTGAATTAATGACAACCATTGATCTGCATCTCCTGAGAGGCGATAAACTGATATGAAAACTTTTTCCATTTCGTCACTCCCCAAAGTATGAAATACTTTCTCTATGGAACTTAACCCTTACTCAGCTACATATGGATTTTTAGTCCCATTGAATGTTTGTGGTTGTTCCCCCATTAATGGGTCTATCATTGATCTTTTGCATTGTGGATAAGGGTTCTCCATACTGGTAAGGTTATTATTCATAACTTGAGTGAGTTTTAAAAGTAGGTTACAAGTTAACCAACACTAGTTGCATCACTATATCCAAGATAATTATCTTTAATTAGAGGGGAATCCCTACATGGATTACCTACATTGATACGTTTTCCATTCCTTCCACTAGGATCCATGTCTAAACAATGGCATACACTAGATTACTTTATGAATCACAATTCATAATTCTAAACTTTTAAAATACTTAACATAAATTGTACACATTATGCATATAATCCATAATCATAAAAAAATATTTGGGGTAATATTTACTCAAAAATCCATCATAACATCATGAAAAGAAAATGTGAATTATCGTAAGCATAACCTCTGGAGTGTCAAACCAGGTGTGTAGTAAGGCATGTTGTCGTGTACCTGGATACCTCGAGTAAATCCTGAAACTCCTTGTCTAAGTTTTCAATCCTACGTACATCTATGCCGAAACCACTTCCACTTTTAGTGTGCAATCAGAGATTTATTTCTTCAAAAATCCCAATAATATCTATATTAACAAATTTTTTTGTATTTTTTTCTATTTTAATCCTCAAATTCTATCATAGGGTACTGTTCTCTAATAGAAGTATTTCTAAATATAGTTTCCAAGGTTTATAGTAAAATTCCTCTAATACCGACTATAACGCTGCGACCCCAGTTACCCAGAGTTGGTGCGTTATTACATAACCCTGACATGATCATAAGAGATCACATCCTAAAGAACTATTAAGTTAGTACCCATGGAAGTACAAGATACATACATAAGTTTTAAATTACATTATGAAATGAAAAAGAATAATTGTGTCTCTATTTAAGATACTCATATTCCTTAGCCTATCCCTACAGTTCAGTCATAATATACTTTTTCACATCCTAAGATAAATAAAACATTAAAAAGAAGTGAGCTCAGAAACATAGTAAGGATAACAATATATGAAAAAATATCAAAAATAAGCATAAACATTTAAGGCAATTTATAATACTATAACCCAAGACATTTAAACATAAAATTCAGCATAATATGAAAATGATAAATCAAATAATTTCATTAACTTATTCATTTGGATATTCTACTAGTCAAATAATCACATTTAATATCAATAGATAATTTCATAATTATGGACATCATAACCACATATTCAAGGCCTTGTGCCAAGAATAAAAAAAATTCAAAGACTTGTTCTAGGACACAGGTTTGTCTCATGAGACCTATCGATGCATCGAGGGGATATAGTGGGCCCCGACCATTAGTTACTACATTTAATTAATTACTCATATAAACAGGGTGAAACATTACATAAAAAATTATATTAAACTAACATAAAAAATGTTAATATTTAAAACATAAACCATGAATGACCTAAAAATAGAACATATATAGTCAAACATATCATACAAATATCAATAAAATATGGAATATTGTATCATAATAAATAAACTTTGATTAAACATGAAATCTAACAATAGATGTCGACATAGATTAAATCAATCCAAAAACTATTTGAGAGAAATATCTCTTTATACATTGAAATCATTTGAAAGATGAATAATTATAAAATAACACATTTATTTTGGAAATATTCATATAATATTTTAAGGGAAGCTTCAAAGGTGTTATAATGGGGCAAAATAGAAATACTGACCGTATATGTTTAAAAAATCATTATTTTCTTAATTTATCGAAAAGGTCATAAAGTACGTTGTTTGGAAAATGACGGAACGATTCCATCAAAAATATTTTATAAAAATTCAAACAATGGTATAAATTAATTTAATCCATAGTCTAGGAAATAGTAAATTTTTTTTGAAATACATTTTTATGAAACATGGATGTGGATGATAAAGAAGTCCCAGAAGATACTTACCTATAAACAACCTCGGATAATAAAGAGATTGTAAAATTAACCCTTACCTTACACATTTCCTTAATCGAGGGTAAGTTAGACACCTACATAATAGTTAAATAATTGTTATTAAATTATATAAGAACCACATACATAATGATGATATCATATATGATCCTCTAATATTGATTTGTTAATAATATTTCAGTAGTATCATTCTTTGGGTGTTAACTGGTTCGTTTTAATTTATATTTTTTATTACATAGGTCATGTTTTTAGGTATAGGATGTATTTTATTCATATTAAGAGTTATATTATGTTTTTAAACATTATTTATAATCATAAAATGAAAATTATTTTTGAATGGTTATGATGGGGAACAAAATCTCATCGCGTTGTGGAGACGGTAAGCCATATGTACGCACGAGCGACAATATCATTATATTGATGGAGAAATATAAATAATTGTATGATATATTATATTTAACTAATATGTATACGATTATTTGTATTATTTAAATAAATTATACTTATTATTATACCCATCCAAACAATGAAGTGTTGAATAACAAACTATACCACGACCTCAAGACGGTAAGCCATACGTACGCACATATGATGGATTTTTCATTCATAGGATATATAGAATAATGAATATTGTTGTAAAATATAAATAATAACATTTTAGTATTTATATGTTACTTGATTTATTATTTTAGTATATAGAAAACAAATAAAGAGTACGTGGAATAAAAAAAGAACATTGATAGAGGTGATGAAATAATTACCTCTTTTTCAGGTGCTTCCTTTTGATTTGAACAAAAGGTCACCATAGGTTGTTTTCTGATAAATTTAAGGCCTCCAGTTTGAATCTATTGTATTTAGGAGGAGATATAATAAGGTTTTGGAAGATTAAAATGGAATTGGATAGGTGAACTTGATATAAGTGGATGTACCATTTAATAAGAGAGGTGAGGGGAACTTTAGGAAGAGATTGAAATATTAATTTATTATGAAATAATTTTTGGATTATAATAGCTCAAAATTGATTTATTTCAACTATAATGCGTGGATGGGGAGATATTCTCTCAACTATAAGGTTGTGGACATGTTTAGGTTACCATATTAACATTATATTTTATATTTAACTCTTAGTTAAATAGTTTATCTTTTACCATGTTTTCTATTATTTTTATACTAAATAGTTAATATAGTTACTATAAAATTCCAAGATAACATAAATTGGTCCATTAATGACATATATAACATTATATAAGTAATTGGGGAGAATTTTAGATTATTAAGAATATTATATCATTTAATAATACAATTTCTTTTAAAAAACTCTTTTATGTCAATTTTAACACCATTTAGTATTTGTTTTTTGTGAAAGTTATAAAAAATTTATTACTTATAAAAATATAAATTCAATCAACCATAAAATTTCACATTCACCTATAAAAATCATGGATGATATCAAATGTTTTATTTTACATTTATTTTAATATTTATAACATCAATTATTTTCATATTTCATTAAAAAAGAAAATTACTGCAATATCATTGTGTCATAAATAAATTTTATTATTTAATGTCTAAAAATTATAAAAAAATATCTTGATATATTAAAACATTTTATATTTATAATGAATATTTTTATTATAATTTATCTTATGTATAACTATATATTAAAAATGGTTTAGTTAATAAAATGTGAGCTTAACACTTTTAACACTTCCTAAAATAAAATAAAATAAATGTTCAAATATAATACAAGTGGGTAAAAAAGGATCATATTTTGGTGTGAAGGTTTATTTTTGTTCTAAATTCTCTTATCCAATACAATTAGTTCATGTTTTGGGGTAATTTGATGTTATTATAATATTTAGTTATTTCTTTAATTACCCTATTTAATTTTAATTGTGGTAAATAAAATTCAAAAGTTACTATTCAAAAATATTATTTTCATCCTATTAAACATCATTTTACTCACATATTACAAATTTTTTTATCATATTTTTTACATTAAATTAATTGAAGAGATAAAATAACTTTCTTTGAAAATTTTTAAATATGCCTATAAGGTGGGTAAAAGATGTTAAAAAGTTCAAAAAATTTTATATGTCAGATACTATTACATAATCACTGAAAGTCATTATATTGGACTAATATAGTTATTATTTATTTATTTTTAATTTAATATAAATTTAATATGAAAATAATTATTTAAATAAAAATTCAATTTTAAACAATAACGTTGTGTTTTCACTATTTATCAAAAATTGAATGTTTTCAATAAACTACCCAAAATTCATTGTAATCTTATTTTGATATTAAAAATCCAAAAATGAAGTCCATTTTGAAAAATAAAATGTATTAAATTTTAAAAAGTGGGTATTAATATTCATTACTTCTATTTAAACATTTAGTTTGATTGGTCGTGGTGTGCTGGAACTCGGGGTTGTATACAATGCAAGCTATTATATTATTCCAAAAGAAGCATAACAGGGAAGATTGTAGTGTTACATTAACCTACATATTAATATATGAAGAAACTATATTTGGTATTAAAGGATATATTTAGTTAATCTTTTGAAACTATGATGAGAAAACATTAGTGAGATCAGTAGGTATATTTCAGAAGATATGTCCAAGGATATTTCTGTGGATAATCCTATTTTATATTTGATGTATAGGAAAATGTCATGGAAATTTGGTAATGTATAGGGTGATTGGTTTCCATGAATTTATATCCATATATGTATAATATTAGTGGATGTTGATCAAGAAAATTGGTACACAGGGCTCATATATATGAAAAGGATAACTTGAGTAGGACTCTATGACAACATAAATCATGATAATAGGACTTGTTCCAGACCTAGTGTGACAATCCCCGTGTATATGGTTTTTAAATTCAGAAAAAAATTTATGATACTCTAGGAAGGATTGAAATAATGGCCATGAAATACATAAGAAATTAAATAGGAGTAATATATGGAATAAATGATTTCATGATTTGAACATCCTATAAGGGTTTTACAAGATCAATTAGTTTCCCATTATTAGATCCTTTCTTACCCGAGTATTTTTTGTTATAGAAAATGGTAAATACTAAATAGTAATGTGTTGATGATTAATATTATAGAATATTTGGTTATTACCTTCCAAATGTGGTAATTAATGAAGTGATCGATATTTTTATTATACTTAATCAGTTATCACAAAACCGGAACTACTATGATCAACAAAAAACAACTCTTGGACTCACCAAATGAAATATGGATAGTTTTTTAAATGTTATCATATTTGGAGACCATTTTGGAATGATGATTCTATTTTCTATATGTATATAATGCTGGAATAAGATATCAAGTGAATGTACCTTGGGAACGAGAAGGCATTTTTTTACATAGTAAATGGGCATAGTGTAAGAAATTGTCATGGTAAATGAAATGTACAGTTAACATAGTGGATTGGGATAATGATATCCCTATGTTATTATCAATGGATGAATGATTTAAATTTTTATTTTATGTTAATGATTGAAATAGATGTCGATGGAGAATACTCTTGAAGAGAATAACAATGGTAGTTTGAGAAATGGTTATACTACTGATGATAATGATTGAACAAAGGTCATGTGAAAGGTATGTGATATTCTAATAGAATTGTTTAATTTTATAATATTTATAAAAATATTTCTATAATAATTACTTTATTTTTTAATTCTATAGGTAATATATGGTTAGGTTGAATGTTTGAGATTTGTTTGAAATAAATTAATTTTTTATGAATAATGAAGTAAAATTATTTAATATATAAGTTAAGTAGATAATTTTTTGAGTTATAGATGATTTATGTCTTATTTAAGCCAAAAATGTCAAACTATCCATCATTAGATTAATATATTTAATTATAATTCTCAAATTATTCATAGTCATGAGATAAATTATTAAAGAAATAATATAGTAATGAGAAAACACCCTTCTCTTACAGTATAAATACCTTATCACACTACCTCTTCCGCTTACACATAAACTAAAAAATGATTTCCCAAAATCATTCCAAATATTAACCCAAGATGAATACCCATGTAAATTAGCTTTTCATATAAACAAAGGCCAAAACAAATGTCCATAATGATGTTCTCAAGTAGAATAATTCAATATATAAAACTCTTATTTCATTTTCTTTTCAATTATTTCTATTTTCTTATACTCTGCCCACCACCCCTTACCAAATAATACTTAAATATAAAATATTATTAATTTAATAGATTTTTTTCATTTTTATCAAAAAAATCATAATCATAATTATTTTCCCACCACTTATATTTAAAAAAACATCATCCGTGATGTGTCAATTTACCAGCATCGTGGGAAATATGTTTCAAATATCCATTTCTACCTTCAAGGAAGGTCATAAAAAAATATGGTTAAATGACATTGTAATATACATATTATATGTAATATTATGATCAATAACATGTTATTATATATAATATTTATTATTATAAAAAATTAGTTTTTTAATGATCAAAATTCACCAAAAATAAACTAACATTCATCACTAATATATCACTTAATGATTCAAACTCATACAATATAAAAAATGAAATATAAGAAAATTTAAAATTCTTAATTTTCATTAATCACAGGTAATTAATATTCTTCTGTTTTTCTCCCTACTAAAAAGATAATCCATAATAAACGAACCATTGAAACCATGAAGCAAATGCACCTTAAACAATGAAAATAACAACATATTATTAATAAATGTGTCAAAATATTTTTTGAAAATACCATAAAATAAATAAAAATATGAATATGGTTCTTTAATATATTAATAACACTCTTTAATAAATTATACGATAAGATTTAACAAGTATGATTAAAAAACCAATGTAAGTGAATTCATAACCCAATTTTCATTCGTTGTTTAAACCTTCTACTTCATTAATTATATTGTAACATGATTATTTTGGAAATTAATTTTGATTATATTTTTTTATATAATGTTTATTTATAGTGTATAAACATATTATATTTCTCCTATAAACACTCACATCAAATATATGACAATTGTATGCTACTTTTTATTAAATATCCTCTTTTAATTTCCATTCATTTTTCAAAAGGAATGATTTTTATGATATAATTTTTATTGTTTTATGATTATGTTTTGGTTTATGGGAATTTCTTATGATTAAAGGAGGTACATATATCTCCATCTAATTCCTTGGGTATGTTTATGTATGATTTAAACCATATGGTTACTCCAAGTGAAACTGGGATTGTTATAACATAAAGTAGTAGCTAGGTTTATGTTGTAAGGTAGTCATGAGGGTTAAATTGTTTAGTGGATGTGAGTGTTTCAAATCATATGTTACCCATGATGTTTAAAATTTTATGTAATTAATTCCCCAATATAAATTTCTGGTATTATTTTTGTTTTCTATTTATTATTGAAATCTCGTGTTTTGAAAAATTAATTATATGATACTTATATGGTGAGAAGTATGTCATCCTGAAAATTATTTGGTATGTTTGTATGTATTTCTGTACTTACAGTTTCTCCCCATATTTTTATATCCCCTACTATGATTTTTTAAGATTATCCCATGTATAAAATGTATTTAATAGGGATTATGTGTGGGTAAGAGAAAAGGAGAATCCAAGATTGATGTTTTGAAGAATTTTCAAGAATAGAATTGTTTAATTTTATTAAAATAAATTTTATTATGAAAAATGGATATTGTTTAGTAGTAAAAACTTTGTATGTTTGTGGGTTGATATGTTTTAATAATATCCTAAATTTTTAGAACTCTAAAACGAAAATATATTTGGTATTGTAGAGATGCAAATTCTTAAAGAATTTACTAGATTATGTAATGATTAACTTGGGGACTTTTCATTTGGTATCTGATCATGGTTTAGATAAAATTTAAGGTTAAGATGGTTTGTATATAATAAAACATATATTTGATACCGTATTTTTATATTTAAATGATATATCATTTCATGACTAAAAAGTTTCATCATCTATGATTGGTCTATTCATAATTTTTTTCCCACAGATAAAACAAGGAAGATAATGTACAATGGCATCGAAAGGATGATATATTTATGAATCTAAATAATGGAATGGTGGGAATTGGTAGTAAAACGTTTTTGATAGTAATAGATAAGTTGCAATATTTTATAAACGGTGGTGTAATCCATGCAAGAGAACAACCAGAGTTACCATAATGGAACATGATGATAGTGGAACATTTTATCAGGAAACACCCTCCTTGTTTTCTTTGATCTTATAACCTAGTGGTGGATGAAGGATGTATTAAATAAATTGAAATGATATTTCATGTTTTGGTGTCTTCGGATAATTAAAATTTTAGTCTTTCCATTTATCTTTTTGAAGGAGAAGAACACCACTGGTGGTCAATGGTCAATAGTATAAAGGGTAGTTAGGAGCTTAATGCCTTGTAATGGGATTAATTTAACAATATTTTCTTCAAAACATATTCTATTATGGTGGTTTGATTTAGGATGGAAAAGTAATTTTATTAATTGAAATAATAGTAGGAGGATTAAATGAACATGTATGAGTAAAACTTCACCTGATAGAAAAGGTACACCCCAAATAATATATGGGATATTGATAGAAATATGAATAATTTTTTCATAGGGTTATTTCCATCTTGTTGAATGGAATTGGCCTCCTGTGAATTAAAAAGTTATTAAAAACTTTTCCAATGTGATGAGAGGGTACAAAAATATTTTTCTGATGATCACATGTACTATGAATACAAGAAAAATAAGAGGTCCTAATGGTAAGTGATGGGAATGAATCAATCAATTAAATTCGAAGGTAATAATGTCTAGTTTTCCAATTTGTTAAAATTTTGTTCCAAATCACCCTAGGGAATGTATTAACAAAACTGGGATGTTTTTTCTATGTGGTTAGTTTAGACTTATTACCTAATATTGTAATCAAACTTATATTAATAAATATTCAGATAATAAATATATAACGTGCATTGTAGATTAATTCTATTGATGATTAATTCTGATAATATGTCTATAAAGTCTTTTAAATGTGGTGATATGGGTCATTATGAAAAAAACATCCCAAAGAATGATCAGAATGATGGAAACAACTATATTATACTAATAATTGTTTAGTTATATACCATGTGACTAAATTAGTGTATGTTTGGCCATCCAATGAAGTGAAATCGGGTACATTTTTTGTACACTATGATTGTTCTATTATAGTGTTTGATATGTGGTGTACACATTCCTTTATTTATAATAAATTATTGGTTAAATCAGATATTTCACCACACTAAATTCAACAAGAACATGTTGTCATGAAACCATTATAAATATATACAAAAAAAATGAATTATCAGGATCATCATGTTGTTTTATTTGGAAATACATTTCTAAAAATACTTATTATATTAACCTTGGTATGGTTTTATTTTTTTCTTTGTATTTATGGGATTTATTTTTATCATGCTAGGATTGATTGTATGGATAATAAATTTCTTTTTTCAAAATAGTTTCAGTTTTGTACACACGAATGAAACCATTCCATGTATAACATATCAGGAAACCTATAAACTATTAAAATATTTGAATGAATGTTATCTAGATCATATTTTTGAAAACATGGGAATTGTTCAAAATAATGATGTGTAGGTGGTAGATGAATAATTTAATGTTTTTCAAAATGACTTTCCCAGTATTATACCTTATATAGAACCTGAAATTATTATTTACATGGATCCAAATGCTATGAAATTTTCAAAACACCATTATCCAATGGCTAAAGTGGAACTTCATGAAGTGAAAAATTAGTTGTAAGAGTTGCATTATAAATGAATCGTTATTTCTAACACATTACCATGGGTCGATCCTATTTTGTTCATAAAATATAATGATAGTTCCATGAGTCTTTTAATTGATCTCATAGAATTTAATTCCATTATTTTAATGAATAATTATCCATTTTCTTAAATCATTGACTTGTTTTATGAGTTCTTGAGAGATAAGTATTTTTTTCGAAGATTCACATGAGATCTTGGTATAATAAACTGAAGGAGGAGGATAACAACAAAAAAACATCCTTTCATACTATATATGGGTAATATGAGTTTATTGTGATGGCCTTTGGTTTGAAAAATTCCTCAGCTCTTTTCAAGGATCATATGAATAGAATATTCTATTAATTTTTTGACAATTTTATTATTGTTTTTATTGATGATATTTTGGTCTTTTAAAAATTTATGGTGATCATGAAAATAAATTAAATATTTTCCTACAAACTATCAATTAAAAGAAGTTATATAAAAAAAATTATACAATATTCTCTTTGGTTGAAACATATTTCTTTTCTTAGCAATATTATAAATAAGTATGGAATAATAGTTTATCCCACCAAAACAAAAGTGTTTGATGAATGACCAAGTTCTGAAAAAATTACTAAGATTTAATGCTTTCATGGATTAACTGTCTCTTAATGATGGCTTGTTAAAAGAATTACACAATTATCTAGCATTCTAACTATGATAACAAGAAAATGAGTTAAATTTATTATGATATAATAATCTAATGTTTTTTCATAAACTGAATAAGAGATTAATGATAGCTCAATTTATATCCTTGCCTTCTAAAAATGGTGAATCTTTCATCTACAATGATGATTCAATGATGGGTTATGGTTGTTTTCTGATAAATAATGTTTATATAATTTCGTATTCAATAAGGAAACTGAAAGTTCATGAGTGAAATTTTCCCACAAATTATTTGGAAATTGTAATTGTGGTTATTTATTTTAAATGATGGATGATTCATTTATACGGTTCCAAATGAGAAATAGATATTTACCATTAAATTATGAAGTATATATTCACATAGAAGGAATTAAAAATGAGGTAGATAATATATTCTAAACTGATAAATGATAATTATTTCATGATCAATTAATATACACCAAAATAAAACAATGTGGCTAATCCCATGAGTCAAAAACATCATGCTACATTAACCATGTTACATTTGGAACATAACCCATAGATTAATAATTTGATAAATATGGGATTGTGTGTTATTGGTGGAAAATATTCTTCTATTTTTCAGGTGTTAGTGATGATATATTTATTAACTAGAATTAAGAAATCATAGAAGGAATACTGTGAGTTATAGAAAAAGCTAGAATTTGTTAAAAGGGATAAGATGATAGAAATTAACATTAGTAAATATTTTGTTTTAATATTTGGAAAGATATTATGTGTGTCATGTGATTTCAACCTAAAGAAATATTTTTTTGTGTGAATCTCACAGTTCTACATTTTTATTTCATCCTTGCAATACAAAGATGTACAGAGACCATCAAAAGAATTAATGGTGGGAAGGAATTAAAAGAGATATTACATATTTTACTATGAAATGTATTACATGTCAATAGGTTAATAAATAGTGACAAATACCAGATGGTATGATTATTATTTTTTGATTGATAGCATGGAAATGTGAAAATATATTTATGGAATTCATGGTGGGACTACCAAAGACCTCTCGAGGTAATATTGTGACTTGGGTTATTGTTGATCGTCTGACTAAATTTGTATATTTATTTCCTATTAGAGATACTATGTATTTTGATTAGATATTTCAAATATAACTCAATCATATTGTTTGATTACATGGAGTTACTCAATCCATTGTATCTGACCGAGATGAAGGATTACTTATAACATTTGGAATGACCTTTAGAATTCAATAAGAAGAGAATTAAATTAAAGTAGTACTTTTCATCGACAATCTGATGGATATGATGATTGACCAATTAAGACCATGAAGGACATGATTTAATATTGTTCAATTGATTAACAGTAGAGTTCAGATAATCATTATTCATTAGTTATGTTTTCTAATAATAAAAATTTACATTCTAGTACACAGATGATACCTTTTGAGGCATTATATGTGAAGTAGTGTAATACTCCATCATTTATGGATGAAGTTGGGGAATGAAATTTGATATGACTAGAAATAGTAGAGGATGAAACTATGAAAGTTAATTTGATTCAACAACCCACGAATAAGCTCATATATTGAAGAATAGTTATGTAAATAACATGAGGGGATGGCTATTTTCGAGGTAGTTGATCATGTTTTTCTTATAATCCCACCATGGAAAAGTGTTATGAGTTTTGGAAATAATGGTATTTTAATTACATGGTTCATTGGACATTATTATATAATTGATAAATCTAGACTAGTTGTACACTTAATATATGTTCCTCTAAGTTTATCTCAGCTAAAGAATTTGTTTTTCTTGTTTCCTTGTTGATAATGTATGTGCCAGATTCATCCCATGTTTTGAGCCCATAATGAGTTCTGTTGGTAGAGAACCATTCTTAGTAAGATAAACCTATTCTGATTCATTATCATAGTGATCATGTATTAAAAAATATGTTAATTCATTATGTTCATATTTTTTAATTAATCCACATGGTTGAATAATAAATATGTGAATCTGAAAATGATTTGAGGAAAGGTACCCTCGCTTCTTTAATAAGAAAACAAAAATTGTGAGGACTCAATTTCTATAAGGTGTTGAGAATGTAACATCCAAAGTACATATCAAATTATTTCATTACACAATGTAATTAAATAATCATATTTAGTATAAATGTAAAATGAAAAAGTGGTATTTATATAAATTATAGAATATTTACTCATGGAATACAAACATGACCATAGAAATAGTAACATGACCATTAGGAATATTAATCAATAAAATAGAAGAGTAACCTCACCAATGAGATTATAAATAAAATTTATTTATCTTATAAGTGTATTCATTATATATTTATATCATAGAATAAGTAATTAATTATTTTATAAATGACAAATTCTGTGTATTTATTTTTAAAGGTCATTAATATTTTATTACAATTTTATAATTATTATAATTATTTAAATAAAATTTATATTAATTAAATTTATTATTAAATTTATTATTTTTTGTCTTATATTATATCATATTTTTATGATACATTAATTGATTTTTCAAAGTGTTATACTATAATTAATAGTTTTGAAATTTGTATTTTTCAAATTAATTATGATATTACTTAAAAATTAATATTTTTATATTTAGAAAGTTATTTTAAAATAATTGAGTTCATTTTTTAATTCTACATGTTGATAAATAGTAGGTTCAATTTTTTTATTTTGCTAAAATACATTAAGTTTTGGTAAATATAGAGATATTAAAATTTTTTATATAAGCAAAATAAATGACTTATCAGGTCTTATATAATTTTATATTGATGTAATAAAAAAAATATAGAACCATCCTTCATTAATTTAATATATTTCATGATAATTATAAAACTATTCATATTCATGATCCAAATTAATAAACTAATGAATATTATACTGATAAAAATCCCCTATACTTCACTATAAATACATCCCCTCACGACCACTTCCACTCGCACCTAAAAATACTTGTATGATTCATAATTTATTTCCAAATTCATTCCCAAGAATCATCCCCACTTCTAAGACCTTTGGGTGTCACCAATAGGATATCACAAGGGGCCTTGTGGAGGTTCTTAAGGAAGATAATTCAAGAGGTAAAAACCCTCTTCCATTTTCTCTTATTTTCATTTCAATTATTTTAATTTTCTTATAAAATATTAAACTAAAAAAACCAGATGAATAGTGACTATATTAATTATATATAATGTAATTCTTCATGTTAATGGAAATAGTCATCACCATACTTCTTCTCCTCTCCCTTTTATTCTAAATATATTAATATCATCTGTGATGTGTTGATTTACCAACATCGTGGTTGTTGTGTTTTCAAATCCTATTACTACCTTCAGATCATGTCATAAAACCATTAAAATGGTTAAATAAAATTATATTATAAATATTATATGTTAATTATTTTATGGAACTATTTTTTTACATAATATTAATTTATAAAACAAAAGTTGTTCGCAATGATCAGAATTCACCAAAATAAACCAAATTTCATCACTAATGATTTATCAAATGATTTATCCAAGTACCATATAACTGAAATTATATATAATACCGTTTAATTTTCCATATTTTCACTAATAAAATTTAAATTTAATTATATAATTTTTCTCCCTTATGTCAAGAAAATCGATATTAAACCAACCTTGGAAACCATGGAATATCTGTAGCCAGAATAATTAAAATAATAAAATGTTATTAATAAATGGGTGGAATTATGTTATAATAATATCATATATTTAATTATAAATATCTATATGTTTTTAAATATATTAATAACAATATATAAACCCTTATACATGAGGATTAAAAACATTTGTAGAATGAAAAACCAAGAGTAGTGGAATTCCTAACCCAATTTCCATTTTTCATGTTAACCTTCAACTTCATTAATTATGCTATAATAAAATTAATTTTTAAATTAATTTAGATAATATTATTTTTTATATTGTGGATTTATAGTTTATATACATATTCAATTCTTTTTATAACCTATCACCTCAAATATATGATTTTTTTAGGGGACTATGTCTTAAAAACCCTCTTTTAATGACCATTCTTTTTGAGATGGAATGATTTATATAATTTATGTATTATTTTTTTATGATTAAATTTTTTTCCAAAAATATTTTGATTTATGGTGGGACCTATATTTCCCTATAATTAATTGGGTATGTTTATGTTGGAGGTCAATCTTATAGTTACTCCACATGTAGCTGTGATAATTACATTATATGGTAGCCATGATGGTTACATTGTATGGTAGATGGGAGGGTTACAAATCATATGCTCTCCACGATGGTTAAATACTTATTTATGTAATTCCCCAAGTTAAAATTATGATATTACATATGTTATAAATTTTTTATGGAAATATCATGTTTCTAATTTGTAACAATATGATACTTATCGAGTGAGATGTATGTTTTTGTGAAAAATGATTTTAAATGTTTATAAGTATTACTTTACTTATGGTTTCCCTTTTTCTTTTTATATCCCTTACAATAAATTTTCTTCTTACAACATGTTTATAAATTACATTCGTAGAGATTATGGTTGGGTAAGAAAAAAGGAGATTCCATGATGAATTTTTGAAGGAGTTTCATGAATAGATTACTTTTTTTTAATGACATATTATATTATAAATAAATGGATATTATTTCAATACAACTGGCATTATATCCATGTGGGTTGATATGTATGAGTTATATCATAAATTTTTAAAAATATAAACTAAAAATATCACTGGGAATGTATATAAGTGAATTATATATGAATTTACAAGATTATATAATGTTTAAGGCCATGTTCTCATAAATATGTTGAATGTTGCTTATATCCTAGAAATGTGATTCAATATAAAGGAGATATTCATGGAGAAAAAATGATGAAGAGAATGAATAACCTTAGTATGTTCCTAATGTTAATATAATGTTGTGGTGATAAAGAGGATATTGATATGGATAATTTAAATTGTACAATACTAATTTCTTATGAACTGATTAATGATAAATTGGAAAAGTGGTTTACAATATCATTGTTTTATTTTAAATACTTTTTTATTTAATTAAAATATCTAATAATATGTATTTTATGAATGTAATGAGGAATGAAGTAGTTTTTAGATAACATTATATACAAAAATATTTTATTTTTATATTTTAATATACATTTTTTTGTGGTATTCACATATTTTATATTTGACAATTAATAGAAAATTAATGTTGTTTAGTGGATTAATGAAATGTACTATTCAGAATTTTATATACCATGATTCTAATGTCTTGGATTTTAATAATTTTTAAGGGTCATAAAGTTAACATTTATTAAATTTTTTCTATTGAGCATTAAATGAAACTTTAGATATTAATGGATTACATCACCATATGGAAATTTATATATAATAGATAATATTTTCTGTAATTTCTTTATGTTGAAAAATAGTGATATAAAGAAATAATTTTCATTATAATATGGTTATTATGATCAGTTACTTCATTGAGAATAAAAAAATCAACTATATTTCATAGAGTAATAGATTAAGGGGAAATTTATCGAAGGACAACCAATAAATGAAATTGTTCTTATGATACAAAGGAATGTTATTCCCTCCTCCAATGGCCCGAAGGCCTTCATTTTTTATTTATTTTTGATAATCCACCTTTCAAGGGGTGAGGTGGAACCCTTACAAGGCTCGTAGGTGTAAGCATTACATGGCCCGTAGTCCTTAGAGAAATTCATTGCCCATAGGCTTCAAACATTAAATACAACCCAGACTAATTACTTGTAACTGCTCCTCCCTATCATCTTCATCGTAAAATCATCTCTCCACCTTTGCATGGCTGTTTGGATAGGCTTTCCCGTGCATGCACAGGCTTGTCATGATGGCAGGTGCCATACCCTCTCATTCTTGCAATCCATTTAATTTTAATTTTATACAAAACCATATGTATTTTTTTAATGAAACGCTGAGTTTTTCATGTGATATAGGAAATGTTGAGTCAAAATGAAACCTTGAAAAATATGAAAATACTATAATTTAATATTATATTTATCACCTTGAAATTGGAATCGTGGTTTTAAATAATATTAACTATGTTTTAAAATTTTTTGGTTTACACTATCATATAGATGGAAATAAATAGTGACTAATTATTCAAAAAGAAAAATAAATATTATTTTAAAATAATTGAAATATTTTTTTAGAAAACTACTTTTATTAAAAAATCATTTTTTACTGCATTAAAATTGACCAAAACCGTTATATAATTATCTAAATTCCATGTTTATAGAATAGATTCATTAATCTTATTATAAAATATCTCATGTTTTTTCTTTACATGTGACAAGAATAAATCATATTTTATACTCAAAATAATATTACTTAAAATTTTTTTATATTATTTGGATCATATTTTAAAGAAAATATCATATAGTTTGAAATTTTATTTTAAAATATAAATTTTTTTAATTCATCATATTAAAATTATATAATGGAATTTTTAATATTTTTTAAAAACATTATATTTTATGAATATTGTAAACTCTTGAAATTTAATTCAAAAACACCTTTTCATTTAAATAATTTATAATTAAGATTTTAATAAAAAATTATTTTTAATATAACATAAAATCAATTATAAATATATTAATATTTCTTTATTAATTGGATTAATTCTCATGTTTTATTTTCATATAAAATTTTTGTAATCTTTTGAATGTTTTTTATTGAGAACCCACATTGTCATCATGTCTGTGAGATTACATTTATATTAAATATATCAAGTACATTGAATTAATTTTCAAAAAAATTTATCCCATATTTAGAAACATACTTATTTTTATTATATAATATTTGAACATAAATTGTTTCTAAAACTAACATTGAAAACAGAAAAAACCTAACAACCATGGTTATACTAAAAATTAATATATCTATGGTTAAACTAAAAATATAGTCATTAAAAATACCTAAATACTTGTATTAAATTTATTTCCTTGCCTCATTTAGACCCAATCATGTTTATGTCTCGATAATACTTCATTTTTGACCATTTTTTTTATAAAAACTTGGGAAAATATTTTTATTTTCGGAAAATTAAATGTGTGCGACTCAACAAACCTATAGAAGGAAACCCATATCCTATCTTATTCACACATTCAACCCCATTATACTATTTAAAATACATGAAAAATAAAACCTCTATATCCCTTCTCTAATATTTAATGTATTATTTTGTTCATTAATCCAACCTATGATTGATGTTTGTAAAAACCTATGGAGTTTACATGGAGAAGATGTAATGTACTACAATAACCATTTATATAATATTTCATAATAACACTCAATAAATTATTATTTAATTATGATGAAATAATATCCACAGTATATTAAAAAATTTATTTTTAATATTATGGTCATGAACTACAACAACATCCACATTCATGAAATTGTGTAAAAAACATCAGTCATGTGCATGATAGACTAAGCCTCACGAACCGATGTCATTCATTTTTCCATTACCTCCTATCATCATCGTGTTTGATGATGTATATAAAGTTTATATATGATATTTATAGCATAATTACACATATCTATATTATATATCACATATAAATTTTTTATTTTATTCCATAGAGGATACGATAACATCGTTCATATGAACAACAATCTACTTCCTGGTGATGTGATGAGTTTTGTTTTCAGAAACTCATTACATGAAAGATAATAAAGAAAATGGTAATGAATATATATGATATATATGAAAAAATAATTATACCATATAAATATATATCTCTATAAAAATATATTATATCATTTTACTTCTTACATTTTCATTTACTAAATAATGATGATATCATTCTTGTACGTACATATTTCTGCGTGCACGAAGCAATGAGACACTATATATTCATCTCTAGAAAACATGTATGATATTTATAAGTATATTTAAATAAATAATATGGGTTTTATTATATTATTACTGTTATATAATGTTAAAATTTTACCTACCCTCTTTCCATAATTATCATCGAAAACTAGAATCATTACTCATGCATATGTTTAACCTAACATCTACATGATTGTAACATACTTCACTACCCATAATAATATTTCATGATTGGTGTTAAAAGAAAAAATCTATTTTTAGGTATGATAATTATTTTATGATTATTATTCGGGAGATGATTAAACTATGATATAATTAAGAGGACCAAAAACAAAAAATCAAAATATATAAGAAATACAAATATGTTATTACTAGATGAATGATATTAACAAAATATTTTTGATCAACATGTAAAAATTGTAATAATTAAATTATATTTGGAAATATATATATATAATCTATTCTATATTTTTATTTATTATACATGAGTTTGGAAGAAGTGTGAAATAAGTCGACAATTGAGGTTGAGGATTTATAGTCTCTCTTTTAGTAATGGGAGATATATGCAATTGTATTACTAATTATTTTGTACTATGTATATAATTACATATTCAAATGATATATATTGAATCATATTATTTTTCATGATATTTATTTTGTTATTTTATTTTATTATTTGTTGAGTCATACAGTGAAATATCACTAGAAGAATGTAAATTTTCATCTCAAAATAATATCTATGAGTTACATTCCATATCCACCACATTATTCTAATATTTAATGTATTTGTATCCATGAATGTATTTTATATTTCTTATCTTGAAAATTATGGGAGTTTTAATATATATTTTATGATCCCTCTTTGATGAGGTTTATGGATTTTGATGCCATGATACATGTGTACAGAATATTATCAAGGAATGGACAACCATTTCAAAGAAAATTCAGGCCAAACTAGCATAGTAGTCAACTTATGGGACTCAAATCATATAGGTACAAATCTTAATGAATATTAATATCTCCTATAAGTACCCCCCACATGGAAATTTTATGGAATATCTAGCTTAATTTATGTCTTCTTCATGACTCTCAATTTTGTGGAAGTCATCACCCACGAAGAACATTGATTGAATCATTAAAACAACATAACTCTTGTTCATAGAAATTGGATAGTTTATGATTATCATAGAGTTTCATGAGATCCACCCAATTTCACATAAAAAATTCCTTACCTCCATTTTTCGTATAAATATCACACGATCGACCATTTAATGTGACAAAAGTTACCTTTTACCTTTTATGAAAATTTCTAAATTTGGGACACGTAGAATCTATTCAATATAAAGAATAGATGGACCAAAAACTATATCCATCATTCATGAAACCACATAACATATATTTTTCAGAACCTAAATCCATTGTCTAGATTTCCAACATAATGTTCTATTGCCTTCACTTAATAAAACCCCCCATTGTGGCCTTTTGGGTTTCATGTGATTTGTATCATTCATTAAACCATCACCTTGGGAACCAAGAAATTACTCTAAGTAAATGTCACCCTATTTCGTGAAACATAATATTTCATTATACCAAAGGCCTATCGATTCACGTGGACTTCAAACATCTCCAATAATTTATAAAACCAAGACATTCAGGAATAACATCCTATTTGATTCTCCATCGTGGCTCCTTTTGGACAATACTCTTCCATGAAATTAGAGCTCCTAGGACCCCTGATCATATCAAATATTGCGTCAGCATCATCCCAAATCCCCATGAAACCATTGAAACAAACTATAATTTTATTTCTATAACCATTGTTAATATAATTCTTTAAATCCTATTCATATGAACCACAATATCAAGAACCATTATCTTACTTTTTCACAGAAGTGATTACACCCTGCCTTTCCTAGAGGTTTGTAAACATGGGATGTTGACACATAATCCCTAAAAGTGCAATCACCCAGTGAAGCGATGTACCTATCTTGGTAGAGATTCTTTTTCCATTTTTACTCCCTCCTTAAAATGGTCTGTTGTATGGTGTAAATCCTACCCATATTGTAGTAGTACAATGATAAACATCATGAAAACATACTCAACAGATGAAGATTAACTAAAGAAATGCCTTCTGTGTTGAACACATGATTCCCCAAAAATGATAATCATGGGATGAAACCCTCTCTGCCACCATGGGATGAGACAAAAACAACAAGAATAATCCATGTATAATTCCCTCAACATCCTTCCAAACCATTTGAAAAAACACATTCAACAGTCATTTTATGAACCTAAGTCCCATACATTCCACATTGACAGTCATTCCTCAAAAGGATAATCCTTTAGACATGATGATAAAATACATAGATTGGCCCTATCATAAAATATTAATCTACATCATCAAACAATTTGTGTTTTGATTCTTGTTAAAGGTAATATTATTTGGAATTAATCAATGATTTCCAATCCTGATAAAAATCCTAGTGTGAAATCTCCCCCCTTCTTGGGATACGATCTACCACCCATGTGTGAAATCTTCCACCTTGGGGGACACAATATTTCAAATCCATAATTTAAATCACCCACCTTGGGTGATGAAAATCCAGTATATGTCAACAAATGATGTTAAACCTGTGATCATATCTACATGACATTAGACTTATGATCATATCTATTATCCATACCACACATAGTAAACATCGTATTGTTGAGTTAAATTCCCTCATATGAAAATTTACTCCTACGGCAACTACCTAATGTCCAACATGGGACGTATTTCGGTCCATGACTAAGATTACTCGCACAGGATATACCCTAAAAAATGTAAGAAAATACTTGTTACCTATATACCCAACAACCGTACATGATTATATGCGACCAAATGTAGCTTCTCCTATAATATATGGTTTCATAAGTATTGGTATAGATGTATTGTAAGTTTTCAGTTTCCACATTGATATATAGACAATAATTAATTTCATGGACTTGACATAAAATTATAATGGAGATTCCAACTATGCGACAAGTTCCATGGAGGAATAAATTGAAGTTGTAACATTCATCCAATCTCCCCATGATGATCAGGATGCTAACATCAATGATTAATGTGAAAAATGTATCCCACCACTCTAATGTCGGAATGTTTGAAAATAGAAATTCATGTTTCATCCAAACCACACAGCCTTGGAAAAATACTTTGAAAGAAAAATGGTGAATACTATGTGAATCATTCCTCCTTCATCCATGGGGACTAGTAGCATTGGGGAACCTTCATATTTTCAAGTCCTCTGATGAAGATATAAGGTGTCAAGTACCACTAGGAAAATTGTGGGCCTTGTATGAGACACTCAAGAAAGAACATGGCTGATATCATTTAGCCTCATTAATTTATTATATATTTATCATGGATCTCCCCTCCATTTCATGATTAATGAAAGTCCTTGGGACATTGGGAATCACCTTCATTATGTCTATAGATGAGGATGATTCCATATAGATAATAGTAATCAAGGTACAAGAAATCAATTATATAATGCAAGATGATGTAGGGGTATGGTACATATTCTTGAAGAAATTAAATATTTATAAATTCTATTTATAATAACCACCAAATAATTAGATACCCGGACCCTGCGCCCCAACCCACACATTTAGATCATCCCAAAGAGGATGATCATCACCCTCTATTTTATATATGAGAGGGAATGGGTCATTACCACAAGGGAAGTGGCCCGAAAATACGATGATGTAAGACTTATAAAACTATGTCCCTTGAGGGTAAGGTAGGGGAAAACACCCTAAATACTATGGTGAAACATTTCAGGAGCCTCTCCCATAAGCAGTATAGTGGTTCAATCCCCTACACTAATTATGAAGTGGACACTTGAGATGATCCTATAGTATATAATGTGTAGAATTATCCCAACAGAGATCCCACGAGGCCTCATTATTCCCAAAAATGTCCAATCCCATTGGTTAATGTGTAGGATGATTTCATCCTGCTCCTCGGTCCCCAGTCTAGAACACCCAATTTTGAAACCAGAGGATGAATTTAATATAGCCTGACAAGAGGAACCTCAAATAAATCTAGTGTCACTTTACAATAATTGTGAATCTCTCTAAATCCTCATAGCTACCCATTAGAGATCCATATTCTCCGATATAGGATTGAGACCCCTATTACATCACATTTAGGATGGTTTGAGTCTCTCAGTCATTGGAGAACATGAATATTTTTATTGGCTATCCTACGAGGAGTAAAATTAGTGTGATGGTCCTCCTGAGACAATCATCAAGAAAAACATAGGTACTTCCCACATTTCTAGTAATTATCATAGAGTTCCATGAAATGTGCATTTCAAACAAATATTTCATGTTGTTATAATACAATGTTTTTTGTAAGGTAATTTTTATTCATGCCAATATATGAAATATTTGACCTATTTTTTTATTTATGAAATTTTAAAACCAATAATCATAAAAGGGAAAAGAATATTGAATATGAGTGTAAAAGTAATGTCTGTTCTATTGTGGAATGTGATGTGGTGTGAAAAAATATAATAAAAAGGAATCCCATGATGAAAAATTTCTATAAAACACTATCAATGGAAGAATATAAATAACTGATGTGAAATAAGGATTATAGATATAGAAATTATCATTTCACATTGTAAAAATATATTAACTGATGTGAAATTGTAAAAAGAGTGAATTAAATACAACTGATAAAGAATTCCTTGAAAATTTTCGGGCTCATATATTCCAAGATTTGAAAATATATTACATGATGTAAAAAATCCTAGATGACCAACAAACAACCATATTCAAGATATCATATAGAATATATCAATGTAATGAACCAAACACCACCTATTACAGTTTTTGACACATTATGGACTAATTAATGTGTCTTCATTCCAATGGGAGTCCACAAATAAAGGTATGGTGGACACACAAAGTATATGATGATAAAATAATGGAGAGAGAAGAAGAATTGTGTATGGTTTTTCCTAAATTTATCTCTGAAATTCATCTAGTTTATTAATTTTCTTTCATTACTCCCCCACACTCCCTCATCACTAGGATCAGAGGGTAAAATCATCATTTTTATTGGATTATGCATCAAAAGGTGGTGGTTCCATTGGATCATTATTTCCAATTTATTCATGTATTTTTATTGATCATTTTTATATAATAATATTCTAATAAAAATGTTATTTTTCAAAAATTTTTTAGTAAGATCTAAAAGGTAATTTAAAATTAAACAACCTTGTACCTTAAATAAGGGCATGATCATTTTCGTATGCCTGGAATCCCAGTATAAATATGGCATCATGATAAAATTAATTCTGAAAAGATATTACTAGACCATGGGAAACATGGGATTTCCATGGTGAGGAGGGGATACCAAGACCATTGGATCCACCATGTATTATATTCATCCCCAAACATGGATTGATTAATTTAATTGAAAAAATACTATTGAATTTAAACATTGAAACTATAGAACACTTTTCCAACATAAAATTACGATTTGAAACCAAAACATATTTTTTGCTTCAAATTATTATATCTTCTTGAAAAAACTATAACTGATGTGTTAATATGATTCTTATACCATTCATTAAAACAATTATATTAATAGCATAATAAATATAATTTCACCATCATTGTCGGTTCAATCTATACATGTAGCATAATATATTTTAAATTTTATATTTAAATAGTCTGAGTTATATAAATATATATTTTTGTTAGACCCTATTTATTTAAGAAGAACTTTTTGACCTGTCAAAACTGGATCTCCATCAATGGACAGTTTCAAGATATATTTATATGTACAATTTTAAATTGAATTTTGTTATATTATTTTAATTAATATATTTATATTGGGTATTTAATGCTTCAAATATCATAATGAAATAGTTAATTGAAAACAATAATAATCACAAAATGAGAAAACACTTCATTGAGTAAAAATTTGATTCTGATCCTAGCCTAGAGAGAAAATACAGTGTCAATACAATCGATACAGAAAAAAATCATAATGATGTTGGAGTTTTAAAAAGTGATATAGTGTTTCATACGATCATGGACAAAAAAATTCCATTAAATATAGTATTTCAACCAAGAATGATGGACCCCCTATTGAAGCACATCATTAAAATATCAGTCTTATAATAATTCAAATGATCTCATACCGAGTGAAATTAAGAGGACTGCCACATTATGATTTGAATGATCATTGAGGAATCATTAAATATCGCTTCTCAAAATTATAATAACATAATGTTTTTGATAGTATACAAAGTCTCTGTATTTTTTTATTTTTACTATGAGAGAGAGTTTTTGATTTGAATATGACACTTCCTACCCATTCCATCACCACGTGGGATTAGATATCCATGAACTTTCTCACATGATTCTTCCCTCCATATGTGTTCATGGATATATTGGTATACATTGAATTATTGTTTTAATTTAATGAAGAATACCTCTACACATATTTAGAGATATGTAATTTTATGACTCTAAAATTACCACATTAATGTATTGAAATTTGGTTTCTAAAATAGACTTTCTATAAGGGACACATGCATGGAAGAATGAAAAATATTGATGTTGTATCTTTAAGATCAATTATTATGATGTCACCTAAAAATAGATATATCTTATCAGATGAAACTGAGAGAAATTTTTTCTTATTGTAAGGTGAAGATATATAATGAAGAGGAGTTCACATGATTTACAAAAAATGACAAGATGGTGGAATATATGGAATAACCGACAAAGAATATGGAAAAGATGATGGGAAATATTCAAACCTCATTGTATGTATTTTAACGATTCAAATTATGGTGATCACAATAATAGTTGCCTATTTCATGGTTAGTGTCCAGAATAAAATTAAGGTAAAAAGTAACAAAATATAGAGCAAGGATACCATAAAATAACACTATGGTCATTCACTTTCAATATAGGTTAATGCATAGGAATTAAGATAAGTAACAATAATTACCAAATTTATCGATGTAATTAACGAAATAATGAAAATTATTGAAATCTAGAAGGGTGATCAAACAAATCACGAGTTTCAAGTTGGAAGAACACAAAGTGACTCAGAGAGATACCAAGAGGAGTCCTCATGTGATTCCATGAAGTATTTGAAATATATTATTTCAAAGTTATCAAACTATAGAGATGAAAAATCACTGAATAAATGTATAAAATATGAATTGAATAAGAATCCAAATAGAAGTTGAGGAGTAACTAACCCATTACAAATCAAGGATGAATTTTTAGGAATTAATTGAACAAGAGAAGATACATTCACAAAGTGTATGTATCATGAAATCAAACAAAAAATTATTTTATTATCCATTTGTATAGTCTATCTTTAACGTGTTGAATAATGAAAAAATCAAGAATTTTATTGGTGACCAAAAAAAATAAAATGGATGATATTGGCCCCATCCATCTCAAATGAGAGTGTTAGACACTGATTTTCAAGGACCAACCTATGAAGCAACAATATTGAGGAATATTTTCCCTTCCTATCCATTTTTGGTTCTAATAACTTTCAAATAATTTTATGCAATTTATGTTAGTTTTTCCATATTATGAAACACACCACATAAAAAACCATAGGAATGCAGTCACTCATGTCTGCGAGAGTTTTAATCCATATAATAGATTCAATAATAAAGTACCCCTATGGACTCATTAAATATAATCTAGTCATAGTTGATAAATTATACATTCTATTATACATATTAGTGAATTATATGAGAGAGGAGAATAAAAAATGATTATGGGGAGAATGATTCCAGTCACTGGGTATGAACTAATTGATGTATAATTTATAGAAATATTTATGACATTCGGACAAAAAAAGTTGTGTTTCAATATCAAGTAAGAATTGGAGAAATTTTTTTGAGTGAATAAAATGATTTTAAGGAATATTATATACCGTAAGTTGAGGATATTTTTGAGATAGAAGTATATGATGTTGTATAAAAGGATACCAAAATATTAATGTACAATGATGAGGAAACATAAGATAAAAATTTATACCACTAAAATCATAGGAATGATTGACTCCATCAAATTTGATAAAGGGAAACTAGTATAGATATCACCGGAAAAGAAATTTACTCATCCATGATTAATGAAAAATAGCTAACTAGCCTGATGTAAATGCAGGATTTATTGTCTTCAATAAGAGTCATTTAATTTATGAATGAAGGACATAAGATAATATATATATATATATATATATATGATAAAACTAAGACAATTTTATAACACCAATTATGTCAATAAACTTTTATTATTATTAACTTGTGAAGTAGCTAAATGATGTAAGATTGATAGATTTTTTTAAAATGATCTTCAAGGAGGCAACCTGTGTTTTTTTTCTTTTATTTTGATTGTAAGGAGAGAAATATCTAGAATAAAATAATTCAAAATTTATTAATAATAGAATGGTATTCCATATATACATTCTTATTTGGAAGGATCATTAAAACACAAAAGGTAATCAGCAGGTTGAACCTATACAGGTGACATCAAAAAGAAAATTCAAAATGATATTTACAAGGGAATTTATAAATATTTTTCATGTATAGAACACATTCAATTATTTTATTTTTTTAATAATAAAATTCTCCCCTTAATTTGAATATTAATTTTAAAACTCAAATATGATACATAAACAACATTATATAGTTATCCTACCATGAATTAATTTTTTTTTTCAAATTATATTAAATTGAAAAATGGGGAAACGAATTTTTAGACATTACAATGTGTTTCAGGATTTGATGAATCCTGAATTCTGTAGAATTTGAATCATTTTAAATGAAATTGTTATGTTATTTTTTCATAATTTTAATTTCTAGAATTTTCATAAGCTGATTAAATTATTCATATGAATTTCAATGAGTACTTTTCCCAAAAATTCATAGGAGTCCCTAGAAAACCTTTTCACCCAATAATTCTACTTTCCTAAATTATATATTTTATTTGTGTGATGTAAATGATCTCTTAAATAACTTTTTGGAATTAAATCAATGATAATACTGAATATATTCATTTTTAATATGTATGAGGCATAATTTTTTAAAAACACCTTATCATTGGAACAATATTACATTAATACTTTATTAGCCTATAAAGGCCATGAGCCTCTTTGTTTGGAATCAAAAAGTGTAACAAGACTATCTTATCCATTACCGTATCCCTCTAAATTTTTTTATGAAATTTAATGGAATACGTTTTGGGGAGATATTTTATATAATATACCGATATGTACAAACATGGGGGTTTTTCGGATTTAATTTTTTTTGATAGACCCTGAAATTAATCATTGTATTTTAATTTCCAACTCACATGATACAAAAATTAATTTTAAAACGAATTAAAAAATGGGATACATCTTGTGAGGAAAAAAAATAACATTTTTTAGAATAACTATAATTATTTAAGAAAAATCTAATAGAATACCGAATTCATTTTCCTTATATCAACCATTGAGTTTATTGTATTCTCATAGGAAACTGAATTCAAGCTGATATTATGCTGACCCAAACATCATTTTCATGTGGTAGTCCCATATCTATACCACAAGTGCCTCATGTGATCCCATGATTGTTGATTAGGGGTACTATAGGTTAATTAATTCCCCTTCAACCAATATGAGGGATTATATCTATATTTATATTATAATAAAAGGGATTTAAATACGTGTCATACAGATTTGGTTGAGAACATTAATTCCCCTACTGATCTTATAGCCACTAGTTCTAGTGCATGGGTAAAGTATAATGAAACCATATTTCTCCCATTCCACAAGTTAAATCCCAATATTCTACAGATGTGATTTGTTTTATTTTCATGAAGATAAATTAGCACTCATGGATTAACTCATAATCCTTAACTGAATATTCCCAAATGATAATAGTATATCCTACACCTGTTAAGTATTGGGAGGTTCTCCCATTTCCACCAATCCCTGGCAATGGTTTAGCTTCCTTAGTGATGTAAAGCCTCAATTAAGGTCAACACAATTCCATTTATTTTTTATAAATATTGGGTCTCCATGTAGAAAAATACATTGAAGTGGATCAATGGATTATGTTTCCAAAGGCTCAAGAACATCAACATAAAATCACGTTGATAAATCTATATCCTCCAAAGAAGACAATACTGTGTCACGAGGTCTAGTATTCCAGGAAGAGACACAGCCTACCTCTTCTCACCATCTCTTATATAACTAATTTGTTTTGGAAAATTCTCCTCTATCATTTTATGTTGGTATCTCCACAATAATGGATTAGTTTACCTAGGTTAGCCTTTGAACCAAGGATGATATGAGGTTGAATATAAATAGTAAATCCATGTCCCTGGAATAACTGATGTAGTATATAGACATCCTAAATGTGAAACAAGATGTATAGTTCTAATGTTTTTATGAGATCTAAGGAATACACACTCAAGTCATTGTTCATCATGTTCTCCTTCCAGTGGATCATCATGGGATAAAATATCATATCATGGAGATTCAACCCTCTCATAGTGTGATGTACAGGGAATAGATTTATAATATTAATGAATCCAACAACATAATGGATGTCCAATAACATTGGTGGGTATCCAATATTATCCCTTTTGGTAAAAAGATTTGGTAGATCATTGATTGCATCAATTTATGGGACATCTACTACCATTGTCTGGAGGATGATTTTCCCCTTTCTATTATATATCTGCTGATTGATGTTGTGGATAGGATCTAGGACCACACTCCTTTATGAGAGGACACTCAAGATACAACCAAATCAAGATGTACCCTCATGATGATGATTCTACTACCAGTAGGGCACCCCAATTAACATTTTGAAATAATGAGATGCCTTTCATCTATGATAATGATTAATCCATATAACAATCCACCCTAAACACATCTTTATCTAGACCACAAGTGCTAAAATCCTAAAGAAGTCAAAAAAATATCAACGATCATGAGTAATTGAATAGCTTCCTCTGATCTAGACACTTGATGATGAATCCCCTAAAGTGTGAATTAGGGGATACCTCTAGGAAATTCCATATATTCATTGTACAATATTGTTTCATCGATATCATCCTACAAAAGAACAAGGATATAAATCAAATGTATCCCATAGAAATCATACATAGATTCATTGAATCAATGTAAAATTATCTTACATATTCATTTTTGTTGAAAATATGACAAAAAATGGAATTCACATACAGAGGATCGTGAAAAAAATGATCCATTTAATAATTTGATGAGTAGTTCCAGCCCTACTTTGAAAATATCAATTACTACCACCTACAACCTCATATTTTTATTCCACCCATCTCCAAAAATCCTTTGATCCTTTACATGACCACCATGGAATGGTTCCTCAACATTCTCCAAGATTATGGAATTAATGAGGGTAAAAAAATAGCCTCCAAAAGCGTAAACGCGTGATCATCGATATTGAGATAATATAAACATCATTGATAAAAATTTCATGATTATGGTATTTATGGTGCTGACATTGTGACATTATTTTATGCACCAATAGATAGAGCCAGTGTCCCATGTAGACCTATTATGTTAGAATCTCAATATCCAAAATATTTAAGAGATGATTGGAAAACATGAAGGTAATCATACATATGTTTGAAATCAATTTTTCACCATATAATGTTGTTAATGGATAAGAACATGAATACATCCTAGCGACAAAACCATCCAATATTTAAATCCCCCAGATAATGATTTCATAGATAATGTTATTATCATAGTGGATCATGTTGTACCTTTTAGGATGATGTTTTTCATTTGTACTCCCAATGCCTGATCGGTATAACAAATAATTACGACAATCTAAATAGTGTAGGATTTGGATTGTATTTGACACCATATAATAGGGTTTGTTGTCTTACTCATTCTTATTTTTTTAATTCTATAAAAACCGTTATGTAGACTACCAAGCCATCATCACATGTCTTGACCTATCTCTTTAGACAAATTTCACTTGTCTACATTCCAAAAAAACTCTAATCATGTACTATAACATGTAAAAGGTCAATGTTTCTTCTGAAAAAAAGAGCATGAACACATTCAATAATTTCACCATTAGTTGATGGACCAATTTTCTTCCCACCCAAAGGTGACCCATGTACCTCAGTCATATAACAAATGAAATGATGAATTAGATTGTTTGGTTTCATCCCTCATATAACCTAACTAGGATGAAATTTCCATTTTTTATTCATCATAAGGTCCTCACCCATGACACTAAAATTATTAAAACCAAATAATATATGAAATGGTTTTACTTACATCTATGTTAGGACCCTAATGTCGCCCTATATCAATAGAAATTCCTGAGTAGATGATCCCCTATTTATATTTTCACTAGTGTGGAATTATCCTCCATGACAAAGATAATAACGAGTGAATATAATCTCGGCATCTAGATATATAATCTAGAGTGGGACTAATATTGTGAAAATCCTATACATGCGTGGGTTTTATGGAATTTACCACTGTTGAATCGATGGAGTTTTCATAACTCATGTTATTCAGTTGGCACATGATAGATCATAAAACACCCATCAATCGTCATTGAATATATCCAACTAAATTCAATGTTGGATATAATTATAGTCCAAAATCCATCACTAAACCATTGAGTTTACAGTTTAGTTTTATTCATATCACCTCCTCTCTAACATTTTGTATCGACCGCCAGATATTTTACACACTACATATAACACATGGACCATTTCATTATGGATGCTAAATGTTATGGGTCCATAATGTATTAGAGAAACTCATCAATTTAGGTTCATTCTAATATTAAAAATCAATTTTCAATGTGGAATTAAGTGGTTACATTCTATAAGTAAAAACACAATATATTATTGAGTTTTCCAGCTCCCATATTGTCCACCAACATTGAGTGTGTGATGTTATTTTCGTAGACAATGAAAACAACATTTGGGCTGTTGAGATGAGGAAATTATTTTCTATGTAAAACATTCAGTAAAAAAAACATATATTTACAATTCATTGGAATATAGGATGATTGAGATTTTCAAAAAGGCCTTCAATAACAATCTTATGGAAATAGAATGTCAATAATTAATAGTCAAATCATCATGATCTACAGTTCCCATTTGGATTAGTAGTTGATAAATAAAAATTTTCGTTATGTGACCCCATACTACCTAGTGTATAGAATTGAGGTAATCCTACCCATTTCGGTTTACTTATAACTGCATCGAATGGATGTTTATGACTAGTAGATGTAGGAAAAAATGGAAGAATATTGTATATTTGTATTTGAATCCCTATTTGAAAATAGGATTATTTACTTAAATTACATAGAAAGGAAACAAAATAGGAAGGTGATAGAATTCAAGAAGAATACCCTTCACAGCTCCTTCCATCATGGTGACATGGTAGTTTCTCCCAAAACACCATTAAAATCCCGAAGAAAACCATCAATGATGGGGGCCATGAGGTATGGAAATTATATTATCCATAAGTTATATTTTAATCGATAACACTTGTTAATCACCAATAATTGAAAGCACATCACAACTCCCATACATTCCATGTTTATAAATATAAAATTTTTGTGAAAAATACGGCCCATTAATTATTGACATAATCTATTGGAAATCTAAATGAAATCTTCAATCAAAAAGTAGGAGTCATGGTATATGATCACAAACTAGTGAAACAAGGTTCAATGGATTATGATAATAAACTATTTTCATCCCCAATGTTATGATATATATGACCATAGATTGGTTGAAGCCATAGTTTGAGTTTTAGGATCTAAAAAACCAACATCTTCATCACATTACATTAAAATTTATTTTTTCTCTATAAAATGTATATAGGAATCTCAATAGAGACCAAGGGATTCCTGAATTCCCTCATCATAGAGTACACCTCACCACTTCTAGTATCTCTCTCATATCGCACCATTTTTATTTCAAGATAATCATATGGAACATGTGATTTCCTTTCCCTCCTTTTTGTTGGGATTTACCAATTTCATGAAATGAATATCCTAATAAAAGATGCTCTCCATTATAAGGAGCATGACTCTAATGTATTATATTAATACACCATTAGTCTTTCATATATGTCCATTAAATATGAATCCATCATCCTTGAGTACAATTTTCAAACTAAAAAAAATACGTCACATTGTCATCAACGTGAATGGACATACCTATTTTGGTATTGGACCTCTACCATATAAAAACTCTAGAACTACCTGAATGATTCCCCCATCCATGGGAAACACAGTGAAACCTATAACTAATTTTATTAGTCATATCCATGAATGCATCACAAATATGCCCATTACATGTAAAAAAAAACAATCTAAAATTACAGTGTCCCTCCACCATCGGTGTAATCCCCTATTGTATTGGTTGACATAACTAAAATTCAGGATTCCCTTATGATAGGAAATGAATAATAAGAATGGGTAAACTAATCAGTTGGACCTTCAAAATCCATCAACATACGTAATTAAAATATACGACTACCCTATATTTTTTTGGATAAATCATATGGTAAACATTGGATAAAAAAAACAAGTACCATCTCTGTACAGTTACATTAAATTAATTTGTCTCATATTAATCATTTGGGATGATATATCTGACACAGAAGACATAATTATGGGTTCTAACCATAGTGCACACTAACCTTGTATCATCAGACTTCTACCACACTATATTTAGATATATGTTCATCCTGATTCCTATTCCCATTTTATACATATTGACACATATACCTCATATCTCCAATATTTTTTTGTGTGATTTAAATCATATTTGGTTCCATTACCATTGGGTGTTATAAAATTGGTAACACATAAACATCCTTAAATTTCCCACTGATTTAAAAATCATTAAAATATTAATCATAGAGTCATGGTCCTTTCATTTATTCCTTAAACTATATGCATAAACCCTCATTGGAACCACCACTATATAGTTTTCTTCACCTAGTTGTCTCTATAATACAATAACCCCTTCAAAATTTATTCACATCCATTATTAAGAGGAATTTACCTATAGAACTAGTCTTCTACTACCTTGGTTTATAGAACTTCATAGTGGTTTATTATGATTCACATGGGATATACAGAGACTTATTGATCACATATTCTACTTCCATCCCTCTTCACTAACTCATTGGGGTGTCAATCCTCCCCATGTACCATACCGTCTTCTAGGGTATGTTTATTCAATGCTTCTATGGTATATGTTCTCCTCTTATCACCCATTTACATTTGGATATCACTCTTTTATTCCAAAGAAATCCTCTTTAAGAAATATATACACTCTGGTCTATACCGTATGACCTTAGCCTATAATTATCCATAGATTGGGTTCTATTAATTTCTACTAAAAATAAAAACATACTTTATATAAAACGTTACATGAAATATTATCCCTATATGAAAGATGGATCCCTCACACAATAAATAAGAGGTAAAAAAAATACCATTATCACATGAACTTGAATTGTTTCCATACCTCATACAATACTAGGATGCCTCATAAAATATTTATTAGATGAAAAAAACATACCCTTGTATGAAACTGGGAAGCCTCATTTGATAAATATGATAGTATGCCTACTAACGCCCTCTGAAACCAATGTTAAAATTGAGATGTACCCTGTATTAAATAGGTATTTATGATAATACAAGATAGTTGATATCATCATCAGAGAGGGTTCCACCCTTACACGATCGATATCTTATCATGTTACAATGTATACGTACATTCGAATTAATTCTTATTCTAATGAGATACAAAGTGACAAAAAAATTCTCATCTTAGGAAAAACCCCTGAAACGACTTATTTTATTGTTTTTTCAATGTGGTAACATCCTCATTATCACCAAAAAAATCATATGTTTTATCTGATCAAATTGAGGAATATCTCCAATAAAAGTTGATATTGCCTCTAGAAAACTCCACGTTACACATTCAAACATCATGAATTCATATATTAGGATAATAATAATCCTTCTAATCCCAATGGGCTCTATCAAGGTAATGATTCATAGGCAAAAAGGATGTCTAGACATATTGGGATAATGCCTCGAAAGATCATTGATGAAAAAATAGTATCATCTATCATGTTTCAATCCCTATCAATGGTCGATTCTAAATTTTACCCATATATTAATGAATCAGATGTAGAACCAATGGTTTAAAAATGGTTAAAAAAAATCCATACATATCAACAATTACAATTTTATAATCTCTATATTTAATTTCATGATCACCCTATCAGTATTTTAATGTCACATTCCCCCTATTGTGTTATCCCATATACAATGTGAACTACATACCACTCCTTTAATTTCCCATTTACCATGAAATGTTTTGTCATAGTAGTTTGGTGGATGTTTCCCTTTTATGACATTGATTCATATGGGCACACATTTTATGAATTATATGATCATAAACTAGGATACCCCATCCATGAATCATGACATTAAACAATGTAAACGTTTTCTTGGACATGCATCATGTGGATATAATCCTACATAGCACCAAATCATTTACAGTATGAACAATTCAATGTTATGACCACTCCATTTATACACACCCCCACTATAGGAAACGAACTATGTCCTTAATTAATATACAATCTGATCTGAACTCAAAGACCATAATTTAGTAACCCAACCCAAATAAAAATTACATTATACTATTTCCAGGTAATCATGTGAATGTTTTATATGGAATCAGGCATCCATAAACCCTAATTCATGATGATTTTCCAGTTTTACCTATATTAAATTTCCCTTTGTAATCTTTTCATGATGTTCTAATATCCATATCATTAAAATTGGAGCCCAAGATGTAGTATCCCAAAATTAAATTGTGTGTAAGTTGTCTTGGGTATGTTTAACGTGTTAGCGGCTCATATTATCCTCATTAATGTTGGGTTAGTTATTCCCCATTCCACACACATCCAATATTAGATAGAAAAAGCTATGGTTCAAAAATCATCACCATAAATTTTTTGTGACATGGTCAATATAATTTTTCTTGTTGAAAATAATCTTTGGTAATAAAATTCCATCAGTTATGAAATCACTGAAATCATAAGAATTATTTTTTGTGTGTTCCCACCTAGCATCAATTGTTAAAAACCGAAATTGTATTCTACCCTATGTTCCATGATTGAGGAACTTAAACTATGATTCATGTTCTGAGCATTATGACCAAAAACTAATTTTACCTTTTTGATCTAACAGGTATGAACATAAAGTAGAAAGGAATGTGGAACAAATATCTTGCAGGTCAGAAACACAAAAAGGAGACTAAAAATGAGTCAAACCTCCCTACAGTTCAATCATGAAACATGTGATAAAATAATGGGAAAACAAAAGAGATATAAAGCATATATGGACTCACTATGGACCCCTTCCAAAACATGATTGTGCTTAATGATCCCATCAATTTAGGAAAATGTAAGATATGAATTTTAAGACCCATTAACGCCATGATACCTCTAAGAGGTAACCTCAACCTGATACCCCTTACTCCCCTTAAACCTTTTATATATGGGTGTTATTAATATCAATCCTTATATCCTAATTACAAGATGATAATATTTTTATACATTGTACTCTATATATGATATAAAATTGCGTGTATATCACCCTAATGGCATGATGTAAAATGTTTTATACATTACCCTCACTATATGAGGGTGAAATTATAGTACATATTACAAACCATATGATGTTAATATTCATTTACATCATCCTAATTACATGATGTTAATCTTAGAGTAATCTTAGGTCTTGTCTTGAGAATCATGTTACCTACTATGATGATGATCACCATCCACATCATTCATATTCCTCGACTAGCACTAAACTTCTTAAATGACCCTCCTCTTGGAAGACTAGTAAAATATTTGTTCTAAAAAATATATATAACCAATGTTATAATATTCATGGTGGAATAATTCAATAGGTTTTGAACTCTATTCGATCACTAAACCAGGTTATCCCCATATTTTCCAAATCCTTTGACATGGATCCCCATTACCATCAATGTCTAAATGGCCCCCCTATGGAGGAATTTTTCCTTGATGATGTGGCTCACCAACTGTCTTGGGAAGAAATCCCTAAATACATCTGATGAAACTTTTTAATAGGTCCCATGTTTTAATCATGGTCAACTGTCAACCACCATTTATTTGCCCCTCTACACATTAAAAATAAAAAAGATCCATTTTTTAATGTGATAATCATTCATCCTTTATACTCATACCACCCATTGTGTTACAAATCCAGGTAATCTCGATTCATTCTATACATCAACCATTTTTTAGTAGAATTCAACACCCCTTGTATTACCCCATTCATGCACTCATGTGCATTGAGAAATCATGTTGTCTGTCTTATAATGTAATTTTGTACTAGAAAAAAGGAGTCATTTTTTAAAAATATATGTGTATTTAAATCATCCATTGTTCAGAAGGTTCATCCAAATATTGGATAATATCTATTATTTTAGGGAAAACATATAATTATTGTCCCTAGTGACCTAATGATATATCTCTTTCAAACAAATTTGAGTAGAACCCAACACCTCCTACCTCTGGACTAGATATTCTTACTGCAACTTTGTTATATGGAAAACATCTTCATCCTGGATGCACACAAGATCCAACATAACCTTCAAATGAACATACAATTATTCTAATTCAAAAACCTTATTCTCATCATCCACAAACTGATCCCTCAAAAGGAAAATAATATCTTATTTTCCAAGGATGATTGTTTCATGAACATGAACATGATCCTTTAGATGATAGATATTATCCTTAGTCACCTACTGTGTATAGGTACATTGAACCATCAAATTGGGATAGGTGGATTCAAAATACATTCACATATCACATTCATGCTTGATGAGAAAGTCACATGTCAATTCATCGATTCCTCTATAGTCCACCCCTCTTATCTCGAGGGTGACCTAACAATAAGGACTAGATCCATCCAAGTTGTTAGGTCAACCATTATGGTGAAATAGATGAAATTATTCTTTTTTCCTCCATCAATTGTGGTATATGAATCTATTCACTTTAGAGATTTATGATATAGAATCCTCAATGACTTCAATCAGTGTAGTCTCAAATGCATGGAAGACTGCCAACATCTATGTTGTTAGGTCATCTACAAGGAAGTACATTGGTGGGATGGGAATGAGGTCTATGGAGGAGGAATCATCATTGGACCCTTCAACCATAGTAAGATATGTTCCACCTCATATTTAACATCCATGGTATCTACCACCACAACAAAATCTATTTGATGTCTTTTTGGTAGAATGAAATTGATCACCTAACTGTGTGCATAAATCTAGCATCCAATGCTTACAACATTTTTCATATAGCTTCTACCATCAGATCCCCCTAGTCATCTTAGATTCTAGAATTATTTATCCATATTCCATTAATGATTAATCTCACCTAACCACCTCATAAGGCACATCTAGTGAATTTATAACCTACAAAAACACATTGGACTCCAAAATTAAAATAGATTCATTCCTAATCAAAACTGTCAAGACACTACACTGTGCTATATCAGGATTCCCTATATATGTCTAATAACTATAGCTAACGTGAAATTAAATTTTTGAAATGGGTTTAGTTGAGTGTTTCATATTATTGTTCAAAATAAAAAAGGTATTGTATTCAATAGAATGAAAAAATGATAAATATATTCTGTTCAGAATATCGAATGATCCATGAGTAATCCTCATTGGGATGAAATTATTCCATTGGTAGCTTCCATGTCTACAACAAAACCTTTTACGATGATTGAAAGCATGTTCATGCAACATCAAATAAAGGTGCCATGGTCTCCCACTAAAATGAATAGGATTACTAATAATTAAATAATAATTAATATTGATACCCTTACTACATGCACTACGATCCTTGAACAACTAAAAAGGGAGTATTGCAACATTTCTAAAAGATGGGTTATTTTCAAGGAATATTTGATAATGTGATTAACATGGAAGATGAATGAACCCCCTTATAAAGGAGAGTTTAAAAAGGAATGAAAACCTTTTCAATCCTTCTATAATGCCTCCAATATAATCATAGACACCAATATCCCAAATTTTATGAGACCTAAATAAATGGTCATCCCTGCATAACATTCTCCTATATAGTCAATAAAAACGTTTTACCATGATAATTCTCAATGTATTCCTACTCCATTTTATATTTCGCATCCTCAGATTGAGGGGAATGGAATATTTGTTTATGGTGACCCATAAATTTTGTAAATATACAATCATAGTTTTGGAAATTCGATATGTTGTGGAGAGTGGTGATTTACTTATCGGTTCCTGACTGTCTCCAGTATTGGGAATGAAATAATCACTAGGAACAACTGGGATGTAGAAATCACCTTCTCAGACATTTCATGAAATCCATATAAACATCCATATATGGATATCTATACTACCAGAATAACTTTACTTGGAGTGTTGAGCATGTTGCTTATCCCCAACCTGTAGCTTATGCCTATGCAGCAACATGAATTTTTACCATTGTAGAAAACAATATATATACTTTAAAATTCATGAATACATGATGGGATCCAATATAATCTCATTATAAATCCTATTGTTGACAAATCCTACCTTTTTCGGATCTATTGATTCGATAAAACAAAATGTCCCTCAGGTATGCACTCCCAAAGTATACACATAGTTTTGTGTGACCTCATAAGTAGTTGATGGAGGTTTCAACACATTATAACCATGACATTGTAAAATGAAATGTTGGATCATATTTTTAGGAGTATTTAGGGTTGGAGTACACCTTGTAATCCAATTAAAAACCTCAGGGTTAACCATTGGAGGAATCAGAACATTCAGATGAACCATTATGGGGTGTACAGACTATAGGTCACCATTCGGTTTTCCCTCGCTACTAGTACCCCACCTCGAATGCCAATTATGTGAAGCCACTACTCAGTGTTATTTATATCTTCATCATACATCATTCCCATGAGATATGAAATGGGTGAAAAACTTATGTGGGTTGATGACCCAATCTCTTTAATCATGTCAAAAATGAACAAGTTAGGATTATGACTCCATATATTGTTGAGGGTTTATTACTAGATGTTTGTAATGGGATGGTAGATTGGGATTGGGTAATGATATCCCCCAGGTGTGAAACAAACTATCCATATAGGAATTAGAAGGTCACAAAACCATGTTGGGGGTTTATCCCCGGGTTGATATGGTGAAACACATTATTCAAAATTACCAATACCGGGTCATTTCGTTTGATATGTTGAATCATCGCCAAAACCACCTCTATAATGAATGGGCTCAGTTTCACACCCTTATATATGCCCATGAATATTGGAATCCACCTATAGAACACCATAATGATAAACACTAAAATATTTACCAAAGAAGACTAAGGATACACATATTTCCCAATATCTTCCATTGGATCACATTCAAGATTATCCACTATGAATTCTCACTGCCTCGCTATAATACTATATGCCATTGGTGTTTCCCACCACATATAATTTTTAATGGTTAATTCAAAAAAAATTTATTGAACCACTACATGAATATGATATACTTCATCCCATGTCTGGGTTTGTTTCCCCCCTTCACAAATCGTAGTTAGAACCATTCTGTTGATTGTAGCTAATCATGTTACTACCATTCATTCCCTATAGGGAGGAATTAAACATACATGGATCACTTGACATAAAGCATAGAAAAATTATAATGATCCCACAAGATGATGTTGACCTTAGCATGGTTAAAATTAAATGTGATCCTCATGGGAGAGGACCTACTCATCAAATCCATCGCAATTTCCAGGTATTTTAATATGTATAACTATATTGATCGTTCCATATTGTAAAGCCCAACCATCTTTATCCCCACATAAAAATAAATGAAAAAAATGAAATTTCCAGTATGTGGAGGAAATTTTATCATTGAAATTATCACCCTAACACAAATCCTAGAGTCTTTTCCACCCCTAGAGAGGGTTACCCAGCCGATGTTGAAGATTGTCTCATATTTCAGTACATATGAAACTAACTCCAATGCCTACCTATTGAGATTTATGAGTTTTTTCCATTGGGTGTGCATAGTGAGAGATGCATGGTCCTTAAAAATGTGGAATTGAAGGGCCTTTTTCTACTGGTGCTCTCTATGAGTTCTCCTGAATGAGTGTGTAGGTTCATCCTAAGAATAACTATGGTTGAAGAAATTTTTCCTCTTCTTGAGTCATGAAAATAGACTCCTCTTTCATAATTTTTATTTTTACTGACTGTCTGTCAGTAGTATAACGAGTGTTTCATAAGATATTGTGCTACATATAACCTCTCCAATCATGATTTTCCAATTAGTATCTACTTGATGATTTGATTTAGTATTTTAAACATCACCTAACATTAATAAATACATTATATTTTTATAATACAGTTTGTGGAAGAATGTTTATTGAAGTTTTCTCATAAATTTCATTTTTGTAAATATTTTGAGTTTATGGAAGTATGTTCATGAAACTAAATTTCGTGGAAGAGTGATTTTCGAGATCTATGAGGATAGATATCAAAAAACCCATTTTTAGGTCTAATGTTTTTTAAAAAGAGAGATGGTATATATTTAGTGAAAAATATTGTTGTCCACTAATGAATATCCACAACTATTTATAAGAAAATAGTCATGAAATGTTTCACGAAGTGTTCCTATCAATCACCAATTCTTGATGGTTTTCAATTATAATAAGTCACCCTATTTTCTCATCATATACAAGTATGAGAGATTAATTATTTTTGATATAAACACTCGTTCCACTGAATAGGTCAAGGAATGAATGACCATTCTGAAGATATTTTGGTCCAAAACACAGCGAAAATTTAATTATCTGACTGGAATTATAATGTTCTGAACCATAAATAATGGAAAGATATTATTTATATATGCACTAACATTGAGATTTAAGTTTATCCTCTATGCAATTTAAGTCTTCATTTCAATGATCTATTTCATGGAGGTCTGCGGTAGCGATGAGAATTAACGATAACCATCATTCATCACAACAATGGTTTGCAAACACATGATAGTTCATGAAGCTCACAAAGATTCTAGAAAAGATAAATATTTAAAGAAACTAATCCCATGAATAAAATATTTCTATAAAAACCCCCTTATCTAAAATTTATGGTGAAATATGTGAACATATACTTCGGAAAAAATCTATATTTTTGTTAAAATAAGATAAGTCATATAAATAATTCATAGACCACCAAAGGTATTCATATTTCATTATACCATATATAATGTGTACATTAGAACTACATAACATAGTGGAGATGACTTTTGTGATGGAAAATGTTATTTTTTTAATTAAATATGATTTCGTGAAAAATTGGGTTTCCTGAGAAAACTATCCATCCTGGAACACACCCCATTGGACTGAGACATTACTATATGGAACGATCCCCAAATTTTCAAAAAATATACCCTTATATGTTACCCATAGATATAATGAGTCCCTAAACATTCATAAATCCCACAATTTATTGAAACACATCCTCCATGACTCTATATGTAACTTCCATTCATTGAATACTCTTTTGATAATGTTGAGTGACTATGTCCCATGTGTTAATCCTTGATAGGCCTATCCACACCCAAAATAATCATTGTAATATATCCAAAAAAATACATATTTATCTTATGAAAAGGTACACTAATCCATATTTCTTCTGACCATATGCACCCAAATTCTATAACCCATCTTTTCCCGTCCACCATGGTATTTTATACACCACTCTCTTCCCAGAGATATGTATGCATGATAAGTGGAAAAGTAATACTTAATAAGGGATTCACTGAGGGAAACAAGTATATTAATTTAAAAATACTACTCCTTATAAATCACCCTCTTGATTTTACCTAGTCCTAAAATGTTTCTAGTATCCACCCCTATCCTATTTGAGATATTTTAAACCCCTAGAAAAAATCTTCAAAAAATGGTGTTATACAGTAAAATTACCTAGTACGATGAACATGAGATTACCTATGTATGATCTTCATGGTTGAATCATTCCCCCCACCATGGGTTGAGGCACCAATAATGGGATTCCTACATTCCTAATACCAAAACCATTATTTTTGACAATGAGATAAAAATCCCACCATGACCAGCTTCAATGTGTTGGCCCCACACAATACCTTGTTGACATTCTATGTGAAAAATAATCCTTACCACTAGATGATAAAAATCATGGATCGTTCATGTCAAATGAAACTAATTTGAAATGTCAAACATTATGGGTTATTATCCCTATTTATTAATATGCTACATATACCCCTACATGAGGTTCATTTAGAATAACCATCCACATGTCAAATCATTCTCCTTGGGGGGACATTACACCATAAGAGTTTGATATCCTCACCCTTCAGGGGAAACACTCTATCAAATACATGTGTGAAATTTCCTCCTATAGAGGGTAAAAACTAAACTATCTTTCCCCACATGTCGTTAAACATGTGACCATATTTAGAATATCTTTATCTTATGACCTAATACAAAAATACCTGAAAAATAATCCCAAGATGCATGAGGTAAAAAATCAATTGATGACTTTTGCGTACAGTGTGATATTATTCATGACTAAAATAGGATGACTTGGTTACATCACCTATGTTTCCTAACTCATCGGATGGCCTCAAAAAGACGATGAAATTATAGGTACCCAATATAAAGAATACCTATAAATTCTCAATTTTTCCCAATGTTACTACCTACACCGATCGAAGGATAAACCTCTGATTGTTGATAATAAAGATAACTAATTGGCATCCACCTTAACATGGAATGTAGAAAATGCTTCTAGAATCTCACCAAAATCTATTATGTAGATCTAAAGTAGGCCACAAGAACAAACAAGGAATCCATTGAAGGGGAACTAACATCCCATCATCCTATTTTGATTATGGAGCTAATATCAACGATTGATGTGATGAAATCCTACTGCCTTTGGAGTGTTGGAATGTGGGTTAATTGAAATTCAAATTGTTCCAATAGAACACAGACTCAATGAAAGAGTTGGAAAAAAGGTTCTAAACACAAAAAAGTGGTAAGGGATTTTTGTTTCAGTTTCACTTCTTTGATACATATTTCATGTTATGCACCAATTTTATTTTAAAAGGATGGTATAAAACCACATTGACATATAATTTCATGAAATTATTTATTCTAAACATATTCTATTTTCTATATAATGTTATTATTTCCTAGTACTTATGATTATTTGATACAAATTTGGTATGAGTTTTCATGATAAAATTACTTAAATTATTGGTAATTTTTATATGTTTCTAATTATGAAATATTATGAATCATCATTCTAGAAACTCATGAATATTATTATCATAGATAGATGTCATTAGAATAAATTTTTTCCTTTCAATTTAATCATATTTTGTCCTCATGAGTTGAAAATTTTGTTTTGAAGAAAAATCATCTTTATTTATATATCCAGTTGAATACATGTTTCCTTCTGAAAAGAATATTAATAAAATGGTTTTCAAAACAATTTTAATAATAACCAAATTAATTATTAAATAACTTTTTACCTATGTTATAAATTTATTTTTTTTAATATAATAATCATTTTTTTCCAAAATATAATTCTTTATACTTAAAAAAATGTGAAATTATCATATTTATGTCAGGTACATCATGATGATAATTTCTTTCTATCATGACCATTATATTATTTTATGATTCCTCTATATGATTTAATGGTTTTTTCATGGAAATTTATTATGATAATGAATTATTATTTAAATGGTGTTTTTAATGAAGAATTGTTATTTACTCAATAAATGTTTTAAATGGTTTATAAAGGATTAATTAAATTATGTTATGATTGTTTTTATTGAAAATTATTTCCATTATATATTCAATATTTTTATTTTTAATTTTTTTTTCATGAATATTAATTTTCCTCCAAAAACATTCCTTGCGATTTATCTATTATAATAAATTTTTATCTATAGTGAAATCAATTGATGAATTTCCACCATTTTTGGGGAAATTAATCATGTATTTCATGATTATTAATTCTCTTAATTATTTGTGATGATAATATTTTTATGAAGTTGATTTCTCATTCATGTGTTATACGTGGAAAATATTTATATAAATCCCAATTCTTTTTGATGGGTTATCATATGCTGAAATAATGTTATTATTATCAAAATAATCAATCTTCAAGATGTTGTGATATGAAGAAATAATTATGAATACCATTTCATTTCATGGGTTACGATATGAATAAAATCCTTATGAACTTATGGACCACATAAATATTATTTTCATTATGTGATGAGTGGGAACAATATCTTCTTCCAATGAATTGAGTAATGATTAATGTCATATAAGCTCAAAGGGTTCCTAGGCAGTGATATTAATATTTAATTATGGTAAATTATAGCCTATATGATGATTAATGTAGTTATATGGGTAGATATCCCATGCCCATAATGTTTTTAATGTATTAGTTGTTAGAAGTTATTTTTTTATTCATTTGTGTTCGAAAAAAATCGTTGAATTATTCCTTTTGTATGCTCTCAGGGAACATGATCACTAAATTACATATGAATAATGTCTTTTTTAATAGAAATATTTAGGAAAATAATAAATATTATGATCTATTATATGAATGGTATTGTTTTACAATGTTACAGTCAAGTTCACATACAATTAGGCTCCTGTTATACTTATTTATGTACCTCTTTTAACACTATTAGGAATCTGATATCATCCTTTATTTTATTTCCATTACCTATGTTATGAATAATGTGTTTACCTAGTAGTTTTCTGTGATGATTAATAAGAGTGAAGATCATTATTATATATGTGGAATATATATCTCCAAATTAGATTATTGTGTACAAGGTATCCAATATAACTGAGATATTACTATCGTCAAGTGTGTTTTTTTTAATGTCAATAATTTTCATCTAAAAAATATGTGATATATAGGAATATAAATCCTAGTTCTCTAAATTTAGACATTTTATAATTTATAATATTGATCTCATCAAAGCATTGTTTTGAACAATATTTAACAATTGGGTTAACCATTACAATATTGAGATATGGAAATGATTAATTAACAAATAATTAATGTATAAGAGAGTACCTAATTTGGAAATAGTTCCCAATATATTCTTATATGATCCCAACATCCCATACTCTATACTAATTTAAATCCCTTTGGGTCATTGGAAGGGATCTACAATGATAATATACTGGCTACTTGATAATGGAACATATTGAATGATGTGAGGATCCTAAATCAACCATGGAGTTCTTATCATAAAAATACTAATTATTACTATAATAAATAATGACTGGCCTCATTATCGATCAATATGGTTTGTAATGGAATCTTTTGATCCTAAGTGGGAGTAATTTTTTAAAAGGCACAATCTTAAAGCATAGGAGGGAAAAAATAATTTTGAGGAAATTTCCAATGACGCACTACAAGAAAAATTTAAAGGTATTTACTTCTATAAGATCTTAATGGTTTTTATCCTCACATTAAATCCTTTTTAAAGACTCCCCTATACATAACATAGGATTTTAGAGGTTAATCGGTTGAAGCGGGTCCTAAATCTCTCTAGCAATGATCTCAAATGTGCACATTCATGGTTTTTTCTAATTGGAAGCAATTTTTAATCAGTAAATGAAATTTTTATATTCTAAATAGCATTAATGAGGACTTAAATTGGGTTTTAAAGTTAAGTGACATTCAACATACACCCATAAATCTTGTACATCTAAATGGGGTTATGATTTTTGCGCTTAGACTCATAGGAAAATAATTGATCAAAATTGTGTTATATTGTATAGACTTAAATGATATTTTTAAAAGCTGAAAATCTTGAATGGTATAACATATATAATTGGTACCACCCGAAATATAGATAAATAGAAAATAATAGGAGAATTATTTCTCTATTATAGAGTTATGGTGGAAGTGAATTTGTACTGAAAACTTCCACAAGTCATTATCTTTCTTGTGAAGGACTACCGGAGAGATTCTTAGATCAAATGAGAACATATGCCTCCTTTTTTATAATTATGAATGATCATTTTTCATTAGACATTGAATTAATGAGTTGTGATAAACCTATTTACCCAGTCTACTGATAAATAATGAATATAAGTCAAGAGCCAAAAAAATACAAAGGCATCATCTTGGAAAAACCTAAACCTTCCAAAAGGAAAAATGAAATATGTTTTAATAATTCAAGAGACCCAAAACCCTAAAAAGAAGGCTCTAGAATTAATTAGTATTAATTGGTTGAAGAATATGATAATAACACTGATGAATAAGGAATTATTGGTGAAATATAGTGATATTCCATGGATACAATCAAGAATACTCAACATGATAAACCATTCAAGGAATCTGTGATCAGGATAGAAGATAAAATGATAGTAATGAAATTGGAACAAGGCACTACTTTGGAGTGTTCTCATCACACCATATGGAATGGTACCTACGCTCAGATATTTTGGAATATGTACTCTATGCTTGTTGAAAATAAATCCAATGACATAATTATAGGAAATTCCATGTAATATAATACTTCTTCCTACCTATTAGAATTTTCATATGGCTCTAGAACTATTGAGGGAATTAAAGATAGTATTACTCAAGGATGGTATAATCCTCATAATGGTTCTCCTAATGGGATAAAATTTTACCAACACATGAAGAATTTATCAACATTGATCATGCTAATAGATTTGATCACTCAGATGATAAATTAGAAACACATGAAGTCTATACTCATTCATATGTGATTTGAATGTAATGATTTATACATTCTAATATCTCTGAGAATCAACCAAAGATCCCACAAAACTCAATATGGTTTACTGACAATCTTAGATTCCTTATACCCTGATATGTTTCCAAGGGAAATAGAATGGATAATATTGAGACCCCACATCCTTATACTACTACTGATTCTTTTAGAAATTCAATCACTTAACCTGATGGAGATCGAACCCTACAAATTACCTCTATTGAACTACCACTGAATGTAGTGGATAATACTAATTACTAGGAAGGGGACACAAATTACTAATTGTGTGTAGTGGATAATACTGATTACAAGGTATAGGACAGTCCCTCATCACTAAATGTAGTTGATGACACTAATGATAATACTGGGGACACATAGTCCTCGCTAAATGATGGGTAGGATATTAATTATAAGAAACGGGATGCAATCTATTCTATGAATATTACAACATCCAAAGAAGAATATATTTCACACTGGTTAACCTAGAAATGGCTACAACACTCATCACTCATCTCTAGAATGAAACTACATTTCCTTATATCATTCATTTAAAACTTTGGTCATGATCCAACATACATTGCTGATACAAGGGTATGAACTCCTAATACCATTCCACCTTTTAATTCAATTGTTAAACAATGATATGGTACTTTTATTCCTAACCCCAAAAAGTCTAAAATAGATAGAAGATCGTCCAAGAGGATTAAAATCAGGAATAAATATTAGGTGGGTTCCAACCCCATGTAAAGTTTTAAATGAATATTTTATTTTGGAATTTTTACTGTATTTCTATCTCGATAATAGTTTCTACATTAAAATGATTTATGTATTCTCACAGACCAAAAATTATTCTTATTGTTAGCCTTAAATCTAAATTGTGTCCTTCATTTTCTCATTTGATCCATAGTGGGTATTTTTGTCTTGGTTCTAGAAATAATAACACTTATTCTTAAATTATCTAGATATTATCTCATTCATCTTTGCTAAATGTTATTGTCTTTAATATTTCAGGCCATGTTTTCAATTGTGAAATAACCTACCATAATTCTGACCAATTTCACTTGTTTTTCTATGATAATAATATGTATAAGTATAGAAGGATACTTTTTCATGGTCATTTAGTTTTAGAAATCAACATTTCATGAACCATGGACTCTGGTTGCGGACTTTAACGTCATTCTTGGTCCATGGAAAAAATGGTCCCTTCCCACTCCACTACCTCCCCAAGTTAATTTAAAAAGTCCATCAAATATTAAAATATAAAAAAATAATATTTTTTTGGCGAAAGAAATATGATATATAAAGAATTTTAATATGGCGGTGTCCACTAAACTAGATAAGGATTTCACTAATGAAAAATCCCTTGAAAATTTTTTATACCATCTCGTACATCACAATCCAAAAACTTTTCTATGACCATCATCTGATCTTTGTCAGTCTGTCCATTATAAACCCAAAGCTAGTCCTTCGTTTTAGATTAAATAATTCTATCATTTTCGAACCATATTGTAATAACACTATAAAAAATTCTTGGAATTATATTACCTATATAAGAGATTCATTTTCCTTAACAATAAAGCAACAATTTCATAATCAAAATATAAAAGGATGGTGTAAATAAAAATCAAACTTGATTAAATATGAGATTTATTATTTGTAAATAATTATCATACAAATTAATACTACCACCAGTATCTCTAATTTTTCTAGATACCCAAAAAAAGAAATTAATCTTACAACTAAACTCAATGCTATCCTTTCCCTTTAAGATAACATTCATAAGAATAACATCATTGATAAATGGGGAAATGATGGATATAAGAAATCAAGGCTTGAAAATTCTCTCCAATTATTTATTAATGATTTTAGGCCTCACTACTTTATTAAAGATCGGGAAAACATCATTGATTCTAATGATTTATTGATAATAACATTGTGTCCTACATTACCAGTATTTTTAATGCCCCTAATATCAATAAAACCCTTATTATAGATTTAATTCATGTCATTTTTAATTATGAAGATAACTCCTTCCTCAATAGAATTCTATTTGACCATGAGATCAAGGATATTATCATCAATCTAAATTCAGATAGTTCCCCTAGGTAAAATTGTTTGAATAATTTATATTTTTGACACAAATGGGTTGTTATACAACCTGACGTTTGTGGGTTGGTTAAAACATTATTCATAAATGGTATGTTTCCTCATGGTCTTATTTCCCTATTCCATACTATGATCCCTAATGTTTATAATTTCTATAAGATTCACCTCTCTAGACATATTGGGAATATCCATACTCTATATAAAATCATTACTATGATTATTTCTAACAGACAAGAATGTATCGAGATCAAAATTTTCTCTTTGAAACAATTTTAATTTGTGAAGGATAGTGCCAAGATCCGTCCCTCTAGGCACGTGTCGTGACTACCCCAAGCCCTCCTTCCATAGGCCCGGGGCTGGCGACAAGCACTGGAGGCATATTCCCTAAAAATGGGAATGCATTGCCTTTATAACCTGTAAAAAAACGCAACCAAGAACACAAAAATATACGAACATGAGTAAACTGAATAGTAAAAAAATGAGTATAGTAAGTAAAAGGGGCTTGAATAAAAGCCCAACTGGAAAGTTCAAGTAAAAAATGGAAAGTGAAAGACATCTGATAGGAGAAAAGAAGCTCCTGGATCGTCACCACGAATCCTACCTAAAGGGTAGGTACAACACATGAAAAACTGTCTTTGCGGTTTGCCTCATCTAACGTCCACCTCCGAGCTACCTCGTGTCATGGTACTCCCTTCCTCAGTCCGCGATGTCCATCGTCTGCACCGAACACAACAATGTGTGGGCATAGCCCATGCAGTGGTGTGTATAACGATACTCAATAGGGACCCCAATACCCTCAAGGTGTCACAAAATCCACAAAGGATAAACCACACAGCATAAAAACAACATACAACCCTAATTTGTTATATGATCATACATATACCTAAGTTATCAAGTACACCCATCTCAATCATGAGGAAAACACATAGTCAAACTCAAAAGCCTAATGCTCAACTGTTCCACAAGGAAGTAATACCACAAAGGTAAGTACCACACATATACGCCACACAGAAGAATACCACCAAGGTATTACCACAAAGGAATGTACTACACAGGTACAGACTCAGCTCACACCAGGTATATCTTAGGTATGGTAGTAAAGATGATTAGATATAACTACTGATTCATCTTACTTTGTTAAGAGGCAGACCCACGTAGGATCAAAAATCCTCATAAGAAACACAGAGGATATTAGTACATCATAAGACTAACACATGATCCCATTACCACATCATACCCACATAGAATCTTAGACATTATCAGACCCACACAGGATCCTAGAACCTATTCAGACCCATATAGGATGTAAGCACATCGTCAGACCTACACAAGATCCTAGTACCTCGTCAGAACCACACATGATCCTAGTTTATCATCAGACCCACACAAGATCCTAGTACCTTATCAGAACCACACATGATCCTAGTATGTCGTCAGACCCACAGATGATCCTAGTACCTCATCAGACCCACAGAAGATCTTAGTACATCATCAGACCCACACAGGATCCTAGTACATTTTCATAGCCAGCTATAGGGTTCCAGAATTATGCTTGCTCGTATCTGGGAGGGTCCGCTCCAAAAGCCACTGCCCGATACTAAAACTTCCATGAAGTCTCATGATTAAGTTTCCCAAATGACCTCCACATCATATTGGTCTCAACTCAATAGACAGTGCATCAATTAGACGAATAGAATGTAAGTTATTAGCCTTTTAGTCTAGAGTACCCGGTTGGATTTTTTCTCGATCCAACCCGGCCGTACCCCAAAATTATCGAAATATCTAGTGGGGTATACCAAAGGTACTTTCTCACTCCTAGGATTCCAGCTCCACTGACTGTTTTTCAAACGAACGTCCGTTTCCAAAGTTATGGCCACAAGAGCAAGAATGGGTCGAAGAAGGTCCGGGGATGGTTCGACCAGGTTGGACCAACCCGGCATGACCCGGTTTGGGTCGACCCGGCCCACTGGGTTTGGCCCGACCCACGCTGGGCATCCCAGCCAGAGCAGTCCGTCCTGGGTGGTGGCCTGCGGTGCGGCAGGGCGGCCGGGGTGCGGCGCGGGGGCCGCGGGGTGGTGGGTGGGCCGCGGTGTAGCGTGGGGGACGTGGTGCAGCACGGTGGCCGCAGTTACATCATCGCCTTTGTCATGGATGGCTATGTGCTGACCGCCGTATCCTAGTCCCACCAGTTCCATTCGTCGGCACAAGTCACTTCCTTTTTCCATTGTGAGGAACACAACAAAAACCTCAAAAAAATGCAGAGAGGTCGAGCCATGTTCCTTTTCCTTGCACCCTCCACATTAGGTCGGTACAAGTGGCATAATAAATATTATATGAAGAACATCAAACCCTAAAACATCTGGAAATGATTATTACCAAACCCGCAATAAGAAATCATCTGCGGATCAACTAGATAGGGAGTTGATCCGCATTCTTTGTTTAGAAGGGAAGAAAATGTGAATCCATAATCACACACAATTAAACCCCTACCTTGGAGGTTTTATTATGAAGGTCATGAGGAAGGAGATGAAGTCATTGGGAATAGTGGCATCCGAGTTCATCACTTCTACAAGACTCTTCCGAAGTCGTCTCGTGCATCATCCTTATATTTGATTCCGATGAATGTTCTTTGATGGCGTTCTTTATTTGGAGAAGTTATTTATTGAGAGATGTTCATTGTTGGAGAAGTGTAATCCCCACAAAATCTATCCCCTTCTCATTTTTTTCCACCAAAACAATGAGGTGCCAATATAATTTAACTTAAGAATATTAATTATGTTTAAACAATTAAAATGCCAACACATTTCATTAATTTTTATTTGGCTCCAACAATTAAATGGAGTGTTGGCATAATTAATTTAGAGGAAACCTTGGTTCACTCCCCTCATTAAAGAGGGATTTAAAGATTCAGGTGGTCCATACCTTTGAATTCAAATCGGGGGTTTTAGTTCGGGTGGTCCGCACCTTCATAACCCATGTAGAGAGGTTTCATGAATAAAAATAAAATGTTAAATAATTTTATTTTTATCTTCCCTCGAAAATTGGAAGAACTATCATTCCCCCTCAACCTTATCCAGTCCTGGGGAAGGTATCCTTAAGCTAATACTGGCGTTGCAAGTTCAATAAATCCCTTGGATTTCAATTCCGAGAAATGGTTCAAATGTTACAAAAACCCGCTCACAAGTTTACTGAGCGTACCCAAAAAACGTTCAAAAATTCATTTCAGGCACTCTGGGCCTCCGAATCACGTGCCGTCAATTTTCGCAGACTTGTAAAATTTGCATATAATAAAAAAAAATTACATGGAAATTCCAGGTCTTTTCAGATAAATCCATTTAAGATTGTATATACATTTCCTCGAAAGCCAAATTATATTAAAAACCAAACATGGGAGTCATTATTTCCATAAAACATGACAATATAATGGATTTTTATACAATTGATTGAAGATTTATTTAAAATGTCCTCCAAGTCATTGGTTTTAACATTCCCTTCTTTAGCATAATTATAACTCATTTTAACTCAGATAATATCTCTGTTATAGTTAATGTATATCAGAAGGGTTAATTTGACTACACAATTGGTTTAAGACAATGATAACCCCTCTCTTACATTCTTTTACCTATTGAGGAAGACTACTTAAGTAGACTGCTCACTAATCATGTCATGCACGGGATACATATGCTTTTCCATGATTCCATGAATCTAATTGCACCAAAAAACCTCCTCTATGTGGATGATTTAGTTTTTTTCTTATAAGAAGGTAATGAAAATATTAAAAATCATAAGTCTAGTATATCTCATTATGAATATATTTATGTTCAATCCATCATCTGTGATTAAACATTTATTTTCTTTGGAAAATTGTTCCCAACCAATAAAAAGCCAACATTAATAAGAATATAGGTATTAAAGAAGGTTTATTTTATTTTAGATACCATTGGGTTCCAATATTATATGCCATAGATTAATGTAGTTACATATCCTTACTTGTTGACCGAATACACAATCAACATTCCACTTGGTAGGTGGAAATCCCAATCAACGACTGGTAGAATTTGACTTATCTAATCTACAATTGTCTCCAAAATGGTTTACACTTTTACGATCTACAAAATGGACCATTTTATTTATCAATAAAATTATTATTTTAATAAAAAATTAATACTAGTGTGGGATAAATCTTGAATGAAATTTAACGACATTCCCTTTTCCAACTATTTTAAACTTCCAAGGAAGAGTGGTATTGGATTTAAAAACATTAAACATTTTAATGATTCCTTAAAAACTAAACTCACTTCGAATTTCCATCGTAATAACTCAATTCCTCTTATGTTAAATAAAAATATATTCCCTGCTAAGCTGAAGAAAGCTAAATTCAGTCACACGGAATCCTCTTTCTAACCATCCATTAAAAAATCCCTCCATAATACAATGTGACATTATAGCTGGATGGTCTCCAAATACTCATCTATGAACATTTGAATAGATAACTGGTTTGGTGCTCCTCATATTTTTTATGTTTATCCCAATCATTTACATGATCACAAAAATATATCTATTAATGATTTCATGAATTCTCCTTGAATTAATATTCTTGATAATGTTAATCATGTCCTTGATAATTATCCCTCTAGAAACAGAAATGATAATATAATTTGGGAACCAACTCACTATGGAAAGATTAACATGAAATATTTTTATAACCACTATATTAGAAATATAGGTAATTATTATTGATGGATAGAATTTATTGATAAGGATTGTATAATGACTTAAAGACTCAATCATTTTTGGATAAATTCTCACAATAGGGTCCCCACTATCCCTTATGATAAATTTTATGGGGTCTAGGTTTTCTATAAATGTAGTATATGCATTTTGAAAACTGAAGATACTAAAATAATATTTATTTTGTGTGCTACCACTTATACTCTTTGGAAATATGTTCTAGATTATTTTAATTACATATGGATACTTTTGGATTAAATCTGCACTCAAATTTAGCACCGTACTTATTACGAGGTGTCTCAAAAGATCATTACCCTTTTATAAATAAAATTGATTAGCATATTCATGTGATATGGTACGACATAAATCTGTATTTACATCATATTATATCAATTAGTCATTGTGTAGAAATGGTGAGTATACTTTATACCATACAAGAAGATGACATAATTCATTAGGGGCACTGCAACAATTCTGTTTCTGATTTCAACATCTTGTAGTCCCTTGGTGTTGAATAGGACTACAGTCATCCTAAATGCACGTATGAATTATTTTGGAAATTTCACCTCCCGATCTAGATTAATGTTAATGTTTATGGGTCCCCTATAGGTTACAATGTACCCTCGTGATGTGCATTAGTGTACAGGGACCACCATGGGACAATGCATTATTTCTTATATGGATCATGTGGATTTTCCTTTTCATTGGAGGAATAAAAGTTAAGTGTTATTAATTCCATAACCTTCACAATATAAAAAGATTTGAATAATATATGGATTTAATGTGATTAAACAACCACCGTGTAAGGCTAATGAAGTGGACTGGTCCATTATATGTGGACGCTCACAACTCAATGGAAGGATTGCCTTCACTCACACATGGTTATTAATCATATTGTTAATATTGAATTTTTGTGAAGCGAACACAATTTCATATTGGAATTCCAATAAGGGGGATAAGTATGAAATTACGTAGTAGAATTACCTCCATAAGTATTTGGATCCCCTTCGCTAAAAATAATTAATAATCAATTATTTTATACTTTTCTAACATTTTTTTAATTTATTCATTAAATTTGACTTGTTTTATTACCAGAGATCCTCCTATAAAAATGATTTTATACCATGAAAAATAGGTATATAACCTAATATGGATCTAGGACCATATTTTGATTCTTTTATAATGAAAATAATGAAGAAGATATGAATTATTATGAAAAAACATTCAAGAACCCAAAACTAATCATTGGGAATTATATATGCTTTTTCATTAGATAAGTCTCATTCCCACGGCTCTAAAAATTCCAAATCATGGGTGACCTATTATCTTACTCCTCAATCATGAATAATTTATTTTATAACACCTAATAGAATTAATGAGAGAAAATATCAGTCCATTGAAATTAAATTTTAAAATTAATGCAATAAAAACAAATATATATTAAAGAAAATAAACTAAATCATAAAAAATTAATGTAACATTATTGTGTGATCTTTCATCAATTATGTAATAAAAATACAAATTATATATATCTCTAGAAATTCAAACACATATAAAAAGTTAAACCACATCCAAAAATTAATAAATTCTAAACCAGTCATCATAGCATAATAGCCTTAAACCTATATTTATCATAATCATCTATTGTATAGTTGAGTCCTTAAAATTATATTAAATAGAATGAATCCTTATACAAAACGCTGAATATGAACACAATTTTTGATGGAAATTACTTTTCATTGTTAATAGATGTTCTTTGATTCTTCTATACAACTTTGGTAATTCACATTTTCATAAAAAAACCAAAACTTTTCTACATGTGTTTATGCTTTCACATAAATTGGATGGGGTTTTAACTCTATAAAATATAAACTTCTTACCCTTACCATTTAATTGAGTATAGGATACTCTACATATTTTACACCATTGTATATAATTTTAAATATATAATATAGGAATTGATTAAGTTAAAACATATCTATAATGGTACCCAATTATATATATACATGCTTGTATTATATATAATGATGTAGAATGTTTTTTTTCAGGTAGTATTTTTGTATCATATCAATTACATGGATTGTTCGTAATGAGGTAATAACTATATATAACATTCATATTTATCGTTCTATAATTTATTGATTATATCGATAAGTGAGTTTTTGTACTCTTTATTATTATCATTATTTTATTTTACAATACTTATAAGGATATTTTTTTAATATTTATATAAATTATTTCACTTGTTTATTGATAACATATATTTATTCATTGTTGTGTTTAGTAATGCATTCTTTTCCTAAATATCATGTTTTTGAATGCCATATTTAATAACACTATGTATAAATTTATGATTTGATTCATTTTTGTAACCTTTTAATTTATTGAATATCAATGGATTGTTTTATGTGATAATCATAATAGTCAAAAGATACCATGAAATCATTGAAGTTGGTTTTATGTTGGTCTTGATGAAATTAAATGTTCTTATTTATTTATAGTTGAATTAATTTTTAGGATGGTTTACGCCTTGATTAGCCTAAATTTATATTAAGTCTTATTTATATACTGAATATATATTAGATAGTATTAATTGAATGAATAAATGGAACTATTCTTTAATATTTATGGATAACTAGTTATTATAGAATTTTCATTTTATTTTTCATTATGAATACCATAATTACATATATGAAATTTTAGTCCTATAAGAGAAATTTTCTAAAGAATATTTTATTATTTAAATTATATAAATAATTTATAAAAATAATTTACCACCTCACAGTAAATGTTAGAAACTTTTTTTATTATGGATCACCATTGGATCAAAATGGTTGATGAATATTATATTATTTTTATTATTTTTTACAAGGTCACTATAAGATATCATACATTTTTTTGGAGTTACGAAGTTTTTTATTTTTCATATATGTAGGGTAATTTTATACAGGAATTAAATTTACTATATAAATAGGACCGATCAAACTTTTAATGGTGTAAGATTACCATAACCAGGGATGCATAGCTAGTGAATAATTACTATAAGATATGGTGATGTTCTAATTTAAACGATAAATTTTTAATGTGAACAAATTATAGTTTTTTTAGTGTTTTTATATGATCGAGAGTCCTTATAAGGATATGATTAATAATGTACAATTGAAAATTTGGACATGATCATTATGTTTTGTAATTTTATATATTATTCAACAGAGATAAATACAAAAATTATACTAAATAAATAACATTGAATTTTAATAAATTATATTTTAGGATTTATCAAATTGATTAATGTTACTCACAAACATTCATAGGTTTAAATCAATGATTTAAATATTATTGTTGAATGTTTTGAAAAATTATAACAGTGTAGTCATTCTAATTTGGTTAAATATTCAAAATATATGTTCTTTGTGTGGTATTCAATTATTATGATCTTATCATTCATTACATATTATAAATAGTTTAGATTTTGGATTTAAATTCTAATTATCCTATTATTGTTAATCCCATATTATATAGTTTTAATGTTAATATTATATTAATAACGCTAATGATTTTATATTTAGTAATTAATCATGAAATACATTAATGATTAATTTATCGTTAAATGAAATATGACCTCTATAAGAAATGTATTCAGCAGACTATTTTATCTTTATATTTTGAGTATATCATAAGGAGTTTCCCTGTATAACTTTTAATAAATAATATGTAATTACCATATTGAATAATTCATAGGAAAAACATATATTTTTTCTTAAAAGGGATGTTATATATATTATTAGTTACTAGAATTTTTGTAATGTAAACCTAGTATTGTCATTCAAAATAGATATTAATTTTTATGTTATAAAATCATAGATAAATTAATAGAGAAACTTATATCATATTATTTTTTAAAATGTGGTGATTTTCTGTTTTTATTTTATTTATCTAGTTGTTTTGAAGATTTAATATTTTTTTTAAAAATGTTTTAGTAATGAAGATTATTCTACTTAATTTTAAATGATATTTTATGATAATCATTATATTTAGAAACCATATTGATATAATTAGACAATATATTGTTTATATTTTTATTAGTTTAAAATAAATTATGGAAATAACAAATAAATTAGTTAATATTTCCCCCTTGAAATGTTTAAGGGTAGTCATTGGTTTTTGGGAGTTATATATCATGGATATGGTTGATTATTTGAGTGTTTAATTTTGTGTTATAAATAATAATATATTTTATGTATTAAAATACTATTGATATTGAAAATTTTCATTATTTATGAGATGTTAATGAAGTTGATAGTATTGATTTGTTCTTCGAGATAAGGATAATATTATTATTTTATCTTTTAGAATCATGGTGATGTTTTTATTATTAATTGTATGCATTAATATTCCTAATTGTGTCCCTCTATAAAAATTTATTATATATTCTCTAGGGAGTAATTTTTGGTTCATAAATCAATGTTTTCAGTTATGTATAATGTGTTTTCTGGGATATTATGCTAGATATATATATATATATATATTTGATAGAATTGGTGGTTTTATTTATGGAATGTGATGTATGATGGTGTTGTGAAATGAAATTTATTATAGTTTTTTTGAGATTATATTTTGTTAACTAGTTTTTAAAAGATGATTTGTTGTGGAGTGTTTTTAATTAACAATTTACCAGTAGTGGTATTATGTGTGGAAACTAAGAATATATTTTTAAATAATGGAAAGAAAGATACGGGATATCTTTTTATACTTTTTTTAGTATGGCGATAAGTAATTTTTGTTTTGCCTATTTCAAGGATTTTTAGTTTTTAGAAAGTATTTTATCATTTATTTTGGCATGGATAAGGGATATATATGATTTATTAGAGCCCAGTTTATATTTATGGTGTACTATATGAATTAAATTTTATTTATGGGTGTTATTATTCGGATTCTAGACCTTTATTTTATAACAATGGAGACCCATTTATCACTCTATTATATCACATAAATATGACTCAAATTCTATTGAAGTAGAATTAACAATTTCAGGGTTGGTTAAGTGAGTGACATACATATGCGTTATAGGTTCTCTATTGGGATCCACTAGTTTTCTGGTCAGTTTAGAACATTATTTCAATTGATTAAAAATGGACATTTGAGGTCCATTTACATTATAACCCAAAAAAGAATCTTACTCCCTATTTATTCCTTGTAGTTTATCCCTATTAGAGAAATATCTCTTGTTCCCTTCACCAAAATTTTAAAAAATGGCTCTAGTCTATTTCATGGGTTTATTCATCAATATATCCTTTATAACCCACAAAAATTAGTCTATATAAATATGTTGGTCAACAATGTTTCTAATAAACAACATCATGGTTTACATGATTTTCAATATAAGATAATTATAATATTATTCACAGTTGAATATTGTGACATAGAAGATAAATTCTAATGTAATAATAATAAAAAATATGATTTTTTTAAAGGTTTTAAAAAATTGATATTTATTTATTGATTAATAATATATTAGCACACAATTTTCAGGGACGTATTTCAATTCATTAAAAAACTATTTATATAAAATTTTTTGTTAAACATTATTCATGAAAATTAGAATTAATTTATTATACTTTATAAATTTAATTTATGATAATGAATATATTTTTTGATATCATAATGTCAAATTTATTTTTCATTTAATTTTCAACCATATTCTAAAAATGTTTATTTTTCAGTGATTAGTTAAAAAATGAATTTTGTTTTAAACTAATTTTTTTTAGTAAATTTAAATACATAATTTTTTAAAATTATTAATATATATATATATATTATCAATTAACTATGTCAAAATTAATTTAAGGCCTTGTAAAATTCAGGGAATGAAAATAAATCTAATTATATGGTTAAATATATATTTTTCTAAATTGAGTTTTTGAAAAATATTGTAGGGTTATTTAATTTTAAATTCATTCACTTCTAGAAATAAGTAAAATAAAATATATTTGATATTTTGAATTATAAATTTTGATTTTATTTAACATTTTTAATATAAATTTTGTTCTATAATTAATATAAATAACAATATAGTTTTGTTACTACTATTAAGGTTTAAACATGTTTTCCAGGGGTAAACTAAAGGATAACACTGTGAATGTAAAGGAATAAGAATAATACTAATTTTATGACTATAGTTATTTCATATATTATCTTATATTTAATGTATTAGAAAATTTTCCTACTATGACAAGAAGGTGATATAAAATTATTAAAATACTTTATGTAATTTTATTTGTGTCCCTAAGACGATAGAAAAATGAGAACATATTATTATCTTTTGTTTAATTAATTTAACCTTCAAACTAATCAAATAACTTCTAAAAACATTCTGACATTCCATAACTACATCCAAGTATTTTTTTTCTTTTTCTAATGATTAATAATTAAAGGAATAATTTTAATGTTAAATTGTGTTTCTCAATGAAGAGTTATAAATAATAATAAATCTCTTTTAATGTTGTTTCATTATCACCCTTATTTGACCACGTTCAATTACAACACACATATATTCTATGTAATAATTTTTTAATATGTATTTAATTTTGAATGATTGCATTACATTAATAAATGTGTTCTAAATATATTCATTATAATATTAATATTAGTATGTATACATGTCTATTATAACCATGATATTAAAATTTTAAGATGGAATAATAATAAATTTATTTAAGAAAATATTTATAATTGTTTTATTTAAATTTATCATACTAATATAAAATAATATAATTTCTAATAATATATTTAGATGGATCATAAATACATTTTTCATTCAATAATTTATAGCTATTTTAATAAAAAAAATATTTTTCCACTTTTATGAAATTAATTTGAAAAAAATAACAACATTTTTTTGGAAGCAATGTTTCAAAATTATTTTATGTTTATGTTTCGATACTTTTCAGAAATGTTTGATGATTAAAAGAATATTTATAATTAATATTTTTTTATAGAAAATAACATTTACGTTTAAATAATTTATAGATCCATTTTCTATAAATATATATTCAAAATAAAATTTGTTAAATAATTATATTATTAATATAATTTAGGCTATTTGGATCATTTATATGTGAAATTTTCTTATAGAAACGTTTTAAGATTATGGAACTCTTTTCTTTGGAACAAATCATTTTCTTCTTGTATACGAGTTTAATATTATATTAAATTCCACCACATCATAGAATTGAATTTATAAAATAGAATTTAATATCTTTATTCAGATTTACTAAAATTCTATATAATGGTTTATATAATTTTTAATAATAATTAAATAAAAAACTAAAATTATGTTCAATATATAATGTTATTACAGGATTACTAGGGATAAATCATGAAAAAAAGATAAATATAACCTTAAAATTTTCCAAAAATAATTTTTAATGGACGTATATCAACATTATAAAATATTTTTTTACAATATAAAATTTTCAACCCTTTTTTGGATTTATGAATTGTTATTACAAATATTACTTTCAAAAATTTCATCAGTGTCATATCCTACACTTATAAATGGGAACCCACACACCTATCCTCCATATAATAACTAATAATATGTGTTGGGTGAATCAATAAATTTATATATTTTTTTGGTTCCACACAATTTCATGAGGACTTATTTTTGTTATGTAACCATCCAATAATGTATTTATGTATAATCCTAAATTTATTCTTCGATGAAGAGCTATAGTTCATAACTATGAATTTAAATTTTATTTCTACTTCCACATAAGTGAAATATTTGTAAAATATAATGACATGATAACAGTAAAATTTAACATTTACATAATTATTTTTGTGTAATAATTTATATTCATATCCTCCTCCATATAATCAGAAGAAAAACCATCGATCATGTTTATGGCTGAATACCACCTCACAACCTGATGTAATTATTTTTCCATCAACTCCACTCATGATTGTAAATAAATATATTTTAACATATGATTATAATATTTATGAAATATTTTTACATATGTTAATATAATATAACATATACCTTTTTCATATCTATTTGTTAAAAAACAATATCTTCACTCATGCGTTCAAGTGGACTACCTCCTCCATGAAGGGATTTCATATGCTTTTTTATTTTTATTTTAAATAGAATGTAATAAGGATATATTTCCTAAATATGTATTATTTATATTATATAAAAATGTTTCTAAAAATTATAAATAAATTTTAAATTTCTATTTTTCAATTTTTCCAAAAAACGAGAAGTCCATTCATATATATGTAATACCTTATGTCTCCATGAATTATTTAACTATTTTTTCTATAAATTTTATGGATTACATTGGATTAATATAACATTAATATATATTATATTTATAAAAGTCATAAAATTATATAGACTATATAACCATAATCAATTAAAAATAACAAAAACTATAGAACAAAAAGAAAACATGAAAATTCTGGAAGTTATCACCCAAAGTAATTATTTTAACAGAGTTATTAATAAAATATTGATAAATGTTATATGTAAATAATATGTTGTATGATATATATTATTATTAATTAGTAATATATAAATATAATATATTTATATTAATTAGATATAATCATCAACCATGTATGTCAAATGATGAGAAATAAAGTAAGGGATTTCTGGAAACATATTTATTTCTCTGAGACATATCCCATATTTGGAAAGAGATAACATTAAACATTACATATTCAAGTTATTTTAAACTAGAATTCACATTACTACAATTAGAGGGATCATTTATATTAATAGTAATTTATAATCTGGAGTAACTCCTACATGGTAAACCCATACATTACAAGTTTACACATATTCGAAGTTTCCATTTTATCCATTAAACAAAACTCTTTAAATAAAAAATTGGTCATCTTATGAAAAAATAATCATTATTTTACCTATGAAATCATCATTGTTCGTACTCTCCATTAAACAACCAAAAATAAGAAAATTGACATTAAATAAAAAGAAACCATTACTCCTTTGAGTACACATAATAAATATTCTTTAAAACATTCATTTTCTCTCCTAAACTAAAATAATATTTTTAAAAATATCATCATCTTAACTTTTCAAAATCAAATGATTTCCATGAAAACTCATTACAAGTCATATAATATTTATGTAGGTAACTTGGAATATTATTTTTTATTTCAAACATACAAATGGAATTACCTAAATTTTCATCTTCCATCTTCAGAGTACCCAATGCATTAGAGAATAAAACATGACCACCTATCATTCCTTTACCACTTAACCACCCATAACTTTTTTATCACCCACCATTTGATTATGAATGAAATAACAGTAATTGTTTTATAAGTTAACCACCCATCATAAACAAATATTCAAAATAACCCTATCATAATCATAAAACTTTAATTATTGCGTCACAAAAATATTATTAAGGATTATATCCTATTCATTATCGAATAACATATTTTTAAAAAATGATAAAATATACAATGGAATTATTTTTAATTGAAAATAATGATTTAAAATTTTAATAGAACCTCTAATAAAATAATGTGTCATGAAATATGGAATATGAACTCATCCCATAAAATTTAGAGAACATTACATTTTGACAATTTATAAAAATTATGATGGAACATTAAAAGAGGATTAATATATTGAATGACACATAAAATGAGTCATATTTACCTCTAATGTCATTTAATATTGAAAATAATAATCATATATGAATTTTATATATTCTTAAAAACCCATTTATTTAAAACATACCCTTTATATCACCTATAACCTTGTAATATGAAATTACCTAATATATTACGTTCACAGAATATGTGTTAATGGCATTTGGTAGTTATGCCAAAATGATTTTTGTGAGATTCCAATTATAAAAGTGGTCCTCAATAAACTATATAAAAAATAAATATATTTACATAATTTTAATTTTTACTTATAAATTATAATGTCAAATTACATGATTACTCATGATTGTGAAAAATAGACTATGTTACAATCATTGAGAAGGAAATTGTACACACACATAACAAAATTTTTAATTTTTCAATGATTATTATTGAAAGAAGGTAAGTATTATATTATCATTAATCAATTATAACTATATCATATATATCAAAGAAATTCATCAAATATTCATATATAAATCCTATATTAAATGTGTTTGTGAAAAATGAATCACTTCACTTTATAAAGGTGGTATTCCTAACATATAAAAGGATGAAATTTTCATTTTTATATGAATGGAATGGTAATGATGGATATTATATATTAAATTTCATAATGATTATTTTTTTGAATATCATATATGAAAACTAATTCCATCATTATAACCATTCTTAAGAGACAATGATAAAATATTTACATTGGTTCACGAAGCGATTGTTAGCCATACATATAGATGATTAATTATTTTACCATTTTATGGATGATGAGAGATATATAGTTCATTCAAAAAAAAACAATACTTATTTTTAGTATTATAGAGTTATTATTTTATCACTGATGAAACTTATTTTTAGAATGTTGGAGAAGGAAAAAAACTAAAACATTCAGTTGAAAATTGTACGCCTTATATGGAAAACTGAAATTTCAGTTGAAAATTGTAGGCCTTATAGTAGATTACAATAATTATATAAAATTTCATTTATTTTATATTTTATATTTCCATTTTGTAATTTTTTATTAATTTAATAATTACTTCATCAACATTGTATAATAATATATTGTAATTATTTGATAAATAACAATTTAAATTAAAATACCATGATGAAGAGAAAATATTACATGTTCCAAAATAATATATATAGTGAAATATATTATTTTGATAATACTAAATTAAGGATTACACACTTAATTAAAAAAATGTTTGAAATATTTTTTCATGTATTTAATTAAAATAATATGACAGTCATAATCACATCCATGTGGCCCCATAAGGTCATAATGATATCCCATGTATAACTATTTATGAGATATTATAATCCAGTAAAATTAAAAAATGTTCTATTGTAATTTTATAGTTATTATGATTTAATTTTTTCCCTTTAATTATCAAACATAACATTAAAGATGGTGACAAAAACTAATGAATAAAATATTTATAATATTATAAATTAAAAGGCACTTATTTAATACATTTGGACTTTTTGATTCCAAATTTGGAATATTGTTTTAAAAAATCAAAACATAGAAGTTGAAGAGTTGTATAAAGAATTAATACAGAATAATGAAAAAATAGTTTTATGGAAAATTTCCCTTTTAAATAAATAAATATTTAATAAATAATTCATGAATAAAATTAATATATAAAATAATAATGGATTAATATAAATCAAAATGAACTGATGATATGATATAATGAAAATTTATACTAATTCAATGAAAAATTTTACCATGTTAATAAAATATTGTTTTCAATAAAAAAATAGTTTGTTTCACTATTTATTTAATAATAAATTTATTATAAAAATTCTCATAAATTAATTATAATATTATTTAAAATGAATAATTCAAAAAAGGAAGTCATTTTGAAAATGAGAAATTAAATAATTTCACAATTAATTTTTTAGATATAATCTTATAGGAATTTTTTTGATAAAATTATTTCTATTTTTATTTTATTAATTACGGAATATGAAGAGATTTAGTTATATCAAAAAATAGTACAAAATTTAAAAACAAAATTATTCTATTTGTTCCTAATTTGTAGCATTACCCTTCCTTTTGAAATATCATCCTTATAATATTAGTCACGTAATAAAAATATGGGGATACTAGTCTCCCAAAGAATTTTCATATTCCATTGTTTCCAATTCAATGATATGGTTTCAACACAAAAAATATATTTTGGTGAATTACCTTATTACAAAATAATTTCCCTCCATTTAAAAAATATGTACATGATTAACCACATACAAAATTTTATCATCACAATTTTTTTTCTAATTTCGATTTAATGAACATATAATCATGATTCACATTGTATATTGAAATTTGGAATTAATTTCACCATAATAATAAAATTCAGAACACATATTCATTAATTTATTATAATAAAATTACAATGGCCCAGTCCATACCACGATCATGATACTGTCTGCTTTGGTCATAGCTTAAAATGTTTTGTTTTCCCTGGGTTTTGACCCTTAGACACCCCCTAGGAAACGTCTTCATGATGGTATAGGTATCCAAACTACCTTATAAAGGGGTGATTAATGCTCCTTCTCCTTCGATGTGGGATTATTATAACCCACGCTTGGTAATGTCCTAGTTCTGGGAGCCGCCCAGAGGCACCCCGTACCTGGTTGGTCACATAGCCTCAAGCGCATTTCCCCAAAAGCCAGAGGCTGCCGACTAGCAGCGAGGGCCTTGGGAGTGATAGTGGGGAAACTATGCCCTCATTGGTAGAGTAACACAGTGGATGTAAACCAATAGAAATAATGGAAATAATATAATCCCATACAACTGTAAACAGCAGAAGACTGAAGAAATAAATAACTAGAGCACATATATAAATGATGCATGATATATATGTCTATGAAATCGGCAAAACAATTCACAATTCTGGAATACATTACTGAACCAATGTACAAAAGAAAAACAAGAAACAACTGCTCAGCATCGCAAGCCTCAACATTGTCTCATGATCCCCAGCTCGAATGTAGTCAAGTACCTGTAGTAGAATGTCGCATGCCCTTATCTGTACCGGCTACAATATAATTTTTTTTGGGCACAAACGCATGGCCCAAATAGGGTGTGAGAATAAATCCCAATAGGCAACCACCCAAAGATCTGTGCCTAATAGTCAGTGAATATATATGACATACAATAAGTAAAGAGAAGCAGTAATCAAGGAATTAATCCGCAGAAAACAATCCTAAAATTTCAATGTATTAAATTTTACATATCAAAAATCAGCTAATCAGAATAGGTAACCCTCTAGGATTACACGTATCTTAACCCCTGGAGTTTAACTAAACAAGAACAAGTAACCCTTGAGAATTGCACATATTCTAAACCCTCTGGTTCAGTTTATGAATTGACCCTATGAGGAAGAACTCAACATAAATTCCCCCAATAGTCTCGTATTGGTAACTAAAAGGCGCTCTAGGAAGGATCTTACATCTCATTCCCCATGTGGCTCGCATCGAGGAACTACATACACTTTGATGAATCACTTTCGTGAATTCCTCCTATGGTCTCGCATTGTAACAGAAAAAACAGACCCTCTAGAGAATCTTTCACATCAATTATCCCTATGGTTGACTACACTAGGTTCCCACAACCCTGTGTAAGTTAAAAGAGCATAGAAATGAATATCAGCCAAAGTAAAACTCAAGAACTAATTGGCTAAATAGTCTACAAAATAACATCATGTTAGATAAAGATCACCTCATCCTATAAACAATAAGAATGGAATGCACTGCATCCTAACAGGTTAAGCAAGACCAAATGGTCATAAACAAAACATTCATGGGAAAGAACTTCCAAGGCATAGAAAATAACCCTATTAACATTCAACTAACCTATACTCAAGAATACAAGCATATCAGAAAATTAACATGACTAAAACCACATACACCCAATACCTCGATCAAAGTTATTGGGAACTACTGCAAATATAACTCAAAGACTTTCTATAGAAAGGCACAAACCACTGACCTCATTGTTATAGGATCGTTATACTCCAGTGTCGGCACCTAGATCAACTTAGAACATAGTAGATCTACAAAAAAGTCTAAAAAGTTCAACCAACGATAACTCTTCAAATAATAGAAAAAATTAAACGAATATCTAGAAGAAGGAAGAGCATATCATGGCGATCCCAACACAATCGATGATGGTCGAATCAGAGAAAAGATGCTCGATCGGGGGCTCAGGGTGTATATACATGGAATTTCTATGTAATTTTATTTAATTAAATAGGAATTTTATGAGTCCGTTAAAAATGACAGCTCGTGATTACGAGGCCCGAAGTGACCAGAATGAATTTCTGAACTTTTGTTTGGGTACGTTCAGTAAACGTGCAAATGAGTTTTTCTAAATTTTGAATCGTTGCTCAGAATTGAAATCTGAGGGCACCGTTGAACTCGCAATGCTGGTATTCTCTTATGAAGACTTTCACCTTGATGACAGTTGGTCGAGGGTGAAAGATAATTTTTGGGTTTCTCTTGGAACTAATAAAATAAAATAAACACATGTTTTATTTTATTTTGTTGTAACCACCCACCCATTTGGATGTTTAGGGGTGGGGTCTACTGGAACTAAACCTCCACTTCTTGTTTAATTTTGGTGGGGACAATACGAGTTCACAAAAACCTCCCAAATTGAATTTAGGTGCATGGACCAGCCGAACCATATTAATGGGGGGAGAGAAAACCACTCAACGCCCCTCTTTAACGTGGAGGAGCCTCTTGAGCTTCCTCCACATTAATTATGCCAACCCACATTAATTAATTGTGCCAACCTAGGTGTTTAATTAGGCTAATTTGAATTTTTTCCAATGATAAATGTTTGGGGAAACACATCAGTTGGCCATTTTCATTTTGGTGTTGCCTTGGGGGAAAATATCTCCAACGGAGAACTACTTATATGAATGAAGAATGTGTTCTTCCAACGAAGAATGCCAACGAAGAACTCTAACCCCAACTTCGTCATTCTTCCTTGATACATCCTCGAACATTTGACGTCTTCGACTTCGACGAACTGGCACACAAACCGACGATCGAGGAAAACACTGATGACACCGACATCCATCTTTTCCCAATGATTCATCTTCTTCCCACGACTCCGTAGACGTATCAACCCGAGGTAGAGGGGATAATTTTCGTGATAATACGTTTTCCATATTATTACGTTGGTTTAATTTACAGTTTGGGAATGAAACGTTGTAGGAAGTTGTAAGCTATACGTTCTTCTTTCTTGTTGAGCCATATGCTACAACTCTAAACACGGAGGGTGTGGGCCAAACAAACATGACTCGACCCCCTACGATGTTCTTATTTTTGGCGATCTTCTAGAATGAAGGAAGGAGACAAAGATGACGAAGGAGAAGAAGGCAACGACGCCTCCTCTCGCATCAACCGCGACCTGTGCCACCCCTGTGACGCTCTGACCTCTCTGCCGAACAGGCCCCGCGCCCCAGCTCGCGCCACCTGCCGCCCGTGCCACCCTGGACGCCCCACACGCTGATCATGCCACCAGCCGTCCGCACTACCCTCAGGCCGAGCCACCCCGGAAAAGCCCCCCACTGGCCGCGCCACCCACCAACTGAGCCGCCGCAGCCGCACCACCCGCTGGCCGCCCCTCCCGCCTGCCGAGCCACCCCAGCCGTGCCCACCGAGCCCCTCGCAGCGTCCCGGACGAATGGGCACATGACCCTCATGGCGCCCCAGCGGAATCGACACACACCCCTTGCAGCGCCCCGACCGAACTGGACCTGCACCCTTGCAGAACCCCCGCGACCGGTCTGCCCCACAGCACATGCGGACACCGCGACCCGTCGTGACCCTCGCGGCCTGCCAGACCACCCCATGGATCGGGCCGCATCACAGGTCAGGCCTGACCCAGCAGGTCTGGACGAGTCGACCTAAATGTGGTCGACCCATGCTAGGTTGGGTCGGGTCAGTCTGATTGGGTCAGACCAACCTGGGCCCACTACGACAGATTTATGCTCTTTTGGTAATAACTCTAGCATCAGACATCCGTTTGACGAACCATCAGTGGAGTTGGAAATCTTGGGGCGAGATGGTCCCTTGTGTTATACCCCATAGTGTTTTGGACTGAGATGGGAAACAGTTAGGTTGGATCGCCCACAAATCCAACCGGGCCCCTGGGACTAAAATGCTAATAAATCACAGACTGGGCTTCCGATTGACGTGTTGTCTGTTAATTTGAGACCCCTATGATGTGTCAGACCTTCGAGATACATCATTATGGGACTTCATGAAAGTTTGTGTATTGAATTGTGGCTTGGGAAGCGGTTTCCCCAAGTGCCATACATACGGAACCCTACGACTGGCTGAGACTAGACTACTGCTGACTGTTTCAACAAGGAGTGACTCGACTGGCCCAGTGGAAAGTGCCTTGGTGAAACAGAAAACCCACGATGGGGAGCGCCTTGGGGACACGGCAGACCCACAGTACTCGATAGGAGGAGTACTTCTTCATGCTACGAGTGGGTGTGCATTTTGTGACGCGGCAGACCCATGGTGGGGAGCACGCTTAGTGACGCAACAGACCCACGATACTCTATAGGAGGAGTACCTCAATAGTCCAATGTTAGTGGGAAGCGCCTTTGTGTGATGCGGTAGACCCACTGTACCCGACAGAGGAGGAGTTCTCCAGCAGCTGAGGTGTTCGATGATGTCACTGGGGATGTTACTTCATACTACCCCTAGAATAAATCCTGGTGTGATCTGAGTCAGTATCTCTTTGTTTTCCTCATGAATGAGATGGATTACTTGATAAGTTAGGTATATGTATGGGAATATACCTATATAAGGTTATCGGTTGATTTCATAATTTTTGTTTTATCCTTGGTGGATTTTGTGAGACCTTTAGGGTCTCGGGGTCCCTACTGAGTATCGTTATACTTACCCCCGCACGGGCTATGCCCGCACCTTATTGTGTTGAATGTAGATGATAGACAGCGTTGACTGTGGCTGAGAGTAGTAGGACAAGACGGTGCACGTAGGCAGACCACACGACGTGTCGATACTTGGAGGAGACAGATGGACGTGGAGTGTTGAGGAGGCGATCTATACCTACCCTTTAGGTAGGAACCTTGGAGGACAATCCAATATCTATCATTCCCATTTATTTAGTTGTATTCTACTTCATTTGTACTTGTACATTCTAGTCGGGCTTGTATTCTGGACCCTTTTTACTTACTGTACTCACTTGTTCACTATGCTGTTTAATTGCGTTCATATTTTGCGATGTGTTTGGTCGTGTGTGTTTATAGATTATAAAGTCAATGTCTTCCCAATCTTTTGGAATACACCGTGGGTGCTAGTCGCCAGCCCCTAGCCTATTGAAGGTGTGCTTGGGGTAGTCACAACACGAGCCCCAGGGGACAGGTCGTGACAAAATTGGTATCAGAGGAGTCAGTTCTACCGCATAACATAAGACTCTAATAATTCTTTTAACGAAAATAGTGTTAAGTGTAGTGAGTGTGGTTATCATTTTAGGGAATCCAGTGTTGGCGCGGTAGCCGACATATCCATACACCAGGACCCTGACTTCTGATTTCTGACTCAGTTCATGAAAACACTGATTTGGTGTGTGTTTAAAAGAGTCTTTTTTGTGAACTCATTGAGTCATATCACTAGGTCATCTCACAAGGTATAACTTTTGACTGTGGAGAACCTGTTTCTTTTTAGGATGCCTCCACACAGACATCCACCTAGAGTTCCGGGAGTTGTACGCACTGATAGACCACCGAGTGACGAGGCCTCAGAGTAGGGCCCTCTTCCAGTAGAGGAAACAATGAAGGGACATGCGGTGCAATTACCTATTGGGCCGCCGATTCCACAAGCCCTAGCAGTAGACAGTGGAGGCCGCTTGAGCTTGTGGAATGAGTTCTAGTGCTAGAGGCCACCAAGGTTCATGGGAGAGACAGACCCAAAGGTGGCTGAGGATTGGCTGGAGGCCGTGGTGAGAATTTTTCGACTGGTAGGGACACCAGCATAACTCATGGTAATTCTTACCGCCATCCTTCTACAGGTAGCAGCAGGAATATGGAAGAGCTTGATGCTCCAAGTCCACGAAGAGGTGATGGTTCTCTGGGCAGACTTCGAGAGCCTATTTTGTGCAGAGTTTCTTCCAGTGACTCTACACTCAGTGGGCATTCAGGTGCTACTTCATCTGCAGCAGGGTAGCATGACTGTGGCTCAGTACTCAGCGAGGTTCACTGACCTCTCACAATACTCCACCGATATGGTTCGAGACCCATTCTTTAGGGCTCGGACCATCGAGTAGGGGCTCAGGTGGGAGATCAGGTATTCGATGATCTCACTCAGCATCCCGACGTAGGCGGGGGTGTTAAAGAGAGCCCTCTTTTTGGAGAGTTTTCTTGCTGAGCAGTCACCAGTAGCGTGACCGACCACCAGTTATCACGTAGTGGAGTCTTCTGCAGATGGCAGCATACAGACATCACAGAGGTCGAAAAGGACCAGACCTACAGGTGGACGACCACATGATTCAGAGTCGGTTGTGCAGGGCACCCGAGGCGGAGATAGACATATCAGGAGTGGGAAGTGTTACACATGAGGCAGGAAGGGTCACATGGCTCTTGACAGTCTGACCTATTGTATGGATGATTAGAAAATGGTCGAAGGACCTCCCAGGCATAGATAGAGATTTGATCGAGGAGGTCCCCAGGGAGCAGGAAGACATGGAATAGGAGCTGGTAGTGCAGTTAAAGGTGGGTGATGATTCGAGATATTACCACCACAACCAACAGAAGTTCCACACTAACCGCAGGGAGCAGGTGGATAGGAAAGATCTCATCTCTAGGTAGCTGAAGCCTATGATCACGATGATCCGGAGATGATACGAGGTACGATCTATGTCCACTCCACCTTAGCTGCAGTACTTATACAAACAGGTGTCCATCATTATTTAATTTTCAATAACCCTGTTTGGAGCTCAGAGATAATGATGGAGCCATTGGTTTGATCCTTATGGCTAGAGACTCCTACGATAGCAGACTCGATGATTACGCACTAGGGTCGGCAGTGCGATCTTACTCTAGGAGGCGAGAGCTTCGACTGGGATCTCCTAGTAGCAGCGTCGATGCCGTATGACATCTTCTTGGGTATGGACTAGTTATCCACATTCCATGCTCATACAGACTATATTAGGCAAAAAGTGTGATGTGTATGCACAGATGGGACTAGGATTACCTTTACCGGTGAGAAGAGAGCCTTTGCAGCGCAGAATGGACTTACTCGGATGAGAGTGCTGGTGATCACTTATCAGTTGGCTAGCCTTACCCTCAGATCTGTTGATGTGGAGAGTCTGAGTTATCCTGTAGTGGTGGAACAGTACACAGATGTCTTCCCTGATGATGTTTTGGGCCTACCTCCTCACAGAGTGGAGGAATTTTACATTAACTTTTACCCTGGGACAGTACCGATATCTACACCAGTGTATCAGATGGCCCCCGCGAAGCTTCGCGAGCTGCAGGTACAGCTATAGGACCTGCAGGGGAAGTGATTCATCCGGCCCAGTGTTTCTCCCCAGGAATCCCCAATTTTGTTCACCAAGAAGAAGAATGGGAGGTTGAGACTTTGTGTCGACTATTGGTGCCTAAACAAGGTGACCTTGAAGAACAATTTCCCACTCCTAAGGATTTATGACCTCTCAGATCAGCTGAAGGGAGCATGATGGTTCTCGAAGATAGACCTCAGATCAGGCTATCACCAGCTCAGATTGCGAGATGAGGATGTGCAGAAAATGAAATTTAGATGTTGGTACGACCACTACGAGTTCCTGGTTATGCCATTCGGCATGACCAATACTCCATCAATGTTCATGGGACTCATGAACATGATCTTTCAGTCGTACCTTGATATCTTTATTGAAGTCTTCATCAACGACATTCTATTCTACTCGACTACTAAGGAGGAGAATGCCTACCATTTGTGGGTAGTACTGAACACACTCCGATATCACCAGCTTTAAGGTAAGCTCTCGAAGTGCCAGTTTTGGATTCTACAGGTTCACTTTCTATGACATGTAATATCGGAGGCTGGAGTTGCAGGGGATCGAGTGAAGATTGAGGCAGTACTTGCTTGGGAGCCACCCAAGAGTATGATGGAGGTGCGGAGTTTCCTAGGTTTGGTTGGACACTATCATATATTTGTGCTATATTTCTCTAGAGTTGCAGCAGCACTATCATCCTTAACGAAGAAGGGGAAACCCTTTGTGTTGTTAGAGAGATGCCATCAGAGCTTTCAGGAGCTGAGGTAGAGGCTGACTAGTTCCCCTATAATGAGGCTTCTAGAGGAAGGCGTATGGTACATAGTCTACTGCGATTCATCAATGACCAGACTCGGATGTGTCCTGATACAGGAGCGAGTAGTGATCTCATAAGGATCTCGATATCTGAGACAACATGAGAAGAACTACGCAACCCCTGACCTAAATTTAGAAGCAGTGGTATTCACCTTGATGATGTGGTGGCACTATCTTATGGGAGAGTGTTATACACTTTAAAAATTTCCTTAAAAAATAAATGATCTATGCTTAAAAATGTTAAACAAAGAAAATTGACAACACCTCTAACACCAATGAAATATTGGGACAAAGTATGAAGTTACAATCTTCTTGTTCTATGAAATTGCATAAATCTGGAATGTGATTCCCAAAAACATGTTCTGGAAATATGGATCTGGAAAATGAAACAAAACCAAAGTTTACAATATGAGATTCTACCTTAAAGAATATAGAATCTAACTATGTCAGAGTACAAGTGTAAGGAAATATTATATGTTTATACTTTCCTTACAATACACAATGCAGTGGAAAAACAAGTAGTAAAACTACAAGTAAAAAACAATAAATTCTTCAACCCAAAGAGAAGGGTATCCAACAACCATGGATAAAGGTCCCTTGATTTATACTTACAAGAAATTCTGTCTTACCCACACCAGGGTAAGCCCTCGATACAACGATCAGAGTCTCTGTCATGCTATATCTACAAGCCCTCAACTATAAGGTAGTCTGCACCTCTATCTTCCTCACCAAGGAAGCCCTCAACTTCAAGGTGTTGGAACCTCTGTCTTCCACAGCAAGGAAGACCTCGAAACTTCAGGGATGTTGGCACCTCTGTCTTCATATTCCCAGAAGCCCTCGAATGTAATCACCAACATTCAGAGTCACACGAAGCAATTTGAACGAGCAGTTCAGTATGCACAGGGTATTAAAAGATTATCTCTCTTGCAATCACCTTAACAACATTTGGTCACTAGAGTGATCAACTTATTGTTGAGCTCATTCAAATGAGATCCTATTTATAGGCTTAGTTGGAACAGTCGAGTCCCTCCTCCAACGGTCATATTTTCTGTAAATTTTGGAGGGACCTATACACATGTCACTCAACCAACAGTTAGTAAGAAACTAAATGGATGACATCGTTTTATAACAAAACATGTGTAACTGAAAGCACGACATAGTTTTGTAAGTATAAGTATAAGCAAAAATGAAGTTTTAAATGTAAGAAAATAATAATTCGAAGGCTAACCAAAATGAAATTCGAAGTCTATAATAAAGAGATATTCAGATTATGTTTTATCGGAATTCAGAACCTGAATTCTGTGGAAATCCGGAGTCTGATTTATAGGGAAATTTGGAGTCTGGTTTCATCACATATTAGAACCAGAACATACAATGATCGGAGTCAGAGTTCATAGAAATTTGAAGTCAGAACACATAAGAGTTCGGAGTCTAAATTCAGAGAACTCAGAGTCAGAACATAGATAAGTTTGTAATCAGAATTCAGAGTCGAACTATATGAGAATTCGTATCTATAATTCGAAGTATAACTATATGAGATTTCATTTCCAAAATTCATAGTGGAACTTCATTACAGTTTATATCCCAAATTCAAATTGGAACTTTATTATAGTTCGTTTCCAGAATTCGGAGTGGAACTTCATTACACATCACATCCATAATTCGAAGTGGAACTTCATTACAGTTCAAATCCAGAATACGGAGTGGAACTTCATTACAGTTCACATCTAGAATTCAGAGTGGACCTTCATTATAGTTCACGTCTAGAATTTTGAGTAGACCTTCATTACAGTTCACATCCAGAATTCGGAGTAGAACTTCATTACAGTTCAGACCCATAATTCGGATCCTAAAAACAGAATGCTTCATATCTAAGTATTTATAGGATTCCAATGTTACAAATATGAATCAGAATTTTATACTTAGTCAAAATATGAACAATGAAAATATGGTAAGAATAAATTTACTTAGAGAAGGAAATTTTCCTTATGAAGGAAAAGCATAGAATAAAAAATATTTGCTTAAAGATAATGTGTTTGTGATTTTCAAAACAATAAGGAATGGAATAGTCATAAGGAAAACCTTATTGACTAAAAAATCTCCCCCTTTTTGGAATGAACAAACATCCTTACAAAAAAAAATATAAGAATATGGGATAAATTTCTAGACTTTGAAATTAAATCTTATCTCCCTTTTTTATGGATAATGATAAATACGACTATATCCCCCTTAGGATTTTAAACTCTAAGGATCATATTCTAGATTTATGGAATGTAATTTTCCTTATAAATGTGGAAACCTTCTTTAGTGAACACTCCCCCTTAGATAAACCCACCCTTACTTAGGAAAGTTTATTATAAGTTTTAGAAGACTTTTCTTTGTCTCCTTAGAATTATTTTTCCTTCTCCCCCTTTGTGATTTTCAAAAAGAGTTTGAGGGAATGGAAAAGATAATAATGTACCTGAAATATTAGTACATACAACCATCCAAAAGACAGATAACCAAAATTTCATAATATTATAAAGAAATAGTACAAGGAAAACAGTACAACAAAAGATCGATTTTGATTTAATTTGGCTTATTTTTCCTTGGATAACAGGATTTTCAGAATGGTCTTCATTTTCTTCAACTCTTTATGGGCTTCCTCAACTTTCTTCTCTAAAGCAACGATTCTTGCATCTTGAGCCTCTATTGCCACTGCCTGAGCTTTAAGTGTTTCATATTTCTTTAAAACCATTTCTTCCAACTAAATCCGAAGATCTTTTTCATCTATATAATATTGGACAAGAGAACTTAGCTTCCCATTCAGATCTTTAACCACCTTCATCCGAACATCCTGTTCAAGAGTTAACTTCTTCTCAAAATAACTTATAAGATTCTTGATTTTAGAGTCTTCGGAATGAAAAGCATCTTTAACATCTACTTGGAATTGATCAAAATCCTCCATGTCTTGAACAACTTTATTAGACCACTTGGTTATCTTCTAGAAAGAAAATCTAGGAGCATAATAATTGATAAGAATGTTTTTATGATCAACCTAATGCTTAGCACATTTATCCGTCACCATGGATACAGAGTCTGATTTTTGATTTATGCTATGCTGAAGCATTTGGCATCTGGATTCTATTATTGGAAAAATCTGAATGACGTCCACCAACTTCTTTAGGGATTGTTCCACAATGTCATGTCCAAAGACAGATGACTCCGAATCTGATAGTTCAGTAGGAGATGGTTCTTCCTCTATCTCATGTAACTTTCTTTTAGATGAACTAGAAACTGCCTTCTTTTTTACATTAAGCTTTCAAGGTGTAACAGAAATAACCTTTTTTCCCTTTTCAACATTCGAAACATCTTCCTCATTTGGAGATTTTTGCTCACTATCAGACACTTGAACAATTTTATCTTCATCAAATTTTTCTTTTCTAACTCCTTCTTCAAAGAAATCATAATGAGAACTTTCATCCTCAGAAGGATTTCTGACTTCTTCATGAACGTTATCATCATTTGCAGGCGTAGCTGACTTGGAAGATCCATCTTGAGAAGTTCGGAGTGAGATTTTCTCGGATGGAGCTCCCTTATCATGATAATCTTGGATTTTCCTTATTATATCATCAGAACCTCCACTCCCTTCAGCTTGTTGGAATTCCTCCACAACTTGCTGAATTATTGCATCTGTTTCAACTTCCCTTTCTTCATGAGCTATCTCTTTAGAATTTTTTGGAGTCTTATTTCCCAGAGTTTCAGGAAAATCTTCAATCATAAAATATTTCGGAATGGGAATATTCTCTGTAGCGATTTCAGTGAATTTGAAGAGTGTTTGAACAACCTCAGCTTCAAACATCTTATTATTCAATTACTTCTCTTTGATTGCTTTTTAAGTTCTTTACTAGATTTTTACATTACAGCCTTAGCCTGAGGAGGGTCCAAGCCAAACTGTGGCTCCTCTTCTTCCCATTTGTCTTTGTCCTCCCTCCACTTGGCAACCACATCATCTAGATTGGACTTTTGTTTCTTCGTCTTGGGAGGTGCGGAATGATTTTCCTTAGTCGTAGGAGTTTTTTCAGCATCAACCGCTTTCTTCAACTTCCTTTTCTTCTCTGCTGTATTAGATGATTCTGGAGCTTTTTTCTCCTTCTCATTAGCTTCAATATCTTCCTCAGGTAAAAGATAGAATTCTCCGTATTCAGCTGAGAAACTAGTTTTCATCCCTTTTAATATGTCATCACTGACAAGAATTACCTTACAATTTCTTTTCTTGGAGGTGCAAGCAATCTTGAAAGAATCAGAATTTTGGAAAATCAAATTTGAGAGCAAAGCTGGATACATGATGATTTGAGCCTTCAAATTCCCTTCTTTGATATTCTTAACTATAATAAGAATATTCCTCATCAGATTTATCTTCCATAGATTTACCAAGAAATCTAGGAGTAAATGTCACTCTTCTTGATATTATCATTGTCTCCCCTTCTTGGTATGAAAAACCCTCGCACCTAAAGTTGTAGAATCCGACTATTTAGAGAGAGTTGAGAAATATTTGATGTAATATCAGCTGAAAGTCCAAGGCATTCCATGGAATTTACTTTGTTGAAACTTCCTTGCTCATCTGGAAGGTTGTGGGAGAAAAACTCAACTTCTCCCTCATAAGATAAACCCTTCAAGCTTGCAGCCTTGGTGTAAGAGAGCATATAAGTCTTCCCGTAAGACATGAAAGAAAAATTATCTCTGCCATATTCCTTAAGGAATGAAACAGACTTGTAAAACGTAATAAGAAAATATGTATAAACCGGATCATATTTCTCTGTCTTGGATATGCAAACATGTTCCCATCCATTCAATCTGATATTCTTAGATATAAGAGATTCATACTCATAGAAACTCGGATGCACTAACCTCTCCCTGTAAACTAACCATTTTGAGATTGGATTAGTAGTTAACATATCTTGAGATACTGCTTCTACAGACATTCGGAATGAAGAGCTCTGGAAGATTCAGAACGGTCTTGGATGAAATTGAAACGACCTTATGAAAGGAGGAAAAATCTTTGAGACACAAAAGCTTGATATCCGATGTGGGGAAACCCTCAGAGGTCCCCTTTATATAGGTGTTGCAACGACGATTTAGCTTCCACGGTAGATCGAACGATTGAGATTCATTGGGATTTGATCTGACGGTTGAGAAACAAGCCGCAAGGAAAACATGACTCTGATCTTTTGAGGTTTTAAGAAAAACAATCAGTTTTAAGAAACTTGAATCCTAGAAATTTTCAAAATCATAAGAAAATACAATCAAGCAAAACATGACTACGAACACTTTATTAAGGAAATCATACCTTTCGGATTGGCCAGGAAGTTTATTCGTAACAGGTAATATTCTTCTTGAAGAAAATTTTGACTACAAAAGACTCATTACAAAAATCTCACTACAAAAAAAATATGAGTACGAAAAATTCCAGTACGAAAATTCCCATTAAGAAAAATCTCATTACGAGAACTTCATTATGAAAATTTTCGAGTATGAAAGCTTCATTATGAAAGTTTCAGTACGAAAATTTCATTATGAAAGTTTCAGTATGAACTCTCCAGTATTCATAATCATTTCCCTCAAAAATGGGTGGTGTTATAAGATTTAGGTTGTCAATGGTACCAACGTTTAAACCTACCATCTTAAAAAATACGTTCCACAAAAAAACTTGTAAAAAAAAGTTTGGATTCAAGGAAAATATTCCTAAGGAAAATATAGAAAAATGAAAAACTGAGCAAGAAAAACATATATGTGAGTATAAGTATTTCAGAGACCTTCTCTGATACCAAATGTAGGATTGGTATAGAGTATGAGGTTTCCAACCTCTGATACCAATTGTAGGATCGATATAATGATGTAGATGCTCAATATACAAGAGGGGGTGAATTGTACACTTTAAAAATTTAATTAAACAATGAATAATCTAAGTTTAACAAAGTTAAACTAAGAAAATTCACAACACCTCTAACACCAATGAAAGATTGGGACAAAGTATGAAGTTACAAACTTAAAGTTCTATGCACTTGCTTAAATCTGGAAAGTGATTCTGAAAAACAGATTGAGGAAATATGGATCCGGAAAACGAAACTTAACCAAAGTTTACAATATGAGATTCCACCTTAAAGTATGTAGAATCTAACTAAGTTAGAGTACAAGTGTAAGGAAATATAAGAAGGTTACGATTTCCATAAAATAGACAATGCATCAAAAAAACAAGTAGTAAAACTACAAGTAACAAACAATAAATCTTTTAACCCAAAGAGAAGGGTATCCACAACCTTGGATAAAGGTCCCTTGATTTATACTTTCAAGAATGTCTGTTTTACCCACACTAGGGTAAGCCTTTGATACAAAGATCGGAGTCTCTATATTGCAATCCCCGGAAGCCCTCAACTATAATGTAGTCGACACTTATATCTTCCTCAGCAAGGAATCCCTCAACTTCAAGGTGTTGGAACCTCTATCTTCCTCAGACAGGAAGCCCTCAAAACTACAAGGAAGTCGGCACCTCTGTCTTCCTATCCCTGGAAGACCTCGAATGTAATCACCAACCTTAAGAGTCGCACAAAGCAATTTGAACGAGCAGTTCAGTACACACAAGGCATGAAAAGATTATCTCTATAAAAATCACCTTAACATAATGTGGTCTCTAGAGTGATCCACTTATTGTTGAGCTCTTTCAAATGATCTCCTATTTATAGTCTCGGTTGGAACAATCGACTTCCTCCTACGATGGTCATATTTTCCTTAAATTTCGGAGGGACCTGTACATGTGTCACTCAACCAATAGTTAGTTAGAAACTGAATGGATGACATCATTTTATAAAAAAACATGTGTAACTGAAAGAACAACATCATTTTGTAAGAATAAGTATAAGGAAAACTGAAGTTCAGAATATAAGGAAATAATAATTCAGAGTCTAACCAAAATGAAATTCAGAGTCTATAGTAATGAGATATTCGGATTCTGTTTTATAGGAATTTGGAACCCGAATTATATAGAAATATGGAGTATGATATTCAGGGAAATTCGGAGTCTGATTTCATCAGAATTCAGAACCAGAACAAACAATGTTCGGAGTTAGAGTTCATATAAATTCGAAGTCAGAACACATAAGAGTTTGGAGTCTGAATTCAAAGAACTCAGAGTCAGAACATAGATAAGTTCATAATCAGAATTTGGAGTCAAACTATATGAGAATTCATATCCAGAATATGGATTCAAACTATATGAGAGTTTGTATCCATAATTCAGAGTGGAACTTCATTATAGTTTATATCCATAATTCAAATTGGAACTTTATTATTGCTTGTTTCTTGAATTCGGAGCGGAACTTCATTACAGTTCAAATCCAGAATTTGGAGTGGAACTTCATTACTGTTCACATCCAGAATTCGGAGTGGAACTTCATTATAGTTTACGTCCAGAATTCGGATCCTAAAAACAGAATGCTTCATATCTAAGTATTTATAGGATTCCAAGGTTACAAATATGAATCTGAATTTTATACTTAGTCAAAATATGAACAATGAAAATATGGTAAGAATAAATTTACTTAGAGAAGGAAATTTTCCTTATGAAAGTAAAGCATAGAATAAAAAATATTTGCTTAAAGATAGGAATGAAAAATTCACAAGGAAAACCTTATTGACTCAACAGCCAGCAGTTCTTTCAAGAGCTGAGGTAGAGGCTAACTAGTGCCCCCATAATGATGCTTCCAGAGGAAGGCGTATGGTACGTAGTATACTGTGATTCATCAAGGACCAGACTCGGATGTGTCCTAATACAGGAGCGAGTAGTGATTGAATATGGCTCTCGATAGATGAGACAATATGAGAAGAACTACACAACCCATGACCTATAGTTAGCAGCAGTGGTTTTCACCTTGAAGATGTGGTGGAACTATCTGATGGGAGAGCATTTTATCATGTACTCTGATAAAAAGAGTCTCATGTATATCTTCTCTCAGAAAGAACTGAACCTGAGATAGTGACGTTGGCTTGTGTTCCTCCAAGACTATGACTTCGAGATAGTCTATAATCCTGGGGAGGGGACCATTATTGCAGATGCACTCAGCAGGAGGTCCGGTATACAGTTACTAGGTGAGGCGATTGATTAGCTGACCTCTTTACAGATATCCTTTGTGGATAGAGACGAAGCATCCTTTCTACAACCTCTTACAGTCAGTCCCCCACTTCTTCAGCAAGTTAGGGAGGCGCAACGTGGGGATGCAGACTACGAGACACGACGTGCTCAGATATCTACAGGATAGGCACCTGATGGATTTTCTGAAGGTGGGGAGCACATCATTCTTTTCAGGGGAAATACCATGGTACCAATTTCACTTCAGGAGGAAGTGTTGAGGGAGTTCTACACATCCCCTCTAGCGGTACATCCATAAGTGGCGACGATTTACAAGGTTCTCTAAGGATAGCACTGGTGGCTGGGAATGAAGAAAGAAGTTATAGATTTTCTCTCTTGATGCCTCACTTGTCAGCAAGTGAAGGAAGAGCATCAGGTTCCAGCAGGATTGGTTCATCCTTTTAAGGTATCAGAGTGGAAGTGGGATGGGATATCCATGCACTTAGTGACAGGACTTCGACATACATCCCAGGTTCATGACTCAGTTTGGGTGACCGTCGACCGAATCATCATGTCGGATCACTTCCTACTGCTCAGAGATCATGGTTCATTAGAGAGATTGGGATGCCTCTATGTGAAAGAAGATTGTGCGGTTAAATGGAGTACCTTCGATGATTGTCTCTGATCATGATACATGATTTACATACTGAATATGGATGGAGTTGTAGGAGGATTTCGGGATGCAACTTCATTTGAGCACCTCCTTCCATCCCCCAACTGATGTACAGACTGAGCAGAAAATTTAGACCCTCGATGACATGCTACGTGCTTGTGTCCTCGACTTCAGCCGCAGCTGGGAGGATCACTTGCCTTTGGTGGAGTTTTGAAACAAAAACATATATCACTTCACCATAGGTATGGCACGTTTTGAGGAAATGTATGGACAACCTTGAAGATCACCCTTGTGCTGGACTGGCCCAGGGGAGTTAGCACTCATGGGACCAGAGATGGTTTGGGCGACCATAGGGATGGTGCTTTCCATCTTGGAGCGGAGGAGGACTGCACAGAGTAGGCATAAGTAGTATGCTAACATGAGAAAGAGACCTTTGGTGTTCGAGGATGAAAACTATGTCTTTCTACGGGTCTCACCTCGATGAGGTTTGTAGGGATTTGGCTGAGGATTTGAGTTATCTCCGAGGTACATCAGACCTTTTCAGGTCCTCAATAGAGTTGGCGAGGGGTCATACTTCTTAGCTCTTCCACCTCAGTAGCACCGGGTGCATGACATCATCCACGTATCCCAGCTGAAGAGATACATTCATGACCCTTCTCACATCATCAACCAAGGTGAGATGGACGTCAACGATGGGGAGACTTTTACAGAGGTCCCAATAGAGATTGAGCATAGATAGGAGTGAGTCCTTCGTGGATGGTCGATACCTATGGTGCACGTTCGCCGGAAGCAAGGGAACCTGAAGGAGAGCACATGGGAGTAGGAGGCTCAGATGTGTGCTCAATACCCCTAGTTTATTACCTAGTTTTGAGTTGTGTCTTATGGGGATGCAAAGCCATGAGTTGTGGAGAATATAGAGACCTAGAATTTCCATGTAATTTTGTTTAATTAAATTTGAATTTTACGAGTCCGTGAAAATTGATGGCACGTGATTCCGAGGCCTGGAGTGCCTAGAATGAATTTCTAAACTTCTGTTTGGGTAAGTTTAGTAAACATGCAAGTGGGTTTTTCTAACTATTGAACCGGTGCTCGGAATTGAAATCTAAGGGAACCTCTGAACTTGCAGCGCCGATATTTTCTTAAGAAGACTTTCACCACGGTGGAAGTGGGTAAAGGGTGAAAGATAATTTTCATGTTTTTCGAGAAAATAACAAAATAAAATAAACATAGGTTTTATTTTATTTTGTTGTAACTACCCTATCATGTGGTTGTTCAGGGGTGGGGTCCACCAGAACTAAACCTCATTTTCTTGTTTAATTGTGGTGGGGACCACCCTAGTCCTCAATAACCTCCCAAATTGAATTTGTGGGATGGGACAACCTGACCCCTATTAATGGGGGAGAGGAAACAACTCAATCCCCACTTTAATGCGGAGGAGCCTCTTGAGCTTCCTGTACATTAATTATTCCAACCCACCTTAATTAATTGTTCCATCATAGGTGTTTAATTAATCTAATTTAAAATTGTGCCAATGATTAATGTTGTGGTTAACACATATGATGGACATTTTAATTTTTGTGGAGCCTTTGGAGAAAAGCTCTCCAATGAAGAACTACTTCCCCGAACGAAGAACATGTTCTTCCAACGAAGAACACCAATGAAGAACATCGAACCCAACTTCGACCTTCTTCCTCGACACTTCTTCATACGTAGGACGTCATCGAATTCGACGAACCGATGAAAAAAATTACTATCGACAAAAAAGACGACGAAACCGATGTTCGTCGTTTCCCAACGATACATCTTCTTTCTCGCGACTTAGTCGACGTATCAACCCGAGGTAGGGGGATTATTTGGTTGATAATATTTTTCCCATATTATTACCTTGGTTTCATTTGTGGGTTGGGAATGAAATGTTGTAGGAAGTGGTTAGCTATACGTTCTTCTTTTTTGTTGAGCCATATGCTACCATTCTAAACGCTTAGGGTGTGGGAAAAACAAACGTGGCCCGACCCCTTCCGATGTTCTTCTTTGTGGTGTTCTTCGGAATGATGGAAGGCGACGAATACGAAAAAGGCCACGCCGCCCACCGAATGCACCACTCGCCGACTGAGCCACCTGGTCCATGTTGCCTGCTGGCCGTGCTACCCACATGATGCCCCCCCGGCCACACCGGCCATGCCCCTCGTGGCGTCTCGGTTTAACTATCCCATGCCCTGGCCGAACGGGGCCGCGCCCCTCGCTGTGCCCCGGACGAACTGGCTTGCACCCCCGTAGCGCTTTGGCCGAACCGGCACACACCCCTCTCGGTGCCCCTACCGAACTGGACCGTGCCCCTCATAGCGCACCAGCCGAACTGGCCCGCTCCCATCGCGGAGCTTCGGCCGAATCGTCCCTATGCGCTCACAGCACCCCTGTGGCCGAGCCGCCCCGCAACACCCGCGGACTCTGCGGCCCCTCACGGCCTGCTGGACCACCCAACAAATTGGGCACATCACGGGTTGGGCCAGACCCAGCGTCTCAGGCCGAGTCAACCTGAACCAGGTTGAACCATGATAGGTCGGGCCGGGTCGGTCTGACTGAGTCGGACCAGAACCGAGCCCACTACAACCCATTTACTCTATTTTGACCATAACTCTAGCATCAGACGTCCGTTTGACGAACAGTCAGCAGTTCTGGAAATCTTGAAACAAGACGGTCCATTGACTGATACCTTGCTGTGTTTTTGATTGAGATGGGGAACAATCAGGTTGGATCGAGCACGAATCCAACTGAGCCCCCGGGACTAAAAGACAACAACTCAAAGACCGGGCATCCGATTAATGCGCTGTATATTAATTTGAGATGCCTATGATGTGGTGGATCTTCAAGATACTTATTTATGGGACTTCATGGTAGTTGGACTATTGAACAGTGTCTTGGGAAGATGTTTCCCCAATCCCGATACGTACGAAACACTGCGATTGGCTGAGACATGATGACTTCTGACCGTTTCGACTCGGAGAGACTCGACTAGCCTAGTGGGGAGCATCTTGGTGACGCGGCAGACCCACACTGGGGAGATCCATGTTGACGTGGAAGACCCATGATACTTGACAGGAGGAGTATCTTAGTACGCTATGAGGGGGATCACATTTGGTGACGTGGAAAACCCACATTGGGTAGCGCATTTGGTGATTCAGCAGACCCACGGTACTCGACCGGAGGAGTACCTTTGTAGTCCAAAGTTAGTGGGAAGTGCCTCTGTGTGACGCGGCATGCCCACTGTACTCGATAGAGGAGGAGTTCTCCAACAGCTGAGGTGTTCAACGATGTGACTAGGGAAGTTACTTTATACTACCCCTAGAATAAATCCTAATGTGAGCTGAGTCAGTATCTCTGTGTTTTCCTCATGATTGAGATGGATTACTTGATAACTTAGGTATATGTATAGGCATATACCTAGGTAATGTTATCTATTGATTTCATACATTTTGGTTTATCCTTGGTGGATTTTGTGAGACCTTGAGGGTCTCAGGGTCCCTAAAGAGTATCGTTATACTCACCCCTAAATGAGCTATGACCGCACCTTGTTGGGTTGGATGCAGGTGACAGACAACGCTGACTAAGGCTGAAAGTACCCAGACTAGATGGTTCCCAGTGGTGGACCACATGGCATGTCGATACGTGGAGGATATAGACGTATGTGGAGTGCTAAGGAGGCGATATGTACCTATCCTTTAGGTAGGAACCTTAGAGGACAATCCGGTAACTATATTTCCCTTTTCTTCAGTTGCATTATATTTCAATTGTACTTGTACATTCTAGTTGGGCTTGTATTCTATCCCCTTTTTACTTACTGTACTCACTTGTTTACTATACGGTTGACCTGTGTTCGTATATTGTTGTGTGTTTGGTTGTGTGTGTTTACAGGTTATAAAGTCAATGATGTCCTAGTTTTAGGGAATACACCTTTAGTTCTAGTCGCCATCCCCTAGCCTATAGAAGGCGAGTTTCGGGTAGTCACGGCACGAGCCCTGGGGGACAGGTCATGACATAGGGAAAGATCACGATCGTACGAATGCTCTTAGTTGAAGAAGAAGAAGAAGAATACATTTCTGCAAAAGTGATGCGAACCTGGTCTGTTTAATGAAAAAAATGTATAGACATGTAATTTATAAGTACATGGCATGTACTTTCCCTTACCGGGCACCACTTTAGGCACCCTCTAGGTCACCACATAGGGCTGTGTGCTTGGAATTTACACGGCTAGCACACAACTACCCGCGGTAATCGAGTACACATCATGTACTCATAAATTTCATGGTGTGTACATCAAAAATTTCTAGAAATCCCTCTTTTTCTCAAAAACACCAAAAATGAGAAAAACATAGCTTAAAAGAAAATCTGGGTTCATAAAAACTTCCCCCCTTAATGAAATTCATCCCTGAATTTTCTAGAAAGGAAGCGTAGAAGATAAATCCTCAAACAGCTTGGGCCAATGTAATCATACACCGGCCTCCCTCTCGCAGGTCTCGTCCTATACTCTCCCTTGCTGCCATAGCACTTGTACTAGAGGAACAGACCGACCACTGAGAACCTTTGTACTTTGGTCAAAAATCTAGATAAGATTATCCTCAAATGAGGCATCCACAACAAACTAAACCTCCTTGGGGTGAAAAGCATGAGACGAGTATGAGAAGTAACACTGAATCTGAGAAACATGGAAGACATAGTGCATATCACGATACCTCTACGGTAACTGCAAATGATAGGCGACCAACCCAACTCTCTCCAACACCTCAAACAGCCTGACGTACATTGGTGAAATATTTCCCTGTCTCCTAATCCTCCTATGTCCCAAACTCAGTGTGACATGTAAGAAAACATGATACTCGACCTCGAACTCCAGAGGTCATATCTGTCGATCAACATAAGACTTCTATCAAGACTATGCAGTATCCATCCTCTTCTGAATAAAATCAATTTGTTTTGTGTTCTCCTGGAAAAGATGAGGTCCCAACATAGTATCCTATCCTAACTCCATCCAATATAAGGGTGATCGACATAGCCTATCGTACAAAGTCTTATAAGGTTCAATATGAATAGTTTGTTGAAAACTATTGTTGTATGAAAACTCCATAAGAGGTATGTGCTTCTCCCAAGAAGCTCCAAAATATAGGATTCATGCATGTAGCTTGTCCTCAAGCACTTGAATCGTACGCTTAGACTGACCATCTGTTTTGGGATGGTATGCTACACTCAAAAGTACCTGTGTACACAAAGCCTTATGAAGCCCCTTCCAGACCCAAGAAGTAAAATGTGGAACTCTGTTTGAATCAATAGAGGGCAGAACTCCATGTAAACGTACAATATCTCAAATTTACGACCTTCCCATCTCATCAACACTAAAGGTTTCCTTGATCATCAAGAAGTGAGAAACCTTCGTGAGTCTATCAATGAAAAACCAAACTGCATCATTCCATCGAGGAGACCTCGACAAACCTATCACAAAATCCAACACGACATCATTACACTTCCACTCGGGAATGGGTAACTTCTAAAAAAGCCCTGCTGGTCACTGATTCTCCATATTCACCTATTGACAGGTGGAACACCTCATCATGAAACCGAAAACATCTCTCTTCATACCTGGCCACCAATACTGATGGTGTAGATCACGATACTTCTCGGTGTCACCAGGATGAAATTCCCAAAACGAGGAATGAATGTCTTATATCAGCTCCTAGCCTATGTTTTCTAGCACCAATATGTTTTCATGGAAACACAAGATTTCATCCTCACATATGGTCAATATTGGAATAGGTTCCTCTCCTGACTTGCATTCCCGTAAGACAAGGACTTCAGAATCTGATAGCTACCTCATTCGTACTCGATCAAGAAGAGTAGACGTACCAACTACAAAAGAAAGAAACTTTTTCCCCTATCTGTCGTGAACCTCCAAATGCATCTCATAGAACAAAGCCATAAGCTACCACTCACTGCTGGCCTCCTGAAATACATGTATCTGAGTCCACCTGCTCAGCGCATTAGCCACTACATTGCCTTTCCATGGCGTGGAGGCATGCTCAAAGTCAAAAGACCGAAGGTACTAAAGCCACCTACTCTATCTCAAATTTAAGTCACACTAAGTGAAGATATACTCGAAACATTTCTGGTCGGTGAAAACAACAAAATTCTCTCCTAGAAGATAGTGTATCCAAAGTGTAAGGCATGAACAACCACTACCAATCAAGATCATGCATCGGGTAATTGCTCTCTTGTGGCCTCAACTACTGAGACCCGTACACAATGACTCCTTCTCCTGGAACAAGCAAAAATCCCAGCCTAATACCTGAATAATTACATTAAATAGTATAGCTCTTCCCCAGTTCTGGAAATACTAGTATCAGTGATGAAGTAAACCACCCTTTCAGCTCTTGAATGGCTTAATCACAAGAATATTTCCACAAGAACTTTTCACCCATTTTAGTCATGAATGTTAGTGGCACTACTAAGCATGAAAATTCATGTATAAAACGTCTATAGTATCCAGCCAGCCCTAGAATCTTCGTAACTTAAAGAAGTTATTCGACTGATCGTAGGAAACAACTTCTCTAAATTTATCTAGGTCTACTGATACTCCTATCTCTTAGATAACATGACCTAAGAAGTGAATCTGGTCCATCCAAAAGTGACATTTTGAGAGCATAGAATTTAACTGATGCTCTCTCAGTGTACTGAAAATGATCTCATGATATGTGGAATGGTCGTGTCAAGTTTCATAGTACACCAAGATATAATCCACGAAGACTACCATGAAAGAATCCAAGTATGGATGAAACATTCGGTTCATCAGTTCCATGAAGACTGCAGGTTTGTTCGTGAGTTCGAAAATCATAACTACATACTCGAATGGACCATACCTACTCCGAAAGACTGTAAGTGGTATATCTGATGGTATAATGCGCAACAGATGATAACCAGAACTCAAGTAAATCTTCAAGAACACCTGATATCCTCGAAGATGTTCAATGATATCATCAATCCTGGGCAATTAATATCAGTTCTTGATTGTCAACTAGTTCCACATCCGATAATTGATAGAAAGTATGAGGGTACCGTCCGCATTCTTTTCAAATAGGACAGGTGAACCCCAAGAAGAAGTACTGGGTCAGATGAATCCATTTTCCCGCAACTCCTCCAATAGCTTCTTGAGCTCCTTTAACTCAGGTGTAGCCATCCTATAAGCAGTAATGGACACTGGTTCCACTCCTGTAACAAGCTTGATTAAAAAGACTTCCTCTCACTCTAGAGGAAAACATGAATAGTTATCTGGAAAGACGTCCCTGAAACGATCCACCACTGGAGGAATGTCCATCTGTGAAGTCCCCTGGTCATCCAGATACAGACTATCAATCAGGGTTGTAACGCCTCCCATCCCAGATGCTCACGTCCTGATCTGCTTGCCTAAACATCCTATTCACCCTTATGAAGAAACGGTCTGCCCAATAGTGATGTGAAACATACCCTACAACGAAAGAAATTGAAAATATCTTGGAAGGGAAATAGACAGTCTATTCCGATAATGACATAATATCCTTTCATCTCTAGGATATAGAGATCCTAAAGGAAGTTCCACCCACCAACCTGTAAAGGGAACTCCTTGTACCGATGTACACTAGTCGTTCTAGTCCCCAACGAAGTGTCTGGCATCAAACTATAGGCAAAAAAATGATACAGAGCCCAAGGCTCTCACAAAAACAATAGATATAAAGGTATGGGAAGCCCTTGTGTTGAAAATAGCTAAAGATAAAACTGAGGCAACTAGGATCATACCTCGAACAATAGAGGGTTCGGGTTCCTACTCTAACTAGGTCTACTCGACTACAAATACCTGGAATGTACCATGACCCTGTGACCTTGCCTCACCACTCTGAGCTGATCCACTCTAATGTCGCTAAAATCCTGGTGGATGACTACCATGACCACGACCTCCACCTCAGCCTGAAAACTCGGAAGAACATTGGTTCCCAGACTGGTGAGAAACTAGTGGCACTACTACTGAATGAGGATTCCTAGAAGATTACATGTCACCAGCTGTTGGGGAGAAGATCTGACAGAAGCACTGAAGATGACCCATATTACTATAAGATCGACACTCCACTAGGTCTCTTGGGAAATGTGGTCTTGTATGCACTCTCTTACTTCACTGGAAGCACATCACCTGGCTACCAGTAGAAGTGTCTTTCCTCCTTGGATCACCTCGTGAAGACCCCCTGCGGAACATCCTGCTGTTAGTAGGAGGGATTCTAACTCCTGATGTCAAGCTGCCATTGCTAACAACTCCAGAATCTCACAGATTGTGCTCTGTAATTAGCGCATGGTTGACTATAGAAGTGATGGAAGTTAACATGAATATGTTCACCTGTGATCTGATGTTGTTCCTAAGACCATCCTCAAACTTTCTTTACAGGAATAACTCATCACTTCATGAAATGGGTGTGAAGTGCTGCAGCTCTATGAAACAAGAGGAATACTCTATAACTGAAAGAGTACCCTACTCTAGAATCATGATCTCTCAGGCTCGATTGAAACTCAATGTCTCTAGATAGAATTTGTCAAAGAAGGAATGATGAAACTCATCCCACTCTATAACCTACATACATCCCTCCTGTGAGATCACATCCCTCCATCTTTTGGTGGAGTCCCGAAGCATGTACGTAGAGATCTTCACCCTCCTTTCAGGAGGCGTCTCTAGATGCGCGAATATATAAATCATGGATTCTATCCATGAATTTGCAACCTATGGTGCTCCTTCCCTTGTGAATGTGGGAGGATTATGCTTCTGGAAAACTTACTTTAGCTCTGCCATAGAAGGGACGGGATGCAGTACTCCTTGGAAGGTCTGCATGAACATCATAAATCCCTCTCAGAACTGTGCATCAGCACCTGTGTCTGGGATGATGGTGGGTGAAAATACTAGCACAACTGGAGGTTCTACTGGTATCCCCTGATTGGCCATGTCTGGTCTCTGATTATTGGCCTATATCTGGAAGACAACCAGAGGAATTCTTGGTGGCATGACTCTGCAAGGTCAAGTTCACACCTTAGATTAATATTTTCAAGGATTAAAAACTAGAAGTGTAGAAGGGAACATGAGAAAGAAAGAATTAAAATGTTTTAAAACATGACTACACGGCGTGTATAAACCCTTCACAATGTGTTCCCTTAAGCCATCACATAGGAATGTACATCTACCACCACTGGTCATGTAACACTCGATATACATGGCGTGTTGTCCAAAACATAGGGCATGTATATGAATCATCCTCCCCTACCAGAGTCCTTCTACATAAATTAGCCACACAGTTCTCCTAGAACAAGACTACACAGCGTGTTAGTGCCTAACACAGCATGTACTAGATGAAAATCACCGACCCTTGTTGTTTGTGACACGACCGGTTACACAGATGACCCTACACAGCGTATTCATGCCAGGCATGACCTGTACGTGGAAGATTTCACCAACCTGTATTGTTCGTTAAATGATCTATTACACAGTTCTATAACACAACATGTATATTCGGTACATGGCATGTTCTATCATAGATTTCCCAACCCCGTGCCTCTTCCCACACAGTATGTGACACAGTTAGAGACTACACGATGCGTACATACAATAAACGATGTGTACTTAAGAAAAACAGTTTCTTCCCGAACATAAGAACACATGGAGTGTATGCATAATTACATGTTGTGTATTTTGGGTTTTTCTAGACAGTGAGCCTCAAAGACTTATTTGGAACCCATAAAAACAATAAAATGAACATTAAAGTGAAAAATTCCCATCTGTGAGGGCCTATACACACCATGAATCAATGATTGGAATCTTATACATGTCATAACAAGGAAAACAAGGCAATTGATCCACCAAATTCAGATCCATGAGGGCCCATATCACCTTAAAAACCAATGTATTGATTTCATTCTAACAAAACCTTATACAATCAATACCCTATCAAATAGCATGTATTATATCAAGGCATCTTTCACAACAGCTTTCATATCTAACACAACATCTATCACAACAACATGCAATCACTAATTCACCCTAAATAGCATGGTAAGAAAGCATGACATGTGATTTCTAGAAAGTGATTATATGATGCATGAGATAGCATACCCTCATATCATCGGGTTGCAACAGAAATAAAACGTCAATAAAATAAATTATAACAACAAAAATAATGTGAACCACCCAATGGGGAAATCAAATCAATTGTGAAATTAAAAAACCAAAAAAATTGAAATAATAAATGTAGATTGGCATTTCCCTATACACAAGTTAGATTCTCCCGGGAACAACCTATTACCACGTACCTATTAATTTCTATCTGTCACGACCCGCCTTCACCAAGATGAGGAATGGAACAGAAAACTGCCAGACCCTTCCTTTCTTAAGTTTAAGGAGAGATAATGACCCCCCGACACCCTCCTTCAATATATCCCAGAGTGGAGACTGTCACAAAGGGTATAGAATAACAAAAATGGAAGGCATTAATATTTTTATTTAGTAGGATTAGGAGATAAGATATTAAAAACCAAAAAACACCAAAACTGGAGGTAAAATTAAATCCAAACAAACAATTTCCGTATTAATGTTCCACAAGTAAATGGTACAAGGTAAAAGAAATCTCCAAAGGAACGTACCAAAGAAAAGAAAGAAATCTGCAACATCAAATTCCCAAGGTCCGAACTAGTACGGTCTTGCATGGTCCTCTATCTCCTGGAAACCTGAAAATAGTTTTATATACGTAGGGTGAGTATACAAGTATACTAAGTAGGGAAATCCAAAACCACTCATGCAGAATTGGGGAGGCATTCTAATGCCCCGTGAATAAAAGGAGAAAACTAAATCACCTAGCCAAGAATCTATCCACCCAACCTCACCATGGAACACTCCCCAAATAATGCAATTCGAGTAAAGTAATAGTAATAGTACATCAATATTTGGGTACCCCAAACCATTTTCTCACGGGTTATTGGTGAAATACTACAAGTCAAACCTATCCTACCATTCTCACCGCAGTCCCACAACCATCCCATGCCTCCACACACCTGAGCTACCACTACCACACATACCGCCTGTAAACACCTGGGCCTCAACAACCACACGTAACCAAGCCCATATACACATGGTCCAAAACAACTGCCACAATTCTTGAAGACACTAGGGCCTTATCCCAAAGGCTCTTGGGAAACCACCTGCCCGCACACACATGGGCCAACCACCTCAGCCTACCTTGCTCGAAGAATCTTCAGTTATAATGGACTTTAGGCCATCACAGCCTACGCGAAGAGTTTTGGGCTATATGGGAAAGGGAGAAGAAAAAGATCCAATAACCATCCACTCATAAGAGTGTTGGAAAAAACGCCCTCCCCCATGAAATGGGGGTGTTTAGCACAAAGTGCTCAACTTGGATGGTTCACGAATAAGAAACATAAAAACTAAATTATACGTATTGGTAACAAGCACTCTTTCCATCCTAGGGGTTCCAAAACCATCCCATATACAAACACCCTCGTTACTATTCATTTATAAGAAGCACCATAGCCACAAACATAACACAACTCATTCCGGGAAACCATTTCCACAATGAACCCCTTCTTGTTTTCATATTGATGTTATTCCATTTATGTAACTCTTCCAAACTGGGAAACTAACAGGAATAACCACAAGCCTAGGAAAGGAAAACTACCAAGAAACTATTTAAACATTCACACCCGGTTCTCTTGTAAATTCAAAACAACGAAAGGGATATGTGAGATCCCTCAATGTACAAGAACCAAAACATGCCCCAATATACGGCCCCACACAACCTCAGATCAACAAACCAACACTACGGAACAACAGAGGATACCATTCCCATCCATGTCACTTCATAAGCATCAATCGTAAATGTCACCAAAACAGAGCTAGGGAGTTTTCAAAATTTGAAATTCCATTCAATTAGTTCCATATTTCCTTTTGGTTAACCAGGTGATCATACAAGGATTATTATTCATTGGGAATCCATTTAATCAGCTGAATTTATGTGATTTAACCATTTCTATGTTACATCCATTAAATAACAAGACCATCCAAAAACCATTGGTTCATTAGTGCACAAGAAAGGACCACCAACGAACATGATTTTTAGTGGACATAAGCCAATTCAATTTACAACATATAGGAAAAGATAAAAGAGTACAACAGAATTATAAAACACACCCCTTAATTATTTAAATCCATTCATTATCTTAGTTAAGGTTTGGTTTCATCCATCCCCATATGAAACATTTTTCATACCCACCCCGCATGATACACAATAAGGAGAGATGAAGGAAGAACCGTACTTGGATGATCATCGATTGAATTTTTTCACAAAGCGCCAACAACTATGGATGAACGTCTTGGAGGGGAGGAATTCCGAGGACTCCAAGAATTAGCAGGAAAGACTACAGCACAGGTGCACCACTCACCTTGGGATAGGTGAATCCAAACGCACTAAACATAATAATAAAAAGAGACCAAATGAGAAGAAAATAATTCTCATGCGATAAAAAGGAAAGATCTCGGAGTTACATGATATCATTATCTTGAGCAGCTTTAAAGGTGGATCATGTTTTCACCATGTGGTTGGGTAGTTACAAATGATGTAATTAATTTTTATTTAAAAATTCTCATCAGAGAGGTAGACGTAATAGCTGTGAGTTAAATGAATTCAATTAAGTAGATGAAAACACATTATAGAGACACAAGTCAGGTCACCCCACTCATAGAGATTCAAAACATTGTTTATGGGGATAAAAATGTCCTTTAACCACTTTTAAATGGTTAAAAGACTTAAAAGTGGCATTATGGGAAAACTGGGGAAGAAAAACTCGACAAACCCCTCTTGTACCGATCGGTGTCACCGATGGTTGACACCGTGATAACATCCTGACACCGATATACCCCCTTTATATTCGGACCTGATGGGTCCGGGGCATGACAAACACCAAATTTTTTTAATGTTATGGATTGGGATGGTCTGAGCATTAAATCAGATACCTCTCAAAAAAAATTATTCTTTCCCTCAAGAATACAAGAGCAACCTAAACAACCCCTTGAGAAGATAACTCTCGGGGACGAACCACTCCAAACAACCATACGAATTGCAAGGATCACATTGTCCTGACACACGGATCGGGGAGTTCATTCCTCCATGTCAAGATATTATCCACTTTGGGTGACACTGACTCACCCAAATAGGTTTAATCTCATGCACTTTAATGTGTCTTGATTAGGTATCAGGTCCTCCCTTCCCCACATATCTGTTCATTTCATAAAAATTCACTAGGTAAGTAAAAAAAACATCTCATAAACCAACAAGGTCATCATTAAATCTTATAAGGTCACAAAAACATGAACAACATGGAAGGATCAGAATAGAAACTCAAAACAACTTTGGGTACCGGGCACACATTTGATCTTCTCACTCCTAAGTACTCTTCTCGAGGCCACCATGCCTCTACAACACATGAACCAATGGGATGCCCCATCCACGGAGAACTTTCTCTTTTCGATCCTCGATCCTCCATCCCCATTGGTCTATCCACGGATGTATGATCACACCCTATATCAAATTCTCCCTAGTCAATGACATGGGAGTCATCGTGTAGATATCAACGATGTTTTGAGATATAGAAAATGTCATGGATCCTTTCCCATTTAGGTGGAAATTCCATGTGATATGCCACCTCACCGACTCTCCCAAACACTTTAAATGGTCTGATGATCCTAGAAGATATATTTCTCCCCTTTTCGGACCTTCACTACCCATGTCAAGGGGAAACCATTAAGAACACATGGTCTCCATACTTGAACTCCAAGGGCCTCCTCCTACGATCAGCATATGACTTCTGCCAGACTTGGGATGCCTTCATCTTTTCACGCAGAAGCTGAACCTTCTCCATTGTTCTATGCACTACCTCTGGGCTAAGAACACCAACCTCCCCAACCTCGGTCCAGCACATGGGAAAACGACATGGCCTCCCATAAAAGGCTTCAAACGGTGACATGCCAATTATAGTGTGATAGATATTATTGTAGGAAAACTCTACTAAGGTAAAATGTCGTTCCCACAATCCCCCGAAGTCCAAAACACAAGCCCATACTATATCCTCCAATGTATGGATGGTTCACTCTATTTTCCAATATTTCTAGGGGTGGAAAGCAGTGCTAAGACGTTGCTGGGTGCCAAAAGCATGCTGCAATCCCCTCCAGACATAGGAGTTAAATCATGTATCCCTATCCAAGACTACGGACCTTGAAAGTACATGAAACCACACCACCTCATCCACGTATGTCCATGATAAGGCATCCACCACACTCGAATCCTTTATCGCCAGAAAGTGAGATGATTTCGTCAATAGGTCTACCACTACCTAGATTGCATCCCAACCTCCTTGAACCCTGGGTAGTCCTATGAAGAAATCCATTGATATTTCATCCCACATACACTCGGGGAAATCTAAAGGATTCAACAAACCTCATGGTACACAATGTTCCACCTTCACCTGCTGACACACCAGACACCTTTCCACGAACTCCACCACTGCCTGTTTCACCCCGGGCCACCAAAACTTTTCCCTCAGGCCTTAATACATTTTGGAAACTCCAGGTTGTACTGATACTATTCAGTTATGGAAATCACGGAGAACTCCCTCACACATCATCTCTGGGACAAACAACTTCCCTTGGAAAAGCATCTAATTCTGTCCATCCTCCGACCACCCTTCCGAAGCATTGACTTGGTTAACACAATCACACAACACATCACTATCTATGTCTCCCCACTGAGACTTCTCCACCTACCGTAATAGAGAGGACTACACTATCATTTGAAACAGACTACCTCTACCTCCATCCTCCCTTAATCCAGGTGTAGAAAAGACAACTCCTCCATTTCCTTTTAAACATCCACATCTTCTTGAACAACTTCCCTCCGTGACTTCCTACTCAAGGAATCAGCCACAATGTTCCCCTTATCTTCAATGTAAGTTATCTCGATGTTGTAGTCCTGATGAAACTCGACCCACGTTAGTTGTCACATGTTCAGGTCCTTCTAGGTAAAAATATTCCTCAAACTCTTTTGATCAGTGAAGACCACAAAATGCTCCCCGATTAGGTAATGCTGCCACAACTTCAAAGAGAACACTACCTCTGCATGATCTTGGTCATTGGTGGCATAGTTATGCTCATGAGGACGTAAATTCCTAGAACAATAAGATATCAATACCTTCTGCTGCATCAACACAAACCCTAGATCCAGTGTAGAAGTATCACAAAATAGTTCATACAACACCCCTTCCTCTGGAAACATGAGCACTAGAGCACTGACCATCCTTTCCTTCTGATATCTGAATGCTTCCTAGAATTTCTCACTCTATATGAAGGCATTGTCCTTTCTGGTCAATTCTGTCAAAGGATATGTAACTCGAGAAAATTCGGGTACAAACCTATGATAATATCCTGCCAGACCTAAAAACTACGAACCTCTATCACATTTGTGGGTTCTTCCCAAGAAACAACTGCTTAATCATTTGATGGATCAACCATTACACCTTTCTGAGACACCATGTGTACATGGAAATGCACTTCTCGTGTCATGAACTTACACATGGAAAATATACCATAGAGTTGGTGATGTCGAAGGATTTTCAAGACCATCCTAAGAAACTTAGTATGTTCCTCCTCTGATCATGAGTAGATCAAAATGTAATCGATCAACACAATGATGAACCGGTCTAGAATCTAACAGAAAATAGAGTTCATGAGCCCCATGAACACATCAGGTGCATTCATAACAACGAACAACATGACTATGATCTCAAAGTGACCATACCAGCACCTAAAAGCAGTATTTAGAATATCACTATCCTTCAGCCTTAACTGGTGATACCCAGACCGCGGATCAATCTTAGAGAACCAACATTATCCCCTCATCTATTCAAAGAGATATTCTATCCTTGGAAGAGGGTACTGATTCTTGACCATTACCTGATTCAGTGTTCGATAGTTTATGCACAGACTCATACCACCATCTTCTTTCTTCACGAACAATACCAGGGAACGCCATGGTGACATTCTAGGTCGAACAAAACTATTATTCATCAAATCTTCAATAAAAATCCCCAAATCTCACAACTCATAAGGCACCATACAATAAGGATTCATGGAAATAAAATGGGCACTGAGTTGTATGTCTATCCCGAACTCAACATCACGTCGAGGGGGTAGATTCACAACCTCCTCAGGGAAACATTTACAAGAACTCTATAAAAACTCTCAAAACATCAATCATCTCAGCATACACTGATTATTCTAAAATGTAGGCCAACATAGAATGAAGAGGATCCACACGCTATCTCCCCACCTGGCAAATCCATTCTCCAAAAAAAGCCACACGCTGGCCATCCACATCAGAGAACATGACTCTTCTCTGGAAGCAGTCGATCACAATGTGCACAGAAAACAACTAGTCGATGCCTAAGATCACATCACATGGATTCATTTTCAGTAGAAGGAGACCCCCACTAGACTATTGTGTCCCCAACATCAGTCTAAATCCTTGGAAAACATCAAACAGACTGGTATGATCCCGAACTGGCATACTCATCACCTAGGGAATGGAAAGTATCTATATGTCTAGGCCCAAGGCAAGGTCTAGACTGGGTGTAAACAAAGAGTTTCAAGCTACTGAATCTAATAAGGCACATGTAAGAGTTCTAAAAAAGCTCATCATACATTGAATGATTTCCATCCCTGCTGGAACTGTTGCCTCCAATGCATGCAACAACCCACGCCCAGATCCTCTGCCTCTTGACTGTTGGCCGCCTCCTCAACCACACCCTGGTCGAGGTCCATGAAGAGCACCATGAGGTAGGATTACTACCATAATGTCTACTCTTGGAAGAGTGGGAGCTAGTTGTCCCTGATGATGCTGCTGAAAGGGCCTTGAAGGAAACTACTACTGCTAAGGTCGGTGCTGGGCTGACCCACCTCCACTATACTACACTCAATTTTGGGCAGTAATTATGAATGATCCCATGGCTTCCACAATTGAAGCACCTTGGTCCTGGGCCCACGAGGAAAGGGAGAGTACAGGGAGATCGAAACTAGAACTTCTGGGGCTTACATCCCACTAGTGGAAACCTAGAAGGCCCAGATGTTGGAGGTCTGATGTTGACAGCCTTCCCCTATGATGAACCCAACTATATCCCCTCTCTCCGTACACCTCCCAGTGTGTGCATCCATTCCACCACTTATGATTTCTTCTAGACCTCCAAGTATGTCGGTAGAGTGAAGGGGGGTAAAAGCATACTAAAGATAAAGTCTATGTGCCTTATCTAAACGTCTCGCCCAAGACTCCTCAACTGGGAAGAGGTCTGGAGCAGAGTTAAGGAGATCCTTGAACATGATCCCTAACTCTCTCATTGACATAATACCCTACTAAAGGGAGAGTAGATCCATCCTCTTCTCAGGCTTCATCGTGTAAGAGTGGAATCCATCCTATAACTCCCTCCTAAAGTCAGTCCATGTATCCTTAGCCTCCCTCTTCTACCCAAGGTTGAGCATCCACCACTGATACAATGCTCCCTACATCTATCTTACGGCCGGTGGAACCGAGTACTACGTCGGAGACTGAATAAAGATAAAATCTATCACCATCTCCTCGAGCTAGCCCTCCATCTCTATGTCTGAGATGCTGCCCTCGTTCTTCCCGAGGGTCTACCAATAAAAGGCACGAAGCATCCTTTGTGATTGATCATCCTACTCCTCTCGGTCAGCCCTTTGCCGATTATCCAAAACAACTTCCTGGGCCTCGATAGCTCGTACTACTCATGGTCGTCGTCCAGGTGCCATAACTGAAAAGTAAACAAGGAATGCCTAAGCCTGAGTAGTGTAGAAGATTTCCTTAATTTTTTTTCTAAAACTAATTATTTTTATTTCAATTCCCAGAACACCCAGAAGACCTAATAACACAAGTCATTATGAAGCTTGTACCTTTTCTATATTCTCTACCCTAGAATCAGTGTAGCCTCACATGGTCATTCGGTCGGTTCAGAGTCCTTGCATCAGATCACAGGGGGATCTAAAATCCAGTGTCCTAGTTAGTCTTCATAGGGATATTTCATGCACCAAGATTTCAAAACATTGTTTCCCTACCATACCATGTAATCCTCACTATGTCTAACCCCAATCTACATAATATCTCTCAACCCTATCCTTTGATACCATTCTGTCACGACCCACCATCACCATGATGAGGAAAGGGACATAAAAATTCAGGACCCTTCCTTTCTAAAGTTGAAGGAGAGATAATGACCCCTGAGACCCGCCTTCAATAGGTTCAAGAGTGGAGAATAGAACCAAGGGTATAGAGTCACACAAAATCAAAGGCATTACCCTTTTTAATTAGTTGGATCGGGAGATAAGATAATAAAACCCAAACAACAACAAAACTAGAGGTAAATGTAAATCTAAACAAACCATTCCCATATAAATGTTCCAAATGTAAAGGCTAAAATGTACAAGAAAGATACATGGGAATGTACAAGAGAAAAGTAATAAAACAACAACAACAAATTCCTAGAGGTCTGAACTAGTATAGTCCTGCACAATCCTCAAAGTCTTGGAAACCTGAAACATTTTTATATACGAAGGGTGAGTATAAATGTATACCCAGTAGGGAAAAACAAAAGTTCTCGTGCACAAGTGGGGAGGAATTATAATGCCCCAAGAAAACATGAGACAACTGAAGCACCTAACAAGGAATCTATCCACCCAACCTCACCAAGGAAGAATCCCCAAATAATTAAATTAATGTAATGTAATAGTAATAGAACATCAATATTTGGGTACCCCGAACCACTTTCCCACTGGTTATCAGAGAAATCCTACACGTCAAACCTCTCCCGCCATTTTCATTGTAGTCCCCCCACTATCCCCCACTTGCACAAACCTGGGCTACCACAACCACATCGTGTCAAAAAACACATGGTTCACAACATCCACACAAAACCATGCCTGCAAACACCTGGGACAGAACAACTTCCACCCTGCCCGATGAAAACTGGGCCTCATCCCAAAGGCACTTGGGAAACCACCTGACCACACCCACCTTGTTCATCCACCTCAACATACCATGGCCAAAGAATCTTGAGATATAATAGACTTCAAGCCATCACAGCCTTCCCGAAGAGTCTTGGGATATATGGGAAATGGAGCAGAAAATGCTCCAAAAACTAGCCACTCATAGGAGTGTTGGGGAAAACAACCTCCCCCATGAAATGGGGGTGTTCGGCATGAAGTGCTCAACTTGGATGTGGAGCGAATAAGAAACATAAAATCTAAATTATAAATATTGGTAACAAGCACACTTCCCATCCTTGGGGTTCCAAAACCAGCCCATATAAAAACACCCACATTACTAATCATTCAAAAGAACCAAAACAGTCACAACCATAACACAACTAATTCCCGGGAACCATTTCCCTCAATAAAACCATTCTTCTTTTCAAATTCACATTATTCCATTTATGTAGTTATTCAATACTGGGAAACTAAAATGGATAACCAAAATCCATGGGAGGGAAAAAATCCAAGAAACAATTTAAGAATTCTCACTTGATTCTCTTGTAAAGTCACAAAAATGAAAGGGATCCATAAGATCCCTCAATGTATTGAAACCAAACCAATCCCCAACATACTGACCCACACAACCTCATATCCCAATCCATCACTACACAACAACATAGGATCCCATTCCCATCCACATAACTTAACAAGAATCAATCATAAACATCATTAGAATAGAGAAAGGGAGTCTTCATAGTATAAAATGCCATTAATGTAGTTCCTTCTTTCTATTTGGTTAACTAGTGTGATCACACAAGGATTCATATTCATTGGGAATACTTTTAATAAACTGAGTTTACGTGATTTACTAGTTTCTATGTTACATCCATTTGATCACATGATCATCTAGAAAACAGAGGTTCATTAGTGGGAAAGAAAAGACCACCAACGACCATGAATTTCAGTGGACATAAGCCCATTCAATTTTCAACATATAGTAAAAGATAAAAGAGTACAACTGCATTATCAAACACACCACTTAATTCTTTTTATCCCCTTATTATCTTCATTAAGTTTTGGTTTCATCCATCCTCGTAGGAAACATTTTCATACCCACCACGAATGATACACAATAAGGAGAGATGAAGTAAGAACCTTTCTTGGACGAACAATGATCAATGTTTTTATCATAGAGCCAACAACTATGGAATCACAACTTGTAGGGGAGGAACTTTGAGGACTCCAAGAATGAGCAATAAATTCTACATAACAGGTGCACCATTTTCCACGGGCAGTGGGACTCCAAACGCACCAAGGTGAAGAAGGAAAAGAGACCAACCAGGAAGTAACAAATTCTCGAGCGATAAAAAGGGTAGATCCCAGAGTTACGAGATATCAAAATATTGAGAGGATTTAAAGGAAGATCATGGTTTCACAATGTGGTTGGGTAGTTACACACAGTGGAATTAATTTTTATTTAATAATTCTCATTAGAGAGGTGGTCGTATCAGCTTTGAGTTAAATTATTTATTTTAAAAAGAGGAAAATATGTAAAAGTGACAAAGATCCGGTTTCCCCACTCATAGGGATTCAAAACAATGTTTATGGAGATAAAAATGACCTTGAACCACTTTTAAAAGGTTAAAAGACTTAAAAGTGGTGTTACGGGAAAACTGGGGAAGAAGAATCCGACAACCCCCTCTGGCACCGATCGATGTCACATCGGTCGGTCACACACTACGATGAAATCCTGCCACAGATACGCCGCCCATCAGATCTGGACCTGATGGGTCCAGGGCATACCAAACACCAGAAATTTGAAAATGTAATAGACCAAGAGAATATTTTCCATTACAATATCCCTAGATATAGTCTCCAAATAGTAAGTCAAGAAGAAAAAAATTCTCCTCTAATGCCACTTGGTAATGTCCCGGTTCTGGGAGCCGCCTAGAGGCACCCCGTACCCGGTTGGTCACATGGCCTCAAGCGAATTTCCCAAACTCTAGAGGCTGCCGGCTTGAAGTGAGGGCCTTGGGTGTGATAGTGAGAAACTATACCCTCATTGGCAGAGTAACACAGTGGATGTAAACAAATAGCAATGGCAGAAACAATTTAATACCATACATCCGTAAACAGCGGACGACTAAAGAAATAAATAACTAAAGAACATATATAAATGACGAATGATAAATATGACTTGAAAAGTATCCAAACAATTCACAATGCTGGAATATATTACTAAACCAAAGTACAAATTAAAAACAAGAATCAACTCCTTAGTAACGCAAGCCTGAGCTTGGCCCCATGCTCCCCAGATCCCATGCAGTCATGTACCGGAAGTATAAGGGCGCTTTCCCTTATCTATAACTGTAGAAAAATAATCTTTTTGGGTCCAAAAGCATGCCCCAAACAGGGTGTGAGACTAAATCCAAGTATAAAACCACCAAAATATCTATGCCTAATAGTCAGTGAATATATACGGTATGCAAAAAAAAAGAGAATAAGTAAACAAGGTAGTACTCTACAGCAAAAAAATCCTACAGTTTCAATGTATTCAATTTCATATATCAAAAAGTAGCTAATCAATGTAGGTAACCCTGTGGGTGTACTCACAGCCTAACCACTCTAGTTCAAAAAGACAAGAACAAGCAACCCCATTGGAAGTACACATAGTCTAACCCCTCTTGTTCAATATAAGAATAGACTCTCTGAGGCAGCACTCACTGTAATTTCTACACATAGTCTTGTATCAGTAATTAAAGGTGCTCTAGGGAATCACTTACATATCATTCCACCTATGGCCCACATCGAGGGATTACATACACTCCGAGGAATAACTTTCGTCAATTCCCCCTATGGTCTCATATTGTATCAGTAAATACAAACCCTCTGGAGAATCCCTCACATCCATTTCCCTATGGTCAACTACACTAGGTCCTCACATCCCATTGTAAGTAAAATGAGCACAACAATTCATATAATCCAAATTAAACCTCAGGAACTACTCGGATAAACAATCTACAACATAACAACATGTCAGATAAAGATCACCTCATCCTATCAGCAGTTGGAATGGAATGCACAACAGCTTAACAGAAAAAGAAATACCAAAAGGTCATAAACAAAACATGCATGGTAAAACAATTCCAAATAATAGTGAATAACCATATTCACATTCAATTAACCACTACTCAAGAATACAGGAATAAAAAGAAATTAACATGGTTAAAACTGTAAACACGCAATACCCCGATCAAGGGTATTGTGCACTTTTTCACATATAAATAAAATATTATCTATGGAAAGGAAAAAACCACCTACCATTGTGTTGTAGGATTGTTATACTCTGAAGTCTGCCCTTTTATTGACCTAGAATGCGGTAGATTTTCAAAAACATCGAAAACGTTCAACCAACGATAACTCATGAAAGAAAAGAGAACATGAAACGATGCTCTATAAGAAGGAAGATCATATTGTGGAGATCCCAAAACAATCGAAGGGGGTCAAATTAGAAAATGGATGCTTGATCAGGGGCTTAGAATAAGATCGTGGTCGTATAGATGCTCTCAGTCAAAGAAGGTGAAGTAGAAGGAGTTTCTTCCGAAGAGACGTGATCCTGGTCCATTTAATGAAATAAAACGAAAGTACATGATGTGTACTTTATAAGTACGTAGTGTGTACATGCCCTTATAGGGCCCTGATTTAGGCGGACTCTAGGTCCCCACACATGGCCGTGTGCATGGCAGTTACATGCCATCACACAACTACCTACATTAATTGAGTACACGACGTGTACTCATAAAGTACATGGTGAGTACTTATAAAATTTCTATAAATCCCACTTTTTCTAAAAAACACCAAAAAATAGGAAAACATACCCAGAAAGAAGATCCTGGGTTCTTAAAAAATAACAGTCCTATCCAGCCCACGATCATGATATTGTCCACTTTGGGCCTAGCCCGCACGATTTTGTATTACCTGGGCTCTGTCTTTGAGGAACCCCAAGGAAAAGGCCTCATTATGGGAGAGTTATCCACACCACCTTATAAAGGTGTGCATCATGCTCTTCCTCCTTCGATGTGGGATTTTCATAACCCACCCCCTAGATGGGCCTTGCGTCGTAGATGGAACATCAAATGGACACTGGCTCTGAAACCATTTCTAACGGCCCAGTCCAGCCCACGATCATGATATTGTCCACATTGGGCCTACCCCGCATGGTTTTGTTTTCCCTAGGAGGTGCCTAGGGGCCATAGCCTAGGGAAAACAAAACTGTGCGAGCTAGGCCCAAAGCAGACAATATGCTGATCGTGGGATGGACGGGGCCATTACAAATGGTATCAGATCCCGTGTCCATTTTCCAGCAAGGATGATGTTCCCTCCTAGAGATGGTGGGTTATGGAAATCCCACATCGAAGGGGGAGGAGTACGAAGCACCCCTTTATAAGGTGGTGTGGATACCACTCTCATCATGAGGCCTTTTCTGGGGGGGGGGTGCCTGAGGGACATATCCCATGGAAACCAAAACTGTGTGGGCTAGGCCCAATGCGGACAATATCAGGATCGTGGGATGGACCAGGGCATTACAAAAACCATGATCACCTACATTGAATGAATGATCATTGTTATTATTATTCAAATAAGTTTTATTTCTGATCTGATTTTTCCTATAATGTTTTTGAATAATGTGTACATTCTTAGACACAACCTAAAATAATTGTATTCCCATTAATATCCGTTGACATGTATTATCCTAACATGAATGTGATCGACACAAGTTTTCATAAAATTCCTCAAGAGGTGCCATCTATATATTGAATGACAACATTATTTTATTAAAAAACTCAATTAACGAAAGATAAAGATCCAAAAGTTTCATTTATTTCACTGAATAAATTTGTAGAATATATTAAATAGACTAATGTTTTCATTATGAATTCCTTTTGACCAGGTATTTAATGATTTTATGAAATTTAATTTAATACCAAATGGCTTATAAAGGCTGATAAAACATTAGAAGTGAACTTGGGATCATGGTAAAATAAGATAGAGAGAGGATTTATATTTAAAAAAACTATCATAGTATGATATAGTCATGATATTTTATCTAATGATATAATATCTTGAATGGAATATAAATTTATAGATTTAGTCCTTATACCTATATTAAAACAAATTTTGTTATTACCTTGAGATTTAATTAGTAGTCTCACCATAATATCCATGCATATAATTTCTCATTTCAAATATTGAAATAGAAAATGATAATTTTTCCCTTTATTAATTTCTCATATTCATAAACATATTTACAAATAATATATTTAATGGTAAATTCAGGAAAACCTCTATTCATTCCCTCTCACTAGTAATACTCTCAATATTCTTTGAACATCTCAATGATGTAATTATGAATGAAAATTTAATAACATTGAGCATTAATTTGAAATCTTGATTAAAAATTTATAATCAGAGGGAACACCTTTTTTTTTAAATTTAATAAAAAAACCATTATCAACATTAAATTTAGGAAACATAACCTTTCTAATTATATCTAACATTTTATGTAAATTGTAATATTTATTTGGAGGTTTCTTATTTCAGTATAAAATAGATTATTCCACTGAAACATGAATCAAAATAGATAAATTTCAGTAATTTACATGTTATAGGAAAAAATAATCATTTTTTAACGAAAGGGAAAAGTCCCAAACGTAGCATGGTTAATATATAATTATTTATCTATCATAAATAACCAGGAACATTTTTTCCTCATCTATGATGGTAATGGACTGTGAAATTATAATCCTTAATCAATTCTAGCATACATCTATTCAACATGTTTAACTCTTTTTGAAAGATCTTATACATAAAATTTATATGATATGTTTACATTTTCCCTATTGGTATATAAAAAATGATTCCTCCAAATTTTCAAAGAAAAATTCACCTCATCCAATTCAAAATATTAGGTTGAAATATTTTTCTCCTGAATATTTCATTCACATGAATCATGAAAAATTATATGACCATTTTTTATTTTAACACAACCATGTCGCATCATTGAAGTATAAATGTATATTAAACAATAACCATGTCATAAAGGAATAGTTAAAATTGGAGTATTCACTGTTCTATATTTTATTTAATGAAAACAATCAACCCATTTTTTCCCTGATGAATTTTACTCCCTTATATTTTAAATTTTATATTTGGCTAGAAACTGAGCATTAATTTTAAAAGAATGATGGATGTGATGTACTAAAACATGGATGAATTATATCAGTATGAAATTTATTTTTCTTAAGTAGTAATAAATACAAATTTTTTATCATGTTTAATGGTAATTCCATCATTAAAAACAATATGACCAAGAAATTAAATATTTTGTAAGAAAAATTCAGACTTACAAAATTATCCATAATGTTTCATTTATTTTTTTTGTATTGAAAACAATCCTTAGTATTATTTAATATTCCTCATTAAATTTAGAATATAATATAATGTTATAAATAGAAACCATCACAAACTCATCCAAAAACACATGATAAACTCCCTTCATTAGATCCATAAATAGTGCTAGTTCATTAGAAAACCCATATGGAAAAACTAAAAACTCATAGAGGCCATATATAAACTAAAAAAGAATTATTTTGAATATATATCCCTATATTTAAACTAAATCTACAAGTGATAAATCATTAAAAAGTAATTCAATTTTTAGATATGATCTAATGAATCAACCATATGAGGTAAAGGTTAATTGTTCCTTACAATTGTTTGGAAGAAATCTGTCACTGTAACAGTTTATTATTTTGGGTTAATTGTATATGTTGACAATGTGGGTTTCCATGTTTAGTTTTGGTGGTCTAGGAATATTATTTAAAATCATATTTGAGAATGAACCATGAAAAAAGGAATGAATTTCCTAGAGGTGGTATAAATAGAACATATAAAAGGCTGCATCTTTTTCTAGTGTTTACTAATTTATTGGACAAAAAAAACTGAAAATTGTTAAATTTTCCATAGGTAAAGGATGTTTTTCATTTAATATTGAAGGTGGTTTGAGATTTTTCATTAATTTAATGTATTAGAAATTGAACAATGAATATCGGAAGAAAACATTATTGTGCTAATAAATTCTAAATGTGCGTAAAATATGAGTTTTCACGAGAGAGATTTGTGCACCCATGCTATGTCGATATTCGTTTTGTGTGAATGAAAAAGATCATCCATGATGAATTGGGATATTGAATTGTGGAGTTGATTATTCCTCTAAACAATAGGAGACCACCTTCATTTGAAGAGATCAACACTTAGAGAGAATCTGAGCTCTGAATCGCGTATGAATTTTATGTAGAGGGAGTTTCATTAAATAATTAGTGTTGTGAGAAAGCTAATGATTTTGTGCATAAGATTAAAGTTTAACATATGATTGAAGTTTAATTCAATATGTGTTTCGTTAAAAATTTAAAATTTTCTATGTGGGCCATTATTGTGCATGAAAGACACTATAAGTGTCGCACAAAAGATTTAAATCTTTGTAGTAATAATGCGGTAAAGTGGTATTCATCACAAAATGAATATGTGACCTCAATATAGAATATATATACAATTGTGGATGAGGGATATCTAGAAAATTATGGGACCTACATTCCCTAAAGTGTTAGTGTATCCCTTCTAACAGTAGTGAGTGATTGAAGATTAATACAATGATCCTTCCCACCTATATTCAGCCATTGGAAGAGACATAGATAGTGAACCTTGGGAATGAAGTGAGAAGACCGTAAATGTTTGCAAGGAAGTTATAATGGGCATATAATTTATATAACAAGTACCTTTTAATTTGAGGTTAGATTTCATGAATTTGTTACATCATCACATCATCATTGTATGCCTCTTGGACATAGCCTAGTGAGGGAGAAACATGTAAAATCATTGTGTCTATGTTCTTTCATTCTTGTATTACATTTGAAACATCTTCATATGATAAATAAGAAATTAATAGATCAAAAGTAATACTATAGTGAAAAAATGTGACAATTATAATAAAGAAGTCATGATCTATTAGGGAATGAATAATTTTGTAAATAATAACCATACCCTAATTACCCCCCTCAGGGTATTTAGGCCCCTTCTAGACTAGACATAAATAATACTATTCAAATCACTATAATAAATTCAAAGGCTCTTAGTACCATATTGATTCTTAAAAAAATGAGAACCCCATATTTTTGTGCTAGTTCAAATATTATTATTTCTTGAAACTCATGCAATTGATTATTCTTTTCCAAATGTTTTACATCATCCATTTGATAATTTGGATTTAAAATAATCATAGAATCGAGGAATATGTAATTAGTAAACTAAACTACATGATCCAAAATAAAAAATATAAATTCATCATTCCAAACAATTCTATAATAATTAAATAATGCATCATCGCCGATTTGGAATGTATCTGTTATTCTAAAAACATGATATTTGTAAATTTAATAGTCATACTTATGAAATTTATCTCTTTAATAGTTATGTATCATGATTATGAAATCATATAATAAAACATTATTTTCATAGATTTATATTTTATCATGATATCATAAAATCCAATACACACACAAAATAAAATCAAACTATGTAATAGGTAGAACATCATGATGTATAGGAAATACCATTTCACAATTAAAAATTGGATGATTCCTATAAATATTGGATACTTCAATACTTCCATCAAAATATTTAACAAAATGTTATAACATACAATCATGATATTATATTCCTAGTATTCTGGGATATATATAAAAATTGGGTGAAATTGATGATTTTTAATTGATGTGGGTATTGGAATAATTTGAATAAATATGTAATAAAACTGTCGCCAATTCATTTGATGGTCCAACACCAATTACAAGGGTTAAAAAAAATTAACTCTAAAATTTATTTGGGTCTTTATGATATTCAACATGAGTAACTAAAATTTCTTACAAGTTAGAAAATGATCCCAATTAATGTATTTAAGGAATATTTCTATCATAATTTTAATCATTGTATAATAATTTTCCTAAAAATCATGATCCATGTGACCATAAATTCCATATAGAAATAATTTTGATTTTCTTATATGTTCCAAAAAGATATTTATACTATAATGATGAGAAGTAGAAATTTTTTTCTAAGCAAAAAATTTATTTGAAAAATCATCTGTAATGCATTCTTACCGGAACATTTATTATTCATGAAATCATGATGCATATTAATGTTAAAAAACACTAACTTAAATTTTTCATTAAAAAGAGAATGTTTCAAAATTATTTTAAAGTATGCTTAATATTATTATCTTCAAAAAATTGGCTTCAAATGGGAGTAAAATATATATTATTTTTTCATTTGGTCTTTGTGATATCTAGTTTAGGTCAATATCATTGGGTACACATTAGTATAATTTCCCCACTCATTTCAATTTATGAATATTTCTTTCACTATTTCATTAATTTGTTGCACATATTTCAAGAAATCATGAACCATTTGACAAAAAAATCCAAATATAGTATAAATATGGTTAGTTGATCTAATAAAATGTGGGAGATGTTATCTCAAAATGTTCAACACTAAAAAAATATTCCTCTATAGTTGATAAAGATGCCCCAAGAATGGATACCACAATAATTTATATCTTCATTGAATTGTACTATCACTATAAGAAACAATTCTGTTATAATTCCAACCCTCTCAAGATGTTGATTTGAAAGGATATTTTCTTCTCTACACATTCCCACCAAAGATTCCATGATTCCACTTTGGTAAACTATTATAAAAAAGAGATATTTTATATGAATCGACATTGTAATTTTCATATTCTAAATCATTTCAACAAAAACATATAGTAAAAACAACCAATGAATATTCTATTGACATTATCATAACCCAAAATGTTATATGAAAAATTATATAATAATAACTATAATGACTCGGGAAAAAACTTTACTTATTATTATGATTTTAAAATATAATTTACATTATTATAATTCTAAGGATCTTGTTTTTAGAGCATTAAAATATTAGTAACAACCCATACATTATAAAACAAAAAATTACAAGTCAAAAAAAATTATTAGTATATATTGTTTCCATAAACACACCTATTTATAATAAAATATTACTTCACTTCAGGACAAATATGTTTAATTTTACCTTTGATATCATCCTTAATCATTTTCTACCTTACACCATATGAATCATTTTAATACATTTTATGAGGTAAAAAATCTCATTGAGGATCAATAATGATTGTTTACCATTAGTCTTGTGAAAAAACAAAAATACATAATCACAATGACATATCATTTTACATTGAAAACGGTATAAAAATTTAAAATTTATAATTATCATACCATAAGAAAATATAATAAATTACTTTCGAAGTCATTAGAAATCATATTAATGTTAACGTAGTTACATTGGGAAACATTATTCATATCAAATAAAAAAATTCAATAACAAATATGTACAATTTCCATATATAGAGTACTCAATTAATATAATGTTATAACATAACCAACTATCCTTGGCTTATTACAGAACCACCCAAAGTTGTGTAATAACATAACAACCTATCAATGGTATATCGTATAACCCACCATAATTATTTTATAACATAACCACCCATCATCATAACCATTACTGATGAACCATATCATAATCATTATTCAAAAAATCTTGAATCATAAAAATACTCTTAAGGAAAATAACATTTTCACTTTTAAATAACTAATTAATAGAAAAACTATGCACATAAAATTTATTTTTTTAAATAAAAGTAAAAAAATGTATAATAACAACCAAATCATTAAGGCATCATGACATTGATAAAATCTGATCATTATGTATAAGTTAAAAAAAGTAATTTTTGATATTTGAAAAAAATGATAAAAGAAATTTAATAGATTATTTTTGAAATAATTTTACCATACCAATAGTTAGATTCATAACATATATTATTTAACTAAAAAAAATAATAAAATTAGGATATTTATCAACATTAATTATAACATTTTTACTGTTACTTATTTAATTTATATTTCAACTCTCTAATATTTCTCGAAATATATATTTTTAAATAAATTTAAACATTTAGATATTTAATATTACATGAAATATTGAGTTTTACTTTTGATAAATTCGAAAATGTGTTTTGATTGAGTTACACATGACAATGAGATTATAATTTTTTACTACAACTATGTGACAAATAAAACATGTCATATTACTACTATTATATAATATTTTTCACCTAGCCACTAGAATTGTTTGTATGGATATGTTTACATAAATTATGATAATATATGGTCTAAAAATGTATATTTAATGATTTTCTTCACAAATTTGTGATAAATACGATACTAATTGAATATGAAGGAAAATGTTTTTAGAGAATTTCTTTATTAAAATATAATATTTTACATTAAAAAATTAGTAAAATTAATTTTTTTGAATGATTTTAATGAAATTAATATGTTAGATATGTAATATAATTTTTAACAATTATTTTATTTTTTAATAAAAAATTTATTAAAATAAATCCAATTTTAATGTTTGAAATTGTATTGTTCTAAAAAGCTGTTTTGTATCCCTTTTTATGAATTAATCTGAAAAACAATTATTATCAATTTTTAAAAAAAATTATTGAAAAATTATTTATCATTTCTTAATCATCATATCTAAATTATATGTCATTTAATAATTTTTATTCTTATAAACCATTTCATGAGAAGTCAAAAATACTAAATTTTATTGAAAAAAATGCTTTCGTTAAAATTTTCAATAAAGTTGCATTATAATTTTAAATGGTTTTAAAGTAAATTTTGTTCATTTTTATGTGTAATAATACCATTTAGGAAATTATAATTATAATTATTTTTAATTTTTATAGAAAAACATTTTAGACATTTGATAATTTTTCCATAAAACACATTTTCTCGTAGAGTTTTGGGTGATTAAATTTAAACTATTTTTTTAGATTTTGTGAATTGAAATTCAAAAAATTGATTCCAAATATTGAATAATAAAAATATATATTGTATAAATACTTCCAAATTTTTTTTGAAAAAGGAATTGTTGTGATATTATTAAAAATTAATTAATGTAGTTATAGTAAAAATTGTTTTTCTTGGAAATGAATCTAAGAATATAAGTGTTAAAAGTACAAGAACAACATTTCAAAACCCTATTGGATATCGATATATTATGAACTTATATATTATATGTTTTATAATTAACCATTGTGTATAATTTTATATTTATAAATATATGGTTATGAATGGATATTTTCAAAAAGAATAATAAGTGTGCCAGTAGGGATAATTTTTAGACGCCAGCCACTCACCACTCTTCTTCACAACATCACACCATTTTGGATTATCCAATAATACCCCAAATCAATTTTCAAGTCCCCTAATCTCAAAGTTTAAGATTTTTTTTATATAAATCCATCAAAACACCGTTTTTTTCACAATCATGGGAGGTTACCCTTTAGAAGAGTAGGTTTGATCATTTATGATCAATTTGAAAACAAAAGGTATGAGATTTCTATCTAATGTTTTCCTATGTTTGAAATATCGCATAATTACAATACATTTATTTTATGTGGGGAATATAATTCCCAATAAGGATTATGATGATGATTGTTATTATTACTTTTTTGTTTACATATCTATTTTAGGATATCCCTTTTTCATGGTTTATGGTTCTGTGGCTAAAAAAATATTATGGAATTTGTAGCCTCTCTATAAATTATTTTAGTCATATGTAATATTTACCACCTATTTATATAATGGGATGTATATATTAACCCTATGAAAAATAATATAATTAATATCCCCTTTTCATGAAATGGAATGATTCATTGGATTTTATGACTTAAATGGATTATGAATGAAAGTGTTACTAAATTTGTAGGAAATGATTATATTAATTTTCCTTTCATTAGAAAATTTTTTTAGTATACACCTATATTATATCATGAGGTGTATATAAAGACCCTAATTTGTTTAATACCATTAATTTAATAATCATAATCATAATTTTTGTTTTATTTTAGGTTATTCCATAACTGGGCTTACGATTGAGAGTTATTATATGGGTAATGATATTATATTAAACTCTCATAAATTATCATGATTCATTATATTTGTGTTTCCGATGATGAAATATTTTGAAATATATCCCAAAAATTTCATTACATTTATTATTCTATTGGTATGTTAGGAGAATTAATATTTTACCATAATTTTCCGATATTTACTTAATGACGTGTTCAAACAGAATGTTTTTAAGAGAAATCATGATTTTAGTAAAAAAAATATTTTTCTTTATAAACCATGGGTTTTTAAATTCTTTCAGAATTTTATTTACATATATTTAAAATTATTTATCAAATAAACATTAACACATGATTTACAGTATTCAAGTGGTTTAATGATTAATAATCATTTCAATTTAAAAAAATTGCCTCTTTGGAATTAAGAAAAAATAGGGATTCAGGTCGCAGAAGATTTATTTTCTAGTGGAATAAAAAATCAAGCAGAAATTATTGGTTCAATCAAGGATATGTGGTTCAAATTTATATCTAATTTTGAATTCAAGATAATTTTACGATCTACGACTCGATTAATGAGATCTATGCCTTTATTAAGGTTTTTTCCCAAACTTGTTTTGAACATCAGTGATGGATTTCAGACAAAATCTGACCGACGGTGAAGGATTCTGACTGTAGAAGGGGGACTAGACATGATTGAGTGTTTCATTACAATCATTTTTTGTTTTTCTAAAACCAAATTAGTTTTGTTCTTTCTTTGTTTCTAGATTTCTATTTATTCATTATTTCTGGATTTGTATTATAATGTATAACTATTTATTATATAATTTTCAATATGATAGTAGTATTTTTTCCCTCAATTAATTTTTTTCTTCACTAGTTACCATATTTAATCAATTTTAGTGATGTTTTAATTTTTATTTGACTTTAATTTTTTCATTTTTGAAAAATTGTTTTTTATTCTTCACAAAGAAGCACTAATCCAATTGTATTATTTAAATTCCACAAATCCTTTTCAGAAACATGTAAATCAAATAATTTTTCTTTTTATCCATATAAGAAATAAAATTATTTTTTCCTTTGTATTTGGAGGATTTCAATATTAATTTTTAGATTTTCATTGACTGTAATGTATGTATATTTATCAATGTTGGCTTTGAATGAATCAAATCTCCACCACATGTTTTTTAGAACCATTCTACAACTATATCCAATTTCATATATAAATATATGAAAAAATAATATCAAATATTTGTTAATATGGAAATAAAAAATTCTTATCTTGTGAAAATGGAGTGGAAATCCATTTATCCATCCTGTGGGAGAGATATAGTGTGTGAAAAGCACCAACACAAGATTTATCTTTTTACTGTGAAATCAATAATTGAATTAACTTATATCATATATTCTAACTTTATTTTGTTGTTCTATTTTAAGAGAACCCTTTGTAAAACAATTACTAATTTAAAATATTTGTAAATTTATAGCTTTCTGTTGGGTTATTTATGTTTTAATATTTATATATGTATATTTTTATATTTATTTCATTCTATTAAAATTTATAAAATCTGGTAAGGATTATAAAATAAATTTTTCATTTTATATTTAAATAAATAAATAAATAAATATATATATATATATATATTCATACATTTTTACTTTTATAAATATAATTAACAATTTTTCTATTTTCTTTAAGAAATTTATTATGTGAGGAATTATATTTTTTTCAATAATTTTTTAATATAACTTATTTTTATATATTAGATTTTCTTTATCAGTGTCTATGTTCTAATTTAAATTCATTCTGGTTAAAATTATATATTCCATGTCATTTATATATATATATATATTACTTTTCTTTTTTATTTATGAATTTTTATCATGTTCATATCTATTTTGTATTAAATTATTGAGGATTACTTTTATATATAAAAACATGTATGAATTTATTTTAGAAAATAATTGTGAATATTTCCTTAATATTAAGAAATTAATTCATGTCACATTCATGTCATTTATAAATCATGAATATGGCTATACATCATTGATTGTCGATGAAATTTCATATGTGTAAATATATATTCATATCTATGTCAGCAGGTGCACTAAATAATACTTTTCATTTATCCAAACTAACATTAAAAGTTTTTTTTTGATACTATTGAATGTGAGTATATGTTTGTTTATTAACCTTCCATGTAAATATGAAAGCATCATATATAATGTTATTTTGTCATACGAAGTCTAAAAAGTTATTTACAATTAATATTATCATATATATATATATATATATCTGTGTGTGTGTAAATATAAGTGAGTATGTGTATTTAATGTATGATTATATTATTAAAATAAAACTCCATTCGAAAACAAATATATATATATATAATTAAGGTTTAAAAGTATCTTATAAAATATTGGAATTTGGACACTAGAAATATGATATGTAATGAATATTGAATATATCCCTCTTTTAATTAGGTAGACCTAGACAACCATATGTTTTCCATGTGTTTTCATGTGTTTTTTTCATAATCTTGCTTCATATTTTTAAAAAAATCACTAGAATACTTTTAAATGAACTATTGAAACATATATATTTTAAAAATGATTTTGTATCTTCAAGGTGTAAATAATTTAAATATTTTTTACCAATGGTATTTCCAATTATTTTTTTAAAATATATTATAAAATTTGTTTGAAGTACTTCGTAATTTTTGTTATCAAAATGGGTATTTAATAAAATGTTTCTCACATATTTTAAAACCCCTTACTGTGAAATTGAATGAAAATCCCTTGTTTTATAAGAATTTTACTTCTATCTTAGAATATTTACAATGGAATCCTTTTTTTGGAGTTAACACATGAAAATCTATGTACTACTATTATTTTATTTATCTTCAACTCATAGAATATGCATGTTGATGTTTAATTATATAGAACCTTTATTGGAAAATTTCCCCTGTTGTGCAATGTTTTTTTATTGTTTCAGTTTCTATAAATAATAAAATACACAACATTTTAATCATCGAATCTAAAATATTTGGTTTGGGGTATTAAAATGGTTATTAGAGGAGTGGCCTAGGAATATTTGGATATTAGATGTTGTCATCTATGTAGTAGAGTACATGTGTTTTTCACTACTAGTATTCTTAATTATGATGACAGAAATTCATACTTTTCTAGAGCCTAATTAATTAATTGAGAAGGAATGATTATTATAAGGTGTGGAGGATGTAACAAACCAAAAATGAGAAGCATAATTTTAATTATAAATATTTAATTAAATTTATTCATCGAAAAAACATTGATTTATTCTTTGAATATTTAAATATTATATAACATTACATTAAATTATCTCATCAAATAAGCTTTTATGAAATGTATAATTTTCATGCATTATTATTTTTATGAAATAATATTAGATACTAAATTAATATTTTATTTTATAAAAATGGTTTTACTAATAAATATATTTTATTTCAAATACATTTATATGATTATTTTTTTCTAAAAACCAATAATTTATTTTAACAAAATTAATTATCCCTACAAATACTTATTTTCGAAAAAATAGAATTTTCTATAGAATAGAAAATATTCAAAAAACTGAAATTATTATATATAATATGTATTTATGAGGATTCTAATTTCATACATAAATATGAATATTTAAATTCATATTAATTAATTATGAAATAAAAATATATAGTGATAATACTTTTTTCATTCAATGAAATATAATTTATTATCAAAATAATCAAATGAAACAAATTTTTGACCATATATTTAGCTAATTGAAAAAAACTATTTTTCAGTAATATAATTATTATATAAAATATTGTTAATATGAATACAAATAATAAGCACTAATTTTATTCTCTATTTTGTCCTAAAATTATAATAATAGTAATAAGCATACTAAATTTTAAAAAATAAATTAGATAATGTTATTGATTTGGGGAAAATGGAAACCCTTAGAGGAGTAATATCCTATGAGGCACTGTGATGTATTTGGGTCGTGTAACATTTTCTTCTTGAGTGGAGTCGGATCTCAAGCGCAAATAGTGGGGTGGAGTCATGATATCAGGCTTCAATGAATATCTAATATTTGAGTCGATATAGACTATGGATAAAGGGATAGATTCATGAGATCTTAAATTAGATTAGGGTTGAGGTGACATACAAGGAGTGAAAATCAGTGAGGGAATTTAAAAAACTCATGAACAATGGAGAATGAATCTGATGGCTGAAGTGGGATCATCCATGAGGGAGGGTTATGTTTCATGTTCCATTAGATCTTCTAAAACATGAATAGGATGGTTCTTTCTTTCTTTCATTATAATGATTATTTATATAGACCTATTTCTCATATATTTTTCAAAATGATAGCAACCTTTTTGTGCCTTGATTTAATTTTTCTTCTCCCGATGTCATCTACTATCCATTTTGAGTGGCGTTTTGATTTTCCTTCATGTTCATATTTTCCTATTTGGGTGTCAACATTTTTTTTAATGATTTGTAGAGAAGCATATATCCACATTTATATTTGAAATTCCATGAATCCTTTTGGTGTGAATTATAAATAAAATCATATCAAATTTGATTCGTGTCTAAAATAAAAACATATTTTTCTTCAATACTTAAATTATTATGAAATCATATTTTATATTTTAAATTACTGTATTGAATATTTATTTATCCAACCTTTTTAAGAAGTATCACATCTCAACCACATGTTTTTACGACCCTAAATTCACTTGTATCTGATTACATATATAAATTTATGTAATGTAAAATATCAAATATAAGTTAATATTTCTATAAAATACTTATATCATGTGAAAATGGGGTAGAAATCAATTTATCATTCCAGTGAAAGAGGAAGATTGTTCCCAAATGAGTAGTAAAAATTTATACGTATTCCTAAAAAATCATTTTGATGTATTTATTTTAAATAATATTTAATGATTCTATTGGGTTCTTAAAATTTAATAGAATACTTATCAATCGATTTCGTTATTTAAAATCATTCAAAATATATAGGTCATGAAAGGGTTATTTATGTTTTACAATTTATATAATTATATTATATATGTACATCATTTTCTTGAATTTTATAAAATCAAATAAGGGTTTAATTTATTTTTATCATATTATGTTTAAATTAAGTATATATATATATATATAATTAACAATTAATCCATTTGTATTACGAATTTGGGGACATATGGAATAATTTTATTTGGACATGGATTTTTCTAAATATATTATATTTGGCATAAGTTAGTTTATTTATCAATGAATATGTCCTAATTTGAATTCAATCTACTTATATCTTATAAATTCGATGTTGTATATGTAACATCCCAGGTAAATAAAGAATATTACCTTTTCATATTTATTAATATTTTTTAATAAAATATTACTATTACTTTAAAAGGGATTCTATGTTCGATGGCGTACCCATTACGCAACAACGAGTTTCATTGAAATCATATGATGCACACTAATAATATAATAATATTATTGTAAATTGTAGTAAACTCCTAGCTGTTGTAATGGTAGGAATGAACAGAACTAACTAAAAAAGTTATTATATATGTTTGTTAAGTATTTTTTACATTTATCCAATAAATTTTAGAGGCTTAAAATGTGAATGAATCCAATTTAAAGCATAAATATTCTAATATTCTTGAAAAGGTTGACTAACCGCCTTTTGATGGAAAAACATTTTTAAATGTACTTTTTCCACTTTTTTATGTTATATTTGAAAAAATAAAATCCTTATTTATAAACGGGACATCAAAATTACTTTGTGTAAATTTTTGTTATTTTTCTGATAAAGTTCATTTTTAATGAATAGTGAAAAATGCAGTATTTTAATTCAAAACCTCTATTTAATATAATTTATTTTTATGGTTAGATTATCTTTTTAACTGGTTTTAAAGTGTAATTAGAATATATTTTTACCATTTAATACAATTGGGGTCATTAGAATTAATTTCACTTTTAAAATGGACATAAACACGTGTCAATTTTCTGATAGATATCGTTTCTTAAAAACACGCGATTTGTTTTGACAGTGGGAATTAACTATATAATTTATTAATGAAAATTATATGTTTTGAATTCGGTAAAATGGAAATCATTTTTTAATTTCTAATATCAAATATATCTTAGGGTTAATTTTTGGTATTTTTCTAGTAATGTTCATTTTTTATGAATAGTGAAAAATATAGCATTTTAATTCAAAAATGCGTTTTCATCCAAATTATTTATATAATTAGATTGTCATTTTAATTGGTTTTAAGGTCTAATTTAATTATTTTTCTATAATTTAATACAATTTTTTTTCATTGGATGTAATTTCACGTTTATATTGGATGTTAAAACAAATCAATATTTTGATAGATTTTACTTCTTAAAAAACCCGTATTTGGTTTTGACAACGAGAATTATTTTTAAATTAATGAATGTATTTTTTGTGTTTGTAACATGATAAAATTGATTCCATATTTTGAATAATAAGGTCCAAATTATTCAATTAATACACTTTTGTATTTGCACATTATGAATAGTAACAACAATAATTATCTTTAATTATTGTGATTAATTAGTAATCGGGTAGTTACAGGTAATAAAATAATATCATAATAATATAAAATAACCCCAAAATCCGTACAAATCATCCTGTTTGAGTCATGGACGACCATGGGATTCTTTTTACCAAACTTTAGGTCCCATAGAGTCACATGGGTGTTATAGTGACATTTATGACATTATTTTTAAAAAGAAGAAAAATATAAAAACTGTTTGTATATCCTAAGTAAAACAATTTTAATTACTTTTACATAAATTATATCTTAGAATATAAATAGACATTGGTAGGCTAATAATATTTCCTAAATCATGGTATTTTTTAATAATATTTAGGCATTATATAAATAAATTTATTTTTGACACCATGATGATGCAGTGATTACCTCATTAAGGAACGATTTAAATAAAATGAAAAGATAAGGTAAAATATAATACTTATAGTTGTTGAAATCCTATTGTATGGGTGGATCTATAACCCTTATCATCGTATCCTCAAACTATATCATTTTGGAAGCCTTAAAACCCGAAAATCATTTAATAATAAAGTAACATTTCAAGACTTTCCAAAAGTGACCATCCTCCCTCTTATAAAAGGCCCCCACCTCTACCCCTAACCCAAACCTCCCATGCCCTTGGATCGTCCAACATCTGTTCATATAATCTCTTAGGGTCTCTATATTACTCCTAGAATCCTCACTTTGGGAATAATTCATTCCAAGGAAGCCTTTGGCTCAAATCATAAAGAGTTACCCGATTTAGAGGTAATGTCTTCTCTCGAGTTTATTTATTTTATTTTCCTTATTCACTCAACACTATCTTATTATTATTTTATCCCATAATAACACAAGTATCCTCAATACACTAGGATGTTTTTATGATAAGGATTCTACCTAAACATACACACACCTCCATTTAATGGTTAAAGAACATACTGTTTCCGTGGATGACGAATTACTACCTCACGAAACGATGATTGTTCAAACTTATCCTACCACCTCCCATGGTGTACATTAATATGTCACTATATTTATATATGATATATATATTATTTATATTTTTTCATTATTATTCTGTATTTTTCATTTAGGTCATACCATTATGGTTTCCATAATGGGTAAACACGATAATTTTAGTTTAGGAATTGTGGACTACCACCCCCTCAAAGTGATATGACTTGTTGATGCCATACATGGAACATATAAAGGATATAATTTATGAACTTATGTAACATATATAATATATTTATTATATCTTAATTATAATATAAACATGTTTTATTATGTCTTCATTCAATTAAAGTATAATGTAGAAATGAAAGTAGCGTTCATGCGTACGTACGACTTACTGTCTCCAAGAACGGTGCATTTACTTTATTACCTTAAACTGTTATGTAATATTATAAATACATGTATATATTGGATATATATTATATATATGATATATAAATAATGAATATAATTCTGGATATAATGGATATTTTACCACAAGAACAACTTGTAATTATAAGAAGTTTATTTTTGACTCAAGTACCAAATATCGACAAGATGACAGTTATTAACTTAAATGATTACATAGTTTTTATAACATGGTAATAATTGTTTAAAAGGAATAATAAACTTGAATAATATTCTTAATAAAGTATAAATTAACTTAAGTTTATCATTCAGGAAGAACAAGGAACATACGAGCGAGTCATGTCGAACACATGGTAAGGGGATTTCTTATCTCACTTTTAATTTCGTGAGATTTCCATTGTTTGCCACTTATTTATTTCATGTGGTGTATTGTGTACTGACATTTGACATATATTATCATGATTCTATTTATATTAATGGTATTTTGTGATTCATTAGTTTTTTATTATCTTTTGGTCATACGAATCGATTGATTACAATGAGGTAAGGGGTTCTTATCTCACATTTTATTCCTGTGAGATTCATGCTATATTTGTCACTATATATTTAGAGTGGTGTATGTACATACCATTATTATACTAATTGTGTAATATACATTCGTTTATGGGTATTTACATCAACATTTTATGGTCCTTCTTTAATGGTTTGTATGTGTCAAAAGTTACCTAAATCAGTAAGGGAACTTTTCACCCTCCTCTTTTTAAAAGACTTATTTTTGTTTGGTATTTTAATTTACATCTTATTATGTTGGGATATTTTCATATATATCCTTATTTCAGTAAATGTTATGTCCAAGTGATGAGTTACCCTTTTTATCTCTCATTAACTCATTTTTAGAATTTTAAAGTGACGCCGTTAGACTGTTGAATTTCTGCAAGGGAACTTCTTAACCCAATTTCAATTCTTTTGGTTAAACCTCTACTTCTTGATTATGTCATGCTATGAATATGTGTGGATGAACTATGATTATTTTACACTTAATATCCACTTTTATTGAGTGTATTTATGTTTGTCACAAATAATTATGTAATTGATTTATTCTTAATCTAAGGATACCGTCTTTGTACGGGACTTCGTCTCAATATCCTTTCATGGAGGCATATTTTGATTTATACACGAATTTCATTTATATGGTGTATAAAACCATTTTGACTTTTCATTTAATTCAATGGGAATCTTTTCTCTACGAAGCATTTTACTAAACAAAAAAAGGAATGTTTCTTTTTTATATAAGTGGGGACAACGACCTTTTTCGTCACCGCGAGAATTATTTGATCTTTGGATTTTTTAACAAGCCTTAATGTTTTTAAAAACAAAATAAATACCATATACTCTTTTTACATATTTTGGCATTGAAAATTGTTTTTAGAATGGATTTATTATTTCAATATCATAAAATGTAATATTGTGATTGCAATGTGGGAACATTATCTTTCCTTTATACATATGATTATGTTATGGTTCTTGGCCATTGCTACATATATGAGTGGTTCCATGAAAAACCTAGGGTGGGAGAGCCCGAGATAGCTCTCCAATTCATTGGGCAACGTGACAGAGGTAAATGTTAATGTTTCTCCTAAGAGATTTAGGGAATATACTGTGATGAGTATTCCAAATGTGACTCCCTATGTAGCTGTTATAGCTACAATGTAAGTATGTTATATATGCATTATGTTACCTTTTATGATTTTTCATTGCTATGTGTATTTCACAAATCTTATGATTTCATGAGGTATGTTAAAAAGATTATGTTATGTATATATTGATGATCTAATGTTTTCTTTCCTTGTTTTATAACCCTTACTAATCTTTTTATTCTCATCCCAAGTTTTTGAAATGTTTTCCAGAGGACTTAAAGATGATTAGGGTCAAGGATAGGATCATGGAAAGACATGCTATCTAAAACATGGAACTAGACATGTTTCATTTTAGGAGTCTTTATTTTGTGAAAAAATGGACACTGAGTAGAAGTGTCTACTTTGTAATCTTTTGAGACAAAATAGTAATTTCCTAATTCAATAAAACTCTAAGACTAAAAAGATCCTCAATGTGAATTATTCATTTAATTAAAGATTATGTAATGTTATAAGGTCGGGTCCTTATTGTTGGTATCAGAGGTCGGTTTAGATAACTTTATAGGTTAGGGTATTCTTTAAGAAGAAGTGACATTACAATAATGGTTAGGATTTCAGAAAGAGTAATAGTTTTTAGATGAAGTGAATGAGTTTAAGATAACATGAATAATTATATCTTTGTATTTACCCTCTTCATAAGATATTATATGACGATTTTGCTGATATACTCACACTGAACTTGTTGGTTTTAGTAAATGGCTGGATCAATCAGGCACCCATGTAATAGTGGATGTGAAGAAAACTGTGACGATTTTCAGAATGAGAAAATGAATGTTATGGGAGTTGCAATGAGAACTCTTGTGGTTATTCTCAACCAACTATCTAGAGTCATGATTGACCACCAGAACCTTAGTGATTTTTATAAGGCATCAAATATGTGATAAAAAAATCCCTACAGAAGTTCAGGTAATAATCATAAAGGTAGGTATGTTTGAAAACCTATGTGGAATATATGTGGGAAGAAACACCTAGCAAAATGATTCAATGGGACAGAAAGATGTTATAGATGTTGAAATGAAGGTCATAAAGCAAGAACCATCCATGGAAAAAGGAATAATCTAGTTGAATCTAGGAAAGGGAATGAAGTTCATTATGAGGGATCAATTGAATGTTTTAAATGTGGTGTGCATGGTCATTATGAAAACACATGTCCTAAGAAGAAGTTTCAGGAATGGGATCACCAGGATCATACAAATATTCTTTTACCAATACCTTCTTTCCTTTCGATTGAGGATGAAGAAACTGACAATGACCAATGAAAGGTATGGATTATTTCTTAATATATGTTTTCTTATTATTGAATCTTAGGATATGATTCATGATTTTTTTGTAGGAAAGAAGTATTTCAAAATAATTTCTGAAGGAAAGGTTAATGTATCATGAATAATGTTCAATGAGTAAGAATTCAACATATAAGGGATTCAAGAGTTATGGTAGATTTTAGGATGATGATATTTTTAAAAGTATTAAGGATATTTTGATGATGAGATTACATTAGAAGAATTTTTTTAGTATGTGTAACCCGAATGTCTGATATTTGAAAAATTTTATTCAAGGAATAATTATCTTTTCTTTTGTGGATATAGTAATAAAGAACCATTTGGGTTTATATGATCCTTGAATTTGAGGAAATTAATGGTTAATAAATTTTGGGATTCAAAATTAAAGTTAATAGATAACCCTTGTGGTTAAAATATGTTATGGTAATTTTTGATGAATTTATCTCTTTTTGGGAATGTTATAAAATTACATAGTTTTTGAAAGAGGATAACACACAGACCGTGTGACAACCCATCGCGTCGGACGAAGCTGTGGGAATCAAACCCACAACCAAAGGGAAAGTGGTATTTATCGCCTACCACTGGACAACGTGAAGTCCCTGGTTAGTATGACTAATTGTTTTAGTTAGATTATTTAATGAATCAACAATAAGTTGATCTTGGGTTATCTATGAAAATGATTATCCTATCATGGATGATATGTGATTAGGTTAATTACTTTTAAATATGAGAATTTAAGTGTAACTAATGTTATTTGGAGATAAATGTTAAGATTTATCTTGGAATACAATGTCATTAAATCCTTTTGAGATTTCGGTTTCAATATTAGTTTGGATCACTTTTGTAGAATTTTATGGGCAGTTTTTTTTTCTTTGATGAACTTTGGGTAAAGTTTAACAAATTTTGGAGATCAAGAGTATTTTTTTTCTTTTTATAAAGGCATATCTTTTTGGGGGATTATCTAATCTTGTACTAAACGTTATGGTTTTGGTTAATGTCTAAAGACATGGGAATTATATAGTTCATCTTTTGTGGATTATGTGATTCTCTCTAAGTTTATTATAGCACCCTTAATGTGAAAAATTCATCCTGAATACTCATCGTTTGGAGAAAATATGAGTTTGTGTTAGAAATATAGTAAAAGATGAAAGTATACATGACATGTAAGTATGTTTCCTTATGTTGTTAGTTAAGATCATAAATAAATTTCACAATAAAAAGTAACTTAAAATAAAAACGTTGTCTGTTAATTTTTCGTACTGGGGAATAAAAGACTGTTTAACCCATCACATGTTTTTGACTTTCTGGTGGTTAACTTTATCCTAATCATGTTTTCAATCACTCTCCATCATACCTTCATGGTTTGTTTTTTTCCTCCATATCCATGTTTTCATGGAATCCTTGTATTTGTTGTCTTAGGTGACCTTTGTACTTCATTTTCTTTCTTTTAAAGTGATTGTTTTATTGACTCCTTTTCCGATGTGGGTCTTTTAATGAAATTTCCAAGACCAATTATAAAATTATAAGGACGAAATTCCCAAAAGGGGGAAGGATGCAACATCCCAGGTTAATAAATAATATTATATTTTCATATTTATTAATATTTGTGAATAAAATATTAATATTACTTTATAAGGGATGCTATGTTCGATGGAATACCCAATACACAACAATGAGTTTCTTTGAAATCTTACGATGCACCCTAATAATATAATAATATTACTATAAATAGTAGTAAACACCTAGCCATTGTAATGGAGGGAATGAATAGAACTAACTAACAAGTGATTATATATGTTTGTTAAATATTTTTACATTTATCCAATAAATTTTAGAGGCTTAAAATGCGAAAGAATCCAATTTGGGTATAAATATTCTAATATTCTTTAAAAGCACGATTAACAGAATTTTGATGGAAACCCTTTTTAAATATACTATTTTCCAATTTTATATGTTTTATTTGAAAAAATAAAATCCTTATTTAGAATAGGGACATGAAAATTACTTAGTTTAAAATTTTGTAATATTTCCGATAAAGTTCATTTTTTATGAATAGTGAAAAATGCTGTATTTTAATTAAAAACCTTTTTTTAATCTTATTTATTTCTATGGTTAGATTATATTATTAATTGGTTTTAAAGTTTAATTATAATATATTTTTTTCCATTTAATACTATGGTGGCAATTCTAATTAATTTTACTTTGAAAATGGACATAAATAAGTGTCAATCTGTTGATAGATATTGTTTCTTAAAAACAAGCTATTTGTTTTGACTGCGGGAATTAACTATATAATTTATTAATGAAACTTTTATGTCTTGAATTTTGTAAAATGGATATCATTTTTGAATTTCTAATATCAAATATATCTTAGGGTGACTTTTTGATATTTTTTATGATAATGTTCATTTTTTATGAATAGTGAAAAATACAACATTTTAATTCAAAACTACCTTTTCGTCTAATTTATTTATATACATATTATGTAATTTTAATTGGTTTTAAGGTGTAACTAAATTATTTTTTTATCATTTTATACAATTTTGGTCATTTGATGTAATTTAACTTTTATATTGGATGTAAAAACAAATCAATCTTTTGATAGATTTTACTTCTAAAAAAACCCGTCTTCGGTTTCGACAACGAGAATAATTTTTAAATTAATTACTAAAATTATTGTGTTTTTAATTTTATAAAATGGATTACATATTTGGAATCATAAGTTCTAAATTATTTAATTAATACTCTTTTGTTTCTTGACATTATGAATAGTAACGACAGTAAATATCTCTAATTATCGTGATTAATTAGTAATTAGGTAGTTATGGGTAATAAAATAGTATAATAATAATATAAAATGACCGCAACATGAGTCCAAATCCTCTTTTTTGAGTCATGTACGACCATGGGAAGGTTTGTACCAAACTTGAGGGCCCATGGAGTCACATGGGTGTGATAGTGTCATTTACGACATTATATTTAAAAAGAAGAGAAATATAACAAAGGTTTGTATATCCTAATTAAAACAATTTTAATTTTGTTTACTTAAATGATATCTTAGACTATAAATATTCATTGGAAACAAAAAACAATTTCCTAAATCATGGTTTTTTTTATAATATTTATACATTAAATAAATAAATTTATTTATGACACCATGATGAAGCAATGATTACCTCATTAATGAACTATTTAAATAAAATGAAATCATAAGGTAAACTCTAAGACTTAAAATTTCCTAAAACCTATTTTATGGGTGTATTTAGATCCCATATAACCTTATCCTCAAAATATATCATTGTGGGACCTTTAAAATCAGAAAATCATTTTATATTAAAGTAATATTTCAAAACATTCCAAAAGTGACCCTCCCCCCTCTTACAAAAGGCCCCCACCTCTACCCCCTTACCTACACCTATAAAGCCATTTTATCATCCAAAATCTACTCATATTATCTCTCCACATCCCTCTCTTACTCCTAGAAGCCTCACTTCTAGAATAAGTCTTTCTAAGGAAGCCTTTGGCTCAAATCAAAAAGAGTTACCCGATTTAGAGGTAATGTCTTCTCTCGAGTTTCTTTCTTTTATTTTCCTTCTTCACTCACCACTATATTCTTATTATTTGATCCCATAAAAACAAAATTATCCTCAATATACTAGTATTTTGTTATGATAAAGATTATACCTACAATTACACACACCTCCATCTAACGGTTAAAGAACATATTGTGTCCGTGGATGGCGAATTACTGCCTCACGAAACGATGATTGTTAAAACTTCTCCTACCCCCTCTCATGGTGGCCATTAAGATGTCACTGTATTTATATATGATATATATATTATGTTTATGTTTTACTTATTCTTATTTATTTTTCATTTAGGTCATACCTTTATGGTTTCCATAAAGGGTAAAGGCGATAATTTCATTTTAAGAAGTGCGGACTACCGCCCCCTCAAAGTGATATGACTCATTCATGCCATACGTGGAACGTATAAGGGATATAATTTATGAACATATGTAACATATATAATATATATATATATATATTATAATTTAATTATATTATACCCATTCATCATTATGTCTTCATTCCATTAAATTATGAAATAGAAATGAAAGTAGCATTCATGCGTACGTACGACTTACCGTCTCCATGAAGGGTGCATTTCATTTATTACCTTAAAATGTTATGTAATATTATAAATACATGTATATACTTGATATATATGATATATATGATATATAAATCCTGAATATAATTCTAGATATAATGGATATTTTACCACAAGAACAAAATGTAATTATAAGAAGTTTATTTTTGACTAAAGTAACAAATATCGACAAAACAACTGTTATTAACTTAAATGATTAAATAATGTTTATAATATGGTAATAAGTGATATAAAATGAATAATAAACTTGATAAATATTCTTAATCAAGTTGAAATTAACTTATGCTTATCATTCATAAAGAAGAAGAAACATACAAGCAAGTCAAGTCGAGCACGTGGTAAGGGGATTTCTTATCTCACTTTTAATTTTGTGAGATTTCCATTGTTCGCCACTTCTTTATTGCACGTGGTAAATTTTTTACTCCCATTTGAAATATATTATCATAATTCTATTTATATTAATGGTATTATGTGATTAATTTGGTGTTTATTATCTTTTGGTCATATGAATCGATTGATTACAACGAGGTAAGGGGTTTTTATCTCACATTTTATTCCCATGAGATTCATGCTATATTTGTCACTATCTCAATTGAGTGGTGTATGTACTACCCATTTTTATACTTATTGTGTAATATAATATCATTTATGGGCAATATAATTTAATTTATGGGTATTTATATCAACATTTTATGGTGCTTCTTTAATGGGGTGTATGTTTCGAAAGTTACCCAAATCGGTAAGGGAACCTTTCACCCTACTATTTTTAAAAGAATTATTTTTGTTAGGTCTTTTAATTTACATATTATTATGTTGGGATATGTTATTATATATCCTTATTGATGTAAATTTTATGTCCAAGTGATTATATACCATTTTTATCTCCTATCAACTCATTTTAAGAATTTTAATGTGACGCCATTAGGCTGTCGAATATCATTATGGGAACTTCTTAACCCAATTTCAATTCATTGGGTTAAACATATACTTCTTGATTATGTCATGATATGAATCTATGTGGATGAACTCTGATTTTTTTACACTTAATATCCACTTTTATTGGGTGTATTTATATTTTTCACATATAATTATGTAATTGATTTATCATTAATCTATGAATACCATCTTTGTATGGGACTTCATCTCAATATCCTTTCATGGTGGCATATTTTGATTTATACATGACTTTCTTTTATACTGTGTATAAAACCCTTTTAACTTTTCATTTCATTCAAAGGGAATCTTTTCTCTACGAATCATTTTACTAAATGACAAAAAGGAATGTCTCTTTTTTACGTATGTGGTGACAACGAACTTTTCCGCCGCCGCGAGAATTATTTGATCTTTGGCTTCCTTAACAAGATGTAATGTTTTTAAAAGGAAAATAAATACCATATAATCTTTTTACATATTTTGGTATTGAAAATGGTTTTTATAATGGATTTATTATTTCAATATCATAAAATGTTATATTATTATTGCAATGTTGTAACATTATCTATCCTTTATGATAAAGCTATGTGTTATGATTATGTTATGGTTCATGGAAATTGTTACGTATATGGGTGGTTCTGTTAAAAACCTAGGGAAGGTGAGCTCGAGATAGCTCTCCAATGCATTGGGTTACGTGACGGAGGCAAATGTTAATGTTTCTCCTAATATATTTAAGGAATTTACTATTATAGGTATTCCAAATGTGACTCCCTATGTAGATGTGATAGCTACAATGTAAGTATGTTTTGTATGCCTTAAGTTAACTTTATGATTTATTATTTCTATGTCTATTTCAAAAATCTTATGATTTCATGAGGTATGTTAAAAGGCTTATGTTATTTATATATTGAAGATCTAATGTTTTCTTTCCTTGTTTTATAACCCTTACTGAGCTTTTTCTGCTCATCCCATGTTTTTAAAATGTTTTCCACATGCCTTAAAGATGAATAAGGACAAAGATGGAATCATGGAAAGACATGTTATCTAAAACATGGAAGTAGACATGTTTCTTTTTAAGAGTTTTTATTTTATGAAAAAATGGAAAATGAGTAGAATTTTCTACTTTGTAATTATTTGAGATGAAATTTTTATGTCTTAATTCTCTAAAACTCTAATCCTAAAAAGATCCTCAATGTGGATTATTCATTTATTTCAAGATTATGTAATGTTTTAAGCCTGGGGATTATAGTATATATATATATCTATGTGTGTGAATTTTTTTTATTCATGTATTGTAATCAAGTTCATTACTTATGTCTATTAAATTTTTGATGATTATTTATAGAAGTAAAAACATGTATGAATATATTTAAGAAACTGAAGGGTACGATTTTGGATATATAATTAAATGATAATGAACAACCAACAAGATAAATAACCCCAAGTCGAAATCATAAAACCAAACATGGAATAACCTACATTAATGATTTATACCTTACCATTTTTGAAAAAACCACAATGTATTAAAACAAGAAGAAACTATAAATCATTCCAAACCTCCACTCAATAAGATGTTCTTGACCTTAAGCCACTACCACCGAAAGCATAAAGAGATACTACTAGGACCCACACTACCACCACTACACATCTCAGCTTATCCTATGAATGGTGTAAGCTATTGACCAACATGGTTCCACCAATGAAAATATCCCACATAATAAAAATTATATGTAAAATTACATTTCATGATTTGTAGCTGAAATAAACTCTAGATCACTTTCATGGGAAAGAACATTAAAAAGGAAAACAATTCTAATGAAATCCACTTTAAAAGAAACACAATTTTTAATGAAAAAACATTAAAAGAAATGCTATTTTAGTGATGGAAACATTAAAATAAGAGAAAATGCCTTAAAATTACCAAAAAAACTTACCATATGTTTTTGGTGGGAGTGACAAAGTCAAACTACACTATTTATAGGAGAATCTGTATGGGTACTATCTAGAAATGAGACCCTCTAACCATGTGTCTTGGGTAAAAGTGATACATAAACCATAAAAAATTGTGACCTCAGGAATGTACCACTATTAGGGAATAAAACCATAACATTGTGGTCTCCAATCAATCGTCATTATTTTGTTAGTGTTATCATTTTCAGTTTATGAAAGTGAAATCAGGATGAAACCACTTCCAAATATCTAGCATACTTGATCTAGTATGCATTCCTAGAATCTCTAGAATCCATTTGTTCTCAAACATGTTTCACATTTACATAATATATATAACATTAAAATTTTACAAGACACACATGGAATTACACATGCGAGATCCAAAACATGCATAACAAAAATCCTCTTTAAAAATCAAACACACACATAGATTTTTTTAAAACATGGTTTTCACATCGTAAATAATTTAATGATCATTTTAAAAAAATTATAAAATAATTTGAAGATAAACCAAAAAACGTTACACCAACAAAAACACCAAAAAAAATTTAAACATGATTCAAAAAACTTGTAAAATTAAATAAACCATTTTGATAATTTATAAAGCACCCAAAAGATGCTCAACATGGTTTTACAAATGGATTACATGAAAATTACACTAAAAATGGAACTTTAAAATCAGAAACATATTTAATTATAACAAATACCATCTTCGCACATCACATATTAGAAATAGAACGTGTTAAACTAATTATGAAATATAATTTCAATAAATACAATAGTTTTCAAATGAATCCACCCAATTTAACGTGAGGAAAATTATTTTTAAAACTAATTTCATAATGAACCATTGATAAAAATAATTACTCACCATGAATATATACTATAAATCATAAGAAAAATTACAAGATAGCATAATCATTTTAGTAACGATGATAAGGCATAGAATCACCTACCGAAGGTGTATAAATCCACCAAATTTATTGTGAATCTTGAACAAAACATAATATGAACCCCAAAGTAACCTAATTGAACCATAAAACAATAGAATGAACAAAATATATCATGACCAGAACCTAACCAAATTGAAAAACAAAATTGAGAAAAAAACCCTTAATGGATGTGGAAGGATGTTTACCCGATTGGTTCAAACATCCATGAAGGGAGATGGGAATATTTGATGAGTTTAAGAAGCTAGATAAGAAAGGAAGTAGGTTTATAGAGGTGAGCATGTTGGAATGAAAAAGGGGGAGTGAGGGTTATGCGAGGAGGTAGGGGTGGAGCACGGGTTATTTGTCGGGAATGAGGAGGGGCATCAGCTGAGATCTTTCCATGTCGGTTGTACGACCAAGCTGAAGAGGGGAGAAGCTTGGGATGTGTACACTGGGTGTCTCGACAAATAGGTCAGACGTGAAAGTTGAGAGGAAGGAGAGGGAGGGAATGAGATGAATATTTAATGAAGAAAAATAAAGAAAATGGATAAAAGGGAAATCAAAACTAAAAAAAAGTATTCATTAATAATAATAATACTAGTAAATTAATATTTTTTTTCCATAATAATAATATTTTTTTATTAAATTATAATAATATTCATTTTATTCTTATTATATAACAATAAAAATAAAAATAAAATTATTATTATAATGATTCTTTATCAATTTTAATTTTAATTTTAATTTCTATTTTTTTTATGAATTTATTATCCATCTTGTTAAATAATTAATTAATCATAATTTTTTTATGAACACCTTGAAGGAGACACGATAACCTAGAGAATCTACACGAATTAAATCATGTCATGTCTGTGTTTCCAAAGTCACCAAGCCAAAAAACAATCATATAACAGCAAAAATGAAATATATCAATTGGGCTCGGCCTGCACCTAATCAAAATATTTCAATGTCAGAAAAAAAAAATTATTTTAGGAGTCCGGGTGTCACAATTATCCCAAACATAATTCTTTCTACCCCAGAAAGACACAACTAGGTGTTATATAAAAGAAGAACCGATACACCTTCTCAGCTTAAGGAGTATTCAGATGAACAACAAATTATAGTGATGTAAGAACAAAACAAAAAAAATGTACACCCAAATTGAAATCAGAGACCCAAAATAAAACCCCCACTAAATATCACCTTCCCCTAAAAGGTAAAACCCCTATAGTTGATCGATCAAAGGGAGTTTTCATTTCATCTTACCCAACCCAATATCATGATACAAACACCATAAACACTAACTAGAGAATTATGTAGTTCAACTACAATGAATAATGAATCCTAACTACAAACACATAGAGGCCCTAACAGACTCCCCACCATAAGAACAAACATACACCTAAGGAGGAACCATGACAATAACATTGGGAGGCCCATATGGATTCCCCACCATATGAATTAGGCTTACATTGATTCACCACAGAGGAGTTTTATGAAGACTAATGATGGGTCTCCCCACCATAAAAACTGTACATATTATTCGAACATGAGTACTTCTTCGAATGGTCCAATAAACAACACCATGATGTGAGTGGTAGAATGGGGACCATCTAGTGGACCAACAAGACCGCCAACGACACACCCCAACTATTTATTTCCAAAAATGAATGCAATTACAACTACTATATATTTATAAGAATTTTATATGTAAGGAATATTAAAATATGACCCATATTTGGTGGAATACAACCCATAGGATTCTATGGAATCAAAATTACTATACCATATTATAAATAATGAGAAATTATTACACCCAAAAGGGTTATAAAATTGAAATAAGGCCCTACCACCTCCTTCAACCGAATTGGATAAATTTTAAAAACAAATAAAATATAGGCTTAATCTATCTACATCTTCCACACTGATAATAGATAACAGATCCCAACCTTTCAAACCATTGGGGTCCTCCTGACTACATGACAACTTCACTCTGCGTCCTATGACAGGAGCTCTGATGATTGGAGGATCAGATTCCTCATAGTTAGGATTAAGACCCCTCCTCCCCTCAAACAAATATTCTTCTTTTGGTACCATAAGTGACCATACCATGACCTAAAAGAACCATTAGATGCAGCAATAATTGGAATCCATTTTTTCAGACAATACTTAACTTAAATAATGGTAAGATGATTTTATGGAATGTAACTTATTAAAATAAAATAATAAACATCATAAGGAATGAAATATTCAATACTCCTTTTTCTAAATTAGAAAATTTCTATATTTTCCAATGGAAATATGGAATTATTAGAACAGAGGTTCTCAAAATGGTTTATAACTTTCACCTCTTTCATCGAACAAGAACATGATTCCACAAAGTGTCACCCAACATGAAACTTGAAACTAATTGATAAATTTAAAATAAAGGTACCCTAACTGGAGTCCCAAAGAGTATAAAATTTATTCAATGTCCATAACTAACTCATATAATTAGATTCTTCACACATGAGACTTAATGTGATCTCCTACTTAGCTGAATCCAACGAAAGTCCCAAAGTAACTTTTAAAATAGAATCCCTCACCGAAAACTCCAAAATGATTCTACTTTTCCATATTGGAATTTCATTCAGTACTTCCATATAGGACCTAAAGACATAATGATGTCAACACCATAGTAAACATCCTCAGAAACCTAAAAGACCAATGTATCTTACAACTCCTCTTGTATCATCATTCCCACTATATGAGGATCCACTATATTGAAAAATGAGAGGTGGATTCATATTCTAATTTTAAAGATTAATATGTTTATTATAGTAATCAACTAGACCATCTTCCCACAATGAATCGCCTAGGGATACACCTCAACCATTCACTAATTCATTATGGTGGCATACACTAACTAATAAGGAGACACAATAACCCAATCAAATGGGTCAATTGGTCAAACAATTCCATGAACTATCATAGGAACCCACCAAGGGAACCACCACTAAGGCTCCCCAAAACACTCCCAAAAAAATAATTCTAATCAACAACTCAGAAAAATATATCAGAAAAACACATACAAGAAAAATTACTCAACTAAAATATTTTTTCAAACTAACAACTCACCAAAACAACATTCATAAAAAAAATACAAAGGAAATCAGACAATCAATGATTATAAACCATCATATGTTTTCTTCAAAAACATTTAGAAAGATAATAATGATTATGAGATCATATTTAACAAATGTGACTCAAGGGCCTCACACATTCATGATCTCATTCCACAATAAGAACCCATCCACATTCCTCACATAAATCATGCATGTTGTCTTCTATGAGATCACCAAGGTTTATGGCAAGGCCTTTTCATTTTCCAAAACAACAAACAACCCATACCTAATCTTCGTTAAACCACTACCAACATTACTAAACCCATTTTGAATCTTACAATGTTTTTTATGATAAATACCATTCATTGGAAGAATAATTATCTTTAAAATATTACACAACAATTTCAAAACATTTGATTTAACATTAAAACATTCCATGATTCAGAACATACCCCATTTCACAACTACCCGCTCATTTTTAAACTCATTTATCCTCACATAAAACAAGTTTCTAAAAGATCATGAATCTTTTCAAGAGGCCACCAAATTAAAAAATAAAAATCTTATTTCAAACCCCATAAAAAATTTCAAAACATTTCACTCCATTCAAAACACATTTCAATAGTTCAGAACATCCCATCTAATAATGATTTCCAAAACCCTCTTTAACATAACTAATTGATTACCAATAAATAATTTCAGTATGCAACATGTTTGAGTTATGTAGATACTATCAAGATAAACTCAACCCCATTTACACAAGTCCTTCTCTATTTGAGAAACCAGTTTCTATAATATTTATATAAGAGTTATTCAAAATAATTTTCCAAAATCCATAAATACACCGATCAAATCAAGGGGAAACTAATACTGATGGAAAACATAGAAATATGTTTATTGGTCAGATTCCAGTCACACCACCATCAAAGAGAGTGTTAAATGACAATTTCCTTAACTTCAAATTGCATTATAGGCCCTACGGTCCCATTAAGACCATTTTCTTAACTCCAATTCCATTTACCAAATAACAAAAAAATACAAGGACACAAATACTTAGATGAAACCTAACATCATATGGTATGTCAAGTCTTGTTATGACATGTTTTGTCTATGCACCTTACTCATAACCATAAAATCATGTTCCGAATAACCTACTATGGCCTACCAAGACCCTTTCCTAAGGAACAAGACTCAAAATTTCATGATCTTCTCTAATACCATTTTTTCAAGAACCAAGACGGGTCTCCATACAACGTAACGCCTGACCTAGTATGTGGAAGGGCTCGAGGGGAATCCCTGATCCCCATAGGATGAAAATAAGTTCCTAGGTATCAAAATTTCAACATTGGAATGATTTACCCAATGACATATTAATAAAAAAAAGATAAATAAACGAAAATTGATAATAGATAACCAAAATTGTCATAACCAAAAATAATGATTTAATGATTACCATTTTGAAGAAGAACCACAATAGACTAAAATAAGAAAAAACTAAAATTCATCAAAAATATACATTAAAAAATATAGCGTTGACCGGAATTCATCGTCATCGAAACCACAATGTGATATCACTAGAACCAGAACATCCATGACTACACATCTCACCTTAACCTGAAATAATCATGAATCAAGATCTATAAACACCTAAGGGTGTAGTTAGGGTGTGAGATAATTCCTAGAAGGATTCCATACAAGAAAATATTCCATATACTAAACATTATATGGAAAATAAAATTGAATCCATCTAGATGACTAAAATACTAGATAACATTCAAGGGAAACAACCTTAAAAAGGAAAAAATTCTAAATAAAGGCACATGGAAAGATAGTTTTTAAGGTAAAAAACATTAAAAGAAACAAATTCTATAGAGGATAACATTAATCGAATATAACATTACTTAAAGTTACCAAAAATATATAGTGTATTCTAATTATGATTGAAAGAGAGTTAAATAACATTATACATGGGAGAGTCCCTAGGGGTAATTGATAGTAATGTGACCATAGAACCCCATTCATCGGTGAAAATTTGTATCAAAACCATAACCAACTTCATTTTTTTAAACGATCCACTAATAGGGAACACACACAAAATGTAATGGGATCTAATAAATAATCATTATTTAGTTATTGTTTTCATCTTCAATCCTGCTAAGTGAAACAAGGATGAAGCCACTTTTGATTCAATAGAAAACTAGTTCTATTCCAAACACCAAGCCAACTGGTCTTCCTATTGTGCCCAATTTTTTTTTCAAATTAACATAATATATTTCAAAATAACATTTTACATGAAAATCGAAGAATTACACAAACGAAATCCACCACTTGTATTTTCAAAGTCTTATTTAATAATTAAACACACACCTATAACTTTTCAAAACATGGTTTTCATCTATTGAATAATTTAATGAACCTTTTAATCAATTTATAAAATTATTTCAAGATATAATTGATATATTTACACCCATAAGGATAGGAAAATAATTCTAAAACATCATTCTCACAACTTTCAAAATTAAATTATCCATTTCACAATATATAATGCTCCCAAAAGAGGTGCAACAAGGTTTTACACATGGACTACACCAAATTAAACTAATAATGCTGTTTCAAAATCAAAAAAAATGTTTAATTATATATTCATATCATCTTCACACCAAAAAATATATTAAAATAACTTTTAAAATTAATTATGAAAAAAATATTCAAAAAAAAAATTTAATGCATATGAAACCACCAAATTTCATGTGAGAGAAATTATTTTTGAAACCAAATTTTTAATGAAACATTGCTAAAATAAATTATGTACAGTTAAAATATTTTATAAATTCTGATAATAATTAAACCCACCTGTATTCATTTTTGAAATGTTTTTTAGTCACAGAATCACCCACCTTAGGTGTAGATATCCTCAAATATTTGTGTTAGTCTAGAACCAAATATAATATTCCCCTAAAAAACCTAATAGAACCCTACAAAAAAATACTGAGTAAAAAATATCATGATCGGACACTAAACAAATAGATCCTAAGTATGTATAAACCAAAACACTCAACGGTTGAGAAATCGAGCTTACCTGGGTGGTTCCCACATGCGTAGAATGGAGTGGGTAAGTAGAGAGGGTTCCAAGAAGATAGTTGTGCAAGGAAAGTTGTTTATAAGGGAGAGCTATAACAGAAATAAAACAGGCGCCTAAAGGCGATGTGATATGGTAGGGGTAGCACATGGGCTATTGTCAGGATGGAGGAGGGGCGCCCATCAATATCCATCCGGAAGGGTGGTGTAGCCACGGTGAAGAGGGGAGAATCTAGGGAAGCACACACTAGTAGTGTTGACAGAGAGGTGAGACGTGGTGCAAGAGATGAATGAGATGTAGGGAAATAGAGGAATAAAATAAAGAAGGAAAAAAAGAAAAGGAAAAAAAGGAAAAATGAACGTGAAATAAAGTATGAAAATAATAAAATCAATAATAATAATATTATTAATATTTGTAATGATAATGAAATTAAATTAATTAAATGTTGATAATAATAATAATAATAATATTCATAAATAATAATAATAATATTTGTATAATTAAAATTACTGTTAATCCATTTTATAATTTTCCTGTTGTTATTTTGTGTTCCCTTAATTATTTATCTCATTAAATAATTAAATAATAATAATTTTTTTTTCAATGAACACAAGTTATATCGCACTGTGACCTTGTGATAGCTCATGATATCAACAATTACCGGCTCATGTATTAGACACCACCAAGTCCAAAACAATCATTTATCAAAAAACCCAAAATTTCTATTGGCCACAACCCACACAACATAAAAATATTTGAAATTAAGAAAAAATAAAAAAATAATAAATTACTTCTGGAGGTCGGGTGTGATAGGGGGAGTGCTACAAGAACTCATCTTTTTACGCAATAATCAACACATGTAGATAAAAAATCATTCATTCCATAGAGAGACAATAAAAACAACGATATTTTTATGCCACTACCCATGGTGTCTAACAAGGAAAAAATATAATTTACATTTATAAATATTCCTCTATAAACTACCACAATATGTGACATTTCCAATGCATGGGACGATCTTGTCATGTTTAAAAAAATCATTCATTAATATGATTCCAGATGTCTAGTACTCAACAGAAAATAAACCTTGTGAATGATTAAAATAAATGTTCTCTAAAAAAGATGACACAATTAGAGTGTCATTCCTGGTTAGATTATTGGGTTTGATGAAAAATATTTGATAATTCTAGTATAATATATTAGATTTTCATCTTTTTAAATGATACATAGGTACACCAAATCATTTTCTACATTCACTATGTCATGAACCGACCCGGATACCCTGGAACACTTATACCAAAGATGGAATGATCACAGAATGAACGTTATTAAAGATCCCCACAAGTTGGAAAAGATGATCTAGAATCATATAATATAAATTATTAATGTTTTTTTCACATAAATAGATGGTTAATTATCCATATTCTAATATGATAAAAAGAATATTCTATAGGGAGAACTGTACCAAAAGTAAAATAGGTATAAACATACCAAGGAAATTCAAAAATTCATTAGAAATAAAGGAATATCAACCACCCATATCAAAAGAGGAAAAAAATATATTCCCAAAGAATCATCAACAAGAACCACCTCCAATTGGGGTTACACACTTTCTAAATCCTATGAGAAGAAAACCCACAATCACCTGAAGGCACATGTAGGGTGTGATCTAGAATTCCAGTAGGTCCAAGAATGATTGCATAACATGATTCCTCCTTAATTAATAATACATTTATTTCAATTTTAGATAAATAAGAATTGACGTTCAAAAGTATATTTAAAACAAATCTTTCCTTTTATTTCAATCGACCAAAAATTTTTCTATATAATTAATTTTTAATTATTTTATATAAAAATATTTTCATAAATACACAAGTAATTTATAAAACAGTCCTCAACAGTATAATATATTTCAAAACAATGAAAAATGAGATACATAGTCATCTTCCAGGAGGACTCATCACCATCCCATTATGGATGTGACCTACTATACTTGATTGTTATAATTTTATAGTGTCAAAAGGGTGGTGTCCCAAATAACTCAGTAACTACATAGTATTTGATGTTCTTCAAAAAAATATCAATTGGGAAATTATTTCGAACTATTTAAAATACAAATTCCCTACATTCTTTAATATCAATATGCTAAATCCTCATAAAAAATGAATACACATGTTTTGAAAAAATTTTGTTTTTCCAAGATAAGACCACTTTGATTATATGATAACAATTGTAATCTATTTTATAAAATAAAATTTTCAAATAAATTAATTACAAATCAATTTCTCAATTCAATCAATTTTATCAAATCCAAATCAAACCCAATTTCATGGGAAGTAGTTTTTTTCCCATATTATATTCCAAATCACATCTAAATCCTAATTCATTGTAATTGGGTGTTTCATAAAATTGAATTTTATAAGATTAAAAATCCAAATTTCATTAGAATAAAATAAAATTTATATTATCAAATTTCATGTTAAATCAATTGGAAAACCATGAATGTAATCAAATTCATATAGAAAGTGATCACGACCCACGTCACCTAAAATGATAAAATCCAATAAATAATGTTGTTAGTAGATATATGATAATTGATCCTTGATTCATGATCTGAAACAACATAGACTAGTTCCTCAAAAAATATCCGGATAAATGAAATTCTTATGTTATAAAAAGGAATAGACCAGGAGAGACCAAGAGGATATGATTCACAAAACTGGTGGAGAACTCAAAACATTCTAATGTCATTGATCCACCATAGAGAGGATTTGGAGGATAAAAAATGTGACCTTGATTTATTTCAGGACACATGAAATCATTCTAGGTCAAGTTAGGGATATGAGAGGGATTAAAAGTGGGATTATGAATTTTTAATTATTTTCCAAAAATAATTAGAATATTACATTGACAATTAGCTGGGTAGGGATCCATATTTTGAAAAAAATAGTTTTCATTACTGTGCACCATTTTTTTCAAAGTTGAATATTTGTTACGATGTTGGTGAATGGTTTTTCCATAGATGAATGAACTTTGAAAACTCCCACTTACTGGGTTTGTAGGTTTTTCACATGAAGGGGTCATAGTATTGAAATATTGTGCGCCAACAATGAAAACCCCATGAGGATTCTAAAGAGGAATAATTTCCTCATGAATTGCCCTTAAATGAGTCCCATGAAAATCATGATTAAAAGAGTTATTTCACATTCTTGAAGATATGGACAAGATATTACAACCTCCCCATCATTGAAAAATTATTTCCCATTAATTCATACAAATATGATACCCTAGAAAATATATTTTTCCACATATCTATCATTAGTGCCTATATATACCACATAAAATGTGTATCAAAACCATGAATTCATTGAAATTAAACAAATGTAATCATTATCCATTGAATTAACTTCATTTAAAAATGAATTATCCCTAATAGAAACTATGTCGTGGAAAAAATAGGCTCAACCTAAATATCACTCTACATTAGAACATTATTTTGATCAGAAGTATACTGTCATGGCTACGATACGTGGAATATGTTATGTATCAATGTCAAATATGGAGGACATGATAAATAGTAATTCACATTCCCTATATTCTTCAAAACCATAACTATTCCCACAAAGTTAGTATAAGGCTTCCCGTACCTCCAAATCCATCAATAACCTAACCTAGGTGTAAATTCTAGGAACACCTTATCACAAATTGAAAATTATAAAATTATAAAATGATGATAAACATAAATTTATAACAACAATATTCCATCAACATCCTATGGTGAATCAACTAAATATATATTATTCTCTAAATTTCTTTTTATCAAACTAAGGAACATTCAATCATATAAAAAAAAATTGTTGATTTGAAAGGCTATCCGAAATAGGCCTTAAATGGATACATCCTGATTTTGCATAGGAAGATATTTTCATAATAAAAATCATCCAGTCACAAGTGGTAATCCCAAGCTCCACCATAGTCGAGAATGAATGCACGAAGCATATCCTCAATAATATTTACATTTCTCCCTATTTCCCTATCTGGTTTTTATGGAATTCCATACATAAATGAATATAATATCCCAATCCATCCTAATGGTCTCTCCAAAAAAATATCTTAATTGAAGATCCATATTAGAGACTATAGTATATGGATCTCTATGGAAAGGAACAATCTCATTCACATAGTTATTTCAAAACTTCTAACATTTTACTTATAATGAATATGTATAATGTGAGAATATTTGGTCATCCTATCATAATCATGATGTATCACTGAGTTAGGGAAGGGTGAATCAGTTATATAATATCCTTCTATGATTATTTTCATTTAAAATAGTAATTTCCTACAGTTGAAGAGTTTATTCCTTGCTGAACAGAATCCAAACACAAATCCTTAGGAACACATGATTTTACAAGGTTCACTACACATAAATAGTAGCTACATCAATGGTATGCTATGGAAGTAATACAACACCACACAATACACTATAAAATAATCCTTTTATGTGGAATAAAAATAGTATTATATGACCTTTCACTCATGTAGAACTTTGAAAAGAATCCAAAAGTGTGTGTTCTCCCTCATATCACAAATACTGAAAGAAATTTTTCATTGCTTATAAAAGAATTTTAACAAATTCAATCTCCCAAATAAAAATATTCCATTTCCTACCAAGAAGAAGGAATCAACTATCTTTCACACAACTTAGTTCTTGTACTGAAATCAAATCTTTCACACACAGATTTTGTGTGTCTTGCATGAAAATTTGTTTCCTCGCATGAAAGATTATAATTTTGTTGTGAAACACCTATTGTGCTCAAATTTTAACTTTTTCACAACTATCTTTTTTAGTGAAACTTCCTTATCTTTATATTAAATTAAATTAATTTATGCAACCACCTTTATAAATATTTATTCCACACGTTGTAGCCTGTGATTTTCATAATTTCTGACCTTTTTAAATTAGTGGGTGTCACCTATTACATATAGGTCGTGCCATCGCATACATGAAAAACCCTCACGTGTCACCAAAAACCTAGAAATGTCATGAAAAACCCAATTCGTTCGTGAAAAAATCCATTTGACGTCGCATTCTGTGTGGATGTCCCTTTTTAACAACCCCATATTTCGCGCTATTTAATGAATAATTTTCTCACTTCATGACATGTTGAATTTTTTTATGTTCTAATCCTAAAACATGACTTACACACAACATTCCAAAATACCTCAAACCTTTCACACAAATACCAATCTTCTATACAGTTCATTCCTTTGAAATAATTTAATTTTCCTATATTGGAACTCCATCTGTGCACAACATACCAAGCCATCTTTAATCTTGCGCACAAAATATTTTTCCGAAATCACATTTCATTATCTCTAAATGATCTATTCCATTGTCATGATTCCACACAATCTATTGAAATATGATTAGTTTTCTTTCAAAATAAACTACAATATCATGATATATATATATATCATTTGATAGATAGTTTTTAGCATATTCATATTTTTAGGGTTATGTACTACAACTTCCCTATTGTCCTGCAACATCATTCTATCTATTCAAAACTAAATAATATTGGTGTCCCCTTCTCCCCAAAATTCATTCATAAGGATAACATCATATGTTATCCAAACAACTTATGATAATTTTGAAATAAAACTCAGAAAATCATTATCTGATTCCCCAATTAATTTGAAAAGTCAATTGATTTATCATCTTTGACAACAAAATTCAACACAATATAAATGAAAACTATTCAAACTGTCTTCTAAATATAACTTACCCCAAGAAATATACAAATTTGTATTTTGTTTTCAAATATGTTTCATATATCATTGAATTTTTTATTAGAAATAAATGGATTACATATCAATAATTCTAATCGTACGTGATCTAATTCATTATAGGTAACAATAATTATTGACAGATAAACTATGTTGTTCAAAAGTAGGGACTATGATATTTTTTATAGCATTTCTTCCTCAGCATTAACCAAAACATAAAACCATTATTCCAAAACATTCCTCCTCTGATTTCACTTTTTCTTCTGAATTCTTGGAATAACAAATTTATGTAACCTAAAACCACTCTAATAGTTAGTTAGAATATTTCAAACATATACATACTAGATTAGAAGCTTACCCACAACTCCCCCTTTAAGGAATCTTCCATAAAGAATTTTTATGACAACAAACTGTAAGAATACTTCACACACATATATAATAGATTCACATATTACCCACATCCCCCCACCTTATGAATTCTTCCATAAGAATATATTAATGAAAAAAATTCACCCCTAGACAAAACTATCCAAAGGTAAAATGAGAGGTGGAAGGAAAAATGTACCTTATCCTTGAAGAAAAATCTTCTGGACACGCATGTTCAAATTCATTTTGAAAAAATTGTTACTTTTTGTTGGGTTTTATGAAAATGATAGCAATATGATCTGATATACGACCATACTCCCACTTAAATTCTGTTTTCTCTGCATGAAATTTGATGGAGTGGTATATTATATCAATATTTTTTAATGATAATGTTGTCAAATATTCCTTGTAAGATTTATTTCAATATGATTATCACATCCCTAGAACAAGGGTAACACTGTATCAATAAGAAATTAATCCAAATAAGTCTTCATCCACATGAGTTAAGTAGCATATTGAGTGGTAGAAACATACTCAGTATCAACCATGATAATAGTAAATGAATTCTGTGTCATTATTTTCTAAATAACACTACATTTACTCACAAGGAATAATTCACCAAATGTAGATCTTCTATCATAAATGTTTTCTTTCCAATCAACATATAAATACCAAAAAATTCAATATTTTTTTATCCATCAAACATGATTCCAAAAAAATTTTTGCCTTTGAAATATCTGGGAATCCTCATTCGAACATTTGAATTTGATTCTATCGAAGAACTCTGAAATCCCGCACATAATGTAACAGCATAAATTATGGCAGTTCTAAAACTATTAAAGTATTATAAAATTCTAATTAGAATTTGATACTCTTTCTGATCAACATCATTTCCTTCACCTTTATAAGACAAGTTGGTTCCCACTAAAATCGATGCATAAATTGTTTTTGAATTCCTCACCCCAAAGATCTTAAGATGATCCTTTACATATTATTTTTAAGAAAGAAAAATGTGGTTCTTCTTCTTTAAACCATGTAACCAAATAATGTATTTTATATCTCCTAACATGGAAATCTCAAAAAAAGTATTCATATCATAAGTAAATCTTTTATAGTATTATTCAATATTTCCATCAAAGTTAATATCATCAATATAACCAATAATGAGGTGATAAGACTCTTGAAATTAAATGATGTAATTATTGAATTCAACTCTTCCTTTCATTAACTCCATCTTCCTTAAATAAGTATCCAGTTAAGAATACAATGTCCATGGAGCTTGTTTTATCAATTATGAGGATTTTATCACCATTCACACATAACATTCATATTTCCCAAAAAAACCAGATGGCTGGTCAATATAAATTTCTTAATCTGGATTCCCATTCAAAAAAGAAAACTTTACATCCATTTGAGAATGAATTTACCCTCATTGTGCATAAATTGAATGAAAAATTCTGATTGTTTCCAATCTAAGAAACTGAACAAAAGTTTCATAAAAATCAACAGCTTCAATATGTGATAAAACATTTAATAATAGTATTTCTTTTTTCCAAATCACTTCATCTTCTACATTCATCTTATTCTAGATAACCAATTTTTTACCAAAAAACATATTTTTTAGAATACATGGTTATGGGTTCCCATGTATCATTATTTTTTATTTGAATAGGATCTTCAATCATAGACTAAACTCATTATATATGCCCAAAAGAATCATTCACATCATTCATCTTGACTTTTGAATAAATTGTTTTTGTAACATAATTTTTTGTTTTTTAAACCTTTGATATTGATAACCAATAATGTTCTTATCATCAAATTTCTTTCTTAATAGAGGATGATATGTTTGACTTTTATCCACATCACTTTTACATGTAGTGAACAATCCTTCATCTTGAGTAGGATTACCACTATCAAAATAATTATTATCATTTTTAACAAAACAATCCTTATACAACTCAACTTATATTTCAACAAATGTTGGGTTTTCAATCTCTACATTTTCAACCACATCCACATTACCGGAATCAACAATTATTCCAATTTATTTTCCTTAACATATATATCCTCAACTTTCTAGAATATATCAAAGAAAAATTCCATCATCTCAAATTTTATCAAACATTCCATGGTTTCCACCATTCTTCATTATAATGCATGGACTCCCCTAAACTTTTATGTTTTTCAAAGATGGAGGTTTTCTATAAAAAATACCATATAGAGTTATACAAGAACTTGATATGTTGAAAAATCATATTTGAATTTACACAGTTGTTCTCATTGATTTCCTCTAACATTAATGAGGGAGACCATGTTCAAGTAATATAATATGACACATTTCAACCAAACATCTATTCTATTATTCATCAACACAATTTTTTTGAGGTTTTTATGGTGAACTGGATTAATTATCAATTCCATTATAATATTTGAAAATTTTCAAACTCTTCATTATTATACTCCCCAACATTATATATTCTCTTCTTCTTCTACAAATACTCACATTATTTCTATTCTTTCATCCTAAAACACTAAAACATTTTTAGAGAATATGACTTATGTCTCATGTATATAACACATGTGATGTGAGTAAAATCATCGATGTATTTGAGGATTTACTTTTATCAATTTTTCAATTGTTTTTTCATTGACCCAGAGATATCAGAATAAAGAAGTTCTAGGGGGAAATTTTGAACTAATTTCATCTTTCTTATGCACCAAATTTGTATTCTTCCATTTTTGAAAAATATTTCAACACCAATCTCTTCTTTTTGAAATATCCGGAATATATCGGACATTGTATCACTAAGATTTGTTTCTCATTTTAATTTAACACATTTATCATATCCTTTTATTTCATTATGATTTTTTATGTCATACCCACGTAATAATAGTTTTGTATTTAAACAACATGGAACAAGTTTTATTTTGTACATTTTCCACTTATATCTATCTTTCCATCTTATTGAAATTTCATAACAATCCCATTATTTCTGAATATAACTTTTCTACCCACATCATAAAATTTTGAAACGCTCAGTAGGTTGTGTTTCATCCCATCAACATATAATGCTTTCATGGATTTCATTTTTTTTCGATGATGACTGATCCCACACCTTTGATCCTCATAGATTCATTATGTCCAAATGTCACCATTACATCATTGAATACATTCACATTCTTCAATAGATTGTTTATCCTTTAATATGATAAGTACAACAACAATCATGATTCTATGGACATCCTTCTCAGGATTCTTTTTTTGAGAGGTTTTACTCCTCCGAAATTCTTTCCTTCCATAACTTGTGGAAGATTTTAATATTGTTGTTTAATAGAACAAATATTTGTGGTTTGTCTGAATACACCACAATACTTTTCATAACCATAGATATAATATATACATATGAATCTTCTATACTGATCGACGATGTGTATAGTATTCTCAATAAACTTCTTAGTAGAACAGTTTTGATCATCAACATTCCTATTTTCAATGGTAAAATTATTCTTCTTCTCAGATTTCATCACATGCATATTTTAACCAGATGTATTAGAATTTTTTATAGATTTAGGATTTTTAGGTTCTTCATATTTTTCAACATTTTCATATTTTTCCACAAACATAACTCTCTCATATTTATTCTTCTCATAACCAATTCTCTGTTTCTTCTCAACCATTGATTATTATATTTGATGATCTTTCTTAGGTCCTTTCATAACAGAACATTCACCAAATTCATCAATAGTGTTTTGGAAACATATATTTTTTCATTATATTTTTTTATTTTTTGGACAATCTCTAACTCTAGTTCTTTTTACATCAACTTTACATCATGAATATAATTATGATTCATTACATTATCAGGTGAATTATTCAAATCATCAATCACATTTTCAAAAATGACATTACCATCTGGAAGTATTCCAGAATATTTATATCAAGAAATGAACTCTTGTTTTATTTAAGGATTTGAAAAATTGGTTATAGTAGAAGTGTATACATTGTAATATTCAAGTTGATATGTAATAGTTATGTCCTAATTCTCTAAAACTCTAAAACTGAAAATATCCTTAATATGAATTATTCATTTAATTCAAAAATATATAATTATTTATTTCCGAGTCTTTATAGTTGGAATCAAAGGTTGGTTTAGATAACTTTAGAGGTTTCGGGTATTCTTTAAGAATAAGTGACATTACCGTAATGGTTAGGATTTTAGAAAGAGTCATAGTTTTTTAGAAAAATTGAATGAGTTTAAGATAATATGAATAATTATAACTTAGTATTTACCCTCCTCCTAAGATACTATATGATGATTTTATTGATATAATCACAGTGACCTTTTGGGTTTTTGTAAATGGATGGATCTAGCAGGCACCAATGTAATAGTGGATGTGAAGGACACTGTGACTGTTTTCTAATCTAGCAACTAAATGATGTGGGAGCTGCAATGAGAACTCTTATGGTTATTCTCAACCAACTATCTGGAGTCATGATTGAACACCTGAACCTTAGTGATATTTATATGTCATCATATATATGAGAAACACATCCCTATAGATATTCAGGTAATAATCATAAAGGTATGAATGTCCAAAAACCTATGTGTCAAAGATGTGGAAAGAAACACCTAGGAAAATGCTTTAAAGGGAAGAGAATATGCTATAGATGTGGAAATTAAGGTCATAGAGAAAGAAACTGTCTTGGAAAGAGGAAGCATCAAATTAAATCTAGGAATGGGAAAAAAGTTATTTCCGAAGGATCAATTGAATGTTTTAAATGTGGTCTGCATAGTCATTATACAGACACATGTACTACAAATAAGTTTCAAGAAAGGGATCACCAGGATCGTACAAATATTTGTCTACCAATACCTAATCCCTTTCTGATTGAGGATGAAGAAACTGACAGTGACCAATGAAAGGTATGGATGATTTCATAGCATATGTTTTCCTATTATTGAATCTTAGGATATGATACATGATTTTGTTTATAGGAAGGAATTATATCAGAATAAGTAAGAAATTAATGGTTAATGGATCATGAATAATGCTGAATGAGTATGAAGTCAACATATATGGGATTCAAGAGTTATGGTAGATTTTAGGATGGTGAAATTCTTAAAAGTATTAAGGCACTTTTGATGATGGGATTACATTAGAATACTTTTTATAGTATATGTAACCCTGATGTTTCATATATGAAAATTTTATTCAAGGAATAATTACTTTTCATTTGTGGATAGAGTTATAAAAAATCCATTAGGGTTTATATAATCCTTGAATTTGAGGCAACTATAGGTTAATACATTTTGGGATGTAAAATGAAAGTTATTAGATAACCTTCATGGTTAAAATATGTTATGGTTATTTTTGATGAATTTATCCTTTTTTGGGGAATGTAATAAAATTATACAGTTTTTGAAAAAGGACAACACACAAACCGTGTGACAACCCATCACGTCGGACCAAGCTACGAGAATCAAACCTACAACCAAAGTGTGACAAGTATTTATGGCCTACCACTGGTCTACATGAAGTCCCTGGTTAGTATGAATAATTCATTTTAGTTAGATGATCTTATGAATCAATAATAAGTTTATTTTGGGTTATCTATGGAAATTATTAACCTATCAGGGAGGATATGTGATTAGGCTAATTAGTTTTCAATATGTGACTTTAAGAGAAACTGATGTTATTTGGAGATAAATGTTAAGATTTATCTTGGAAGACTATGTGATTAAATCCTTCGATGATTTGGGTTTAAATCTTAGTTCAGATTAATTTGAAGAATTTTATGGATAACTATTTAATGAATGGTCTTTGATGAACATTGGGGTTTTTTGGACAAATTTTGGAGATTAAGAGTAGTTTTTATTTTTGTAAAAGATTATCATTTTGGGGGATTATCTGATCTTGTACTAACCATTTTGGTTTTGGATAAGGTCTAAAGTTATGGAAAATATATAGTTCATCTTTTGTGGATTATGTGATTCTATAGAAGTTGATTATAACACTCTTAATGTGAACAAGTATTTCTAAATACTAATCTTTTGAAGAAAATATGAGTTTGTGTTAGAAATATAGTAATGGTTGAGAGTCTACATGACAAGTAAGTATGTTTCCTTATGTTTTAGTTAACCTTATAAATAAATTCCTCAATGAAATTTAACTTAAAACAATAATGTTGTCTGTCAAATATTTTTACCGGGGAATAAAATATCGTTTAACCCATCACACGTTTGTGATTTTATGTTGGATAAATTTCTCATAGACATGTTTTATATCACTCTCCATCAGAAAATGATGGATTGTTTTTTCATCCAAATCCATGTTTTCATGTAAACCTAGTATCTGTTGTCTCGTGTAACCTTTTTTACTTCTCTTTCTTTATATTAGATTGATAGTTTTATTTACTACTTTTCTGATGTGGGGGTTTCAATGAAGTTTCTGATCCCAATTTTAAAATTACGAGGGCAAAATTCCCAAAAGGGGGAAAGGATGTAACATCCCAGGTAAAAAAAGAATATGAAATTTTCATATTTAATAATATTTGAGAATTAAATATTAATTTTAATTTAAAGGGGACGCTATGTTTGATAGCGCACCTGATACGCAGCAATATGTTTCTTTGAAATCTTATATTGCACACTAACAATATAATAATATTATTAGAAATTAATGCCTAGTTGTTGTAATGGTGGGAATGATTAGAACATACTATAAAAATATTATATATGTTTGTTAAATAATTTTACATTTATCCAATAAATGTAAGAGGCTTAAATTATAAATGAATCTGATTTTAAGCATAAATATAGTAATGTTCTTTAAAAGGTTGATTAACCACCTTTTGATGGAGAAACATTTTTAAATATAACTTTTACACCTTTATATGTTATATTAGAGAAAATAAAATCTTTATTTATAATCTGGATATCGAAATTTACTTTATGTAAATTTTTGTTATTTTTTCTGATAATATACATTTTTTATGAATAATGAAAAATACATCATTTTAATTCAAAACTACCTTTTCATCCAATTTATTTATATTGTTATATTTTCATTTTAATTGGTTTTAATGTGTAATGTAATTATGTTTTTATCATTTAATAAAATTTTATTCATTGTATGCAATTTAACTTTTAAATTGGATGTAAAAACAAATCAATCTTTTGATATATTTTACTTCTTAAAAACCCATCTTTTGTTTTGACAACGGGAATTATTTTTTAAAATAATTACTTAAATTTATTTATTTGTAATTTGATAAAATGGTTTCCATATTTTTAATCATAAGGTCCAAATTATGTAATTAAGACTCTTTTTTTGGACATTATGAATAGTAACGACGGTAATTATCTTTAATTATCGTGATTAATTAGTAATCATGTAGTTAAGGGTAATAATATAATATCATAATAATATAAAATGACCCCAAAATGTGTCCAAATACTCTTTTTTGAGTCATGGTATACCATGGGAAGATTTCTACCAAACATGAGTGCCCATGGAGTCACATGGGTGTGATAATGACATTTTAGACATTATTTTTTAAAAAGAAGAGAAATGTAACAAAGGTTTGTATATCCTAAGTAAAAAAATTTTAATTTTGTTTACATAAATGATATCATATAATATAAATATTAATTATAAATCTAAAAATATTTCCTATATCAGGGTATTTTTTTTATAATTCCTAGACATTAAAAAAATAAATTTATTTATGACACCATGATGATGCAGTGATTACCCCATTAATGAACAATTTAAATAAAATGAAAAGATAAGGTAAAATATAAGACATAAATTTGTCTAAAATCTATTTTATGGGTGTATTTAGAACCCTTATCACCTTATCCTAAAAAGTTTTCATTTTAGGACCTTTAAAATCCGAAAATCATTTTATAATAAAGTAACATTTCAAGAATTTCCAAAAGAGACCCTACCCCCTCTGATAAAAGTCCCCCACCTCTACCCCTTTACAAACAACTCTCAAGACCTTCGTTCATCCACCGTCTACTCATATTTTCTCTCCACATCCTTATCTTACTCCTAGAATCCTTAGTTTTGGAAGAAGTCTTTCCAAGTAATCCATTGGCTCAAATCAAAAAAAGTTACCCGATTTAGATGTAATGTCTTATCTTGGGTTTCTTTCTTTTATTTTCCTTCATCACTCACCACTATATTCTTATAATTTGTTCCCATAATAACTCCAGTATCCTAAATATACTACTATTTTGTTATGATAAGGATTCTACCTACACTTACTCACTCCCCATCTAATGGTAAAAGAACATACTATTTTTGTGGGTGGCGAATTACTGCCTCACGAAATGATGATTGTTCAATCTTATTTTAACACATTTAATGGTGGACATTATGATTTAACTAAATTTATATATGATATATATGGTATTTATGTTTTTTTTATTATTCTGAGTTTTATTTTTAAATCACATTGTTATGATTTTCATGTTGTGGAACTGCGATAATTTCATCTGAGGAAGTGTGGACAACCGCCCCCTCACGTGATGTGACTCGTTCATTCCATAAATGGAACATATAAAGAATAGAATAAATGAACTTATGTAACATATATAACATATATATTATAATGTAATTATAATATACCTATGTATAATTATTTTTTTCATTCTATTAAATAATGAAATAGAAATCAGGGTAGCGTTCATGCGTACGTACGGCTTACCATCTCCTTGAACGGTGCATTTCATTTCTTTTCTCCAAATGTTATGTACTATGATAAGTACATATATATAATTGATATATATGATATATATTACATATAAATGATGAATATCATTCTGTATTTAATAAACTTTGGACCACATTAACATCATGCAATTATAAGAAGTCCATTTTTTTGCTCAGGTCCCAAACATTGAAAAAATGTCCATTATGAACACAAATAATTAAATAATTGTTATATAAAGTTAATAAGTGATATAAAAGGAATAATAAACAAGAAAAATATTATTAATTAAATATAAATTAATATAAGTTTATCATTCATGAAGAACAAGGAACATACGAGTGAGTCAAGTCGGACACGTGGTAAGGGATTTCTTATCTCACATTTAATTCTGTGATATTTCCATTTTTCGCCACTTATTTATTGAATGTGGTGTATTTTGTACTGAAATATGATATATATTTTCATAATTCTTTTTATATTCATGGTATTTTGTTATTCATTTGGTTCTTATTATCTTTTGGTCATATGATTCGATTTATTACAACGACGTATGGGGTGTTTATCTCACTTTTTATTCCCATGAGATTCATTCTATATTTTCCACTATCTCCTTTGAGTGGTGTATGTAATACTAATTTTTCTACTCTTTGAGAAATATACATCCATTTATGGGTATTTACATCAGCATTGTATGGTCCTTCTTTCATGGGGTGTATGTTTCGTAGGTTACCAAATAGGTAAGGGAACCTTTCACCCTCTTCTTTTTAAAAGGATTCTTTTTGTTATGTCTTTTAATTCATATCTTCTTATGTTGGGGTATGTTCTTATATATCCTTATTACTGTAAATTTTATGTCCAATTGATGAGATAACCTTTTTTCTCTCATCAAATCGTTTTTTGAAATTTGATGTGACGCCATTAGGCAACCAAATTTTTGTAAGGGAACACATTAATCCAATTTAAATTCTTTGGGTTAAACCTCTACTTATTGATTATGTCGTTTTATGAATATGTGTGAATGGCCGATGGTTTTTTTACACATAATATCCAATTATTTTGGGTGTATTTATTTTTGTCACACATTATTATTCATTGATTTATCCTTTATCTAAGGATACCGTCTTTATAAGGGACTTCGTCTCAATCTCTTTTCGTTGAGGAATCTTTTTATTTCTACATGAAATTATATTATACGGTGTATAAAACTCTTTTGAGTTTTCAATTCATTCAAAGTGAATCTTTTCTCTATGAAACATTTTTCTAAACGACAAAAATGAATGTTTCTCTTTTTTTAAATAAGAGGTGACAACGTCCTTTTCTTCCGCCACAAGTATTATTTGATCTATGGATTTATTAACAAGACATAATGTTTTCAAAATAAAAACAAAATACCATATACTCTTTTTATGTATTTTGGTATTGAAAATGGTTTTTAGAATGGATTTATTATTTTAATATCATAAAATATTACATTGTTATTGCAATGTGGGAACGTTATCTTTCCTTTATTCTTAAGTTATTTGTTATGATTATGTTATAGTTCTTGGCCATTGTCACATATACAGGTGGTTCCGTGATAAACCCAGGGCGGGTGAGCCCATGATAGCTTTCCATTTCATTGGGTAATGTGAAGGAGGTAAACGTGAATGTTTCTATGAAGATAATTAAAGAATATACTGTGATGAGTATTCCAAATGTGACTCCCTATGTAGCTGTGATAGCTACAATGTAAGTATGTTATGTATGCCTTAAGTTACCTTTATGATTTTTGATTACTCTGTTTTATTCATAAATATTGTGATTTCATAATGTATGTTATGGTGGAAAAATTATGGTTTCATTGATTTTAATTTTTTATGGGTTAATGTTTACTTTCATTATGTTATAACACTTACTGGGTTTGTATGCACATACCATGGTTTTGAAATGTTTTTCACAGGTCATAATGAAGGGTAAGAGAAATGAATCATTTAATAAGATTTATATCAAGAATAGAACTCTTGTTTTATTTATGGATTTGAAAAATCAGTTATAGTAGAAGTGTCTACTTTGTAATATTCAAGTTGATATGTAACAGTTAGGTCGTAATTATCTAAAACTCTAAACCTGAAAATATCCTCATGTTAATTATTCATTTCATTCAATATTATGTAATGTTTTAAGGCTAGGTCCTTATAGTTCTAATGAATCATGTTTGACATAAGGTAAATGATCGAAATTTATATGTTGTTTGATTTACTCATCATTGATTTTATGCACATATGAAGGTTTAAGAGGGGCATATACTACAACATTTACATTTTATATAATTGTTCCATTCTATTTTATGAAATTTAAATTTTCATTTCATATTATATATTTGAAGTGTTTTTAATTCAAAATACACAAACGTGGTAATGGTAAATCATATGAAATTCGTTTCTTTTCAAAATTTGTCATTTTATACACCTATCTTAATTTATGAGCTGTATATACTTCTAATTTTATAACTAATTTTATTTATTTATTTATATTCATGGATTTTATAATTTCATTTATGTAAATTTTTACATTTATATTATGCCTGAAATGATACAAAATAATTTAGTGTTTTATCTTAAAATTATATATTTTCCATGATTTTGTTCATAACTCTCTAATTATAATGTTATTTGATCTATTAATGATATATATTACATCATTAAATCTATTTTTATGTTCCTAGAATATGATTTATAAAATTTAATATTCTTATCTATATGTATACAATAGTAAAAAATATTGTCTTCATATAGAACATTATTTTATTGTTCAGATTTGAACCATCCATCAATTTCAATATTTTCACAAAAATGTTATAAAAAATGTATTAAATATAAAAAATTTATTCATATATATATTTGACCCATGATTGTTATTTTATAAAAACATTTATAATGTATCTTTTTATCTTTTTATGAATTGGGTACCTTCACTAAATGGCGAAAAAAATAATTATTTTAGTATACAATGGATGCATGACTTTTACTGCTACCATGAATAATATTTTCATTGAAATTTCACTTACTAGAATATTTTATTCTTTTTAATGTATGTAACGCCCCAAAACCCATTTACCCAGAGTCGGTGCATTATTACATAATATTGGCATGATCACAAGGGATCAAATCCCGAAAGACCGATCAATTTAGTAGCCTTGGAAACACTAGATATATTAATAAGTCTTACATTACATCACAAATTGAAAAAAAACTACAACAACATCTTTTCTTCATATCCCCTCATACTATCCCTACAAGACATTCCTAAAATACTTCTTCACATCCTGGGAAAAATAAAACATAGAAAGAGTTGAGCGCATATGCTCAGTAAGGATAATAATATAGCGGAAACTTTCATAAATAATCATAAAAATTTAAGGAAATGTATAACTAAAAAACATCTTTTTAAAATTGAACTTCAAAATAATATGTAAAAGATAAAATGAAATAATTCCATTTGCTTATTCACATTGACATTATACAAATCGAATAATCACATGCAATATCTATAACCATTTTCATAATTACGGAATGCATAATGCCAGACTATCATAACCACATAGTCAAGGCCTTTTGCCAAGACTACAAAAAATATTTTTGTCAAGGCCTTCTTCCAAGACAATAATTTGTCTCATGAGACCTACCGATGCATCGAGGAGCTATAGTGGGATCCTCCCGTCACATACTACATCCAATGCATTCCTTATATGAAAAGGTTTAAACATAACATAATCATTCGTATTAAAACTAGTATATGAAGTGTCAATACTTTATACATAAACCATGAATGGCATAAAAATAACACATACACAGTCAAACATATCACAAAAACATCAATACAATATGGAAGTTTTGTATAATAATAAATCAACTTCAAATATGCTTAAAATCCATCAAAGGATGTTGACATAGATGAAATCAAAACTATTTGAGAGAAATATCTTGTTTCTTAAATCATTTAAAAGTCACATAATTATAAAATAAAACCTTTATTTTGAAAATACTCTTATATGATTATAAGGGATGATTCGAAGATTTTATAATGTAAGAAAATAGCCACATCCGCCATATAAGTTAAAAAAACATTCTTACCTTAAATTTGTCGAAAAGGTCAAAAATTACCTTGTTTGGAAAACAATAGAAAGATTCCTTTCAAAAACGTAGAATGTAAAATAAGGGTATAAATGACATTAACCCATTGTTTATTAAATAGAAAAAATGTTTTGAAAGACATTTTTAAGAAACATGGATGTGGATGAAAAAGAATTCCCAGTAGATACTTACGTAAAAACGACCTCGGATAATAAAGAGATTGTGAAATTAACCCTTACCTTGTACTTTTCCTTGGTCAAGGGTAGGTTAACCTCATGTAAAATGGTGAAATAATTGTTATTAAAATATAGAAGAATCATATACATTGAGATGATATCATATATGATCATTTAACATTGCTTTGTTAATAATATTTATTATTATCGTTGTTTCAGGTGTTAACTTACTCACTTTATTTTATATGTTACTTAAGTCGTGTTTGTTATGGATAGGTTGTATCATATTTATATCACGAATGATATCATGTACTTAACCATTATTTTTAATTATCAAATAAAAATTAGTCTTGAATGGATACGATGGGGAATGAATCTCATGGCATTTGTGGAGACGGTAGTTCCGTACGTACGCACTAGTGACAATATCATTATTTTGATATTAAAATAATATATAATTGGATGTTATATCATATATACATAATAATTATCATGTTATATTCATTATTTATATCAATTACGCATCATTATCATACCCATCCAAATAATAATGTTTGGAATAACAATTACACCACGGCGTGGAGACGGTAAGCCGTACGTACGCACGTATGGTGACATGTCATTCAAAGGATGGGTAGAATACTATATATGGTTTTACCATATTTATAATAACATCACATTATATAGAATATACTGGATTTATTATTAGAGAATGGAAATAATAATGAATGAAGAAGTGGAAGAAGAAAAGAACTTGAAAGAGGGTGGTGATATCATTACCTCTTCTTGGGGTTCTTCCTTTTGATTTGATCAAAAGGGATCCTTAGGTTGGATTTATGATCAAACGAAGGACTCTAGGTTGAAGTGAAGGAAGTTTAGAGAGTATTTGGGTAGGGTCCGACTGATCCAAAAGGCTTTGAAGGTGTGAAATTGAGATAAGGGAGAGTGCCCTTTTATAAGAGGGGTGAGGGGCACCTTAGTAAAGGCTAGAAATATTATTTTATAATAAATTCATATTCAGTTTCTAGTGGGTACTAAGTGACTTATTTAGAGGCTAAGTTGGGGATGGGTCGAAAACCACCCAACCAATAGGTTTTATACAGGTCTGGGTCATTATATTAACTTTGTCTTTTAGTTTTAACTCTAAGTTAATTAGTTTCACATTTACCATGTCTCTTTGCATTTTTTATATTATATGGTTAATAAAAATACAATAAACTTCCAAGATAATGCCAGGTGGTTCATTAATGATACACCTATCATTATATAAGTCTCTTGGATGAAACTTAATCTTTTAGGAATATGATATTAATTAATAATATAATATTTTTTTAAAAAACACTTTTATGTCAATTTTGACAATAATTGGAAGTTTATTTTTTTGAAAATCATAAAAGCTTTATTACTTCGAAAAAAATTAATTAAATTAATACTAAGATTTAATATTAACATATAAAATTAGTGTAATTCCTAAAAAGTCTCAAAATATATTTATTTGGGTATTTATAATATCAATTATTTTAATATTTCATTAATAAGGTAATTACTGCATCACCATTGTGTCATAAATAAATTAAATTATTTAATGTCTAAAAATTATAAATAAAATACCATTATGTAGGAAATGTATATATATCTCTAATTAATATTTATAATCTAATTTATCTTATGTGTAACCCTATATTACAAATGTTTTATTTATTAATCATTGATTTTAACTCTTTTAACTCTTCTTTGAATTAAATAATATTTAATGTCCTAATCTAATCCAAGTGGACCTAAAGGTGCATATTTTATTCATAAGGTATTTTTGGTTGCAATAAACTTATCCAATATAATTATGACATGTTTTAGGTTAATATTAATATCATTTTTAATCTAAATTACCCTATTTACTTTTAACCGTGGTAAATAAAAGTAAAAAGTTTATATTCACCAAAAATTATTTTCATCTCATTGAACAATATTTTAATTACTTTTATCAACCATATCTCTTGGATTTTTGAAATTCCACTCACAGAAGCGGTCAAATTAAGTTTTATGAAAATTTTCAAAAACTCACAGGAAGTGGGTAAAAGACAGTAAAAAGTTCCATAAAATTTTATATATCTAAAATTAATATAAAATGACTCCAATGAATTAAATTGAACATAAATAGGTATTATGTATCTATTTTTACATAAAATAAATTTAAATAAAGTAAATAATTACTTTATAAAAAGTTCGTTTTATCCAATAGCTCAATGCTTTTCACTATTCATAAAAAAATTGAATGTTTTCAGAAAAATACCGAAAATCCACCCTAAGATAATTTTGATATTTCTGAATCAAAAAATGATACCTATTTACCAAATTCAAAACATATAATTTTCATTAATTAATTTAAAAGTAATTTCTATTGTCAAAACCAAAAAGCGTGTTTTTAAGAAATAATAACTATTAAAAGACTAACATATGTTTATGTGAAATTTCAGAGTGAAATTACTCCCAATGAACAATATTTTATTAAATGGTAAAAATATAATCTAATTATACTTTAAAACCACTCATATTTATAATTTAACACTATAAATTAATTGGATTAAAAAAGTTTTCTTAAGTAAAAATTTAGTATTTTCACTATTCACCCAAATATGAAAGTTATTTGAAAAACATAAAAAATACATCAAAACTAAATTTTTTTGTCCTTATTCTAAATAATAAGTTTATTATGTCAAATTTAATATATAAATGTGTCAAATATTTGATTTAAAAAGGTTCACCATTAAAAGGCTGTAAAACTGCATTTTTTTAAAAAAAATACTTATTTTATCTGAAAAATGAATTTGTTCTTATATTATGTCTAGGAAACTCATAATATGGATTGTAAAATTATAAGGATTATGTAAAATGTAAATTTTTGTTAATATTATTCATAACCACTTTTGAACGACTAGTTTGGTAAGTCGTAATGCACTTGAACTCGGTGTTGCGTGTAATGGAATTTATTGAATTACTTTGAAGAAATTATGTACTATGAAATCTAGGGATGTTAAATTATCCCCTCCTTCAATAAATTCCATCCTCGCAATTAGAAATTGTTCTTCCAAAATAAAAGGTTGAAAATAGAAATTTCCTTTGTGGAAAACTAATATCAGAAGTAGGGTTAATAAAATTTAGTTTTAATAATAGGGAAAGGTAAATGAGAAGTCACCACCAAATTAAGATCTAAATTAGGAGAACATTGGTGGAAAATAGAGAGACATAATTAGAGGGAAAATGTAAATATTTATAGGGGTTATTGAGGTCATCAATCACAAACAAGTGTAAAATTGAAGGCCTCAAAGCCATCAATCTATGATGATTTAAAATATCATTGGTTAAACAAAACATAAGGTATTAGGATAAAACATTTTTGGTTTTATGTTCACTTACCTATAGTTTGAGGATTAATTTCTTCATAGAATAAGTGAAAAAAGGATTCCTGACAAGTAGAGTCACATCCTTTAACTAATTTCTACCACAAACTCATCTTTCACTCTAAAAGATAATAGAAATTAAAAATATTCTATTTATCCTAATTGTATAGGGTTCCAAAAAAATTGAATTTATAATTCATCGATTAGACCTTTAAAAAACTACATTATGCAATCTAGGAAATCAAATAATCTAGTGGTAGGGGATGCACCCATGTCGCCCTTCAGTTGTAGGTTATAGTATTGCTGCCTTGCTGGACGCGACGGGTTGTCACCCGACCTATGGGTTGTCCTTTTTATAAATATCCAAAAATAACCTTAACAATAGTATCCAATGTCAAATATAATACATTCCAACCTTTAGAATTATCCAAAATACTTCTGTCCAACTCTAAGTCCAAAATTTATATGGAAGGTAAACATAATGTAGATCCTTTTTACCATGCAATAACATGTGAATACCTTTATCAACTATTCTGTTAAAACATGAAAACACCCTGAATTACCATAACACCTTATTGATTACATTCAGGCTCCCTGATTCCTTATAGAATACTAGATATATTCCTTATATCTAAAATTTTTGAATACTCCAACAATGATGAAATAAACAAACCATGAATCAGTTCCAAGCTAGTCAAGAATATCCAATATAATTTATCCAAATCAACCATCTCTTATTCCAAAATTACTACCTCAGTATCAGGACCATATTAAGGATTACCTTTCCATAAACCATTTATTTTAAAAAAAAGAGTTTAAATTGTTGTTGAGTCACTTTTCATAGTACCATATAATCTCAAATCCTCAATGAAATAGTATTGCAGTACAATCCTTATTTATTTCCATAATTTATAAAACTAGTACATCATCGATACAACACTGAAATGACATAATTGTTTAATAACAACATAAGAACAATAATCATTCCTCTTCATATGTGGTAGTATCATAACTTGATTATTATCCAATAGCATCATTTGGTTCATACTTTAATGATTTGTAAATTGGTTCACATAGCATCCCAACTCCTGCAGATGAAGTATTGTACATTCGAAACCTTTTTTCTAACCTTCCAGTCACGTACTTGGTGTCCTTTTTCTCCAAACTTATAACAGACTCCCATTCCCTTCAAGAATGTTCCAGGGTTTTTCTTCCCACAGTTATCACATATGGGAAAATTATTCTTTCCCCTCTTCCCTTTATCCATATTTCTCTCTTAAATCCATTATTTCTCTTTCTTCCCTTAAAATCCATAGGGCTCATTGAATTATTTACTTATCTTATTAACACATGATAAAATTTCTTCATATGAAGATAATACGTGGGAGACTATTTCCCTTCTAAATTTTGGCTTAATACTATGAAAGATACGATCCTTCTTACTCTTTGGATCATGCATATTGCTGGAATTATCATTCCTTCTACTGGGTGCCATTTCTGAACAATGGCATACATTAGGTCAGTTTATGAATTTCAATTCATAATTCCAAACTCATAAAATACCTAATGTAAATTTAACAGTTTATGGATATAATCCATAATCATAAAAAAAATTCATTGAGGAGGTATATACTCATAAACCCTTAATAATGGTTTGTAAATAAAATGAGAGTTATCCTAAGTGTATCCCCCAGGAGTGTCGTAACCAAGAGTGCAGCAAGGCCCGTTGTCGTGAACCCATTCCCATTTGAGTCTATCTCAAAGCGGTGTTTTCAGGTTTTACCCCTAGGTACATTTGTGCCAGAGCCGCCTCTACCTGCTCGTATCCAGACATGGATGTATTGTTTGGAAAACTCATAAAATCTATACAATACCAAAATATAGGAAGTTGTTCTATAATAATCCTGAAAGACTATCTTAGAGCTACATGCTCTTATCAGAGATTATCGAAATCTAGTTTCCATGGTTTATTACTAAACTTCCTCTGATACTAACTAAAACGCCCCAACCTCAGTTACACAATGTCGGTGTATTATTATGTATCATTGGCATGATCACAAAAGATCAAGCCCCAAAAGACCGATTAGTTTAGTAGCTTTGGAAGCACTAGATATATTCATAAGTCTTATATTACATCATAAAGTGAAAACAAAACTACAACAACATCTTTTGTTCATATCCTTTCATACTATACCTACATGTCATTCGTAAAATACTTCTTCACATCTTGGAAAAAATAAAACGTAGAAAGGGGTGAGCTCAGATGCTCAGTAAGGATAACAATATAGCGTAAACTTTCATAAATAAGCATAAACATTTAACAAAATGTATAACTAAAACAAAATCATTTTAAACATGAATATCAGCATAATATGGAAAAGATAAAATGTAATAATTCCATTTACTTATTCACATGGATATTCTACTAATCGAATAATAACATGAAATATCAATAACCACTTTCATAATTATGGAATTCATAATACCAGACTATCATAACCACATAGTCAAGGACTTGTGCCAAGACTACAAATAATATTTTATCTAGGACTTGTTCCAAGACACATTTTTGTCTCATTAGATCTACCAATGCATCGAGGAGCTATAGCGGGCTCCACCCATCACATACTAAGTCCAATGCATTCCTAATATGAAAAGGTTGAAATATAACATAAACATTCATATTAAAACTAGTATACAAAATGTCAATACATTATCCACAAAACATGAATGGTATGAAAATAACACATTCATAGTGAAACATATCACAAAACCTTCAATAAAATATGGAAGTTTTTTACCATAACAAATCAAATTCAAATAAGCTTAAAATCCATCAAAGGATGTCGACATAGAAGAAATCAAAACTATTTGAGAGAAATATCTTATTTTTGAAATCATTTAAAAGTCACATAATTATAAAATAAAAACATTATTTTGAAACTACTCTTATAAGATTGTAACAGAAGCTTTGAAGATTTTATAATGGCAGAAAATAGTCGTACTCGCCGTATTAGTAAAAAAACATTATTACCATAAATTTGTCGAAAAGGTCAAAAATTACCTTGTTTTAAAATGACGAAAAGATTCTTTTCAAAACGTACAAGGTCAAATAAGGGTAAAAATTAATTTAACCCATTGTTTATTAAATATTAAAAATTCTTCAGAAGTCATTTTTAAGAATCGTGGATGTGCATGATAAATAAGTCCCAGTAGATACTTACGTAAAAACAACCTCGGATAATAAAGAGATTATGAAATTAACCCTTACCTTGTACTTTTCATTGGTTGAGGATAGGTTAACCTCTTGTATAATGGTGAAATAATTGTTATTAAATTATACAATAATCATATACATTAATATGATATCATATATAATCTTTTAACATATCTTTGTTAATATTATTTTAGTATTATCGTTGTTTCGGGTGTTAACTTACTCACTTTCTTTTATATGTTACTTAAGCCATGTTTGTTATAGATAGGTTGTATCTTATTCATATCCAAAATGATATAAAGTCCTTAAACATTATTTTTAATTATCAAATGAGAATTATTCTGGAATGGATACGATGTGGGATGAATCTCATCGTGTTTGTCGAGACGGTAGTTCCGTACGTACACACGAGTGACAAAATCATTCTTTTGATATTAATATAATATATAATTGGATGGTATATCATATATAAAGAATAATTATCATGTTATATTCATTATTTATATCAATTTCACATAATTATCATAACCTTCCAAATAATAATTTTTTTGAATAACAATTACACCACGACGTGGAGACAGTAAGCCGTACGTACACACGTATGGTGACATGTCATTCAAAGGATGGATAGAATACTGAATATGGTTGTACCATATTTATAATAAAATCATATTATATAAAATATTCTGTAGTTATTATTTTATATTGAAACAATGAAAGAAGAAGTGGAAGAAGAAAAGAACTTGAAAGAGGGTGGTGAAATCATTACCTCTTCTTCGGGTTCTACCCTTTGATTTGATCAAAAGGGCTCTTTAGGTTGGCTTTATGATCAAACTAAGTCCTCTAGGTTAAAGTGAGGGAAGTTGAGAGAGTATTTGGTCAGGGGTTGGATGAGCCAAAATGCTTTGAAGGTGTGAAATTGAGAGAAGGGTGAGTGCCCTTTTATAATAGGGGTGAGGGGAACCTTAGGAAAAGATAGAAATATTATTTTATAATAAATTCATATTCGGTTTCTAATGGGTCCAAAGTGATTGCTTTTGAGGAAAACGTGGGGATGGGTAGAAAAACACCCAACAAATAGGTTTTAGACAGGTTTGGGTCATTATATCAACCCTATCGTTTAGTTTTAACTCTTAGTTAATTAGTTTCACATTTACCATGTCTCTTTGCATTTTTATATTATATGGTTAATAAACTTACTATAAACTTCCAAGAGAACCCCAAGTGGTTATTTAGTGATACACATATCATTATATAAGTCTCTTGTCCGATCCTTAGACTTTTAGGAATATAATATTAATTAAGAATATAATATTTTTTTTAAAACTCTTTTATGTCAATTTTGACACAATTTGTAAATTGATTTTTGTGATAATCATAACAGAATTATTACTTCGAAATAAGTTAATTAAATTAATCCTAACTTGTAATATTAACCTATAAATTTATTTTAATTCATAAAAAGTCTCAAATTATATTTATTTTGGTATTTATAATATCAATTATTTTATTATTTCATTGATAAGGTAATTACTGCATCACCATTGTGTCATAAATAAATTAAATTATATAATGTCTAAAAATTATAAATAAAATACCATTATTTAGGAAATATATCTATATTTATAATTAATATTTTAAATCCAATTTATCTTATGTGTTACCCTATATTAAAAATGTTTTAGATATTAAACATTGATTTTATCTCTTGTAACTAATCTTTGAATTAAATAATAATAAATGTCCTAATTTATTCCAAGTGGATCTAAAGGATCATATTTTATTCCTAAGGTTGTTTTTGGTCAATATAGACTTATACAATAGAATTTGGACATGTGTTAGGGTAATATTTATATCATTTTTACCCTTAATTTCCCTATTTACTTTTAACCGTGGTAAATAAAAGTAAAAAGTTACTATTCACCAAAAATTATTTTCATCTCATTGAACCACATTTTACTTAAATATATCAACCGTATGTATCATACTTTTGAAATTCCACTCACAGAAGCAGTAAAATTATGTTTTATGGAAATTTGCAAACGCTCCTAGGAGGTGGGTAAAAGATAGTAAAAAGTTCAATAAAATTATATATATCTAAAATATATATAAAATGACTCCAATGAATTAAATTGAACTTAAATAGGTATTATGTATCTATTTTTACCTAAAATAGATTTAAATAAAATAAATAATTATTTAATAAAAAGTCGGTTTTCACCAATAACTCATTGTTTTTTACTATTCATCAAAAATTCATAGTTTTCAGACAAATACCAAAAATCCACCCTAAGCTAATTTTGATATTCCGAATCCAAAAATGATGCCTATTTTACAGAATTAAAAACATAGATGTTTAATTAATTAATTTTAAACTAATTCCCGTTGTTAAAACCTAAAAGTCGGTTTTAATGAAATAATAACTATCAAAAGATTGACATTTGTTTATGTGAAATTTTAAAGTGAAATTACTCCCAATGAACAATATTTAATTAAATGGTAGAAATATAATATAATTATACTTTAAAACCACTAAATTGTGTAATTTAACCCCATAAATTATTTTTATTAATTTTTTTTCTTTAGTTAAAATTTAGTATTTTTCACTATTCACCGAAATATGATAGTTATTAGAAAAACATGAAAAATTCATCAAAACTAAATTTTTATGTCCTGATTCTAAAAAAGAATTTTATTTTGTCAAATGTAATTTATAAAAGTGTGAAATATTTTATTTTAAAAGCATTATCTATTAAAATGTGGTAAAATTTCATTTAGAAAAATACTTCTTTTATCGGAAAAATTAATTTGTTCTTATATTTTTTCTAAGAAACTCATAATATGGATTCTAAAATTATAAGGATTATATAAAATTCAAAATTTAGTTAATACTATTCATAACCACTTTTGAATGGCTAGTTTGGGAAGTCGTGATGCACTTGAACTGAGTGTTGCGTATAGTAGAAGTCATTGAATTACTTTGAAGAAATAACGTAATGTGAAATCTTGGGGTGTTACAATGAATGTATTTTCCTTCATATTTAATTTTTTATAATAAATCTGAGATTTCGTATTGAAAATGTTATTTAACTCAGGAATGGTTCTACTTATATTTAATGGGTTCTATATTATATAGTAGAATACATTGATTCTTCTTATACATTAAGAGGTATATGATCCAATGTTATAGCATTCATTCCTTCTCTAGATGACTATTACTTATGATAATGGATTCTTGATGAATCCTAATTCAATTTACAAATATTATGATATGATGATAAAATAAATTTTTTAATGATCATGGGGCATGCATATTAATGGATTATAATCAATGGATGGAAGTTTTACTTATAGATATCCAATTAATTGGGTAAATATAAATTATCTTGGAGAACAACAGTTTTACTATTGGTTATCCCAATCAAATAAATGGTTACATTACATGTTTTCCAAATCAGAAATTAGGGTATATGAGATTCCATCCAAAACAAAATGTAAGTATACTTGTCATAACATGTCACTCCTCCTCAATGTCATGAGTTGTGATGGGATTTACTAGACATAGGTTAAATCATCATGTCACGAGTAGCTAGTAATAAAAACCAAACTCCTTAACCATAAAAGGGGGATGATTTACCATTTGAAAGATAAAACAACCAAACCATGGTATCCATAAAGAACCAAAAACACTATATGTTCCATTTTAACAAATATAATACTAAACATAATCAACACCGAAGAAAAAAAACTATTATATCATAGTAAAAAAAGTGGCATGACCCCCTCCCCGCAATGTGTACCCCTCCCAGGATGATAATGTGAGAAGAGTGATAGTAACTAATAAGTCCCACCTCATGTAGGCCCTTGTTTTGTGAGTAGAACCAGTCTCAAATAAACATGTACATATGAGGTGTCACCTTCCAAGAGAACACATGGGAAAGAGAGAGTCAAGAGAGACTCAAACCACATCCTACTCATACTCAATTACAAAAGAAATACAATGTGAACATATGTAATTACATTCAAGAACTAATAAAACTAGATGGAAAACTATAAGTACCAAAATAATGATAAAGATGACAACATCCCCAAAGCCCATACAACTCATGCAAAAAAAACCACAAACAAGAACTAACCATCCTAAAATATAACCTTCTGCAGCTGACCAAAAAATAGTTTATATATATGTAAGGTGAGTATAAAAGTGTTGTCTATATGATCCTCTCTAGAGAATCTAATTTAAATTTAATGATGGAATGATAAATCAATGTGAAGAACAAGTGAATATAACCAATCACCTACACATGTATACTCATACCCAAATATCATTATCAAACCATTAACAAGGCATCAAATACAAGATCATATAATATAATAATTAATATAAGAGTTTCCCACAACTATATCCCCATGAGTTTGGTAATTTTACTCAACGTCGCATGTCCGGTGAATATCTATCGTAAAATAACATCCCATATACTCTTGGGAGAAGCACCACAACATTCACCTTATTAAACACACCACTACGTCCACATAACTAAAATTAAATTGTGCATTTATAGGAGACAACATAACAAGTATAATGTGTATCATATATCAGGTATTATAACTCAAGCCATCATAGGCCATATATAAGGCCCCAACCTTAATCATTACTTAATCTTGAGTTACATCAAGAATACACGTTGAGGATCTTTTCAGGTTTAGAGTTTTAGAGAATTAGATCATCAAACATGCATTAAATTCTACATTTAAACAAAGTGGTTACATAAAATATAGTATTCATTTTTCCCATAAATGGAAAAATATTTAATATAAAACATGGATTCTTTCTTGACACTTCCATGACACTATCATCACATCATGTACCTTTACCTTGACCTGTGAAAAACATTTCAAAAACATGGGATGAGCAAAAAAAGCTCAGTAAGGGATATAAAAATATGGAAAGGAAACATGAGTACATATATACATAAGAATGAAATCATACTTTACCCATAAAATATAAGCACTTTAACATACCTCAGAAAATCATGAATAAATCATAGATATCATAAGACATAAAGGTAACTTGAGGCATTCATAACATTCTTACATAGGGAGTAACCCTCTAGGTTACGTTTGGAATAACCATCATAGTATATTCCCTAAATCTCTTTGGAGAAACCTTAACATTTAACTCCTTTACGTTGCCCAATGCATTGGAGAGATATATCTGGCTCACCCGCCCTTAGATTATCACGGAACCACCCGTCTTCATAACAATTCCCAAGAACCATAACATAATCGTATCACATAAAACATTCATAAAGAACACATAACATTTCCACATTTCAATCACAAGATATCAATACCACACATTGATATAATAGAAACGTTGTGAAAACCATTTTCAATACCAAAATAAAAGAAAAGTAAAACATGGTATTTATTTTTCATTTTTAAAAAAAGTTATGGCTTGTAGAGGAAGTCGAAGCTCAAATAATGGTCACGGTGATAGAGAAGTCGTTGTCGCCACATACGTACGACAAAAACATTCCCTTTTGTCATTTAGTAAAACGCTTTGTATAAAAAATATTCCTTTTGTATAAGCATCAATGTCAAAGGGTTTTATACACCTTATAAAATAAAGCTGTGTATAAAATGTAATATGCCTCAATGAAAGGAGATTGAGACGAAGACCCTTACCTCGTGTCTGACATGACTCGATCGTTCTTTTACCTCCGGAATAATAATATTGAGTTAATTTCTACTTTCTTAAGAACCTTTTCAAGTTCATTATTTCTTTTATATAACTTATTAACATGTTATGAACATTATGTAATCATTTAAGTTAATAACGGTCGTTTTGTCGATATTTGGTACTTGAGTCAAAAGTGAACTTCTTAAATTTACAAGTTGTTCACGTAGGAAAATATCCATTATCTCAAGAATGATATTCATGATTTAGATGCCTTATATATCATATATATCTAGTATATACATGCATTTATAATATTACATAATCATTTAGAGGTAAGGAATTAAATGCACCGTTCATGGAGACGGTAAGCCGTACGTACGCATGAACGCTACTTTCATTTCTATTTCGTATTTTATGGAATGGAATCATAATTATATAAAGGTATTTTATAATTCCAGTATAATATCATATATAATATCATTAATTACATCCTTTATACGTCCCACATATGGAATTAACGAATCAAATCACTTTGAGGGGGCGGTAGTCCGCACTTCCTAAAATGAAGATATCGCATTTACCCATAATGGAAACCATAAAGGTATACCATAAATGAAAAATACAGAAGCATAAGTAAAACATAACCATATTATATATCATATATAAATATATTTTCATCTTAATGGCCACCTTTGAAGGTGTTAAAATAATATTGAACAATCATCGTTTCGTGAGGCAGAAATTTGCCATCCACGGAAACAGTATGTTCTTTAACCATTAGATGTAGTTGTGTGTAAGTGTAGCTCGAAAATTTATTATAAAAACATCCTAGTATATGGAAGATACTGGTGTTGTTACAAAATAAATGAATAAAAAGAGTTTAGGGGGTTGGAGAAGCAAAATAAAACATAAGAACACAAGAGAAGACACTACCTTTGAAACGGGTAACTCTTTTTGATTTGAGCTCAAAGGATTTCTTGGGAAGACTTCTGCCCAAAGTGAGGCTTCTATGAGTTATAGAGGGATGTGGAGAGACAAAATGGGTGGGGGTTTGCCGAGCCAAAGGCTTTGGAAGTGCGGGTAAGGTGGTATAGGTGGGCGCCTTTTATAAGAGGAGAGGAGGGTCACTCTTAGAATGTAAAGAAATGTTACTTTATTTTAAAATGCTTTTCGGATTTAAAAGGTCCCATATTGATATAATTATAGGATGAGGTGATAAGGGTTCGAAATATACCCATACAATAGGTTTTTGACAAGTGTAGGTCTTATATTTTACATTATCTTTTAATTTTATTTAAATCGTTAAATAATGAGGTAATCGATGCATCTTCATGATGTCATAAATAATTTAATTTATTTAAGGTTTAAAAATTATAAAAAAATACTATGATGTAGTAAATATTTTTATATTTCTAATGAATATTTATAGTCAAAAATATGACTTGTATAACCCCATTTAAAAATTGTTTTAGTAAAACAACTCATGTTTGTGGCATTTTTATTTTAACTTTAAATAAAAAGGTATTAATGTCATTATCCTACCAAAGTGGCTCTATGGGGTCCCCAAGTTGACCCATGGATTGTCTTGGTCTGCCATGACACATAAAATAAGGGTAGGACATGTGTCTAGGTCATTTCATATTATTAAAACATTATTTTTACTTTAAACTACACTAATTACCTCTAATCATGATTAAAAAAATTAAAAGTTACTATTCACAAAAAAATTATTTTAATCCCATTGAACCACATTTTAATTCTTAATGAAAACCATTTATGTCGGATTTTTGAAATTCAAAACACAGAAGTGGTAAAGTTTCATTTAAACGAAAAATCAGTTTTTTAAGTACCACTTGGCGGTTTCACTATTCAACAAAAATTGATGTTTTTCAGAAAAATACCAAAACTTCACCCAAAGCTATATTTGATATTACAAATTCAAAAATGATGTCTATTTTACAAAATTCAAAACATATAAGTTGCATTTATTAATTTAATAATTAATTCCCGTTGTCAGAGCAAATAGCGTGTTTTTATTAAACAATAAGTATCAAAAGATTGACAATAGTTTAAGTCCAATTTCAAAGTGAAATTAATTCCAACGACCACTATTGGATTAAATGGTAAAAATATATTCTAATTTAACTTTAAAACAAATTCAAAAGATAATCTAATCATATAAATAAATTACATTAAAAAGAGGTTTTGAATTAAAATACAACATTTTTCATTATTCATTAAAAAAAGAACTTTATCGGAAAAATACCAAAAATTTACACAAAGTAAATTTCAATGTCCCAATCACAAAGAATAAGTTTATTTAGACAAATAGGGCTTATAAAATTGTGAAAATTTTGATTTAAAAATGGTTTGCCATCAAAAGGTAGTAAAACAATCTTTTAAAAATATTAGTGTATTTTATGCTTAAGATTGGATTTATTCTCATTTTAAGCCACTAAAACACTATCTAATTCATAAATAGACATAGATAAGAATATATATTATTCATTACTTACTTGGGATGTTACATCCTTCCCTCCTTTAGAAAATTGTGTCCCCGCAATTTATTTACTTACCGAATAAGTGGGGGTATTTAGCCCTCATTGCATTTTCAGATTCTCATGTTGCCTCTTCAATCATATGGGTTTTCCAAAAAACCTTTACCTGATGAATCAACTTATTCCATAACACTTGCTCCCTATGGTTGAGAATCTGGACCGGTTGTTCCTCATAAGATATATTCTCTTCCAGCTGAACCACCTCTATAATCAAAACATGAGATGGATCTGGCATGTACTTCCTTAACATTGAAACATGAAAAACATTGTGTACTGGAGATAAACTCGGAGGTAAAGCCACTCGGTAAGCAAGTGATCCAACTCTCTCTAGAATTTCATATGGTCCAATGAACCTTGGACTCAACTTTCCTTTATTACCAAATCGCATCACACTTTTCCATGGTGAAACTTTGAGAAAAACATGATCACCTACCTCTAAAGATAGATCCTTCCTCTGGTTATCCGCATAACTCTTCTGCCTGCTTTGAGTTGTTCTCATGTGTTTTTGAATCAACTGAACTTTTTCGTGCCATCTCTTTTACCAATTCTGGTCCCATCAGCTTTCTTTCACCCACTTCATCCCAAAAAGCTGGAGTTCGACACCGCTTCCCATATAATGCCTAAAATGGTTCCATCTGTATACTGGAATGAATACTTTTATTATATGAAAATTGAACCAAAGAAAGATGTTGGTCCCAACTTCCCTGATAATCCATCGAACAAGCACATAGCATATCTTCCAAAGTCTGAATTTTTCGTTCTGACTGCCCATCTGAATGAGGATGAAAAGCGGTACTAAAATTTAATTCAGTTCCCAACGAATTCTGAAGGCCTTTCCAAAAGTTAGAAGTAAACCTGGGATCATTATCATATACAATGGATAGGGGAACTCCATGAAACCTGACTATCTCTTTATGATACAATCAAGAAAGTTGATCTAGAGAGAAAGTATCTCAAATAGGAAGGAAATGAGAAGATTTAGTCAAGCGATCAACAATAACCCAGATTGCATTATTACCTAGAGATGTCTTCAGTAATCCCACAACAATGTCCATGGATATATCCTCCCATTTCCACTCTGGCACTGGTAAAGGCTAAAGAATCCCTTTTGGTAACTATCTCTCTGCTTTAAACTGTTGAAAAGTCAAACACTTCACAGTAAAATCAGCAATATCCCATTTCAATCCATCCCACCAGTAATACTCCCGAAGATCTCTATACATCTTAGTACTGCCAGGATGGACTGAAAATAGAGAACTATGAGCTTCACATAACAAATCTCTCTTAAACTGTGAATCACACGGCACACACAATATCTTCCCCAACCTCAAAACAAAATCATTATCAGTGTTAAATTCAGGAAACTTACCCTTTTGAACCAGCTCTACCTTTTTCTGCAACCCACTGTCTTTCTTCTGCACTTTCTTAATTCTGTCTGATTGGGATGATCTCAATGATACCTGAAACAAAACAGAAGAACTTTCTGCACCAACCACTTCTATTCAAAAGTTCATCAAATCAAAAACCAAAGGATCTCAATCCAAATGTATCATGGTTAATGAAGCATTACTTTTTCGACTCCAAGCATCATCCACTTTATTTGATTTTCCCGAATGGTAATGTATTGTACAATCATAATCCATGATTAATTCTAGACATCTCCTCTGTCTCATGTTCAATTATTTCTGAGTGAATATATACTTTAAACTTTTTTGATTAGTATATATATCACACTTTACTCCATACAAATGATGCCTCCAATTTTTAGAGCCAAAACAACAGTAGCTAATTCCAAATCATGTGTAGGGTAATTTAACTCATGAGTATTCAACTGATGTGAAGCATAAGCAATTACCAGATTATTCTGCATTAGTACGCAACCATGTCCTTTCAATGAAGCATCACTATAGATAAAAAACTTACCATTCCTGGAAGGTAGTGCCAAAACTGGAGCATTCACCAATCTTCTTTTCAGTTCCAAAAAACAATCATCACATTCTTTTATCTAGATAAACTTAACACCCTTCCGAGTTAGCTTAGTAATTGGATTAGATAACTGTGAAAAATTTCTAAAAAACCTTCGGTAATAGCCTACCCAACCAAGGAAGCTACGAATATCAGTTACACTTGTGGGTATTGGCTATTCTTCCACAACCTTTGTTTTTACAGGATCAACAGTTATCCCATCTTTAGAAACAATGTGACCAAGGAAAGAAATTTGTTGCAACCAAAACTCACACTTGCTGAATTTCCCATACAATTTCTTTTCATTTAAAGTTTTCAAAAAATCCCTTAAATGACTTTCATTCTCCTCATTACTTTTAGAAAACACCAAAATATCATCAATCTCATCACTATCCCTAATATTTTTCATCATCAACCGCCACTGATCTGCTTCAACTTCAAAACGGTAAACAACAAGACTAACCTTTTGATGTTTAGAACACCCCATGACATCAAAAATCTTCTCTAGTGCTTTAGTCCACCCTTAGGCTAGCACAGGGTCAGATGATCCTCTTAATGATGGGGGATGTTGCCTTATGAAATGTTCCACCACTGACATGTTCCTCTGTGGTTGATCTGGCTGATCTCGTGCATGGATACCACCACCATTTATAGCCTAAGTCAACTGTGCCATCACTGCAACAAATTGTTCAGTTCCAATTCCCACCATCTCAGGTTGTTGATTTGGAAGGTTTTCTTCCTCCTGATGTCGTCGCAACATAGCTTCTTTGTTTCCTCTTCGGAAAACCATTCTTATCACATAAATATCTTAGGTGAAGCAACATGGTAATCTTTAAATGCTATATCATTTCAGTCATAACATAAATTAATTTATAAATTTAACAATTTTCTAACTCCTAAAGTTGTCTAAACCAACCTTTGATACCAACTATAAGTCCCCAGCCTTAAACCTTACTTAATCTTGATTTACTTCAAGAATACACGTTGAGGATCTTTTTAGGTTTAGAGTTTTAGAGAATTAGATCATAAAACATTCATTAAATTCCACATTTAAACAAAGTGGTTACATAAAAGATAGTATTCATTTTTCCCATAAATGGAATCATATTTAATATAAAAGATGGATTCTTTCTTGATACTTCCTTGACACTATCATCACATCGTGTACCTTTCCCTTGACCTGTGAAAAACATTTCAAAAACTTGGGATGATCATAAAAAGCTCAGTAAGGGATATAAAAATATGGAAAGGAAACATGAGTAAATATATACATAAGAATGAAATCATACTTTACCCATAAAATATAAGCACTTTAACATACCTCATCAAATCATGAATAAATCATAGAAATCATAAGACATAAAGGTAACTTGAGGCATTCATAACATTCTTACGTAGGGAGTAACCCTCTTGGTTATGTTTGGAATACCCATCACAGTATATTCCCTAAATCTCTTTGGAGAAACCATAACGTTTAACTCCTTCGTGTTACCCAATGCATTGGAGAGATATATCAGGCTCACCCGCCCGTAGTTTATCATAGAACCACCCGTCTTCATAACAATTCCCAAGAACCATAACATAATCGTATCACATAAAACATGCATAAAGGAAACATAACATTTCCACATTTCAATCACAAGATATCAATACCACACATTGATATAATAGAAACTTTGTGAAGACCATTTTCAATACCAAAGTAAAAGAAAAGTAAAACATGGTATTTATTTTTCATTTTAAAAAAAATTTATGGCTTGTAGAGGAAGCCGAAGCTCAAATAATGGTCACAGCGGTGGAGAAGTCGTTGTCGTCGCATACGTACGACAAAAACATTCCCTTTTGTCATTTAGTAAAACACTTCGTATAACAAAGATTACTTTTGGATAAGAGTAAACGTCAAAGGGGTTTATACACCTTATAAAAGGAAGTTGTGTATAAAATGTAATATGCCTTAATGAAAGGAGATTGAGACGAAGTCCCTTACCTCGTGTCCGACTTGACTCGATCATTCTTTAACCTCCTGAATAATAAACATGAGTTAATTTCTACTTGCTTAAGAACCTTTTCATGTTCATTATTCATTTTATATCACTTATTAACATGTTATGAACATTATGTAATCATTTAAGTTAATAACAATCGTTTTGTCGATATTTGGTACTTGAGTCAAAAGTGAACTTCTTATATTTACAAGTTGTTCACGCAGGCAAATATCCATTATCTCAAGAATGATATTCATGATGTAGATTCCACATATATCATATATATCCAGTATATACATGCATTTATAATATTACATAATCATTTAGAGGTAAGGAATGAAATGCACCGTTCATGGAGACGGTAAGCCGTACGTACGCATGAACGCTACTTTCATTTCTATTTCGTATTTTATGGAATGGAATCATAATGATATAAAGGTATATTATAATTCCAGTATAATATCATATATAATATCATTAATTACATCCTTTATATGTCCCACATATGGCATTAACGAATAAAATCACTTTGAGGGGGCGGTAGTCCGCACTTCCTAAAATGAAGATATTGCGTTTACCCATAATGGAAACCATAAAGGTATGCAATAAATGAAAAATAAAGAGGCTTAAGTAAAACATAAACATATTATATATCGTATATAAATATAGTTTCATCTTAATGGTCATCTTTGAAGGTGTTAAAAGAATATTGAACAATCATCGTTTCGTGAGGCATAAATTCGCCATCCACGGAAACAGTATGTTCTTTAACCATTAGATGTAGGTGTGTGTAAGTGTAGATCGAATACTTTTTATAACAACATCCTAGTATATGTAAGATACTGGTGTTGTTACAAAAGAAATGAATAAAAAGAGTATATGGGGTTGGAGAAGCAAAATAAAACATAAGAACACAAGGGAAGATACTACCATTAAAACGGATAACTCTTTTTGATTTGAGCTCAAAGGATTACTTGGAAAGAATTCTGCCCAAAGTTAGGCTTCTAAGTGTTATAGAGGGATGTGGAGAGACAAAATGGGCAGGGGTTGGCCGAGCCAATGGCTTTGGAAGTGTGGGTAAGGTGGTAGAGGTTGGGGCCTTTTATAAGAGGAGAGGAGGGGCACTCTTGGAAAGTAAAGAAATGTTACTGTATTTTAAAATGTGTTTCGGATTTAAAAGGTCCCACATTGATATAATTCGAGGATAATGTGATAAGGGTTAGAAATATACCCATTCAATAGGGTTTTTACAAGTGTAGGACTTAGATTTTACATTATATTTTCATTTTATTTAAATTGTTAAATAATGAGGTAATCGATGCATCATCATGATGTCATAAATAATTTAATTTATTTAATGTCTAAAAATTATAAAAAAACTACTATGATGTAGGAAATCTTTTTATATTTACAATGAATATTTATAGTAAAAAATATGACTTGTATAAACCCATTTAAAAATTGTTTTAGTAAAACAACTCAAGTTTGTGACATTTTGATTTTAACTTTAAATAAAAATGTATTAATGTCATTTTCCTACCAAAGTGGCTCCATGGGGTCCCCAAGTTGACCCATGGATTTTCGTGGTCGGCCATGACACATAAAATAAGTGTAGGACAAGTGTCTAGGTCATTTCATATTATTAAAACATTATTTTTACCTTAAACTACACTAATTACCTCTAATCGCGATTAAAAACATAAAAGTTACTATTCACCAAAAAATTATTTTAATCCCATTGAACCACATTTTAATTCTTAATAAAAACCATGTGTGTAGGATTTTTGAAATTAAAAACACATAAGTGGTAAAGTTTCATTTAAATGCAAAATTAGTTTTTTAAGTACCACTTAGTGGTTTCACTATTCATCAAAAATTGAAGTTTTTTAGAAAAATATGAAAACATCACCCTAAGCTATATTTGATATTCCGAATTCATAAATGATGTCTATTTTACAAAATTAAAAACATATAAGTTGCATTAATTAATTTAATAATTAATTCCCGCTGTCAGAGCAAATAACATGTTTTTATGAAATAATAAGTATCAAAAGATTGACACTAGTTTATGTCCAATTTCAAAGTGAAATTAATTCAAAAGACCACTATTGGATTAAATGGTAAAAATATATTCTAATTTAAATTTAAAACCAATTAAAAATATAATTTAATCATATAAATAAATTAGATTAAAATGAGGTTCTGAATTAAAATACAACAATTTTCACTATTCATTAAAAAAAGAACTTTATCGGAAAAATACCAAAAATTTACCCAAAGTAAATTTCAATGTCCCAATCATAAAGAATAAGTTTATTTCGACAAATAGGGCTTATAAAATTTTCAAAAGTTTTATTTAAAAATGGTTTTCCATCCAAAGGTAGTAAAACAATCTTTTAAAAATATTAGTGTATTTCATGCTTAAGATTGGATTTATTCTCATTTTAAGCCTCTAAAACACTATCTAATTCATAAATAGACATAGATAAGAATATATATTATTCATTACTTACTTGGGATGTTACACCATACACCGAGTCAATATCCTAAATCCATTACATCCTATACATGTTATAGCTATAGTATTATATAGGAAAATATATATAGAATACATGTGTGGGAAATAACCTCATGCCATTAAAACCATATATACAAATATATGGGGAAAATAACCACTATTAATACCATCGCTATTATGTACCAAGAGAAGAGAGCAGAGCCAAGTGGGGGTAGTTATCCATTTATCCTCCCACCAGGATATTGGGGGAATACCCCCTTGGGCTCAAAATCCATAGAGTGGTAGACACCCAAACTGATAGGGTGGAGTAAAATACAAAAAACACAATTATTACATGATATAATATAGTTCACAACCACAAAATGGGCATGAAATATTCTCATACTCAAATGAAACTAATGTATCTTGGACGCATGTCTACCACTACTAAGACCATATATCCTATAAGAACACAACCATTTATTGAGATACATTATTCAATCTTATTAACTTTTTATCAGTTGAAATTTAAATTAATTAATTCATTAAACATTATCATTTTCCATATTACATTAAATTATCACCACAAAAAAATTCCATGCCATCCAGGAATAAGTAAACCGAGTCAATTGATTCCCAGATTTATAATCACAACATTGCATCCTAGAAATCTTCAACCCTATGGGATAATAATTTTTCATTTATTAATATTATTAATTTCTATATTACTAGGTACTCTAGGAAAACATTGTAGCTTCCCAGATAAGGTAATCAATGAAGCACATCCATATTCATCTATTAGTGGACAATTTAACAAAAATAAACAAAAAAATTATTTATTGACAAATAAGTATATTAAAAAAAGAATCCATCTTTAAAAACAATGGTAAAACTAGCTTCAACCCATTTTCCCTCTCTGGTGTCCTAACTGACACCCACATGCATATCTCGATGTGTCCCACCATCATACGAATAAACATCTTCCACAATAACAAGGCGTCCAACCCCATACCCCACATAACACAACATTCTTCTAGGCTCAGTCATCCTAGAATCACATCCCATCACAAGAATAAGGATACAAACATGACAACAAGGCTCTCAGACCCAAAATCATGGCATCTATTCTTTACATACAAAGAGCTCCCATGTCTCCAAAGGATATGGAACTTGGCCAAGACAAGCTTATGGGAAACTCATTCTCTAAATATGAATTATCTTTTGTCACAATTATGGTTCTTATTCAATAATTATATAACTGATTCATTATACATAGGTTCCACTATAAGAAACCAATAAAGTAAGCTACCACAAGAAATAAAAAAATGTACTATACAAATGATGTAACCAGATTCCAAGCATACTTTATAGGATCTAGAAACCAATAAATTATAATAATTTCCATTAAAATATTTTTTTTATCAAAAAGCATTAAGATTATTTGAGTTCGTTAGCGCATTCAAGTTGAAATGCTTACATCTTTTCATTTGAATATAATCAAATTACAGAATGAAAACAGATTCATTAATCATACCTCATTAAATATTGTATCCAATTAATTAACAATTATTTATGGATTTATGTTAACTAAAAATAACCACAATGAACAACATAATAATCCAACAAGGTAAAAATATCACACAATATACAAAATCAAGAGGCAAACCATTATCATTTTATAAACAACAACTTGGTATGTGATCGTTATCAATTAATTACTCTGGATTAGGTAATTTTTAGGTAAATTTCATTAACATCCATGGTGGTAAACCATGAAACATCTAAAACATCATATAAATGAATAGATAAACAATGAACCCCTTACCTAAAATGGGTTTTAACGTTATTTTCAATAGAATATAATAACACTACATATATTGATCACCACTCCTGCAAGAAATACAACCAAACGAGGATGTTGTGAACAACCACACCGATGAAAAACCATTAAAACACCAATAGAAACATGAAGATAAAGATACATAAAAAATAAAATTGGATCTAGATTAAATATATCGATGAAATCATATGAACATATATAGAACCTACATTGAATTTAATATGGATTCCTGGAAAGAATCTTGAGCTGAATCCATGGTGAAGGAATCCCCAAAACGAAGAAGAGGGGCCTTTCATGCAGCCTAGAACAAGAGGGAGATCCATTTCAACCACATGATTATGAATAACCTGAGAAGTTGAAAATGATTAAGACAACACTACAGTGGGGTATTAAACTATGTGTAACCCCTTCATGTGGTGTAATCCATGGCGTTCAGTTTCTTCCAAAAAATGTTCCGCCTATTTTATTTTATTCATTTTTAAATCCTGATTTATTTCACATCATGAATATTTATCCCACATCAGGTAACATTAGCCCGAATGGCCCAAAGGACTTATTTTTATTTTTATTATGGATAATCCCCTTTTAAAGGATGAATGGGAACAGGTACATGACCCGTAGGCCCAAGGCACAAGGCCTCGATAACACGCAATACATGACCCTAAGGCCCAGAAGCATTCCATGCCCAATACATGACCCGTTGGCCCAGCCCACTTGAACTGCCCCTCCCCAGCTTCTGCGTCATTGAACCTAGCTCCCCACCTTGCATTTCTGATCGGCTAGCATTTCCCCGTACAAAGATGCACGGTGCCTGGTCCCAATGGCGGTTGCCATACCCTCTCATTCTTCCAATCTGGTTAGCTATGCTTCTTGTGGATGCTACTCTTTGTTGCTCTGATCCTCTTCTAGGGCTTGTTCTGTGTGAACTGGGCTAATCCATGGTCTACGTGGCTCGAAGGCCCTATGGCATGAAGGCCATTGATGACCCGAAGGCCCTTGAGACTCGTAGGCCCAAACTGGTGGCCCGAAGGCCCAAATTAGGTGAATAGTTCTGGATGCTACACTACCAAATAATGACTGCGATAGTACTACTATAGTACTGCTACAATACCCCCCTGGAAATTTGCCTCCACCCGGTTTTGAACCTGGGTCTCTTGGATGCTAAGCAGGAGCCCTTACCACTCGGGTACGAGCTCATTGACTCAGGTAACATTACAAAGCATGAAATCATACCTTATTTCAACACATAGTAGCCAAGCCCTTCCATGATTCCTCTAAGAACCTCTGTAATGGGAAATGTAAAAAGGCTCAATCCACATAAATCCCATACTATAATTAGATACCTCCCTAAAAATTCTCATCCTCAATATTCCCAAACTAACTTAATATGAAACCAAACAGGGTAATCCTAACAACCACCCCAATAGAAACCTCTCAATTTTATCATCACTATAAGAGATCAACCACCTCGTCCAACAACTAGGGGATCAACATAGTGAGTAGATAAACTACTCCCCAATTATTCGTAGACTATAAATGGATATTATATTTAAATAACCATAGGAAGATAACCATCATAATAATGTGTAATAATCTTCATGTCATCACCTCCCATGAAAATATAATAAACCATAATAAGACACTATAGAGGCCAAATAATGAACCATAAATGATCTAGAAAATCAAAATGAACAATGTTACAAGATAAGAGATAAAAATAGAACAACATAAGGTTATTGAGTGTTTATTTGATACTCATGTTACAAGGTACTCTCATCCACACTACCATTCCATCAAAATAGATTGTCCAACAAGATTGGGTGCCTGCACAACACCTTCCCTTAGAAGTCCTAGAACAAACTATATCGGTCTTCGATGCTCACATCATTGTCAACAATGATCTTTACCAAATCAATGACCTGAGAGTAATCATGAAGATATCGATGAAGATATGATAAGTGAAAAATTTATTGCATCCTTCTCATCTCTGGGGGGATGTGCAATCTGATACACCACTGATCCAAGACGATCCAACACCTTGAAAGGAACATGAAATCGGGGAGAATTGTTCCTACCATGACCTACCATCACTACCCATGACATATAATAACAATTATGAACACAAGATCCACAATATAAAACTACAATGGTCTCCTCCTCTGATCAACATATGATTTTTTCTGATCATAGCCATCCATCATCCTCTTAAGAATCACCTGAACCATCTCTAGAATTTTCTGTCTGAAATATATCTCAAGAACATCGTTATCTCCAACCACATTCAAGAACAACAGAGAACAGAATGGTTGGCCATACAAGGAATAAAATCAAACCATACTGAACATGGAGTGAAAAATAATTTCGTAAGAGAACTATGAAAATTGTAAGTTCCTCATCCATGAGCCTCCAAAATCCCGGGCATAAGAGAACAATATACCATCATGATTATAGATGGTCTTCTATATCTTAAAATCACTTTTTATTTGAAAAGTAGTGAAAAGTCATATATGAAAACCAAAATAATATTGGAGTCCTCACCACACCCTGAAGGTTAAATGAGGATATCGATCAGAAATGACCATCCTTAGGACTATGTGGAGCCTCACCACCTCCTCCAAATACCACCTTGACAAGGCATCCAACGATCTCTACAACTTGATCTCTATAATGTTGGATGATTTTATCTAACGACCCAATACCACCCATATAGTGTCATATCCTCCATAATCATTAAGTAATCATGTGACAAAGTCCACTGAGATATCCTCCACCATCAACTATGGAACATATAATGACTAGAAAAAACCACATGGAACCTGGTGCTCAACCTTCACCTTCTAAAAGACCATGCTTGGAGACACCAACTCGGTAACTATATGCTACAAACTAGACCTCCAAAAAATGTAATCTCAAAGTTCGTTAGGTGTTTATCATTCCAGGATGTACTACAAAAGTAACTCTATATAACTCTCTAAGAACCATCTAACACATGAATAATGGAACAAAAATCCTTCCTTGAAATAAAACTCAGTGTTGTTTGTCCTCAAACCAACCAATATGGTCCTTTCCATAAACAACACGATCTCTCCAAACCACAACCTCATGATCTCCCAACTAGGAATCCTCCACATGCCGCATTGGATTTAACCGCACCATTATCTGAAATATATAACTTCATACCCCAAATCCTCCAATATCTTGATGAAATTATAAAAGATCTTACATTACTCTCTAAAAATATGTAGATTTTTTTAACTACATCACTATGTGTCTCCCTTATCAATGAATCATCAACAAAATTTCCCATTCTATGTGTATAAGAACACTCACTATCTTAATCATGTATGAAATCCATCTCCCAATGGTGATGCATGTTTACATCACATTGGTAGAAAACATACCTCATTATATTATGATCGGGGAAGACCAAAAAATTATCATCGTTGAGATAATGTCACCACAATATCATGTCAAAAAATACTCAAACCAAATTTAGATTATGGGTACCATTGTTATTCTAATGGGGATGTAACTGATAATACCCATATTAAATGACCAATTTCTACTATATCAAAACACAACACTACCCATGACAATATGTATCACAGAAAATCTCAAATTGAACTCCTCTTGTTCAAAGACAATGAATTAAAACACTTACGAAATTCACCTTCAAATACTCAAAATATTCTCACACTGATTAGTCCAAATGAATGCCTAATGCATTCCGCTCAATGCTATCAAGGGATTCACGAACCCAATGAAATCTATAATGAACAACTAGTAATATTCTGTAGGTCCAAGGAAACATAGCAACACTTCCATTTCCTTGGGGGATTCAAAAGATACATCTTCTTCAATCAATGATGGTTCCCCTGTTACTCCCTGTTGGCTTACAACATGTTCTAAACAATGTATCTCTCACACAAAAAACTCACACTTCGTTAACTTCATAAACAAATGATAATGATGAAGAACTTTCAATGTAGCACATAAACATTCTACAAGCTCCTTCTTAGATGAATAGTTTACAAGGATATCGTCCATGAAAACCACCGTGAACATATCCAAGAACTCACAAACACATATTTTAATTACCCCAAAAACATAACAAGATCATTCACCATGTAGAATGACATCACAACAAACAAGTGAATCTAAGGATTACAATGGATGCAGTTTTCAGGATGTCTTCATCCTTCACACGCATCTGAAGATATCTCTAACAACATTAAAAATTTCAGAAAAAAAATTTACACTTCGGTTGATCGAGTAAATAATATTTCTATTGAAGAGGATAGAAGTTATTTTATTTCCCTTAGATCATGTTATTATTATTGATACAAAACAACAGAATTCCATCATTATTCTTCATGAAAAAAATAGTGCACCACATAATGACAAACTCCACTGAATTAAATAACCCATCAACAAGACATCATGTTGTAAACAAATATCTCTCAATGAATAAGACACCAATAAATATGAAGACATTTATATAAGATACATGCATGGCTGCAATTAGATCCAAAAATAAATCTTTCATCAAGAGGATAAATCTATAAACTCTTCTATACTGACATCAAGGTTCCTTCTAGGACCATGGGAGACACCGACTTCTGAAACTCCAACGAACGCACAATCAGATTATCCATCATTGATGATAAAGAAAAAACATGACATTTACCCATTCAAGGGTCTCATGACAAAAAAATTCTTGTTCAATATCAATATCAATGAACACAACCAGCCACTTGTAGAAATCCACAATATCATACACAGAATACAAAAAATCCTTGTTGAGTTTGATTTTATACAGTTATATGAATAAACAATGGAAATATCTCCAGGATTAATGCTTCCGAATCCCTATATCATAGTCTATACATACATCAAACAAGGAAGCATGACCTACAACTGCTATAGTCAGCACCAATGGGGATTGGAAGCCATTCTACCTTATTTCCCAAACCATGGAAAAGTCCATGTGATAATATGGAGTGTGTCAATCCTGGATTAATCAATGCATAAACCAATGTAGAGTAAAAGAAAAGGGTACATTGAATGATATTTTTATATCATAGTGCTAGAAACACTAACTCAAGAAGGTGACCATGACCATATTCATTACCTCTATGACCCTGTTTATGACCACCTAAATGGATGCATTATAATATTCGTGGATGGGGAGTGTCCATGGTTTTACCCTACCTTACCCATCTTATATGTGTTGTTCCCAAACTAAACCATATTGTTGCTGCTACCTCTGTTGAAACTTCCTTATAAGAGGAACCCATAATGGAACAACTGTTACATAATGGATGCTCAGAAAGATCAGGAACTGTCTCCATTTAGTAACATGACTTACAAAAGAAAAAAAATTCATTTTATCCATTTTGATAGTCATTAGAGAAACTAAACATATAGAAGCGAATCATTGATGGATAGTACCTACCCACAGATGATCGAAATATCTTCTGTCCAGAGAATTGAGAACCCTTTTCCATAGATCTACTTTATGAGGAATCACGATGAATCCCCTCTTATGATGATCTGATTTAGGGTAATGTTCTATTGGCGAACAATTCATTCTCCATCACCAAGGGAAATGTTTTCTGAAAAAATGAAGTGACTTAGAAATGGATCTCTGGATGAAATTACTCATTCAAACTCATTTCCCTAGTCTACTGATATGGTAATATGTATGAAGATTATTATAGAATTTTCTAGAAATAGATCCCGAACTCTCTTTCAGAGTAGCTCCGCTATCGAAGGATACACATCTCTTGATGACTGGCCTCCTTCACGTTCAATGAAAGAAACAAGGATATGAACTTGCCTTAGAAATCCCCCATGAGACAAATGACTCAACAGGATATCCATAGAGAACAAAGCAATACTTCCACTCTTCCCCAGGAAACGTTATCACAACCAATGATCACCAGTTCTCTGTCGGAGCATGGATCCAACTGAAGTCTATCTCATAATCCTCCAACCTATCTTTCTTGACCACATCTAAAATAGAACCCTCATTCTGCTAAAAATTCTGGCGTTGAAACTCTAATTTTCTCCTCTTCCTACAATCATCATGGTCAACTGTTACTATATGGGGATCTTCATGATCAACTTGATGAACATATTCTACATGAACATGATGAAGATTTCGACCTCGAGCCATTACTTCAAGTGAAAAAATAGTTAGATCTAATAAAAATGGATAATGGAATAATTTAACATTAATTAATAGTTTTATTCTATTCATTATAGGTTAACCTATCCCAAAGAATACCCATTCAATAATCAACATAACGAATAATTATTCAAGTTCCATTTCATGGTCTCCACCCTATAACTCATATCACCACATTTAGTTGACATTCAATAAAAAAATGTTCTATCCATCAGAACACAATGGGACTTAAATACCCATGTCTCAACTAGTATCATTGGTTTATAGCTCTCAATAAACATAGCATACAAGATATCTCTACCAGGACAAGCTACCATACATGTGCCTAACTCCAATCTCCATCCTAACCAGTGAACCTCATGCCCTATTTCCACTATGTCTGAATCCCCTACCAAAAAAGGGTACCACTCATGGGATGAAAATTGGGTAAGATAGACAGTGATACCTGAGTCCAATCTCTATTAGTATCTATGATGTATACTAGAACTTAGTGTATAACAAACATGAAGATGGGAGGCATTACCATCTAAAAGAATACATGAAAAAGAGATAGAAAATATATAAAACAACTATCTTCATATCAGACACCAATTTTAAATGAATCCAAATTTCAAATATGTAATGAAATTAAATAACATACACAACTTGATGGAAAATTATATGTATAAAAAAAGATAATGATGGCCTCGACCATGAAGTCCAAATTGCTCTTGCAAAACCCAAAAGGTAGTAGTAACCAGCCTGAACTTAAACCTACTCCAACTGACCTGAAAATTAGTTTATATATATGTTGGGTCTGTATAACAATATACTCTATTTGATCTTAACTATATCCTATCATGTAAATGTAATGAAACAATTCTAAATCATAATGTACAACAAGTGAAGCTAAATCATCAACTACACACGTATATAAAGATCCCAACCTCACCATGTATACACTCAATATGTATCACATAAAACAGAATATAATATAATAATGAATATCAATGATAACTCATTATAACTTCCCCACAGGTTTTTCACACTATCCCAACATTACTTGTCCTAATAATCTCTCTCAAAAAATGCAATCCAGAAGACCCATGGATGTAGAACCAGAACATGAACCATATGAAATGCACCACCACATCCACATAAATAAATGTAAATAGGTAGTTTTTTCAAGCCACTATAACCATTATAATGTGTTTCATGCGTTAGGTGTTATACATTAATCCATCACAACCCAAACACCGAGAAGGAATAATAAAACTATCATAGAATATACATGTTATACCTATAGTAGTGTGCATTAAACTAAATCTAGAATACATGTCTGTAAGAAGAACCACATGCCTTTATAGCCATGTACAAGCATATATGTGGAAGAATAACCATCATGAATACCCACACATTTAAATAACAAGAGAATAAATATGGTCTAAATTGGGTAGTTAGCTATTCAGCATCCCACTAGGATGTTGGGGAAAAAAACCATGGCTAAAATTACTCTAGGTGTCAGTATCCCTAAATAACATTGTGGAGTAGCGTATAAAAACCCAAAATGTACATCATATAATATTTGTCAAAAAAATCTATGAGAATAACCTAGTCTCAGAATCAACTTCACATAACATCTCAGTGAGTACTATCTTCCACTACTAATACCGTATATCCATTAAGAAGAAAACCATTTAAAGAGATTCATTAAGTTATCTTATTACGTTTCCCCATGTATAAATGTACAATAATTAATCGAGTAACAATTAATTAACCATTAACATTTTAATCATTACATGAAATTAGAATCACAAAAATGTTCCATGCCTTCTAAGAATAATCAAAAATATTCCATGGATTCTTAGAGCTATAACCTCATCATTTTTCGCATAATTATCCTACCAAATAGGTTAAAAATTTTACATTTAATAACATCATTACTTTCCATATTACCCAGAACTCTAGATAATCATCATTTGCTACCAAAAATGTAAACAACCACACACATCCATCACCCAAAAAAGTGGGGAATGTAAATTAGTAATAAATAATAACCTGAATTTCAGCCATAAAATATATTCAAACAATAAAGCATCATTCATAAAACTATTAAGAAAAAATAAAATCAATTTTATTATCTTCTTTGTCATCTTCGACACCTACAAGCATATCTTGATTCATTCCACCATCATATGTGTCAACTGTTGCCCCAAAAACTAGGCCTCCATACCCCACATATCAAAAAACCTTTCTAATCTCAACCATATCATGCTCACTTCACATGAGAAGAATAAAACATCTAAAATAAAAATTATTATTTTAGCCCCAAAAGCATAGAATCTAGCCTATACATACAAAGACCTCTCATGTATCCAAATCACAAGCCACATAGCCATCAATGACCAGAGGGAAACATAGGCCGTAATTGTCATTATATTTTATCACATAACTATTTCTTATTCCATATTTAATTAACTAATTTATTATTTACAAGTTCCAATAATGACCATCCTATGCATCATGTAGTCACATACTATCATAAACAAATGAAATAAACAATTTAACATTCTTTCAAAGAATGAATTATAGATTGATCAAAATTATATATTTTAATCATCAATATGAATTTATTATTTTGAAATAATGTATTAAAATACTTTAGGATCATTTCCAATTCAATTAAACATGCATAGTTACATCAATTTCATCATTCTCATACTAAAACTACAAAGAGATTCATTTAACATGCCTCAATAGTTTTTTTCCAATTAATTATAAATTAATTTTCTATTCATGTTCTTTACCAATTCCCTCCATGAATAACATGATAATAAACTATGTAATATATATAAAACTATCTATAAAATCATGAGGAAACCCATTTACACGATACAAACAATATTATTTATATTTGGTTGATACAAATTATTTAATCCATATCATGTAATTATTATAGTAATTTCATCCACATCTATGTGGATAAATGATGGTATCTTTATGATTTCATGTAAATAAACAGAGAATAAAAAATATCAAAAACCAAAATGGTGTTTTATTATTTGCATGTGAATTAAAAAACAATATGGATCCTTATCAACTCTCTTGCAAGGACAACATCCACCTTAGGACGTGGCATCAAATCTAAACCAACAAATAATAAATATAACTCCAATAGAAACATAGAGATCATGCACCGTCACATGGAAAATTGGAATGTGAGTCAAAATATATATTTTAGGAATCATTAGAATCATGCGATACAAATACTGAATCTAGAAATGAAATAGTAAAATTTCCATATTTCAAAAACACTGTTTAATGTAAATAAATTCCTGTGAATTAGAATTATGTAGTTAAAAAAAGATTAATGTTGAGATTGGGAACACATACATTATTAATCTCAAAAGATTCACTAGAAATAGTTTATGATGAAATTTAATAACATGTATGGGTAAATTCGATAAATTAAATGTTGTATAGAAGTTATAAAAACATAAATTGGGAACAAGTTCCATGTTCGGAAAATGAAAATGTTATTGGAACAGTATGTGTTTATAAAAACAAGATGAATGAATTAAGAGAAAATTCTATAACCAATAGATGAAATTTTTGTAATGGATAGGAAGTAGTAGAATGTAATGATTTCGGAGAATCCATTTCATCAATTTTCATGATTCTAAACTGTTATAATTCTTCTAGAAGATACTGAAAATTTTAGTTTAAAAGTTTATCATATGGTTGTTTTGTTTGAATTTCAAAATTATTATATTGAGAAATAAATTTAAATTGAGAGATATTGCGGGTCTTAATTAGTGAAGATGAAAAATTTTCTTTTGAAATTTATGGAATCATTTATGGTTTTGAAAAACCACATGTTCATGGTATTTACAAAAATATATATTTTTGGATAAATTTTAATTTTTCTAATAAAATTGATAATAGAAACTTGTATATGAAATAATATAACTCCAATCTATTTACTATAATTATGATTGAGGATGATATAATTATTCTTGGGGATAGAAAAAATGTTTGAAAAAAAATTTATTAATAAATAAAGAAAATATATGAGATTTCATGTTTTTGAGAATTAACATTCTCCCTTGGTTAACATATTTAACCAAGGTAAGAATCCAAATTCAAATCTCATCAATAGTATGCGATGAGATTGTTACTAATCATTGGTATGGGTGAATCCAATGATTTTACTAATAAAATATTATTTGGGATGAATATGAGTAAAGAAATGTATGGAAATAGTGTCAATAAATTTTTTTCTAAAGGTGATATGATGTTTTCTTTATCTCATAGCATCAATACATTATATTATTTTTGTAGTTACTTTGTTTTCTAGATATCAAATTAATATGAAATAATATCATATTTTCACTATGATTAAAATAAAAATATATGGAAAAAGGTATCTTCACATGGTATTTTATAGAAAATAAATTTTGATATAAACATTCATGGTTATATTGACACTTATTTTGGTGAATATTTCAATGCTAAGAAAGCATATTTTGGTGGAATATGTTTCTTAGGTGAATGATGTGTGATTTGGAACAATAATAAATATAGTTAAATAAAATTTAGCATAGTGGAATAAAAATATAATGTAGATAGTCATGCTTGTACTCACATGATGTGGCTCATAGTTATGATGAAATATTTATAACTATAATTTTATAATCAATTGATGATTATTTGTGATAATCAATGTTCCATTGATCTTTCTAAAATTCATTTCCAACATTCTAGATTAAAAAAATTGATATAATTTTTTCCTTTATAAATTTGAAATTTTCAACTACATACGTTTTGTTATAATATAACTCAATGATGTATAAAATCAATGATATCTCCCCTAATGTATTTCCCAATGAATTTATTTATGAATTTATGTCACAAAAACATTTTCAACATAAAAAAAAATTAAATTTTTTAATGTATGTTTCCACCACGTTATTTTGGGTTATGCTGAAAAACTGGAAGAACACTTACATATTTGACTTTCATTAAAAATATAAAACAATATACATAAATAGAAATTCTCTTATTTTTCTTATATAAATGAAATTTAAGTTGAGGTTAAAAAAATATGTGGTGTTTGGACACTCTATTTTAATAAAAACTTTCTTATGGAGAATGTTTGCTAACCTGATTTGATTACAAATATGAATAATGATAAAATACAAATCCTTAAAATATTTCGTGTTTAACGTATGTGATGAACAACCGGATTGATAATTCATGGGTGAGACATGACTCAATCCATCAAGAGTATTAAGAGGTATTCCAAGAAGTGGGGAGCTCAAGTTCATTTGATAGGAATAGGTGGTGCGAAAGTGTTTCTTATTCCGGGAGGTTAGACACTTTATTTGGGAATGTTTTAAGGATTTAATACAATAAAAGAAATTATGTGCTATAATCTTCCTCAAATTCCCCCAACCTAGGTGTTAAAGAACTACCTTGAAGGTTTCTGAAGACATGGGAGATGAACTAGGGAGACAAAAGCAAAAATAAGGATTTAAGTGAATTATAAAATACAATTGATAGCCCCAAGGGGATATTTATAGGAAAACAAGTGACCTTGGGTGAAACAGTGGTGGGGCGAGCATGTAGGTTGTGTTTCATAACCGGTTGTGCATGTACCATGAACAACGACAAATCCTTTTCTTGACTAGGGTGATCCAATTTTCATGCCTTTTAGAATAACAAATTTCTTCATGTTTTTCTCCCTTAATTTATAAAGAATTTACCTTTTCCACTTTTCAAACATTAGGATGAAACAAAGTGTCAACAAACCCCCCCAGAATTGGATCTAGAATAAAAATCAGATCACATAATGAGGTAATGTAATGAAAAATGAAAAAAGTGGTTGATGTGGCGCACAATTTGTAGTGAACAAGGAAATGGGTGCACAAGGTGCTTCATGTAGGGTAATTTGCAACGCTTATATATATTGGCTTCACGTCTATGAAAATTATAATGAATTCTAGAAATCAAGCTCTCAACATTCATGTATTTTTTCTCAGACCCACATGTCTTTCATTCTTCTTCTGTACGTTTTTTATTTTTGTGCCAGAAATAGGGTTTCATTCTTTCACACCAACATTATAATTGTGTTCCATGTTCATACATACATGCATTAATTCCTTTTTTATTGTTTTCATAATTCATTTTTCAAAAAACATCCAAAATTATTTTTCTTTAGTGATGAATTTTGATCAATTTTGCAGGTTCAATGGACCATAAGAGAATTGGAACATCCAATGAATTGGCCAGTAAGAGAATTGATTATATTATGAAGTTTTTCAATTTGGATTACATTGATTTATGTGACACCACACTCCAAGACATCGAAAAGTATCTGAGGAAATATCATATCAATTTTTATAGCAGTACTTATTTTCCATTGTATAGTTATTTTCATCTACAAGATGTCAACCTACCAAACTCGAAGAATAATATTCCAAAATCTTGGTTTCCAGGCTATACCAATTTCACATTTGAAAATATTTATGTTTCAGGAATATATATCAACACTGGGATTGCAGATATGGACCATTTCATATTTCAGAGCCCGTGTTCTCCATATTGGATATCACATACACCCGAGATACAACCACACTGCTATTTTTTCATCTTTTGAGATTCTCAGTAAGATCAATCAAAAGACTAGAACAAAATTTGGGACTTCCTCCCAAGATGGGGTGTTAAACCTGCATGGATGTGGGTGTATTGGGTGCACAATATGTGTGCGGAATTTATGGAAGAATTAAAATGTTTTTGGGATTTATGAGCTAGTATGGGTTGGGAAACATATGTATATAGAAATAATGATTTTGTTCCAGAGTTACTAAGCTGATGGAGTCCGAAAACTAACACCTTCCATTTGAAACATGGAGAAATAGGCATCAGTTTGTGGGATATCTACAAGATATTTGGTGCCCCTATCCTTAGAGATATGTGTGATGAGTTTATTCCTCCCAATATGACATAGAATGACTCAGAAAAGACACCTTCCTAGGTTCTTGAGTTGATGAAGATATTTTATAAACTCGAGAATATGAACACAACAATGTCCCAAACAATAAAGGATATTCATCTAGTAGAGTGGATGTAAATTTTCCTAGTAATGAAGAAGTAAAATGGTCCAACATTCACCCTTCCAACTAACTATCCAAATTAAGAAAAGAGTGGTACATCAAGCACTTTCTAGTGAACATTAGAGAAAGATGATTTTGAAAAGTGGGTGTATGATGTCAAAACCAAAATTACTATGAAGACACAACATTCATGTATTATGGCTATGTGGATTAGGGTGTATCTATTACTGGTTCTATATTCCAAGGGAGGCCTAAGGCTAGGAACTTTTTTTCTCACGCCCAAGCTGGCCAATAATAGGATTATAGGATTTGCTACCCCAATTTTGCAAAACATTCATAGGATTGTATAACATATTTATATAGGGATGTTTTTTCAGAATATTAGGACCATTTCAGGTGTTATAGGGGTAGATCTCTACTCATTTTAGAACTTTTTCTATGAAAAAAGTTGGGTATATGTCTTTAGAAGTACTTTTTGACCATCTGTTCAGGATTTCTCTGGAATTTCACCATTGTCTCTGAGTGCTTATGAGAATAACGCTAGGCTGAGTATATACAAGTAATTTAAGCTTTTACCTTTTGGGAATATGCCTAGGGGGAAATTTTTTAATGACAAGATGGAAAACATAGAGCTAAGTGCGTATATTTTAGCTTAAAGGAATGGTGAATTGGGCACCAGGATTGACTGAGAAATCATATTTGAGGCCTATCCTTCTTATTGATTTTGCTCGTCAATTAAATTTTTTCCAAATATTACTGAATCTCCACCCGTGAATTTCACATTAGAGAAACATGTGATGGTTTCTCGACAACTATGGTTTATTAAAAGAATGGAGAAAATTAGGGAATTATTTAATTTAGCTTCCACCGATGCAATAAAAGGTTTGAATATCTGGTATACAGAGAACTGGGTCACATCACACACTGTTGTGGTGATAATAGAGGAATTAGGAAGGAAACCTTTCATTTTGAAGGTAATTATTAATTATTAGGGGTGATTCATTGGAGTTAGATGGTGGAGGAGAAAAGGCTCAATGATCACCAAAGAAATCTCAGGCAAGATATAATCCACCTATAAAAGTTAAGAGAGCCACAACATCAATCCTGACTGATGTTGTACTGAGGCTCTCTAGTATCCATCATTTTGAAGAGAAACATGTCCCATTTTCCCATCCCCTATTTGTGATAATAGGAATTGGGTATAAACCAAAATAGAAAACTATAGGATCAACTTTACAAACCTATAGAATGTACACTGAATATATACGAATAGAGGCTAGTCAAACATCGAAAAGTTTTCAATGTGATGATGAAACCACTAGAATAGATTTATATGAAGGGTTGAATATTCTAGGGATACAAGATCTACACGACACTTCTGATATACTCTTTAAGAACATCCCATATGATGTCAGAACATATACCAGACAACTAGAAATACTCATATACGCAACTGAAGAATCAATTCCCACTAAAAATCTGGTGAATGAAATGATAGATAATGGTCCACTAACGGTATCAACCATTCATTATATGAATAATGGTGTGATTTTAATGATCCTATAGTTTTATGTTTTTTTGACATTAATTATTCTTTTCAATTTAAATATAGTCAAATAATCGTTACTAAGGGGAAATATTATTATGACATGTAGATGGATAAAAGAATTTCCACTGAAGTTTCATCACCATAAAATAGCCCTAGTGGTACTGCACTTGGAGCTACCAGATCTCCCCCCGAATCAGGAGAGATATCTTCAGGATAACATGACATAGAGGATGAGATAGAAAGGGTCATGTAATCTACAATACCTGTTTTTGGAGTTGATGATGAAATCCATGATATAAATGAGAAAACAAATCACAGAAGAAAGAAAAATAGGGTTAACCATTTTATCAGTAGTGTTAAGAATTCATGAGAAAATGAATTTTTGCCTTATTCATAGAATGTGTTTAAATTTATTTGAATTACAGGAGATTGTTCATTTTAATATTTTATTTAAATCACTGATAAGATTTGATAAACAATGGAGGGTGCTTCTAAATAGGCAGAAATTCTTGCTGAATTGATTATTCTAGAATAGGAAATTAGGAAAAATGAACAAACGTATGTACCGGATATTGCTCCAATTATGGAAATATTGAGAGTAGAAACCTCTGATAAATCATCAGTTCTTCACGAGACACTAAATGTAACCAAAACGTTCATTCCCCCTTTAATACATTTGGTTCATTGCATGCACTAGAAAATCCTACGATAACTGATGCTGACCTCACAACTGTTACTAAGGAAGATGTTTGGGATCAACGGTTGTCAGAAAAAGGTTTCAAAACAACCACTTAGAGTTCTCACACAGGTGACACTAATATGGGATCTTGGATATCATTGGATTCTATGATGAATCGTGCAATTCATTTTTAAGAAATATAAGAATATGTTAATATGCCAAACACTGTAGGAGATTATGATGACCCTAGTATAGACCCTAAAGAAAGTGAGTTTTTTTTGTACATCCTTTCAATAATCTAATTTTAAACTTTCTAACCATTATTGGATGAAATATGAAATTCTATTTAAAAAAATTATGTAGTGGTGATGCCTAAAGAATGCATCGACATCCATGTTAGTCCAACCATTATAAAGAGATTAGATTAGGTGAATCTTGATATAGAAAATCCTCAAGAGATCCATTCAAATGATCCTATGAAAGTTAAGGAACTAATTACCCACAAAGAGACATCAACTAAAACTATTGAAACTGAGAATTTTGGGGAGGAGTAATCTCAAGATGTCGACATATTGTTTTGTAAGGGACACCAATATTGTGATTTTTCTCACTATTTTTATCCCTCGAAAATAACCATAACTATAATTTTTAATTCACCCTATATGATTATCAACTTCAATGGATAGGTCTGGAGGTGAATCCTTTGTATCAGATCAAAAAATATTTGGCAGTGAACAAACCACTGTCAATAAGGGAGCAAAACAAAGCACTTCTTTAAGTTCATCAATCCCATAATACATTACTCTATATGAAAGAGATTTTGAATAAGACTCAAGACTACAAAAGGCTCTTCATCCTACATGTCAGAAGGCATAGAAAAATATATGGAAGATAAAATATGAAATACCCCTTGAGTTACGTTTCTTAAGAATTCAACGAAGATGATCTCTGTTCATAAATATGGGATTTAGAAATTTTTAATAACGTTAAATTCATACTACAAAGAAGTAGATTATACAGAAAATGGAGGAATATCATAGAATTGCTATGATATGATAAAAACTAGACTATTGATCAACACTGAAGAATTCTACCCAGCTCTATCGCAAAATGAGGCCTATCATACTATCATGTGGAAAGAACTGAAGCCTAAAATGAAAGAAAATATTTTTCAGTAGCTACAACTTCAATAATAGTTGAACATTATCACATGGGAGATTGGATACCTTCATGACTCAAAAGGATATGTCAGTAAGGCTGGTGGAAAATATATTTCAGATGCTAAGGAAGTACTTCATCATGCTAAAGAGAACGAAACTTTTCGGATTATCAAACTTCAATAGGCAGTTGATGGGGCTCAGGATTTCATTAATCAAATGAGATGTTTGGTAGAAAACATTTTGTGATTCATACAAAAATGTACGTTTAGTGAGATGGGACATGAATTTTTTCCACATATTCCTTTGAGGGTTTCCAATCTAGTGAGTAACATGTCTCTTGTTATTGTCATTTTAGATTCATTCATGTTGAACTACATAAGGACTAGTGGTTAAGGATGAACAACTTTGACCATATAATTTGAAATTAGATCCCAAAAAGGCTCAGTGGCTTTGAATTGATCAAATATTCTTTTAATACCTCTAATGGGAATATTGAGTGATTATTTTTATGGTGAAAAAATCTAAAACTTGTATAAACATAAATGAGGTCTTTTCCAAGAATGTGGATACCATTATTTTACTAACCCATTGTGGGGGATGTTTTATAAAGGAAAAACTTTGGGCATATTCCTCATAGGCAAACAGTGTAATCTTATGAGTGATGTGGTTGTTATGTTGGAAAATTATATGTAAGGCCTCTGGGAAAATTTACTACATAGTTAAGAAAAAATGATCTCAGGAATTTAACATTATATTGTTGATAGAAAAGGAAAAATATGATTTTGTTGACTGAAGACCATAGTGGGTGGTTTTTCCATGTAATGTTACTTTAAGAATAAAGGGTTATCAAAACCCCATAATTCCTGAATATGAAAATAATTTCTAGACATATTTGTTGTATGAAGAATGATTAAAAATTTTCAGAAATGTGTCTTTCTGATATCGTATTATGTATTTTTATGTAATATAGTAAGGACATTATAATATAAAGTTTTATGTCATGAAGTGTGGATTTTTGGTTGCTTTAATTTATGGTCTTTAGCTTTGACCAAAGGTTTGAGACTCTCCAATTTCATGATAATTTGTTCAGAAACATACCACTATGATCAAATATTTAAGAGAACAAATGAAAACAATGATTTTAGAATTTATCGATCTGATGAAAGATATGATAAATGGGATAAAAGGCATTAGGGGAAGTATTTCTTAAGAACAAAGTTACCATTATATGGAGAACCCATTATGGGGGTTGTATTATGAGTGGCTGACTAGGGCATATACTACATTTCCAAATAGTGGAATCTTTTGATGGATATGTCTGTTATGTTGGAAACTTATGCAAGGACACATAGGATCATGTAATAAATAGTCAAGCAAAAGAGATCTCAAAATATTGACATTCTATTTCTAAAACCTGAATAATGTTTATGGAGATTCATATTTTTTTCCATATAATAGTGTTCGGTTTTTGGTAAAAGGTACATTGATACAGAAAAACAATTTCCAATAATGGATTCCAAAGAATCAAGGGAATAATATTCTATGAAGCTATAAACCAAACATAAAATGTATGATGTTGATAGTCTTATGTCGTATTACTAGGAAAAAAATTGAAAACAATAGATGATATATGCTAAAATGATCCATGCTAATTTCATATTATTTAAACACATGTACATGGAAATTTGTAAACATCGATATTGATGACATTCTGATTGAGTGAATGGTAATGGAAAAAATATACATGGAATAATAAATTATGATACTATGTCTTGTATATTGTCATCAATGTTTTAGGTGTTCCAAAGATAGTTTAACCAATAATTAAATAACCATTATCTAAAAAACATGTTTTGGGGGTTGAATTATGCCCGACTGACTAAGGAATATGATGCATTGCCAAATAGTTTCATTTTTATTACTAATAGGACTGTTATTTAGGAAACTTATGCAAGGACACCTAAGGGAATATACTGAATGGTCAGGAAAAATAGTTCACAGATATATGAAACTCTGCCACCAAAAACCATAACAATGGTTATGAATATTTTAAGGTATTCATGGTTAAGAGTGTGACATACGAAAAATGGGTAATGATCAATGCACAAGAGATATTTATGAATCAATATTGGAAATAAATTTGGGGTCCCTTACAAAGATCTAAATCATATGTAAAATGGGGACATTTATTTTTTTTGGAGGGATCTTTAACAAGAGGATACAAAATAAATACTTCCACATATATTGTTAATTATACGTGGAAGGGAGATAAAAATTTATCCATTGGTTTGGACTTGGATCAAAGGATTACCTTTCACTACGTATCTCAATGGGATAAGAATAAGTCCATACATAGTTCTTTGGGTGCTTTCAATTTTAATATCGTGCAGCAAAGAAATTATGTTGTGCGGTTTAGAGTCATGTAGTGAGGAAATTATGTGATTCTGAGGTAAAAATGAATATTTTGGTTGCACTAGGGAATTAAAGCTCAGGTGTCACTACATATCTCATATGGATGATAATCAATCCATATGTAGTTCATTTATAATTCCAAACGAATATTTGATTCATACACAGGGAATAAAATGAGTTTTGTATAATTGTGTTTGGGAACATGATTTGAGATCTAGGCATTTCTAAGTATCTAATATGGGTGACAATCAAGAAAAACATATTTCATGAAATGATAATTTCCAATATTAATTGAGTTTGATGTGGGATACAAGGGCTTTTGACACATTCTGGATGAATAATTGTTAATATTAAGGCAAAAAATTGTTTGATAATCAATACATGCATCCTAAAAGAGTAATCTGTATAGATATGAATCATATACAAAAATTAAAAAGGGAAATAAATTTCATTGTAGTTGCGTCTAGGCCCATTAATGGAGATCTATGTGTCTCAATTTATCTCATATGGATGAAAATAAAGCCCAATATAGTTCTTAAATAGAAGTCCCTATAATGATCTTATTCATATATATGGTGAAATGGAAGTCATGTGCCCCTAAGAAGTAGCCATTATGTATTTGATGCTTTCACATGAAATATCTTGATATCAATGAAATAAGACGTTAACCACATAATTTAATGTCATGTATTGGGGAAAAATTATGTCATGTAGTTTAACATTGTGTGAAATGGAAAAAGATTATACACATTTTAATGTTGTGAAACATAGATGCATATGGATATTATGCAATTTAATGTATTGAAACTAGAACATTGTTCTGTTCTATTTAGAATCATTTAGTGAGGACACTATCAACATGCAATTACACAAAGTATTTCATTAAGAATCTTGCATTGGATTGAGTTCAAATAATTTCTCTATCAATTGAGATTAAGGAATAAGATCCATTTGAGTAGACTTTATGTATGGTGAAAGGTCCTTTCCACTTTGGCCCATGGTTTAGAGGATTATTTCCTATTATCATTGGAGTATTCAGAACCAATGCCATTTCTCCATGAATAAATAACTCTTGGTAAACATTTTTGTTAAAAGCATGTGTTATTTTGTTCTAATAGACTTCCAAATGATGTAATGTATTATGTCTCTTTAATCTAGTCATTACAGCTCATCAAATAGCTTTGAAGTCCTTTCACTTATAGATAACTGATCACAGATTGCGACTCAAAGTGAAGGTAATTGAATTTCAATTGGGAAAACTTCTTCTATATAGGACACCAACGAATACATAGTTTCATGAGTAGCAGTACATAAAGTAGTATGATAATCCCATAAAGCATTAAAATGTTTATTAAGACATTATTTGATATCATTATCAACTATTTTCTAGAGTATTTTTGTTATGGTGTTATTAAAATCCTCAATGTGTCAATTGGCCACTGCAAGATAGTGAGATGAATTGCTAGATTTGATATTGTACACATTGTATAGCTTATTTACATCCATAGAATATTATTTGGTGCTGATATCCATCAATATAGAATGAGAGACAACAAATCTGGTGATGTTATTATCTTGACAAATCTAATAATGCTTTGGAATCTGATTTCATTGAGAGGTATTAATTTATCCCTTTTTGAAAATAAATTAATAATAGAAAGAATATACTAGAACTTCTTAGCCATAACTGGAGGATGAGGTCATAATATATCCATTCACCATGTAGAAAACATCAATGTTTATTTAGCTATGTTTACAAACACTGGGGGTTGATGAATACTGTTGAAATTCACTTGGTAGGAATGACATTTCATGGTGAAATATGTTTATTCCTCCATCAATGAAGGAAATAAGTATCCAAGACTTTAGATTTGATGAGAAATTCTATGCCCAAACTGGTGGTCACTACAGGCTCCTTCATGTACATCTTTCAAGGTAGTTACGGGTTATACTCCATCAATACACATAAAGAGGATTCCATCAAATCCTCATTTATAGAGGATCTTCTGGTTATCTCGACTATATTAAAGATTGAAATTAGCCACTAGTCTTTAGATCTATTCATTTTCATCTATATATGGTGGATGCACTCCATTTTGAAGGTATTACCTGATGCGTGTCATCCATCCCATGGTATGACCATATGGCTCAGAAATAGGGATAACATCAATAATTTAATCTATTAAAGTTTTAAAGAGAGGTCAAACACACGACGATGGGAAATACTAAGGATTGTCTCATCCCGATTTGGATATTCCAGGGTTGTTGTCGCAATAGTTCGTGAATAAGATTTGGCATTTTTTGATCACCTAAAATAAAAAAATGTTGGCTGTGAGGGAAATTCATCCATTAACACTCTATCATAATAACACAAAGAGATTAACTCTTCTTTTCTGAAAGAAAAATCTCTATTTATTTGTTTTATTTACAACTTTGAAAAATCAATCACTTTCTGGAGGTTGACTTATACTTGGAGCTCTAATTCGAGTCCTATGATGAGAGCAAGATATTATGCCTCATTGTTGATTTTTTTGAACTCCATCATATTCTCTTCTTTATGGTAAAATATTTCTTCAAGAAAAAGAAAATTTACCTTATCTAATGTAAAAGTGATAAGTTATCTAACATTTTTATTTCCCCTTGTTAGATTCCATTCGACTGGGTGGGTGTTTGGTGGTTGAGGGCATACCTAGATCCGGGGAAATCCTAGGATTTTGGGTAAGCACTCTTCCATAATTTGATTTAGTGTGTACAATGTTATGGATAATAACGTCATATTTTGACTCCCCTGATCTAGAGTCATTCACTAGATAATATTTTACAACGGTATTAATGAAATTCACAAATGCATAATGCATTGATGAAATTTTGCCAGTATATTTTTTCGTTCATATCCTTCTGTATCCTGAATGAGACTATGTTCTCCAATATGCTGAATTACTAAGAACTATATGACGAACAACAACCTAAAGGGAATAATTTGATAGTTTGGTTGTTCATTCACGTTGTGGATTCTTCCATAATTAAGAGAAAATGGAATTCCATTGAGGAGGGTATTTTAATTTTTAAAAATACCCAAGCCCTACATGCTTGGGCTATTTATTTTCATTTTCATCAAACCTTTGAACACTGATTACTGAATTCTAAGGTTTAATTAATCAAGCCCCCAACCCCGTAAGCCAGGGTGGCACCTAAACTTCTATAGCTGATATTTTTGCAGATGATCATTGGATTTTTGAAAATATTTGTCTGAACATTAGTTGTGTGAATTATCCTAAAACCACTCAAATAACCTGTTTTGGAAGATCACTATGCTATTTCAGATATTTTCATCATCTAATGGCTACTATCTTCTATGTGGTAGGTCTGCTTAATATTTTAATATTCTTAGTGAAAAATTATCTCAATAGATTGTTCTCATTGGGACTAACTCTGATGAGAGATTGTTGATGATTTCTTTGATTGTATACTAGACTACACAAAAAATCTGTTGAATGTAGTTGGTTGTGGGAAATAACATTGCATGAGTCCACTTTTGGAAGGATTTTCTAATTTTTGGTGTGAAGTGAAATGAAATGAACCTTGTGAACCTGATCCTCTGATATGGACACCATATGAGGTATCATAAATTATCTGGCATAGCCTCTTTTGTGAATCGAGGCATGCACACTGAAGGATTCTCGGATACTTTCAAACTTTGAATGGCGAAAAAATGAGAAATATTCCAAGTCGGTTTGGTGTTGCAACTCGTTTATTACATTTAAATATTTTTGATATTAATCATATGATAATACATTGGTTTTTAATGATTAATATTCTTCCATTAGTTTTAGAGGATATCATGAATGTTACTTTCATCCATCAATTGTGGAATGTGGTATTGAGAGTTTACCATAGGCCAGAACTTGAATTGTACATCACTATTAGCCAGTGTTTTTCTCATATTCAGCATATATTCATCACCTTTTTCTAGAGGATTCTCCACTTGGTCTGACTAGAGTGGAAACATCTCTATTTTTTTATTTAAAATAATGGAATTAGTCACTTCTTCTATAGCTACATTAAAAGACAAAGGATCTAAATGTTTCTTTAAGAGGTATTCTGGATGATAAAGTACTTTATCTTTTAAATTCAAGGAATTAGACATGATCTTCCTCATGTTGGAATGTTCCTTGAGATTAGAGGGATTTCTCATTAATACATTTTTAAATATATAATTATCATCACAATGGGAACAAATATTGTGGATAAAACTTCTGTAGAGAATGACATCATGGGGAGGACCACCATGGTGGACTACAACAAGGGAATTATGCCCTTTATATTTAGTCTTTTTTCCACATGGAGGGTTTTCATGGATCTCCTCCAGAGATAGGCTCTATAGATTGGTAGAATATTCATGAAGCATGCCTACATGAAGTATTGTTCGATGGGGAACTTCATAAGTACTACTACTACTCTAAAAATTTGGCAACGAGAGGGTAGGATCTTGAGTTGAAATAGATAAATGAATGAGGGATTCATGAAAGCCAACATTAATTGGATCTAGAGTGCAGATTAGCTCATGATTTTACAATAGTGATTGGCCAAAATTTTTCTTGGATGCTATATTAAACATAATACGGGCCACTTTCTGTGAGAAGAGGTTATCCTGGGTAGTTTAATGTGCTTGATTTGGAGTGTACATAATAATGGGATGATTATCTCCAATTGGAAATGGTTTATGTTCCCGATCTGGATGTAAGTGTTATACGGGGGAGTATGCCCCACAAACCTCTTGGACTGGAACAATGGTATGTATATCCTCCGAGATGGAATGTCGATGTGTAATCCCTGGTGTGGGGATAGATTTAGGTTATTGTTACCCCAAACCAATAAAGATTATATTATGATATTATGGAATGCATCATAATATGGGTAGGAAATTGAGTCTGCCCTTTCACCATTGATAAGATATGTTTGGTGACTTCAGCGGCCGAAATCGAAATATATTTGTACTCTGTATCTGGAGAAGGTGTACGTGTCTTCTCTTATCCTCATTTTACAATTCAGGGATACTGATATTACTTATATATGGGATAAGCATGTTTTGTCTGCCACTGATTTCTCATTGGAGCTTTCCGAATGACTTCTTCGGGTGCTACAAACGATACTGTTGGCATGCTTCATGAATGTCAGTAGGTGTATATTCATCCTTGTTATTTTCCTCCAAGAATGGTAGATGGATTTATCTAAGTGCTGACAGATGAGACTGCTGGTATAATTAATGATTGTAAGTTGGTTTGTGTTCATGATTACATGTTTTTCCACATTTTATTGGCGAGCTTCCTTGAATGCAGTCAGACGCGCATGTTGACTGTATGATAATTTGTAAAAAGATGTAGGTTCTTATTTACGGAACTCCACCAAATTGAAGTGGTGGTATTGGTGGGTATCTACCTGATGAGTCTTATAGGAAATAGAAATGTGAAATACTAGTGCATGTTCCCATTCATTGATTACTAGGAAGTTAGGTTGATGGACTTCTCCAGAAGGGGAAAAGGGTTGAGTCTTTCCCTATTGTCCGAAAATTGTCCTTGGTGGTTCATCTTGCATGCTTGGGTATGAGGGACCTGGGATGAACATCTAAATGCAACACCCCCATCATATTTGGGATTTTATACCGCATGATTCCGTTGACAGAGGTTTTTGGTAGGAGTCCTTGGGAAGGACCCATTCATCTTTGAGGTGAGGCCATGAGTGACCTATTGATCCAACTCCCTATATTATTGTTGGGACTGGTTGTTATGTTCGTAGGATAAAGACCCAATTTTTTTGAATAAAATGGTTGGCCCAATATTCTTTTTGACGACCATTCGTTACTAAACGGACGAATGAGGTTTGTTGTTATCTTGGAGAGCCTGACAGACAGTCTCCAAGGATCGGATAGTACCATGTTGATAGTATTACCATACCAAAACATTTGATACTCATAATTAAATATGCTGAGTTGGTGATGGAATCCTTCCAAAAGATGCAGATCTCGCTTGAGCAGAGGATGGGGCATTCATGGGTGGAAACAATGAGGAATCCATTTTGAGTGAAGGTATTTCTGAGAAAACATGAAAAAAACCTTTAAAATCTATTAAAGAAACATATTTTAGATGGATAAATAAGTGATTCATTTCATTATTTGGCCTTCCTTTATCAATTGATCGGGGCCTATAAGATGGGTTACATTATCATCTTGGTTAAGGATTCACGTCAGGTTCACCATTTTTGTTTCATAGCACCTTGGAATGTGTGTTTTTATTACGAATCACTGCTTCCAAGAGGATTCCATTGGATTTATTTATGGATCCAGAAACATTCAAAAGTTATTTATCTAATTATTACCTACTTTCAAAAGGTAGGAATTCACTATGTATGACCTTATGATACTTAAGAATGTGCATTAGTTGAGAGGATGGGAGGTTGGACTCATCAAACCATCTTGGGGGTAATTAATGCCTTCTCTATGACTCTCTTATAGATTTGATATACTTTCATGATTCCTTATTAATTCACCAAGTATAACATAGGATTCCCACGTAGTTTTCAATCAATTATAAGCATGTGTGAAATATATAATAATCCATATGTATCAAAGGTTCTTCATTAATGGATAAATAAATATGTATATGAGGTTCTCCATCAATGGTATCCTCTAATATACTATTTAGACATTATTTTAACCATCATTATGATGATACTATATTTTTAGCCACTCAGTGGGGAATTTGGAATTTATCATCATCTAGGGAGATGAAAGTTTGTTTTCATGTTCGGATCATACCCATAAATGGGATACCTACGTATCATTGTGAAAGGAATTAAACCCATCTTAGATCGATGCATATTAATGGGACTCATCATACCATTTGTGGTCATGTGATAACGACATATCCTTATAGTTTAGTGTCATGTAGTAAGGAAATATATGTGAGAGCTTCTTAGTCATGGTTTTTTGTGGTACTTATTCCTAATCAGCCTAAGGAACATGGAAGGATTATGGGTTTCCATGTTGGTTTGGAACTTGTTTGGAATATGACCTAGGAAGAACATGGTTGATTTTGTGTGTTGGGTTTTAACCTCATAGAGTCTTCCTACATATCCCATTAGGATTGGGATTAAAGACCCCATTATTTGATGAGTCTCATTAGAGGATAAAGTCAAATGAGAGAAATGATATTTGGTTTACTTCCTGGAAAAAATGCCTTGGTGATTTGGGTATTTAATTTGGGGTTACTATTAAAGACGGTACCCATTTATTAATGAAATGAGAGAGTGATCGGTCCTTTGGAAGGCTTCCACCGTATTCAAATTATGTTGTGAATTAGAGTTCTCATAGTTCAAGAGTTTATGGGGTCTTCATTCAGGTTTTACACCTAAAGAGGATACATGTATTAAGAGAGTTGATGTTGGATTCGTGAAGTTTATATCATATAATCTCGTGCCATGATGAAGGCATCCTACACAACCCAATTATGGAGGGAATCAGAGTTCTCATAGTTCATTTTATAGATCCCAGGACTTAGGAATCATTATTGTGTATCCCAATTTTGATTGGAATCAGAGTTCTCATAGTTCATTTGATTGTTCTCGGGCCTTAGGAAGGCTTTCTATGTATCCCATTTATTCTGGGAAATAGAGTTCTCATAGATCATTTGATGGGATTTTTTGAAAATGTTGTAATCATAAAAAATTTATAATCCCACATGAGTAATTCTTGGTGTGAGAAATTTTGGGATGTGAAACATTCAACAAAGGAACCCACACTTTTTCTCCACTGCTGGTTGAATAGGACACTTGTACAGTGGCCACGGTGGAGGAGGACAAGGAGATCGTGGAAGAGGGTGAGTCAACGAGCCTTACCTATGTTCTAATCACATTAGAAAAGGATCCAATTTTAGGAAGGATTGATGGTGATGAAAGTAGATTAGAGAGGGACTAAAACCTCCAAGTTGAATGGTCAGGGGCTTACGCCAGGATGGTGGCCCTAGAATTGATCTGGTCAGTGTATTGAGACATCTCATTTGCATTAATGGAAAATAATGTATGAACCATATGTTCCTTACCAGATACCTATGGTTCTGGATATTGAAGACTAATGGGGGAGGAAATAACCCAAACCCTAATCCTCCTAATCAAGGACTCCCCAACATTATATATTGGAGAATGGTCCATGTTACTATGGATATACAAACAAATAGACATTCAATGAATCTTAACCCCATTAGGAATAAAATGTGGGAAACCTCTTAATGTGGATATACAAAACTAAATAGTAGGCATGCCGATGTGACCTTCCTAGTGGTTTGATAATTTAAAAGGTTTTGGTGGAGGTTTTAACATAATCCATTTCATACAAGAGATCAAATGACGAAGAAGCCTATCCATGAATTGTTTTGAAGAAGGTGCGATGAAAGACATTTAGACTGAAGGGATTTGGTGAATCAATGAAAGGTGCCCAAGTAAGTATCTTACACACAGATATGAGCGCACTAGAGGGATTGGGATACCTGATGTCAACATAAGTGACGAAAAACCTGGATGTTCATACACGATAAAGAAATTATTTAAGATGTCATGAGTATTCACATGTATTCCAAGAAGTGGGGCTCTCTTGTTACGATCAATGGAAAATGTGTCTTGCAAGTGTTTATTATTATAGGAGGTTGGCCGATTTAGGTAAAATAGTGTAATGGATTTAAAAGACTATATGGACTTATGTCCTATGATCCTAAAACAATTCCTCCTATATAGTAATAAAAAGACATCCCTGATGGTTATAGAAGAATTGGGCTAAGCACTAGGCTGAACGGAGAAGAAATTAGGATTCAATGAAATTCATCTATACAAATAAAGGCCTCAATAATCTATTTATATATAAATAAGTGACCATGGGTGAAATTGTGGTTGGGTTCACAAGTATGTTACGCTCTAAAACTGGGTGTGCAAGTACATTTCACACCAAAGGATCCTCGACTTGACAAGGGGGATCCAATTTTCAATCCTTTTAAAATATTTATTTTTGACATGTGTTTTCTCCTAGTGTTTCTAAGGAATTTCTTATTGCCACTTTTTAGACGCTGGGATGGAAAAAAATGTGAAGAGTCCCGAAGAAGTGGTGAAAGAGAGGGGTACAACGACATAGTTCTTTGGGAGGTACAAGTTTTTATTCTTGGGAATCAACTATGGGGTGTATTTCTACTACCCCTGAGCTCCACTCGTCTTCTGAAGTCACTATGTTCTTCACTGGGAGTGAGAAATGAGGTGTGTCCCACTTTTGTTTGGGGATCTATCTATCTAACCATTGCCTATGAGGTCATTATCCATCGATTTTCTCTTCCTTCTCTCCTAGCAATGGATCATTTGTGTATGGGGCTCTCTCCAAAGTCATCCCTTCTTGGGGAGGGATTTTCCTACCCTGGAGGGTTCAAAAATGCCAGAGATTGGTATTACCTTTTTAAATTTATATTTTTCAATATAGTTCCACATGGGAAATTAATGAAAAAAATAACATTTCATGATTGACAAATATTTTAAAACTTCATTGATTTTTTTTGCATCATTTTAGCTATAGATAAATTTTTCCGTAATAATATTTGATTTAAATTGGAATTGCTGAAATAGACTCCTCTCTGAAGAGATGAAATATTTTTGACATTTTCCAAAACATTAATCTATATTTTCAAGTAGAAATGTGATAAAATGTTTTAATAATAATTCCAAAGGCCAAAAATAACATTACTAAAATTATGTAAAAGTGCTTATAAAGTAAATTAATAATAAATATTATTAAATTAAAATATAAGAATAATTAGAATAGATAAAAAATCAATATTTTAACATAATCACATTTATCATTTGTATCATTTGAAATACCAATTCATTAAATGATAAAATCATTGATGGATTAATAAAAAATATAATATTCACGATATATATTAAAAAATTCATTCAGGTTTAGTCTATACTCCCCATAAAAATGAGTGGTGTAAAAATGTACCGTACTATATAAAGGGGAATTTAAATGAGGAAACCCTTACATAATGTACCAATATAAATCATACATGATCTAATATATTAAGGGATAAATTTAAATTTATTATAAATTTATGATTGAATTATATTACTAACCATATTATTTTATACCATTCTAGTATGGTTTTAAATTAACCATTTATATAAAATTAAATATTAAAATCAATATTTTGGTATCAACAATTCTGTTTTCCATTTCCTTATTCATTATATTTATTGTAGTAATTTCATATTATTTATTATGTTTGGATATTATAAATGCCATCAATATAACTTTTAGTCATGATAAATAATTTTTGTACTAGTGAAATAAACTTTTGTTAAAGAAAATTTACATATTATCATGTAGTTCATTGATCAGACGTACACATAGGTGATGTTTCCAAATTTCAGTGGAAGTTTATAAAAAAGATAACTAATAATTTAGCTTCAAATATTTATAATTATATAATAAATTTATTATAATTTCAATATATATATATATCAATCGTTTTAATATAGAAAAAGTAATGTTTTCTCCACGACGATATAGTTGTTTGTATATAAGAATCAACAATATTTTTATTTATATTATATAGAAAATTGATAGTAACTTGTTTTATGATTAAAATAAAAAATCATAATAAATGTTAATGTAATTACGATTTTATTTTATTATTGTTATGTAAATGTCAGAGGAGGTTTATAGAGACATAAATTTGAATGTGTTTTCGAGTAACATTTACATTTACTATGTCTAATCTAATTTTAAATAAAAATCATGATTCATAGAAGGTCTTTTCAGGAATAAAAAAATCAGAAATAAGTTCTGAGTAGATATTGGAAGGAATTGTTTTTTAAATTGATGGTTTAGTTAAAAGGAAAATGTTACTTGGATAACTGATAATAAATGATTCCTTTTTATAATTGATGGGAGTGAAATCCTATTTAATAAAATTAACATTAATATAAAAAAAATATAATTATCAATATAATCTGGAATAAAATTGATAATTTGGAAAATATATGGTATGGTATGGTAAAAAAAATAAAACATTTTTTGATTTGTGTAATTATTTGTCATATGTCAATCTTTATCAATTATAATGATATCACATTAAACACTTATAGCTAAAACTATAATGAAATATTGTTTACCATGAATTCAATTTACTAGGAATAAAGAATAATGTAATATATTAGAAGACTACATAAAGAAGAATGAAAATATGGAAAAAATTATATGTAATTCTATTCCTATAGAAGGATTAAAATTTTCGTAATATCCACCGAACAAAAATGAAAACAGAATGATTTTTTTTATCATGATGTAAATAATTCTAGTTCATTTTAATTTACTTTTTTTTATAGATCTTCATTTGAGAAAATAAAATTTTTTATTGAATATTTTATGTAAAAATTTACTTAAATACTTTCATAAATATTTATTAATATCATTTTATTAAAAAATTAATTGGATTATTTTATTTTTTTCTTAGAAATATATCTTTGTTTCTTCAAATTATTTTGTCATCATTTCTATCCAATTTTAACAAATATATAAATAATGATTAATTTATTGAGTTACATTAATATTTATATTCCAATAGGTAAATATTTGAAAAGTATGTAATTATCATTTAAAATACATTATATAAGTAAATTAATTTTCAAAAAAAAAACATTGATGTTTAGCTAATAATTATTAAAAATGAATTAGTTTATAATTAATGTACATTACATGAACTTAATTAAGGGATATTATAATTTATTACATAAATTGTATATAAAATAGTTATTTATATATTTATTCATGAGTATTAAATTAAAAAAACCAGGATTCAACTTCCTAGTTTAATCAAATATCAATATTATTTTGTTTACGTAATTTGATTGTTTTTTTAAAACCATTACATTTATTAATATTATTTTAAAATTGAATATTTTATTTCATTTTTCACTCATGTTCCATGATATGTACATAAGAATATATCGAGGAAATAAAATTAATTTTAGGGGAAAATATATTTAAAAATAAGACAATTTTATGTTCAAAAACCATTAAAAGAATTTTGACCATAAATTTCAATTATTCTTATGAAAAAATGAGTTTAAATTTTTTTTATTAAAGAAATAGTTTTTATTATTGTTATAGAAAAAATTCTCTTAAAAAAAAATATTCCCAGTGTGTAGAATTTATTTGTTTAACATTATCTCTTCGATCATGAATCGACCCAAGATATTACCCAAAATAAAGACAATTCTCAATCAAAAATGAAAAAAGTGTTTTGTATATGATAAAAAATTTATTTATATCATTAGAATATATACATCAAAGATATTACTATTATTAAATAGTTATAGTGGATGTTCTATGGGATATTATACTTTCTATATGTGATCAATAACCTTTCAAGAACTGATATATCTTAAGTTCTACATGACATTTATTCAAAATCTCAAAGTGTTCATTTAAGGGAGTATTTTATGGAATATATTATCACATAGATGGAAACCTATCAATCATATATGATTATTAGAAAAAAAATTATATCAAATCTTATTTTTATAGTTCCACATGTATATCATTAAAATATTCTCATCATTTTCATATCTAGATCAAATAAAAATAAATTATATTCTCTGATATTATCACAACATAAAAAATTTCATTGCTTATTTATATGGAACCATATGAATTATTGAGTGAATGATTTTACTACATGAAAATTTTAAAGGAGGCAATTTGTAGACATAATAATTTCACATATAGATGTAGTTCATCCCAGATCACATACACAAAATTTTTCACATTTAAATAAATATATATCCTTTTTGGTCCCCATGGAACGAGGAAACGATAATGGGAATCAAAAAAAATATTTGGGGAAAAAATCCCCAAATAAACTAAAATAAATAAAGATGAATATTAACATGTAAAACAATATGATAATAAAAATTACGCTATAGAATATAATGATTAAGTGAAAATATCTGTTTTAAATCCTATTATGAATAATTGAAGATAAAAAAACAACCCATATCCATCTGATATGTGGGAAAATGCACTACTATGACCCCACCAACATCCCATACCTCTATAGCACACATATAATCCAACATAATAATACATATTACATTTACCTATGTGAGATAAAACATCATCTACATAGAAAAGATGATATGTGTAAGGTGAAAAAATACAAACAAGATTTCACCATGTAAATCATATATAGTATTTCATAAATGACCAAATTATGATTATTTAAATAATACAAATGTATATAATAGACTTCTACATAAATTTAATAAATACATAAAAATACACTATTTTAAGAATAGTTTAGAATGTATGTATAACTAATCTATATTCAAATAATTTATATATTAATATATCCTCAAATTTTATATAATCAAAATATTCGATAGGAGATCCATTGTGACTAGCGATGTGTTAGGTTATGTTCAGGATAACTATTTTCTAATTATAATGAAAACCTAACTGATGATTTTTCCTTTACAAGTTTTATTTGATGAGTTGTTCTCTCATACATAGTCTTATAAACTCGAGATATGCAAATACTTTGAAATTTAATCAGTGATGTGTAGAGATCCATGATATCATTAACCAAACTATCAATAGGACTTGTACCTTTTTTTCCTGTTTTGGAATAGTTTATTATATATAATTGTAAAAGGTTATTACATTTAATTTTATTGAATCTAGATTATATATATATATGTGTTTTATAAATTTATTCATAAATTTGTAAATATTCATCTGTTATTAAAAACATAGTATAACTGTATTTCATTACTGAATTTTTTTATGTGAACAAAATTCATTCATTTCATATAGTCTAAATGTGAAATACATTGTGATATCCTTTTTGTAATATCATTCATCACCATAGAATTTCCCATTGGTTTATTGCAAATAATTTATTATTTGATGATATTATATTTATGGAATAACTTGATAGTGACGTGTTTCTATGTATGTTTTTTTGAGATTTTGTATGTGACATGATTTTATGTTGACCCGCATATCACATGGTGATGAGTTTCCTATCATATTATGTATTTTGGTTCATCTGTTTTTAGTTTTCTCAATGAATTACATTGTACTATTAATTTATATTTTCTATCTTTGTATTGGATTGTTATATTATTTTATATATATTATATGTTGATCATTTTGTATTATTTAAAAAATTAATAATGCACAATTGATGTTATTGACTCTCATGAACTTATTGTTAGCATGTGGGGGTCGTTAGTTCCCTTTGGGACCTACCATAGATAAAAATGGGTGTTTTTTCTAGGATGGACTCATTTATATTGCAAGAGAACTGTATTTGTTAATGTTTGTGTATCCATATTTTCTTTATCTGGGGATTATTTTAGGGATACATGATAGGATTATCGGGACATAAGGTTTAGGTTACGAGTGATATGATGTTCAATAGTCATCATAATGATCATTATATTTCCATTAATTATTTGGATGTGCTTCTATTGATTTTTTAATCTAAAAAATTATCACAACTTATATTAATTCTTCCCATACTATGATTTCTCATCTGTATAGTGACATATTATAATTATATTATATATTAACAATAAACTAAGAAGACATTAATGAATCCCTATGTAATGTGATGTGGAATATTATTTATAAGGAAACCATATAGTAAATTTGTATCATGTTGAGTAAATAGTGTCTAATGTCCCAGGAATGAATTAGGGTAGTGTGCTTGTTTACATACAAAATAGGGTATTTTAACCATAGGACATGTGAGAAAATGATCGATCACATAAGTTTATCAACCAGAAACAATCATACATCAATGGATCAATGATCCTAAGGTAGATGGGGATTGATTATATATGACCAAGTAACCATTAATGAGATGGAATATACAACATCAATAATTGTAAAATTTGACACCAATATTCATGATGTATATAGCAAGATATGAGAGAACATGGTAGTAAATGAAAGGATTCAATAATAGATTGTAGTATAATGTGATAAAATATATATTAATCTAGTAGTTAATCCTCAAAATTGGGAATATTATAAATACATATAGATATAATACATTTTAAATTGTAATAAATATATAATTGAATATGAAAAATCCATCACATAACTAATTAAAATATCACACATCATTGCATTTAATGATATATTGAATGAATTTAGTGTCCATATTGACATTAAACTAGTTATTCATTGTGAGTTTAATTTATAGTGAATTATAATATATGATAAGGATGTGGAAAAGTTCCCTAACAAAAAACAATGATATGGAATGAATCTCTTTGGTAGTAGGTACTACATTTATTCCAAGTGGTTGATTTTGTGGATGATGTAAAAAATAAAACTAAACATGAATGAGAAGATGGTTGGATGTTTCTCCAAGTATCTCAATCATATATAAATAAGGATTAATCTATTAGTGGAGCTCTGAGTTGACACATATGTTTTAGGTCTATGGGAAAGAGATGTACTCACCCCATGTCCCCAAAAATCATTTTCTCTTATCGATGTTCAGTTCAATTAAAAACATTTGTGGATTTTTATATTCCATGATTGATGAATGGATTTTTGGAAATCTATTTTGTATTTAATAGATCCAAATAGTTAAATTATTTTATTGAATAATCCCATAACTCTAAAATAATGAAATTTTATATTGTGGAAGAGTCACTATCTGATGTTAATGATGACCAAATAATATCAATATGTACTATAATCATTAATTTTTCTATATCACCGACATTATTTGATATTGTATTCTCTCATTTATTGATATAAATATAATTAATAATAATATTATAAAATTCAAATTAAATCATTCTCATTATTATAGAGAAACTCATTCCTCTTGAGTAAGGAATGAGTTGGTAAAATGATGACCTAATGGACCTCATAGTTATTAGAATTCATATTATTATGTATTTTCTATGTTCCCATCATGGATATGGTTGATTTAATTCCCATGATGGATTGATCATTTTTCAATAAATAATAAATTAATTCTTATCATCTAGAATATTTCATTTCTCCCTATGATGGGAGATCAAGAGTGTATTATGGAGAGTGGGATATAAGGTCTAGTTGAGTAGTACATGAAATAATATAACTCAATAAATTAACATTTCCATTAACAGTTTATATTTGGAATGAACATATTAGTTGTGATCATCCATTGGTGGTCATGAAATATCTTTATGATTTTAAGGTATTCTTCTATAGTGTTCCTACATAAGTGTATTTCTAGTATTTGGTTAATTATGGGTCATTAACTGCAATGATTTTAATTACATCACATCATTTGGTTATTAATGAATTTATTGAATTTAAGAATAAATTAGATGAATTCAGATAATTTTTTTATTCATCCCACTGTATACAATTGGGAATACTATGTCTATATCAACAAAATGTATAACATGATTGTTAGTTTTTTATTCAATTAATAGATGAATAACATGGTCATTATTTATAATAAGTCCCATTTTCCCATAATAATGATATCATTGATTGATTAATTATAGAAAAGAAGATATACAAAATTGATTTTCTTCCTATATATTAATAGATACGAGTTAAGGAGTAAAATATTCCCTTGATTTACTATAACAACATGTGTGGCCTTTTTGGTATTCTTTTGATATTTTTTTATAACTTTCATTATAAATAATTTCATGGAATTGATGAATGTGATCTTATAAAAGTTACATGATTATAATGGCATGGTATTGAAGGATGGAATTTTATATTACTGAATAATTGAAGTTGATTTTGAGCTTCCATAGTAATATATTTTATGAATTTTTATATTCCATATCCTTTATTCTATGTTATCAAAATATCATTTAATAATAGAGGACCTATTTTTTTGAGATCAGGTTTCAAAAGATGTAATCATGGTTGATCCTGAGAAAGTGTTAACTATATTTCCATAGATAATTCCTCAAAAGGTCAATGAAAATTGTTACCTCATGGATTTTCACTATTATTATTGGTGGCTTCAGAATGACTTCTCAAACACCACATCTCTATTTACTAATTTTACAATGTAAATAACGAAATTTGTATTGGTTTATTTTTCCAAAAAATTATAAAATTAATGTAATGTTTTTCTTGAAAACCTATTTTTATAATTCTATAATAATTTAATGAAAAATTGTTTTATTGATTATTTTGTTATTGATTTGGGTGGTGTTGTTATGGAAGATGATAATGTAGTGGAATATAGATCTCATTAAATTCAATCATATATAAATAATAACCCCTCCCATAATTCAAAATATGATGTTGTTATAGTTGACTTTAGTACTTAAAGTCACTTCCACTATGTGGGAGTGTTAAAAATCTATTATGGTATTATTTGTATTAGTTAAATCATTACAAGGAGGGTCTGATGTCTTTGGTATAGGAGATGTGTGGTTTTCTATCAGTTATATGACATCATCATTTTCTATACCCTTTGAAATTTTATACATATTATTGAATATATTAGTAGAATGTTTTATTAAAAATAAATGATGAAATAAATTTATGCATGGAATATAATTGGAAACAATTTATAGATTCAAATGGATGTGAAACAAGAAGAGTTTAATAATTTTTTCATGGAAATGAATATTATGAAGTTGTACCCTCTTGATCTAATTGATCATGTTAAATTCGTGAAAAATTAATCTAGTAGTATAATGAACTCTTTATAATGGTGTTTATTTTATTTATGGGTCTTATCTATCCCAATAAAGAAATATATATTTCAGAAATAGTTATACCACTCCATCATTTCATGTGGAGTATATGGTTGAAATTTTTCATTATTCCTATATTGTATTACATTATGGTAAAATTTTGATTTTATCACTCCCGAATAGATGTATTTGGTGGAAATATTTTAAAAATGAAATAGTTGACATTAAATATTCTAGATGTAAATGTCAGTCGTTAAATTAAACACCCAAATGAATTCATTCATATTTATAAATCATATATTTAAATTCATGAAATTATTAAACATATCAATGGCTATAATCATTGGGATACCAAAAACATTTATATAGAAAAATTACTCATCATTTTTGATTTATCAAACTACATCATCATATCATTTTATTCCAAATTGATACACCAACAAATATGTAGATTTGAGATAACATAAAATTCTAGATATTTTGATGTTTGATGAATTATTCCCAATTATTACAAAAGGTATCGATCCCCATTTTACCCTATGGTTTTAGGAAAGTCTCTATTATGTTATGGGTTATCATTTTAAATTGACTATGAATTTTGGACATAAAAAAGTTGAACCAAAAGGGAAATTGATTTAATATTTTAATGATATTCTCAATGTTTTCCCCCTGGACATAAATTATTCATAGCATATGTTTATTTGGACTATTTGAGTATTATTATAATAGTTTTCACCATTATTCCACACGTTTGAATTGATTTTTTTTATTTTTTTAGAAAATGTAAAGCAACTAATTGTTTTTATCAGGTGGTTGAGAATTATTTTTTCAGAAAAAATACTTTTTACAGGATAATAATTATTTTTTGGATTAATATTAAATGAAATTTGAAAAAAAATAAATTTAAATAACACATGTAATGTTCTTTAGTACCATCCTATACTGTTTTCATATGATGACTACGAGTTCTTGGGTATTTCACCTATATTGGGTGACATTCATGTAATGAGTTGAAATTTTTATCAATTGAAATTCAATTCTTATAATAATTTTATAATGTATAAAACCCATAAATATCATAAAAATCCCAATAAAAACATATTTCACATAAACAATGTATGAAATAATTTACATTTAAATAAATTAAAGAACTTATACTGATGGAATTTCAACCAAAAACATGGGATAGTTACATAATCAATATGAATAGTAATATTGACAATATAATAATAATAACTCCTACAAAAGTATAAATAAATTTTATGCATATTAAAAATGAAAATATAATTGAATTATATCGTAGTATAGCTAAATAAATATGTTCACAATAATAAATTAAATATTCGTATATTTAAAAAAACTATTATTGATAATTATATAATTATTATAATTTCTTAAAATAATCTTATTCTCATAGAATATATACATAAATTAATATTATGTGGCGTTATGATTATCTGATTATTTTTTGACCCCGTAACGAAATTCTCAACGTTTCATAAAATTGGTTATATTATTAAAATATATATTTTTATAAAAAATGATAATTTTATATAAAAATTAAATTTCTCACAATTGTAACATTGGTTTCATAAAATTGTGTCTAATTATGCATTCTACACATAAAAAATTGTTACTGTAAATGTTCTTGACATTTCAAATTTAATTATTATTTTTTATACTGAAATATGTTAATATACAATATAATCTAAATAAATGAATTTTTTATTGTTCATTGATGCATGGATAATGTTAGAACCATAATATTTTACTCCACATTATTATATGGTTATTATGGAAAAAAATATTTTTAGTATTTAAAAATAATAATGAAATAAATATATAATAAAAAATATTCTCCCCATTAAATACCACCACACGCCACATTTTCTCCTCACAGATTCTATGATTTTAATCCCACAAAAATTCTGATAAATCTTATTACCAAGCCTCAGCCCCACATTGATGAGCCATTATTATAAAAAAAATAGAAAACTCGTTTTCCCAAAAGAGTATCTCAATGATAATAAGTTCAATAGGTAAAATCCTCCATTGTCCTTTTTAATATCATTTCAATTTATTTTCATTTTCATAAAATCCTCACCTACCATTCCCAAAGTGGAATGATAACTAAAGATAATATTATATACTATAATATTATTATATTAATGGAATAATTTATCATAAAATAACTCCCCTTATCATTTTATTCTACAAATTCAAACATCTTATGTGTTATGATGATTTACCTTCATCATGGAAGATCTTTTTTAATTTTACATTACTGTATTCATGGCTAGTCAATAAAATATTGTTATTGATAAATTATATATTATTATACATACTATAGTTTATTTACTATTCTATAACAAAAATATAATTATTATATTAAAAAAATTATATATTCTCATTATGAAAGTAAGAATGAAAAAAATTAAATAATTTTAGTTAATGTTTTATTTAATGAATAATACTCATACTGTATAACACAATGATATAAAAGACTAATTATACTTGAAAAAAATTCATTAATAACAAACAATTTAAATATTGGAGAATTATATTAATCTAACATGATGTTCCAAAAACTTATACAAGTGAATTGATTAGGAGAACAAAAAAAATCTCATAGAATGAAAAAATTAAACACTATAACTATAAAAGGCCATAAAAAACATAATAAAATTATTATAAATTTAATAAATATATATGTGGTTATTAATTAATTGATTAATCATATTAATTTTTTTATCTAGGAAATTAGTTTCATACACATAATAGTTTTAGACATAAGGTAGGGGTTTCTTTATGAACATCCATTTTTCCATTAGATTACAAAATAACTCTATTTAATCAAATGTAATTATTAATTATAGTTATCAACTCCCACTATGTTTATTTTTTTGTTCTATAAAACTGTCCTAGCTCAATTAATATTTCATTGATGAGGGAATACATGTTTTTAAGGGTACCTTACCAATTTTTCTTGATAATAAAGCACTATTAATTGAAAATTCTAAATATCTTACCCATTTTCAATTAACCTCCACAATCCTTTTTAACCAACAATTAATTTTTATAATTATCTAATTTTTATATGAGAAACTACACGTGTTTATTTCTGTTTTTATACAATTAATTATGAATTTTTCTACTTTTAAGTATCCTTAATATTTTCACTAATACCACACTAATGTGGCTCACTTATAAATCTTATTAAATACTAATTTCAGATTTTTTCACTTTATTTGAGAAACAAATATCAAAATATATGAAAATTTTACATTTTCAATGTCTTGTGATGATTTAATTCCTTTTATTAATAAACACCAATATGATACACCCATTTGTTATTCATTATATCTTGATTATGATATCAATTTATTTTAGTGGGTGACACTTATGTTTATTCATTATGTTTAGATTCTTCATGTGGAAACATATGCATGAACATGTTATGATGGGTGTTCCTAGATAGTGACTTAGTACATATGATATTTTTTAGTATTATAATATGTTTTCTTGAGAAAAGGAGTAAACAAGATTCCTTTATTTGACATTGTTCACCGCATGCAATATTATTCACAGTTATCATTGAAAAATGATTAAAAAAATTTGTATATTACATGAAATTTACAATTATTATATTATTACATGATTCCATGTTCTAAATGTTCTTATTTTTTATGTTTATTCATGTTCCATAATTTTTTTATGTCATCATGTTATGTCTTCTAACCCATAATTTATTATTTATTTTTATATCCAATCACTTACAAGACTTTTTATCTCATCTATTTTATAATATATTCCACAAGATACATTATTAATTTCTAGGAGCTAGAAGACTATTATAATCACATTGTGGATGATATATATTTAAATTTTTTATATTAGTCTCATAGTTTTAGTTTTATGTAAATAATAATTCTTCTACGGTACACGTTGTAATCTATGACTTGTTAATGAATGTTAATTAGGCATCAAATAGTTTAATAATATGTGTACAAATATAGTGTTAATTTTTATATATCATGGCACAATTTTATTTATTTTTGGATATTTTGAATATTAAATTTTTTTAATAACCTTAGGGATCATTCTATCACCATATATAAATTAGATTAAAACAAAGGGAATCATTAGATATAATATAAATTTAATTCTCTTGATTTTACATCTATGTTCAATGATTTATCTTATTATACTTATTTTCTATGTATTCAATCCCCTACCTATACATACATTTTATTAGTTAATGGATTGAAATATGATAACTCGTTCCAACAGTCATTGTGATTGAAACATGATGATTTCCTTAATGTGATTCCAACTGCGATGGTAACAGGAAGTGATAACATCATGATAGTAATGGCACAACTTCCTCATTTTTTTAATAATTAAAAGAATCACTTGTAAGTCCTTCATTCTACATATAAGTAACATATTTTGGTTGAATGTGTTATGCATCAAAATCCTTACATATTTAGAGTATACTCACATCCCCTCATCACAGACCAATAAATTAACTCCATATAGTTGATATTATATTTTATTTATTTCCTAGATTAATATAATTTCATACTGATGGTTTATAATTTTAATGGTGAAATTAATCAATAGAGGTCACCGATCCAAAACAAAAATTCTTTAGATGAATTATATTCAATTTAATGGGTTGATTTCACCAAAATCTTTTCTTATAAATATTTTCCCTAAACTATGCATCTTAATATAGAGAGGGAGATACAAACACTGAAGAAAAATAAGTTGTTTCAATCATGGTGTAAGATGAAAATATCACTATACATGAAGGGTACACCTCAGAAATTTTAATTAAAACTAAATAGAATGTGGAAAACATATTTACTGGACTAAAGATGAGTATATAAAATTCAGTGGCAATTTGAGACTATGATAACTATGATGAAATTGTATGTTGGGACCTTAAGGATGAAATATAGATTATAGGCATTGAGTGGAATCATGGTCCAGGTGATAAAAAGTGGAAAATGGATATATCCAATGATGAAAAGATAACCCACCATCCAATTTTTCAAATGTGTTGGGATAATTATTATGGAAACTACCTAAGGGTTTCCGAGATGTCATTCAAATGTTGAACAGATGGTCATCTAGATAATAACTACCAATGGGATATGATGAATCCCACTAATGTGGAATAATAATGGATGGTCAGAATCATCATTTAGCTCATTGTAATGAGTTTTAATTTCATGGATCATGGGAATTATTAGAGCCATTGGAATAATACAATGGTTGTTTGACGGAATCAATGATAAAAAACTATAACACAACTAGGAAGGGACTATTCTGTCAGTATTGCTAAGGTTGAGATCCAAAATTACACTATGACAGGAATAATGGTTTTTCATTCAAGAATATCAAATTTACTATTTTATTCTCTATATATTCATTAATTAATATATTTTAAGATTAGTAGAACTATTTAATAAGTAAATAATAATATGGAGGTTGAGTTATCAATGATATCATTAAATGGGGAAATTATTGCATCCGATATATATAACTACTCCCCAGTTAATGACAGTGGTTTGAACATAAAAGGAAAAATTTTCTTACTTCCATTAGTGGATTTTGATTCTATTATGGGAATGGATTTTATTTTTTATTTTCTTCCAAAATCAACTATTGATAAAGGTATATCACTATCCACATCCCAAGAATACTCTAATTCAAAAATAGTTTAAGGAAGAAGATTAATCTATAACGTAATCATCATATCAATTGTGCATATTATTACCTTTTTAGGAATAATATATATCTCAAGTAAATGAGACAAAGTAAATAATCATGCTTGGATCATTCCCATTGTAATGGAATACACTAATATATTTGAGGAATAATTTTCCAGTGTTTCACCTTATTGAGTGACCAAGTTTTAAATTGATCTTATTCCTACATCTATTCCTATATTAAAAAAATCCTATATCATTTCAACCGCCGATTTGTAGTAACTAAATAAAATGTCATAAGATAATATGGGAAAGGGTTATTTTACCCAAATGATTCACCATGGGGTTATCTAGTCCTCTACATCATGAAGAAGGATATATCATGAACCTCTACATTGATTATCATGAGAATAAAAAACGTTGAAAAATAAAATGTATACCCTTCCATGGATAGATGACTTGTTTGATCAACTATGTGGGGACATGTATTTCTCAAATATGGATATTCATTCAAAAAATCACTAATTAAGGATTAATAAGGAGGATATTCTAGAGAATTTATATAGAACATGGAATCAACATGGTGAGTTTATTATTTTTCACATTATAATTTCTTATTCACAAAGAATTTTCATTTGTTTAAAAAATAATGTCTTATGATATTTTCTCAAAAAAACTAGGTTGTTTTTATTGATGATATTTTGATATACCAAAATTCATGGATGAAAATGAGGTGAATTTGTTTATTACTCTAATGAAATTTTTATGGGATAAAGATTATGTAATTTAAATTAAATGTGAGTTAGGTATGGAGGAAGTATCATTCATTGGGACCTTTATCACTAGATAATTATATTTGTGGACACATACAAGACATTGGTAATCGATGAGTCTTCTCATTACAACAGTAATCACTCTTCAATAATGTGGGAAATTAATTGTGTTAAACAATGATGGATCAAATATGGTCTTAGGTTGTGAGATAATAAAAATGATATAGTAATATTCTACACCTCAATGAAGTTGTCATTTCCAGGTCAAAACTACCCCAAGCATGATCTGGAGTTTTCGTCCATTATATTATAATTGAAAATATTGAATATATATATGTACTGGGAGATGTTTGAGATATATATTTATCATAAGATTTTAAAATATATTTTAATATAGATGGATCTTATTATGCACAAATTAATATGGTTAGATATTATCAAGGATTATGGATGTTTAATACATTACAATCATGGTAATGAAATTTTAGTAGATGTTTCTCTACATATAAAATAACATACAACTTTATAAATGATGGAAATTGAGAAGGTTAAAATATTCATAGAACTAAAAAAGAATGGATATAGTAATCATTGAGGAAGGAAAATTTTCAATTGTTTCTCAAATTATATTTTCAATCATCACATATGGAGAAATTATAGGTTTCACAATGTAATCATGAAGAAACTATGAAAATGGTTGAATTTATAGAAGACGCTAAAACCGCATTGTACAAAATTGATGATGAATGATTCCAATTATTTGGGTCATGACTATATGAACCATCCAATCGAGAGATTATGAAATATAATATGAATTACAAACGTAGCTCAATATTCTATATTCACTAAGAAATCACAAAGACTTATTGAGATCTCAAAGATAACATTTATAAGTAAAACATAAAGTAGATTTTTTATTATAAATCAATGTACTTAGAATGTCTGAAAGTGAAGGGAAAAAGGGAAATATTTAAGGTGATGATAAATCCATTTCCCATAACAATATTGAAGAGGTAAAAATAACCAGGGACATTTTCCCTACACATTCAAAAACATATACACAACATAATGATATATGGGACATTTTAGATAATATTATAAAGGAATATAAATTTATCACAACATGACAGGTTTTCCCAATTGATCAACTTTCACAAATTTTCATCAAATACATGGTGAGGCTACATGGAGTACAACTAATGATTTTATTTTATTGAGTTCTAGGATTTACCTCCATGTTATGGAAAACCCTAACACATGCTCTTAACAGTTAGTTTAACATTAGTATGGATTATCATCCTCAAAATTATTGTCTATCTATGTGAAAAAATAATACATTGGATTATACATAATGGGGATATTCTATATACTGCAATGTAAGATGAGACAAACATTTACCTCTATTCGAGTAGTCTTCCAACAATAGTTTCATCTCGAGCATTGAAATAGATCCATATAAAAACCTTTATTGGAAAATATGACGCACAACGACAGGCTAATATGACATTACTGAGTGTAAGATTTTGTAACTGGAAATAGTCAACGAAATAATAGAAAAGATGAAAACCATTCCATAAAACTTCAAGGAATGCCACAGTTAATAGAAGAGTAATTTGGAAAATTGTCAACATGTCCCAGATTTTAAGGTTATATTTTTTATTCCTTTGAATATCTTTGTGAAAAAAGATCACAAGTGTTTTAACGAATGGAATTCTATGTACCAGTTACACCGACCCCTTTGATATTATTGATCGAGTCATAGTTGTTCCCTATAAACTAGTAAATCCACCTACAATGTCTCAAGAACATGATGTATTTCTCATGTCATTGTTTCGCACGGATTCCGGGGATGACCTTCTGGACGGGAGATTCAAACGTTCCGATCGGTTTCTAACGGGTTTGTTCGTAGAACCGGAAACATCCAATGATTCCACATCCGTTTGGACCTACTTTCCAAAGGCATGCGCTCATTAGCTTGTGGACTAATGAGGCTTAGGAATTTGCATTGGTCGAGAGGATGGGAGGTCGGACTCATCACACCTTTTTGAGGGGAATTATTGTCTACTCCGGGACTCTCTTTATAGATTTAAGTTATGTTCGTGAATCCTTATTACATTACCAAGTATAAAATGAGCTTTCCTTAAGTTTTAACAATCAATGATTAAATATGCAAGAAATTTAGAGAGTCTTTTATATGTATTCGAGGTTCTTCATCAATAGATAATCATCTATATCTATTTAGAGATTCTTGGTCAATGTTATCCTTCAAAACATTTATATAAAAGTCTCTTGGTCATTATGATGACTAGACTGGTTTTAAAGCCACTCAGTGGGGCACTTGAAGTTTATCGTCATTCAGAAGGACAGGGATTATTTCAAAGTTGGGATCGAACCCATAAATGGGCTACCTACGTATCCTTTGTTTTGGAAAAGGAATCAGATCCCACGTAGTTCGAGTAATGGAGTATGATGTTTATGATTGATGGCTCAAAGAGGAATGTCATAATTACTTTTACACTCTAAGCTCACATGAGTCATGCTCGGTGTGAGAAACAAGAGGTATTGGTAAAAATTAGACAATTGTGCCATGAAAGATGAAATCATAAAAAATTGTTTGGGGCTTAGGTATGTATGACTGCCCAGATAGATGAAGGTTTAGGATTCACTTTTAGGGAGAAAATCCAGGAACAGGGTCCATAAAGGTATATGTGCTTTATGGAGATTTGAATACTCTAATATTAGGGCTTACTCCTAAGGAGGATGCCCAAGTTAGGAGGGGACTTATGACTGTGTTTTATTCCTGAAAAGGAAACCCAAATCAAAGGTAAATTAGGACTGGTTAAGAGAAATTTAAGAAGCTTGGGGCTTACTCCTAAGGAGGATGCCCAAGGTTTATGACTGGGACTTATTCCTGAGAAGGAAGCCCATGTTAAGGATTAAGGCTTGGGGCTTACTCCTAAGGAGGATGCCCAAGATTTATGACTGGGACTTATTCCTGAGAAGGAAGCCCAGGTTAAGGATTAAGGCTTGGGGCTTACTCCTAAGGAGGATGCCCAAGGTTTATGACTGGGACTTATTCCTGAGAAGGAATCCCAGGTTAGGGGACTTGGTTTGGGGCTTACTCCTGAAGAGGATGCCCATGTTGTGAGATTGGGATTGGGGCTTACTCCTAAGGAGGATGCCCAAGTTAAGGAATTAAGGTTTGGGGCTTACTCCTGAGGAGGATGCCCATGTTTGGGAATTTTAAGAATTTGGGGCTTATTCCTAAGGAGGATGCCCAGATTAAAGAACTTGTAACTGGGGATTATTCCTGAAAAGGAGACCCAGGTTAAGGATTCTCTCATCTTAAAGGATGAGGTTGAATGAATGAACTCTCCATATTTAGTGACATAAGGATATTTAAATCACTAGGTTTTGAGAGATATTCCACAGAATTCCTTTCAGATAAGAAAGTCAAATCAAGAAATCACGCCATAAGTGGATTTGAAGAGTGTCTTGAAGACTGAATCTTGAAAAGGAATGGTGTGATGGTTTAAGAGGGGTGACATGGGCAAGATGGGCACCCAAAAAAGTAGGGGCGCACAAGTCTTGAAAGGCGCGCAAGTATTGCGGCGGCGCGCAAGTATGGGTCGCGCAAGTATACATGCGCGACATGAGGGGTACTTGCGCGATTCTCAATCGGAATTGAAATACTTGAGAGACTTCTTTTTAATCACTTTAGAATCCTCTTGAGGTTCTTCCAGAACAGGTACGCGCAAGTTACATTGAAGGAAATAAGTCGGCGCGCAAGTGTTTGATAAGTTTCAACACTTAGGCCTTCCTTCTTCTCTTTAGATATTCCGTTCTAGGTAAAAAATTACCTTAGAAGTGTTCCGGAAGCTTTGAGAAGAGACTTGGGCGTCGGGAGATTCAATCCGAGTTTCTGGAAAAAGATCCTCTCGAATGGGGGGCCCACAGGGTCTATTTATAGGCAAAAGAAGACCCCGGGCGGTTACCGGGCAGTTATCACTTAGGTCGCGCAAGTCACCTGCGCGACCAAGGGTGTCGCGCAAGTGCACTTGCGCGACAGTGATAAAACTTGCGCGGTGCATTTGCTTTTGATCCTGTGTTCATGACTTTGTCGATTTTTTGATATTTTCTTCAAAGGATGAATCACTTTGAGCTCAGATATTCCCCTTTTCCGATCTTTAGATTCTGTGACGAAAAGGAGTGTCAACAAAAGTCCCCCCTCATAGTTGGATCTGGAGAGAAATGAGGATTTGACTCTGAGGAAATCGAATCCTTCCAAAGGAAAAGGGTGGCGCGCAAGTCTTCAGTGCGAAGAGGGCGGCGTGCAAGTTTGCGCCGCGCAGGCCCTAAATGCTCTGGGTATGGCGCACAGGTAGGCTTCCTGGCCTATAAATACACGGCCTCACCTCCGTACAAGTATCCGGATTTCCGGACTTCATACCTTCTCGAGCTCTCGCCGCGCAGGTTACCTAAGCCGCGCAAGTCTGCTCTGTTTTCCTTGATGTCGCGCTCCTGTAAAGGTATTCGTACTTGCGCGGTTTATACTTGCGCGGAAAAAACTAGCGCGGCACGTGAATACTTGCGCGCCTTGTTTTAAACTTGCGCGCCTTAATGCCTTAGCCACTTTTTCAAATTTCTTCACAAAATTTATGAAAAAATAAACCCATTTAAGAGTTAGTTTATTCATCTTTTGTGCAGATTCAGTGGTTCTCAAGGGAATTGGAACGGCTGATGAACTGGCTAGCAAGCGGATTGATGACATGATGAACATCATTGGCCATGTTTACTATGATATCTGCGACAGCACTTTCCCAGATTTGGCTAAGTACTTGAAGAAATATCATCTTAATTTCCCACAGAGCATCTACCTGTCTCTATGTGGTCATGGTCACTTGCAAGGAGTCAATGTTCAAAATGCAAACAACTATACACCTGAAATGCAGCTGCGCTGCTACTCCTTCGTTTCGGTTATGCTGTGCATTAAGAGCAACAACAATGGTGTGAACTTTCAAATTCTACTTGCATACCATTTCCTTGCAGATATGAAAATGGAAAACCCATGGGATGAAATGTTTTCCACTACCGGTTGGTGGAGAGAAGACAAACATGGTATTAGAGCAATATCTGAAAAGAGTACTCTCTCCAAATGGCTCTTTACTTCCAATGCTCCATTCTCAAATCCATGTATCCATCTTCCAAGTCTCTTGGACAGAAACAGAGTCACTGTTTGATCAGCAGAAAATTTTCTCAAACCGCACTCAAGAACATCCTTTTACAATTGTTCCAAGAAGAGCTGGTATCACTGCATCTCTTTTTTTGTATCCAGTTGAATGAATGAATTCCAGGAGGTTGCTGACGAAGCTTGGGATGCCGTAAATCAAATGAAGTGTTATGTTGAAAGCCTGTTGTAATTCTTGAAAAAAGAGAAGAGACTCCAATCTGTGGATGTCCTTCTAACTCTTGTGTATCAATGAAAACACTTTCGTCTCCAATCATTTGTACCTGCATTCTTTCATTACCTGCTTCAAATTTACTTAAGCCAATGGGCCTAGTAAGCATAGTTTGATTTTTACTAGGATTATTACAAATAATCCTACAAACTTTGAACCTTTTAACTGCTCAATATTACCTAAATCATACAAAAATGTATATTTAGTGAGCTGGAACTTGACTTTTATTCAGAGTTCCTTTGTCTTTTGTGTGGGCAGTTTAAAGTCATGCACGCCGGACATAAAGGGGCTAATGTTTAAGGTCGAAATAGATTTGACCAAAATGGGTTAAAATTGATTCAATTCCTTGACAATTTATCTGAAAACAAATTACCATACTCAAGTATGAGAGAAAATATGTAAACTATGGCTTAAGAATATTTGAATCCGAGGAATGATATGAAAAAGAGCTAAAAGGCATTAGAAGAAGTAGTTTCTGAGAATGAAGTTACTATTATTTAACAAAACCCGTTAGGGGGTTGAAATATGCAGGGCCACCTATGGGCATTGGCTGCATGGTCAGATAAATAGCATCTTTTGGCTGACAAGTCTGTTATGTGGAATTTTTATGCAAGGCCACCTATGGGCACGTGCTGCATAGTCAGGCGAAAGAACTCTTAGAAATTTACTTTCCTAGTGCTAAAAGACAGTGAAAGTTTATGGAGATTCAAATTTTCTAAAGTATAGAGTTTGTTGTATGGAAAGAGGTACTTGAATATGGACAAGATATTTCCGAACAAGAATATCGAAGAACTGGATGAACATCACTCCTACGAAGGTCTGACCCAAACGTAGGGAAGAAGAATAAACCATAGACTTGAATACTTTCAGATCATGAAAAAGGATATGGGAGAAATATGTTAAGGATGGCTATTTTTTGCGGATCCATACATACTGTCGTTTAAGACAAATAAGGACAAAAGAGGCATTCTTCCCAAGAATGAAGTTACTATTATTTAAAAAAACCCGTTAGGGGGTTGAAATATGCAGGGCCAGCTAAGGGCATTGGCTGTATGGTCAAATAAATAGCATCTTTCGGCTGACAAGTCTGTTATGTGGACTGTTTATGCAAGGCCACCTATGGGCACGTGCTGCATAGTCAGGCAAAAGAATTCTCAGAAGTTTGACATTTTTGTGACTAGAAGTCATGAAAAGGGTTATGAAGATATGAAAATATTTAAGGTTAGGATTATAACACATAAAGATGGGTATTGTCCAATGTATATAGAGATACATAGGTCAATGAAAACCATAATCATGTTGTGGCTGGGTCCTGAATTGAAATTTTGGACTTCACTACGTATCTCATAAGAATGAGAATCAAGCCATACGTAGTTCTTGAAATGCAGTTTAACGCCGTGCAGGACGAAAGTGTGAGAAATCTTAGTTTAGGTTCATAGAATTCAGACCATAATAATGAATACACAATGTGTGTTTTCATGAGGACTTTTCAGCCAAGGGACTGAAAGTGAAATTTGGGGTTAGGCCCAAAAGACTTGGGACTGGATTCGAGGGACACTCGAATGTTCCTACGTATCCCATAAGGATGGGAATCAAGTCCACGTAGTTCTAGAACTACCCTTTGTACAAATTTGGTTCGTACATGTGAAGGGTGAAAGGGGACTTTAGTGCAATGATGGTTTAACCTGAGAAAAAAATTTAGGCATTACCATGTATGCACGTAGTCTTTTTGAAATGAAACATGATTGAAAAATCAATGTCAATAATAGTTCTCTCTCAAGTGAGGAGATCAAAAAATATTGTAGTTTATTGTCATACCGGACAAAAGTGTTGTATAGTTTAACGTCATATAACAAGGACGAAAGTGAATCAATGTAAAGATATTGATTCCAGGGGCGGTTTCACGAATAAACATCATATGAGATGGTGGTGAACCGATGTGAAGAGATTGTTTTTGGGCTTGAATCCTGGGAGGTTGCCTACATACCCAGCCTGGAGGGCAAGGATCAAAGTCTGTGTATCTCAATTAAAGAATGAATTAATGATCAAGTTGTTCTTGGGGACAACGATCTAATTAAAATGTTGTTGGGACTTACACATGGTTAGCGGCCCAAAGGGAGTGTTATGGTTGATGTTTGCTCTAAGCTCACGTGAGTCATACTCGGTGTGAGAAACAAGAGGTAATAACAACCTTAACGATGCACAGTTTAATGTCATGTAAGACATAATAAAAAAAAGGGACTATGCAGTTTAAAGTCTTGCAGTTAGGACTATTGGTGCTGCACAGTTTAGTGTCATGTAGCAGGGACAAAATACAGTTTAATGTCATGTAGGACCTATCAAGGATTCTCTGTAAAGTTTAGCGTCATGTAGTTAGGACGATGATGACAATACAGTTTAACGTCATATTGGACGAAAGGGGTATTGTGCAGTTTAATGTCATGCCGTAAGGACAAAATAACACACCATTTATGTCATGTTAGACGAAAGTGTGAATAGTTTAAGGTCATATGCATGGACCGTGGATGGTGCAGTTTAATGTCATGCTAGACCTTTGATGATTATATAGTTTAACGTCTTTCCGGACGTGAGGGACTTTTATACAGTTTAGTGTCATGTAGTTTAGGACGTCACAGTTTAACTTCTTGCTGGACATAAGGGACTTGCAAATAGTTTATGGTCATATACATGGACCAGGGATGATGCAGTTTAAGGTCGTGCTGGACGGTTTAGGGAACTTTTTTTCACAGTTTAATGTCGTGTGGGATGAAGTTGCAGTTTAAAGTCATACTGGACCATTGCTGTATAGTTTAACGTCATATAGTAAGGACGAAGGTGAACCAATATGAGGATATCAGTTCTGGGGACTTTTTACTGTTTATCGTCATGTTGGACGATGAAAGTGCCACACAGTTTAATGTCATGTTGCTAGGACAGAATATAACTTAATGTCATCTCGGACATATACAGTTTAGTATCATGTAGGACATATTAGTAACCAATGTGACAGTTTAACGTCATGTTGGACGATAAGGGAACTGACACAGTTTATCGTCATGCTGGACGATGAAAGTGCCATACAGTTTAATGTCATGTTGCTAGGACAAAAATATAGTTTAATGTCATCTCGGACATATACAGTTTAGTTTCATGTAGGACATATTTGCAGTTTAAGGTCATACCGGACCATTGCTGTATAGTTTAACGTCATATAGCAAGGACGAACTGGTGCTGTACAGTTTAAAGTCATGTAGCTTGGACTAACTGGTGCTGTACAGTTTAAAGTCATGTAGCTAGGACTATTGGTGCTGTACAGTTTAAAGTCATGTAGCTAGGACTAACTGGTGCTGTACAGTTTAAAGTCATGTAGCTAGGACTATTGGTGCTGCACAGTTTAAATTCATGTAGCTAGGACTATTGGTGCTGTACAGTTTAAAGTCATGTAGCTAGGACTATTGGTGCTGTATAGTTTAAAGTCATGTATCTAGGACTAACTGGTGCTGTACAGTTTAATGTCATGTAGCTAGGACTAACTGGTGCTGTACAGTTTAAAGTCATGTAGCTAGGACTAATGGTGCTGCACAGTTTAAAGTCATGTAGCTAGGACTATTGGTGCTGTACAGTTTAAAGTCATGTAACTAGGACTAACTGGTGTAGTACAGTTTAAAGTCATGTAGCTAGGACTAACTGGTGCTGTACAGTTTAAAGTCATGTAGCTAGGACTAACTGGTGCTGTACAGTTTAAAGTCATGTAGCTAGGACTAACTGGTGCTGTACAGTTTAAAGTCATCTAGCTAGGACTATTGGTGCTGTACAGTTTAAAGTCATGTAGCTAGGACTAACTCGTGCTGTACAGTTTAAAGTCATGTAGCTAGGACTAACTGGTGCTGTACAGTTTAAAGTCATGTAGCTAGGACTAAGGTCCCACCACATCCATTCCCCATGTGGAAAATGGCCACGAGTATTTAGCTGTATGAAGCAACTCTAGATGTTGATGAATGAAGTTGGCATATACTTGGCATGAATGACACTTCTTTGTGAAATTAACACAATCTTGTATCATTGAAGGCCAAAAGTATCCAAGCCTTCGAATTTGATCAGACAGTCTATGTCCAGACTGGTGGGCACCACAGACTCCTGCATGTACTTCTTTTATGACATCCACTGTCTCTTCACCATCAATGCATCTGAAGAGAACTCCATCAAAACCATGTTTGTAGAGAATTTTCTAGAGGTGGTTTGGGCTATCATAAAGAATAAAATTGACCACACGTCGCCGAATTTGTTCTTTCTCAGCTCTATCAGGTGGAAGTGTTCCATTTTGAAGGTATTCCCTGATAGGTGACATCCATCCTGTAGTATGACCATACGATTCAGGAATGGGACTAATTTCATTAATTTCCTCTGTTCTGACTTGAACATAAGGTGAAATTGCACGACGGTGGGCAATATTGATGGTTGTCTCGTCCTGATTTGGATCTGCTAAAGCTGTAGCTATATTAGCCAGTGCATCAGCTTGAGCATTTTGTGATCTTGGGACATAAGAAAATGTCGGTTCTGAAGGGAATTCCGACATTAACTCTCTGACGTAATCATAAAAAGGGATTAATTCTTCTTTTCTGATGGCATAATCCCCATTGACTTGTTTGATTACCAGGTCTGAATCACCTTTCACCTTTAAGCGATTCACTTGTGCTTGAAGCGCTAACTCCAAGCCTGTAATGAGAGCTTGGTATTCATCTTCATTATTGGTACCACCTTCCCACAAGAAAAAGGAATAAGGTAACACTGCCTTATCTGGAGAAATGAGCACAATTCCTAAACCAACTTTGTTGAATTTAGGATTTTCCATTTTCTTTCCCGTTGGACTTCTAGAAGCACCATCAAAATACATTTCCCATATTTGAGGACTCTCTTGAATAGAGAAAACTTCCTCATCAGGGAGTTCGATATCTGAATACGTGTCTTCTACTGAAGGATGTTCAGCCAGGAAATCAGCCAGATCTTGGCCCTTAATTGCCTTTTGAGACACATACTGAATGTCGAACTGCTGTAGAATAACCGCCCACCTTGCCAGACGTCCTGTAAGCATTGGATGACTAAGGATGAATTTGAGCGGATTATTTCGAGATACTAATTGGACCTCATGATGTTGCAGGTAGTGTCTCAGTTTCTGAACTGCAAAGATTAATACTAGGCAGTACTTTTCAATACTTGAATACCGGGTTTCTGCTTCAAGAATAGTTCTACTGAGATAGTAGAGACTATTTTCATTCCCAGCATCATTCTTTTGAGCGAGAAAGGCACCCAATGATCGTTCTAAAGCTGTCACATAGAGGATAAGAGGTCTAACCTCAACAGGTGGCATGAGTACTGGTGGACTCAAGAGGTATTTCTTGAGGACATCAAATGCTTCTTGACATTCTCCATTCCACTGGTAAGTGACTCCTTTCTTCAATAATTTGGTAAAGGGTAAACTTTTGCCTGCCAAATTGGCGATGAAACGCCGAATATAGGCTAAGTGTCCTTGAAATACTCTTAATTCTTTCACATTCTGAGGAGGTGACATACCAAGGATTGATTTGGTCTTCTCAGGATCGACTTCAATACCACGATGGCGTACAACAAAGCCGAGGAATTTTCCTGAGGTTACCCCAAAAGCACATTTTAAGGGGTTCATCTTCAAATTATGTTGTCGAAGCTTGTGGAATATGACTTCCAAATCAGCCAAGTGATTAGAACGTTATTTGGATTTAACCACCAAATCATCTACATAGCATTCAACAAACTTCCCTAAAAGAGATTTGAAGATACGATGCATGGCACGTTGATATGTTGCACCTGCATTCTTTAAACCAAAGGGCATCACCCGATAACAAAACACACCTTGAGGAGCTCTGAAGGCTGTATATTCCTCATCTTCTGGGGCCATTCGGATCTGATTATATCCAGAATATCCATCCATGAAAGAAAGTACTTCATAGCCAGCCGTCGCATCAATTAAGAGTTCTGTAATCGGAACTGGGAAATCATCTTTAGGACAATACCGATTAAGATATCTGAAATCGATGCAAACCCTAATTTGTCTGTTCTTCTTCTTTACAGGGACAATATTAGCCAACCACTTGGGATATTGAACTTCTCTGAAGAAGTTGGCTTTGATCAGCTTATCCACTTCAGCTTCAATTTTGGAAGCATAGGTTGGGTGTGTTCTTCTCGCGGCTTGCTTGAATCCTCGATGTTCTTTTGGTAAACCCAAATGATGAGTAGCAACATCAGGATCAAGCCCAGACATTTATGTATAATTCCAAGCGAAAATATCTTTATTTTGCTTTAGAAAAGAAATATACATATCTTGCTCTTCAAGGGTCATGGCCGCACTAATTAAAGTGGGGCGTGGATCTTTCTCTGTACCCAGATTTACTTCTCTGAGTTCATCAACAGTGGTAGAGATACCCTCTTCAAATGCTGGAGGAGCATCTCTAAGATCTTCCTCTTCTTCTTCATCATGTGTTATTTCTTCCGTTTCTACTTGCGAAGTAGTTGAAAAAACGAAATTCTCATGATCATAAGAAATGTCAAAATTTTCACATTTTGAAGAAGAAGCTTCCATTTCCGACCCTATTGATGATAAAGGGTCTTCTTTGGGAATCAAAGAGGAGATGATGGATCGAGAATCGACATCATTATTCACCTCTGGTGTTGCTATAACTTCTTCTGGCCTGATTAGCGAAGTATAGACTTGTTGGATTTCAGCAGATGAAATGAAAACATCACCACTTATGATTTCATCGTTGCTTGGTAAGTTACCAATTTCTCCCATGTCGTTTGGCTCGATTGCCGTAATTGACATTATGGATCTTTCCATAAGAGTATTTTGATTTGGGCCTATTTTTTCAATTTGACTGATAGGTAACACATAATCTGTACTCACATGTGAAAAAGGATTTATTGGAATTTTTTCCAAACCATATGGAGCATTAATTTTGGTAATTTCCTTCATTGTAGATTTTTCTCTTCCCTTCATGTGATAAAATTCTGCCTCAATGTATTGAGACTCACATGTCTTGAATGGGGCCTTATCACCATACAATGTTCCAACTTGACCATCGAAACAGTATTTGAGACATTGATGGTATGATGACGGAATAGCTGCATGCTGATGTAGCCAAGGTCTTCCAAGCAAGATATTGAAAGCTGAGTCTTGATCAACAATCATGAAATCCGAATTGGAAACAAGATCTCCAAACTGAGTTCTGAGTGTAACTTCTCCCAGTGGTTCTTGTTCATTTTTATCGTATCCTTGTAACATCATGGTGGAAGGAGATAAATCAGATTCCGTGAGGCCCAATCGACGAAGTGTACGAATGGGCATGAGGTTGACTCCTGAACCATTTTCAATGAAAGCTCTTCGAACATCTATACCATTTTCTTTTCCAGATAAGTACAAAGGTTTTATGTGCCCATGCACAACATCATCTTCATCTTTATCAGTAAAAGATATCACTGCATGGCATTCTGCAAGATTATTCTCTATGTGATAGATTTCAGCTGCAGCAATTTCAGCTTCAAACTCCTGAGGACTTGACAAAGCTTCGATAAGTGCTTCCCGAAGATCTTTTGATAGATTCAAAGCATCCAAAATTGATAACTTGGCTGGTACTTGGGCCAAGTGTTTCAATATATCATACTTCTGATGTAGAGGTATGCGTTTCCCAATAGGAATATTTGGTTTAGCAGGTACCTTGGAAGTAGATGCTTTGGAAGCTGATGCATCTTGTATTGAAGTTGGCAACATCCTTGGTTTTGGAATATTAGACTGATTAGACCCATTTAATTTCTGAGATAAATAAGATGGAACCTTTAATCGGTCTTCCAAAATAACTGTGCCAAAACTGAGTTGGCCATTGGCAGAAGAGCTTGATTGTTCGTTTTGAGCTCGCTGAAGGGCTCTACCACGAGTTTCTGCTGCATATACAGTGCTAGCAGGGGTAGAATTAGAGTAGTGGCTTCGGAAAGATCCACGTCTTCCCCTATATCCTAAACCTCTAGAACCTCTTCGGATTCCCTTATTTGATACAGGGAATTCAGGCTCATCAAGACTGGAATATGGATCTGTTAATTGAATCATATTAACAGAACCAAAGATTAACTCTTCGTCTGATAAAGACTCTGCCTGGTTAGCCTGTTTAGGCTGTGCCGTTTGATGGGGCGGTGCCCGTGGCTTTGAAGTAGATTGCATGAAATCTTCTAGAGTCAAAGACAATTTAGGCTTTGATACATACTCATCTTCTTCTGATTCCTCTTTCTTCTTTGAATTGCGCTGCCCTTTTGAGGATTTGTCTTTTGATGGAGGCTTTACTGCAGCTTTTGTAGGAGACACAATTGGCTTCTTCAATTGTGTTCGCAAAATGGAATGGGTCCGATTGATTGTCTTTCTGACCATCCAATCATCATATTTTTTCGCAGTTTTGCTTTTGACTTCCTACCACTCGCCTCCTTCCTCTGGATCTGTAGCGGTAATACACGCTACATGAGCTGAAGAACCCTTCAATTTGACCTGTCCCAAATCGACCATCTTTTGCAGGAGGTCTTTAAAGACAAAACACTCCTGGATGGGATGTCCCAACATTTGAGGAAAGGGACAATAATTGGGATGGTCTTCATCTTCTTCCTTGTTTGGCCTCTTGGGCACTCGTAATTGAACCAAATTATTTTCCAGAGCTGAAATGAAGTAACCAGGAACTTGTCACTTCGGAAAGAGTATGTTTTACTCTTCATATCCTCAAATTGTTTTCGTCGTTGATCTTTTTGATCATTTGGACGAAACATCCTTTGTTGTTGGCGTTCAGGAGGTGGAGTCCTTGGAGAAGATGAAGGGTTTGAAGTAGATATAGGTACAGGTGCTTGTTTAAGCATAACTGTAGCAGTTTCTGCTTTACCCATTCTTCTTCCTGGAGCTGATGGAATTACACGAGATTTAACCTTAGCCTATATAAGGGAATCTTCAATTTGTTGAGCTATTGAAGTAAGGTCTCGAAACCCTCCTGTGTATTTCACATGGATCAATGGCGTGCGTAATTCGTCACGCAAATTTTCCACACAGATTGGCAACAATTCCTCCTGAGGGAGTGCTAAACTCATGGAATACGTTAATCCCTTCCAACGAGCAATGACATCAGAGACTCATTCATTCTCCCTTTGCTTGCAGTTTGTAAGATCGAAAACTGTCGTTTTTGGCAAAGTTGAGCTAAACTGAAGAAGGAATTTTTGACGAAGATCCTCCCATCCGATGACTGATCGGGATTGCAAGCATGTATACCAGACAAAAGCTGGTCCTTGCAAGGTTCGCACGAAGCATCTGAGTTTCACTGCTTCTTGCTGCTCTGGAGTTCCCATCATAGGATCACAACAAGACACGTAATGCATCAAATGTTGTTCAGGGTCGCCTGATCCGTTGAAAGTAGGGAAAATAGGGTTTCCAAAACTGGATGGAGGAGAAATTGAATCTACCCATTCAGGGTAAACTTTCTTTTCAGGTTGAACTTGCACCCGTTTCCCTTCCATAGTTTCCAATCGAGCTGCTAATGACTCAATAGTAGTTATTAAATTTTGAGAAACATCAGGTTGAACTTGGTTTTGGGTAGGTGCAATGCTTGGAGCTTGGACAGACGTGGTGGTTGGTATTTCAACTGATGGTAGTGCTGCCAACCGTTGTTGCGTTTGACCCGTAGGATTAGACCTCTGAGGGTGTACTGATAAAGGAGGATATTCCTGATCCATCTCAGTAGTTACAACAAATTCCTTTGGCTGTCGGACTTCAGCATTCTTAAGAAGAAGACTACTCTGAAGTAGTTCTGCATTCAACCATCTTAATTCTTTCATTTCTTCCTCTTGTTGTGCAAACCTTTGCTCTAATGAGAGCGATTGACCTCCTTCAGAGGAAGGGTGAGAAGTAACCTGATTCTTTCCTTTCCCCTTATTGGATCCTTTTCGGAGAGGGGGAAGTGGGTTACTTGAAGGAATACCCAGATTTTGGGTAAGCCTTTGATTACGTGTACGCACACATTCTTCATTTTGGTCCGTGTGCACAACTTCTTGAGCAGGAACCTCTTCGTCTGATCCCTCCGATTGAGCCTCATCTGGTGAATCAGCAGCAACGGCATTGATGACATTAATGGATGCATATTGCATGGAATCCTTTATATCAGCATTTCTGTGATATTGTCTTCTTCCATGCCCATGATGAGACATGGAATTCCGTGGACTTGATCCCTCAGGAACTTCTTGGAAAACCATCACTTGGAGAGAATCTCCTGATAGCTTGGCTATTCGTTCTTCTTGAGGCTTATTCCCTAATCGAGAGAATACTAACTTTCTCTGAGGGAGGGATTTTGGATTTGAAAAAGTCCCCAGTCCGGTGGACTGGGGGTGTTCCTGCTGCTTCCGCTCAACTCCTCGAATCCCATTTGTTGACTCTGAGGGTTGGGTTAGAGAAGTCCCCAGTCTGGGAAGCTGGGGTGTCTCTTGACATGCTATGTCTGAGATCTTCTTAAAACCTCTATTGATCTTGCGAATCTTAGTTCCGAAATTTGTTGGATGCATTAACCTGTATCCACTTTTATCACCTGGTTCAACAGATCGTTGGATGATTTCCGAAACTTCTGTCATTTGATGACGTGTTTGCTCCAGACGAGAGGCTTGTGCAATATTTTCGCCTGCTTGATGTAGGAGCAATTCAACAACTTGTTCTCTATATACTTGATTTTGAGAGAACTAGTTGAAGCTTGTTCTTGAGCAAGCTTTTGATTATGAACAAAGCCCATTGACTGTGGCCGGCCATGGGCAATAACATTGCATGAGACCATTTTCGGCGGGCCTTGCTGACTGGAAAGCACTGTGAAATGTAGTTCTCCATGAACACCCCATCCTCTGATATGAACATCAGATGGAGCATTGGCAATTAACTGACGCAATTTTCTTAGTGCGCTAAGGCATGAACGTTGAAGGGTTCTAGGTTGCTTTTCAGCCTTCGGATACCGAGAGACTGATAGAGACGCCAAATCAATCTGGCATTGTAACCCTTCTATTATCTTAATATGATTTTCATAATCACCATAAGATAATACCTTCTTCTTTAATTGAAAAAGAGTTTTCCATATGTTGAGACGAATATCATGGATTCCATCATCCGTCAACATCTTTGGAATGTCGTACTGGGAGTCAGCCAAAGGCCAAAACATGACTGGTACTTCACCTTTTGCCAGTTTTTTCCTCATGTTCAGCATTTCCTCTTTATCATTGAATGAAGATTCTTCTACCTGTTTGGACCAGAGTTTGTGTTTCCTTGTTGCTTCATCGGATTCAACAAGATTGGTAGAGATATCACTATTCATGCTGGAAGATGAATGACCCAGGGGTGGTTCGGAGAATAACCTGAACCCCAAGCTATCTTCTGATGGAGAAAGAGTTTCACCTGCCGATAGTAAAGCTTCAGCCATGACTGGTTTTACGTTTGCAAGTTCCTCGAGATAGGAGGGCTTTCTCGTCACTACATTGCCTTCTGAAGATTTTTCGAGACAACGTGAATCACTACTGCAGAGAGGACTTTCGCAGCGAAGTTCATCACCATGAGGAGGACCGTCATGATGGGTTACAGCAAAAGATGAAATCTCTTGCTCCTTGGTCTTCTGACCACACAGAGGGTTCTTGTGGCTCTCATCTGAAGAAGAAACTTCGAGATTGACCGAACTTTCATGAAGCAAGTCTTCATGAGGAAGTCTCTGTTGAAGACCTTCAGAATTAATGTTCCCGTTATTGGGAACTGAGGGAGTAGAATCTTGAATTCCGACAGATAAATGTCTGAGGGCTTCAAGAACTCCAGCATCGAGCAAGGCTTGGTTACAGATTGGCCTTTGATCTCCTGACTGTGCTGGGCGGATCTTTTTCTTAGATGCCTTCTTACTCGCTTTATAAACCACTTGATGACGAAAGTGATTGCTCTGAGCAGGTGTATGTGCCTGATCAGGAAAGATGGTCAGGTTAGGCTGACGATCATCGCTCAAATCAAGTGTATGTGCCTGACTTGGTTGTCCGTATGATATGGGGGAATATGCCCCATAACCCTCTTGGACTGGAACAGATGTGTGTGTCTGTTCCGGAGTGAATCGTTGATGTGTCACTCCACTGCTAGGGATAGTTTTATGTGTCTGTCCCTGAGATGATGCTGAAGTTGTTATGATATCTTGGAAAGCATCCAGAATATGAGCAGGAATTTTCTTCTGCTCTTTCACCATTGACAAAATATGTTTGGTGACTTCAGCCGCCAGAATGGGGATATACGTCCATTCCGGGCTTGGAGTAGGTGTATGTTCCTGCTCCTGTCCTCCTTTTCCTGTCAGTGAATCCTGACAGTACTCAAGTGTGGAGGTAGAGAGTTTAGTCTGCCTCCTGTTTGTCGTCGGGACTTTCCGACTGACTTCTCCGTGTGCTACCAAACGAGACTATTGGTAAGCTTAATTAGTATTAGCAGGTGTATGTGCCTGCTGATTACACTTCGCCAAACGCGGTTGACGAGATCCATCATATGTAGTCAGACGAGCCGGATGACTAACTGGTGATGTATAAGCAGGTGTATGTTCCTGCCTATGGTACTCCGCCGGAATTGCCTGGCGGGATCAGCTTGATGCTGCCAGACGAGTCTGCTGGACAGCGGAATTAAAACGGGCAGGTGTGTGTGCCTGCTCGTTGTTTGCCACCAAGTTAGGTTGGTGGACTTCTCCGGAGATGGCAGGGATGAAAACCTGCCTATTATTAACCGGATTCCGTCTCTGGCGGTTCATCTTGCCTGCTCGGGTTCGAGGAACCTGAGCTGAATGCCTGGAGTCGGTACCCTCATCATGTTGAGGGCGCACTACCGCACGAGTCTGGCGGCGATTGTTGAGGGGAGCCCTCGAGAAGGACTCCTGTTTTTTTGAATTAAGGCCCTGCTGGACCTGCTCATTCACTTCCTCAGAGTAAGGGAGTGAATGGAAATTGCGTTCCGGGGATAACGACCCGAAACGGTTGGAGACGGTAGTCAGCACCGCCTGCTTCTTGATCGCTGGCCGCCGTTGTCCGGACGACCAGGTAGAGTTATTAACCTGGAGGGCTTGACGAGCGGCCTCCAGAGTTGGGATAGTACCGTTGCGACGGTACTCCTTAACCAGTGCATTAGAAACCCAGCGTTGAAGATGCTGAGTTGGTGATGTCATCCTTAGAGCGGACGACGTTCCAGCAGGAGTAGCAGCATTGGTTTTCACAGCAGCAGACCTCACAGTAGAGGTGTTCACAGCAGTAGTATTCACAGGGGTGAATTTAAGAAAAGCCATTTTGCAGAAGATCTTGAGAAAAGAGTGCCTATTCCATATAACAGACCTAATCAAGATGAATCCGGCCACTGCATCTTTTGGATGAGCACATGTCAATGATTGATTTGTTGGCCCAAGGGGCCTAACAAATAAGAAAAACATCATTTCAACTTGGTTAAGGATACACGTCGGGTTCACCATTTTTGTTTCGCACGGATTCCGGGGATGACCTCCTGGACGGGAGATTCAAACGTTCCGATCGGTTTCTAACGGGTTTGTTCGTAGAACCGGAAACATCCAATGATTCCACATCCGTTTGGACCTACTTTCCAAAGGCAGGTGCTCATTAGCTTGTGGACTAATGAGGCTTAGGAATTTGCATTGGTCGAGAGGATGGGAGGTCGGACTCATCACACCTTTTTGAGGGGAATTATTGTCTACTCCGGGACTCTCTTTATAGATTTATGTTATGTTCGTGAATCCTTATTACATTACCAAGTATAAAATGAGCTTTCCTTAAGTTTTAACAATCAATGATTAAATATGCAAGAAATTTAGAGAATATTTTATATGTATTCGACGTTCTTCATCAATAGAGAATAATCTATATCTCTTTAGAGATTCTTGCTCAATGGTATCCTTCAAAACATTTATATAAAAGTCTCTTGGTCATTATGATGACCAAGCTGGTTTTAAAGCCACTCAGTGGGGCACATGAAGTTTATCGTCATTCATAAGGACATGGATTATTTCAAAGTTGGGATCGAACCCATAAATGGGCTACCTACGTATCCTTTGTTTTGGAAAAGGAATCAGAACCCACGTAGTTCGAGTAATAGAGTATGATGTTTATGATTGATGGCTCAAAGAGGAATGTCATAATTACTTTTACACTCTAAGCTCACGTGAGTCATGCTCGGTGTGAGAAACAAGAGGTATTGGTAAAAATTAGACAATTGTGCCATGAAAGCTGCAATCATAAAAAAATTGTTTGGGGCTTAGGTATGTATGACTGCCCAGATAGATGAAGGTTTAGGATTCACTTTTAGGGAGAAAATCCAGGAACAGGGTCCATAAAGGTATATGTGCTTTATGGAGATTTGAATACTCTAATCTTGGGGCTTACTCCTAAGGAAAATGACCAAGTTAGGAGGGGACTTATGACTGGGTTTTATTCCTGAAAAGGAAACCCAAATCAAAGGTAAATTAGGACTGGTTAAGAGAAATTTAAGAAGCTTGGGGCTTACTCCTAAGGAGGATGCCAAAGGTTTATGACTGGGACTTATTCCTGAGAAGGAAGCCCAGGTTAAGGATTAAGGCTTGGGGCTTACTCCTAAGGAGGATGCCCAAGGTTTATGACTGGGACTTATTCCTGAGAAGGAAGCCCAGGTTAAGGATTAAGGCTTGGGGCTTACTCCTAAGGAGGATGCCCAAGGTTTATGACTGGGACTTATTCCTGAGAAGGAAGCCCAGGTTAGGGGACTTGGTTTGGGGCTTACTCCTGAAGAGGATGCCCATGTTGTGAGATTGGGATTGGGGCTTACTCCTAAGGAGGATGCCCAAGTTAAGGAATTAAGGTTTGGGGCTTACTCCTGAGGAGGATGCCCATGTTTGGGAATTTTAAGAATTTGGGGCTTATTCCTAAGGAGGATGCCCAGATTAAAGAACTTGTAACTGGGGATTATTCCTGAAAAGGAGACCCAGGTTAAGGATTCTCTAATCTTAAAGGATGAGGTTGAATGAATGAACTCTCCATATTTAGTGACATAAGGATATTTAAATCACTAGGTTTTGAGAGATATTCCACAGAATTCCTTTCAGATAAGAAAGTCAAATCAAGAAATCACGCCATAAGTGGCTTTGAAGAGTGTCTTGAAGACTGAATCTTGAAAAGGAAAGGTGTGATGGTTTAAGAGGGGTGACATGGGCAAGATGGGCACCCAAAAAATTAGGGGCGCGCAAGTCTTGAAAGGCGCGCAAGTATTGCGGCGGCGCGCAAGTATGGGTCGCGCAAGTATACTTGCGCGACATGAGGGGTACTTGGGCGATTCTCAATCGGAATTGAAATACTTGAGCGACTTCTTTTTAATCACTTTAGAATCCTCTTGAGGTTCTTCCAGAACAGGGACGCGCAAGTTACATTGAAGGAAATAAGTCGGCGCGCAAGTGTTTGATAAGTTTCAACACTTAGGCCTTCCTTCTTCTCTTTAGATCTTCCGTTCTAGGTAAAAAATTACCTTAGAAGTGTTCCATAAGCTTTGAGAAGAGACTTGGGCGTCGGGAGCTTCAATCCGAGTTTCTGGAAAAAGATCCTCTCGAATGGGGGGCCCACAGGGTCTATTTATAGGCAAAAGAAGACCTCGGGTGGTTACCGGGCGGTTACCGGGCGGTTATCACTTAGGTCGCGCAAGTCACCTGCGCGACCAAGGGTGTCGCACAAGTGCACTTGCGCGACAGTGATAAAACATGCGCGGTGCATTTTCTTTTGATCCTGTGTTCATGCCTTTGTCGATTTTTTGATATTTTCTTCAAAGGATGAATCACTTTGAGCTCAGATATTCCCCCTTTCCGATCTTTAGATTCTGTGATGAAAAGGAGTGTCAACAGTCATTCTTGAGGAATTATATACCATTTCCCTCTGAGGAACATAATTTGTAGTTTTATTCTAATGAAACAAGCATTATGTACGTGAACGTTTATTTTTTCAAAATACTTAATACATTACAAAAATATACGGTCAAAGACCGTATTATTATAGTGTCATTGGAAACATGAAACATAATATTCTATTATTGTGAAATATCTTAAACATATCCCATAAATATCTTACCCTTTTTTCTAACTAAACCTATTCTTTATATCCTGGTGAAATGAAAACATAAAAACTATGAGCTCAGTTTCTTTGTAAGGGTAAACATTGAGATCATAAAAAAACAATAAACAGAAGATTATAAAAACATGAACATAAAGCTTAAATATCTTAATCATGATTCATAAAATTAATGTTGGTAGTACATAAGGAATCAATAATAAAAGAACATTAAATATAATAAAACAGAATTGGCATAAAACATGGAATTTTTGAAAAAACATTTGCATATAGTATTATTTCCATAGTACCAAATTCATTTCTTACAAGACCAGAATAGTAGAAAGTGTCAATTAATAAACTATATTTTTTTGTCATTCCACCCACATATTACTAAAACATATTTACATGTCATTCCATCCCTGTATTACTGATCCATATTTACATTCCATTCCATTCATGTATATACCATGATATACAAAAATTTACCCAATGAATTGGAGAGAGATATAGGTCTCACCAATCTCATAATGAAATCATTCATTCATGTTCCATAAAAACATAAATCATTCATCAGATCACAACCTAGGAAATAAAATTGATTTTAAAACATCATTTCATTGTATCATAATCCTTATAAAATTAAATTAGATCACTAACACAATTAAATCATAGTAATAATAAGGACATAAAAATAACCCTGTTTAAAAATCATCCTTATAGATGGAATTTTTATTATATAAAACACATTAACATAATTCTTGAGTAAAATACCCTCTCTTCTTCAAAAAAAAATTCTCTTCTCAAAATTTCATGCACTTTTAAAAGAAAATAATTCAGTAGGAAATATACATGAAATAGTGTAGAGGAAGATTCATGGAAATAAGGAGTTATGAACATGTTAAAATATTTTCATTCCGTATAAGTTAAAAAACATTATTCTCATTCATTTTTCAGAAATGTCAATAAATACCACTTATGGAAAATGATAGAAATATTCATTCCATTATGTTTGATAAAAAATCACCCATGCATAAAATTGACATTAATAAGCCATAGAAGAATATAAATATTACTATATATATTTATTAAACATGGACATGGATGATATATATACTGTAGTAAATAAAATTGAATAAACAATCTTGAATAATAACGAGATTGAAAAATTATCACTTATATTAGGTCTAATTTCATCTATATGTGATTGAAGCTCTTATAAAGTGCGTTTAAACATATTTTTAACATATTAAAAAACCATAATAGTATTTATTTTATCATATATTATTCTCATATTACTTTATATTACCCGTTTATTTATTATTTCCATTTTTATGCAACGTTTTGGATAAAAATCGTTTTATTTATCGTACATGATTTGGCTATTTATTTATTGATCTTATTAGTTATATAGTTATTTAAATACTTCCAGAATGTAAAAAACGATTTATATATAAAAAATAATATGTATAGAAATATATATTACATATAGATAATTGATGTGAAATACCCCGTTCATAGAGATGGTAGGTCATATGTAAACATGAACATTGTTTCTGTTTCTTTTTTGAATTGAATAGAATAAAGTAAATGATATATATATATATATATACAGTAGCATTAATTTTTCATATTTTCATGATTATTTATTATATATAATTTATAATCATTCTTTAATGGTTAATGTGGAGAATTAATCTCATCGCGTCGTGGAGATGGTAGGTTGTACGTACGCACGAGCGACGATATCATTCAAATAATGGGTAAATGGTATGGAATTGGATGGTATATTAAATATATAGAGTAATTTCCATGATATATTCATTATTTAAAACCATTATACTTGTCATTAAATAAAACCAAATTATTTCTTGTTGAATAACAAATTACACCACGGTATAAAGATGGTATGTCGTACGTACACCCGCGTGGTTACATTGTTTTTCTTATGATGACTAATAAGAAGTATAAGTTTGTCCCATAATTATAAAAACATATAATCCTATATAATATACATGATTTATTACATTATTATTCAAACAACATATGATGAAAATGTAGAAGAATAAATTAATTATGAATGATGTGATACACCAATTATATAATTTTTAAGAATCTTCTTTTGATTTTCACAAAATGTATCACTAGAATAGATTTCTTCCCAATGTATGGCCTCTATGAGTAATAAGGGATATTGGTAGGATATTTGGGTAGGGTTTGGAAAAGCCAATGGTATTTAGAGGTGTGACTAAAAGAGAAGGATGATTTTTCATTTATAGGATAGTTGAGGGGCACATTTGGAATGTCTTTAAATATTAATTATTTATAACTTGGTTTTCAGTTTCTAGTGTTCCAAAAATAAATTTATTTGGAATCTATGATTAAGATGTGTCAAAATACTATTAACCAATAAGTTTTATAATTTTTTGGACCACAAATTTAACCTTATCTTATGTCTTTATCTCTTAGATAATATCATTAACTCTTACCATGTTATCTAGAATTTTCATATTATATATGTTACTATAGTTACTACTTAACGAAAATAGAACCATATGTGGATGATTAATTAAAATTTTCATGAATATATAAGTCATTTGAAAAAATAATATATTTTTAAGACTATTAAATATTTTAATAAAATAGTATTTGTTTTAAAAACTCATATTTATCAATTTTGACACTATTTAGTAATTGATTTTTGTTAAAGTCATAAAAACATGATTCTTTTAAAACAAAGCAATTAAATAATCCCTCACTTGTCAATGTCATCCAAAAAATTCTTTTATGACATAATAATAATCACAATAAATTTATTTTAATATTTACAAGCTCATTCATATGAATATTTAATTAATAAGGTAATCATTATATCATCATTGAGTCATAAATAAATTTTTTTAGTGTATAGAAATAATAAATAAAATATCACCTGGTAGGAAATATTTTCTATTTATAATGACTATTTATTTTAAAATATAACATTATACATACAAAATAATTTTTTTTAGAAAAACAATGCATGTATATGTTATATTTCCCTTTAATTTATATTAATTATTATAACATGTCATTTTTCACACCCAAGTGGTTCTCAAATTCCAAAAAATACATCCTAAGGTTTTTTTCACTTATGAAAGATCAAATAATAGTTGGAAATATCATAGGGTAGTTTTATATTATTATAATAATATATTTAACCTTATTTACCTAATTTACCCTTTAACCGTGGTAAATAAAAATAATTACTGAAGTTACTATTCATAATGTCAAAATATAAAAGGAAACTATTTAAATAATTTAGAACTATTGATTCCAAATATGTAATTCATTTTTCTAAATTCAAAAAATATAATTTTCTTAAATTAATTTAATATTAATTATTGTTATCAAAACCAGTAAGTGGGTTTTTATGGAGTACAAACTATCAAAAGATTAACATGTGTTTATATCAATTTTAAATGTAAAATTACATCCAATGACCAAAATTGTATTAAAGGATAAAAACATAATCCAATTACAATTTATATACAATTAAAAACATAATATTTCTATAAAAATAAATTAAACAAAAAGGCTATTTTGAATTAAAATGTATTTTTTCATTATTCGTTAAAATAATAATTTTATCAGAAATAATTTAAAATATAAAAAAATATAATTTTATGTCATACTTCCAATGATGAATTTTAATTGGTCAAAAATAATATATAAAAATGTAAAAACAAGATTTATAATGGGTTCACCATCAAAACACTCGAATACTATATTTTTTGAAAAATAATTATTCTATCTATAATAATAAAATTTTTCTTATATCATCTATATAATATACATAAAATTAATAATATTATTATATAAAATTAAAAATTTGGTTAATAATATTGATAAATACTAGTTTATAACCCATTAAATAATAATATTGTAATAATATATTATTTTTTTGTGAAACTCATTATTGTTTACAACACAAGCTATTGAAGAATGTTCCTCTTGGGTGTAATGCAAGCCAAGTCAGTCTTGCGTGTAGTGCATGCATTCATTGTTGTTACATATAAAATAATCCAAACATAGTTATTTTATACATTGAACAAAATATATACTCAGTGTTCCATTATTTATATTCCAACTCAGTGTTGTGTGTAACGTATGAAAAGTCGGTTCAGTGTGGAAGAAGGTTTAACTTAGTGCATTTCTAGATATAATTTAAAATTATAATTTATATGAAAAAAATTGCCCATTAAAACTCAGGGTGTAACTTGTATCAACTTCAGCCCGACCTCTCATATGAAAAGAAGACATTAAATATCATGGATGATAGATATAATGTTATACACAATAATACTACTCACCTATAAAATTAGTAATATGGAACTATAAGTATTGAGAGGTTCCCTGAGAACAAGTGGGTGGAATGAAGGATAAATACCCCCCCCCCACTTATTTTCATCATAGTATCTAAAATATATTTTTTATGGAAAACTATTTTAAAGGAGAAAATTTGAAAATAAAAAATATTTACCAATGTAAGTTCCCTTCATATATTTATGTCATATAGTATGATACATATACATAACATTGAGAACCCAATACAATCATCATTATCAGAAATGAAGAATGAAATATGTAATATTTATGTAAATAAATGAACTTAAAATAATAGAATAATACCATGACTTTTGAAATAGTAACATGAACATTTGGAATAGTAATATTTATATTAAGATAGTAAACTCCCCTATGAATATATAAATACAATTTATTTAACCTATAAAATAAAATATTATATTATTATATCCTGGTGTATGTAAATTAATTTCGTAAAAATGATTAAATAATTGTTTGTAATATTTATAAACATAAATTTTTATTTATAATTATATAATGAATATAATAATTTAAAATAAAATTTAATCTCATAATATATATATATATATATATTGTTGTCTTATGAATATAAGATAATTTTATTTGACCCTCTTTAAAATTTCAATGTTTAATAAAATCAGATATAATATTAAAATTCGCAATTTTAAAATAAATGATGAATTTACATAAAATTTTAATTTTCCATATTTAGAAAAATATTTTTTTAAAATTTAATACATTTTGAATTATTAATGTCAAAAAAAATAGTTGGTTTGATTTTTTTTGCTTTTTCTAAAATAATTCCAATTTTTTGAATATTGAAATATCAAAATTTACTATTTAAGTTTTATATACAATGTTTTCTGTCAGAGTTGATATATGTATGATTTAAGAACTTTATCTAGAACTATGCTTTATTATTTAGGGATAAGAATCAGACCTATTGATTGTATTAAGTCAAAAAAACATAATAAAAAATAAAATAATAAAAAATACACCTCTCTTGTCTCTATAAATTCCATGCCTCACATACTCTTATCCTCAAAATATCTATGCTTTCATGCCATCCCAAAATTTTCCTTTTCCACTTACCAATACTATCCCGACTTCTGAAATCTTTTTTGTCAACAAAATTTCAAACCAATTTTTCTTTCGGCGTTTCTATTGAAAATAAGTTCAAGAGCTAAAATCCTCTTTCATTTTATTTTAATTTTATTCCCAATGTGGAATAATAAGTTTAGTATATTTTATATATTGTAATTTTATTCCATTAATGTAATATATCATGATAAAATATCATCCATTTTGCATTTGTCCTAAAAATAGAAACATTGATTGTGGTTTGTCGATTTACCGCCATCGTGGATGTCATATTTTCATTTTTAATTACCGCCTTAAAATATTATCATAAAACCATTATTATGTTTTTGTAAGATCTTACTATAAAAATAATATTTTATATAATGTTCTGAAACCAATATATAAAAAAAGATATTAAATTAAATCATATATGTTAGTAATGATTGTAAAAAACTATGAAATAAAGTAAATTGTTTTCATTAATATTATTTCTATGGAGTCATCCTAATACCATATAATAAATTTATTAAAAATGAAATATAATATTCATTAACATCACTAATGACATAAAATTTCAATTCTATCAAATTAATCTCATATTACATGTATATCAATACTTTTGTACAAGGGATCCAATTATGATAACTAAGAAAACAAATTCTTTCGGAATGAAAAAAATGAAAAAATATAACTCATCAAAATTTCCATAAAACAAAATAATACAATTATTACAAATTAAATACACATTAAAGTGGTTTTGAAATAATTAATTAGTGGATTTAATTTTATCATCCATGACAGTAAATAAATACGAAAAACATGATTGGACCTAAGTTAAATGATTCTTTTTTAACATCATTTTTTTCTTCGGGTTACATGTATTCTCTATTTACCCTAATGTCAATCATAATTCATGTTATTTACTCTGCTATTTTATATTTCATTATTCCAAACATATGAATTTATATCAATTTTTCTTTATTTTATATGGAAATACTTGTTTTATATTGTTCCCTTCTTAATTCCTTTAGATATGAAAGATAGATTAAAGGAAACATCCCAAATTCCTAACACATTTCAAGTAATATACATTATCTATTTTAATCCACCATTATTTTTCTCAATTCACTCATTTTTAATGAAAAAATACATTTTATTTTTTCTAGTTTTCTACAAACAATTATTTCTTTTTCTTTTTTAAATACTCTCTAATATTTTCAATAATACAACACTAAAGTGGAACATTTATAAAAATTAATAATCACACCTTTACCATGTTTTCACTTAATTTATGAAAAAATAATCATGATCTATTACTATTTTCCATTATGAATATCTATTAATGATTTACATACATTCATTCATAGAAACCAATAAGATACACTATTTTCTTATGCCTTATGACTTGATTATCATACTCAATTATTTCCATGGGTATCCCATTTTTTTTATTCTTTATGTTTGAGACATCTTGTGGCATAGATAAGAATGATCATGTTTTAATGGGTGTTCCCATATTTCACTCCAATTCTTTGGGTGATTTTTAGTCTCATGAGACATCATGTTGAGAAATGTAGTAAACATCATCTATTTATTAGACATTGTATCCATGTTCAATAGTCATTTTGGTTAGCCTTGACACAAGTTTATTTCATCTTATATTATTCTTTAAGATTCCATTATTTCCATGATTAAATGATCCCATGATAAAATATTTATTCATACTTTTTAATAATCATGTTTAATAATTTTTTTATCATCCTTTTATGACTTCTAATACATGTTATATTCTTTATATCTATGTTTAGTCCCTTAATATTATTTTTAGCTCATCCATTTGTTCATGTATTCAAAATGATGACCTATTATAATGGAGGATATCAAAATATTTTAGGTGCTCATTGTTGATGGTAAAAATATATTTAATTTATTTCAGTCCTATGTTTTTAGTTTTATCAAACTTAATCTTAAAAGCCACTAGAATTTATAAATATTTATTTCTAATTGATTTTCAATTATTCTTATAATCATGTAATAATAAGTTTAAATATATAGGTTTGTTATACATCACCATGAGAAAAAATGAAATATACTATGAGTCGATTTAAAAATTTTGATATCACAAATAGGATTAGAAATATAAAATATCCATTAGTTCTTCTAAATAATTTTAAATATAAGAATAATTTTCAAATGTTTCATTGTGTATGAATTACATGTTAAAATCTATCATTTTATAAACATAAACATTTTTATTTTGAATATTATAAATCAGTAGTAGAATATCATGATCTTATTTTATATTCCCAAAAAAAAATCTAAATGGGAAATATATTCCACATGTCTGTCCATTTTTGATTCAATGAAATAATTATCATGAGATTTGGTAATGGGAATGAATGGGGAGTAAGAAATGAACTCATAATTTCAATGATAACTCATCATTTTCTGGATTTCATGTGGGAATAAATAAATATTTTGGGAAGAATAATCTCATTGAAATGTTATTTTTAGTTATATAGAGCTTTAATTTTATCATTACAATTTTTAATTATTCTTGGGGTTTTCTATACGGTTTTTGTAGAAATTGTACAGATTTCTTGTATGGTTCATGATGTGAATTTTTTTTTCTAAAACTATGTTGAATTTCATGGATGTAATGAGTGATGTTGTTTATTAGTAGTTTTTTTCTCTTGGAAATCATATAGAAACAAAAATTGTGATTCTAATCCATGAAACATTTCTATTGTACAAAAAAAAGTGCACGGTTTTCCAAACATGGTTTCCAAACTATGAATAAGAATCTAATTAAACTAATAATTAATTTTTTTTGATATGTAACAACACATGTTATAACTATTATTTCTCTATAAACCTAATCTTTTTATTCTTTTGACTCTATATAGTCGTTTTAGAGTCATAATCCTTCCATATAATGAATATAAAGTATCATTAGGCATTGACTATAGGTATATTAATGTATGAGATCATTCTTTGTTAATCATAATCCATATTTTTTGATTTTTTTTCTTATTTTAATAATTAATCGTAGTTCATGGATGTTTTGGATATATATTGGGTTTTTCAGGATGTAATTGGTTTTTATATTGATATATTATGCAAAAGGATAACATAGATCTGATATACCAAAATCATTTCTTACTTCTTCTAGAATTATCTTGTAAGGAGGATATTCATATCATTATTGATCCAATTATTATTGAAAATGAGTTTATGAATAAGTTTTTTTATGGTTAAATGGTTTTATATTTATCTATAAATCCTTTCCCCCCCTTTTGTTTTTATTAAGATTGATTGGTGGTAATACCACAGGTTTGAGTTGGTTGGTATTAAAAAATGTAATTGAACTTTTAAAAATTAATTAATGTTCTATTTAAATTGATATTTTTTAATTATTATAACTCATGAATCAATTATTATTAAATTTAGTATTTAGTGGCTATTTTTGTGAGTGGTGATTGAATATTTTTCATCATTTATGAAAATTATTATCATTTATGATCTAATGGTCATATTGGGTTTTTGATTAATTATGTTTTGAATGAAATTTTAATGTTTATATTCTATATATATATTTCTACCAACATGATTTTCTTATATATAAATATGAAATACATTATATCTGTGACAATGAACTTGTGAACCTTGGGTAAATTTTAGGGGAATAGATTGAAAAAATAATTGTATGAAAATTTTTAACCAACTAATATAGATTTATTATACATCACTAACTAGAAATTATTATAATTTTATTCTCACTTTTCTTGTGTTATCTAATATATAGTGCCACATTATATTGAATTTTCAAAACATCATCATTTTATCATTAATTATTTATGATGATAACTATCATTGACTAAACCATCTGTAAGACTAGATTCAATGGTATAACATTTTAATTGGTTATTTATAATTATATATCAAATGATGGATTTGAAAATTCATTGAAGGTATATTTATTACCCATGATTTAAAAAAAATCATTTAATTTTGAATATAAATATTTTATTGTGAACATTTAAAATATAAATTTCTTTCATTATTATTCATTTATTCTGAATAATTAAAACATTAAATAATAACATAATATCAGAAACTATGTGGTACCATTTATGGTATTATTTTGTTACACCAAGAACATAGTTTTTTTTGTATATAATTTTTTCATCTAATGTACACACTATCGAGGAGTTCCATAATGATGGTTGGTATATAGGTTAGTTGGGGTATGGGTGATTATGGGATTGAATAATTGATGCTGACTCACACATCACCTGGGTATGGGTTTCCTAATGATTTATTTGTAATTTTTTTTTATATTTTTGGATTTGGAGCATGAATTTATTTACACTCATTGTATTCATCTATATGAAATTTTACTGGTACACTATCAATTTTTAAATTATTTATATTAATATTATGGTTTATTTTGGTAAAAAAATTCTAAAAGGTTTTTATTTTTGAACAAGAACATGCCATTGACCATTGTTCTGTACGAAAATTATTTAGGGCATTCCCTATATCATGTTCTATGACATTTCCATACATAAACCATTTTGGTTCATGAAAAATAAATTCATTAATCAATTTATAAATCACTACACATATATTCTTCTGAATTAATTATTCAGTCTAACACATCATATATCTTTGTATTTTATAAAAATATAATATTTTACTTATAACTCAATGTTTTCTAATTAAATCCATAATAAATTGATGTAAAAAATAACTTTCATTGATATGTAATTTTATGTGGTCGTTGATGAAAATGGATTACTTCCTAAATTTATATCAAATAATATTTTTCAAGTGATAATTATTATCTAATTGAAATTAAATCCACAAATATTGTAACATTATCATCTTTAACCCAAATTTTCATAAAGACATTAGATGTGTTTGGGTATCTATTGATGAAATATGTTTCATATTTTTCCATTTCATAATATCTATAGGTTATTTTTTCAACATCAACATCAAATTTTGACACTAAAAAATAAATTGTTTCCATTAATATAAAATGGATTCATACTATTAAAAATCTATTTATCCACCCACAATAATCATTAAGATATTAATAAATACATTTAAATCCATGGTAGTTATGTAATGATGATATATATTCATTATTGAATAGACCAGTCTTAAATAATTGAATTGAATGGAAACATATTCACCAAATTAATATTATTATGCAATTATAGTGAAGGTTAGTCTTCAAATAAGTCTATAACTTATATTTTCATCACTAATACTCCATATAAACCTCTTTGATCATGAAATTGATTAGTAGTGGAATAGTTATCTCTGAGAGATAAGATAATTCCCCTTTCAATATGATTTCATGGAATGTCATCCAAAAAATCCATTCATATTTTTTCTCATTCAATATTAATTGTTATATCTTCATCATGGTTAATATCAAGAAAATTCCATATAGTATATTAGACATTAGTTTCATCCTTATACTTCTCTGGGATCATCAAATGTTTTTTCTTTTGTTCATTCATCTTTGAATGATTTAATTATCCTATTTCATAATGGAATAATTGTAACACTTATATTAATCCACTAGAATTTGATGTCATACAATACTCAGATTGAAAAAAATATGCAATCCTTCAAATTCAATGCATCATCCACTATATTCACCATCCCAATATGGTAATATATTGATCATGACTAATAAATAATCCTGACCATCCATATACATTGGATCATATTTAATATTTTATATGTTAATTTTTACAATAATATTTTATTATTAGTACATGTAAATAATACAGTTAAAAATAAATTAAATTCATCCTCAATTTTATGGAATTTTTTTAAAAAATATCTCCCAAATATTAGTATCTTATATTATCTCATTATTATCCAATTAGAGATTTACAAATTCTTTCAACATTTATTTATCATGATGAAAAAATCTGTTATATTCATTTATATGTGATTAATTATCACAAATAAATCTATAGTACAAGGTTGTTTGAGTACATGAAAATTTTAATAAAATCACCACTTTAGTACCTTAAAATTTTATTCACAGTAACTAATCCTATATAATTAGGATAACCATATCATTAGAAATATTTAAATTTATAGAAAATTGAAATATTTAACAATATGTATATATTATCAAGAAGATCATTGACAAATGATGATTTCAAACAAATTTGCTGGTTATAGACATTGTTCAATAAATTATAACTCAATGGGATATAAAGATAAGCTACCACATGTAACCGTGTGTCTTAAATATTTTTACATTATATAGACACCATTTATATGATATAATTATGGAATACATTTTCTATTATTATATAAAACAAAATACATAGACAAATTTTGTTATCTTTAATGATGGTAAAATATATAAGAATATATTTTATAAATCATAACACAAATTAAACATGTAAGAAATAAAGAAAATGTTCATTATATACATTAATATAACCATATATTTGGAATGTTTAAATATAATAAATTTAAATTCATAATATCAATACCTCATATAAAATGATTTGTTTGTTTTATGTTAACTTGTTAACCTTATATAATGTTTTCATGATCTATGATCTATCATTGAATATTGTTGATCACGAAAAAATTGACTAAAAAATTCATCTGCATGGGGTGAAATATACTGAATATTAATTGAGATATTATTATATGATATATGGAAGATGATACGAATCATTAAACCCACAATATTCATAACAATAATAATATATTCACCCAATGGAATTATTTTATGTTATATAAATCTATTTATTTGATTGACCTAGATTTTATTCTCCAACTAGTGCAACTTAATTGAGTAAATTCAGTAAAGTTTCTATAAAATAGCTCAGAAAACATTCATTTGATCTATTAATAACAATGATATAACTGAATAAAGGCGGGGGGACTACAAAACTATTCATGATTTATACTTAATTAATATATATAAGTTATTATAGAAACTGAGTAATTTCATACAATAATAATTTATCTCATTAGATATATATTATTTTAATAACATAATTATATACACTAGAACTGTAATGGTTTAGTGAATATGGATTGTATGTAGAAAATATTCTTAATTCATGAATGATTATTAAAATCTACCAAAAATTTATTCACACGTTGTTTTCTTCTTTGAAACATTCTATATAAAACTATTCCTCATAACCTGGGAAAAAGAAATATAATATGATTTGGGTTTATATGAACAATTAATGTAAACATGGGATATATAATAGGTAAAAAATTATAATATTATAATAATTGTGAAATAATATTAATATATCAATTCAATACCATACCATACCCATCATATCAAATATCATATTATTGGAACATTTAATAAATTGTGGGAGATCATAAAATATGAACTATAAAGGAATTTAAAAATATGAGAAATGAGATCACAACATTGGAATAAGAACACTATTGGTGGGATAAATGTATAAAAATAATTTCATTTATTTATCTACTGATCACTAACAAGACTATAATAGTAGCGATGGTGAACCATTCATTCCATCATATCTATAGTGAAGGTTCACTGCATATTCCACCACAATGGAAATAGTCCTTTACTAAATTATGATAACTTCACATTTTTGTCTTTATTATCTCAATAGTAGTTCAACATTTCCCAATTAATTAGTGTGATATATAATACTATTCCAACCCATCACATAATCATATCACACGTGTATTTTTTCAACAATATTATATAGTATTCATTATAAATTATAACCAATGTAAACGAAATTTCATTTATAAGCATTTCATCATTTCATAACAACATAACCCATCAAAAATAAATGATATTCATGAAAGTCCCATCATCGTAATAAAAAACCATTAATATAATGAATATGAATTTTATAATTGAATTACATCTTCATTAAAGAACAAGTGACATCAAACGATGTCATCTTACATGACGTTTTCAATAAAATATTAATAGAATATTTCGTATCGGAAATATAAATTTTCTTTTTTAATGATTTAATTAAAATAAAAAAACTAAATACTATATAAAAATATTATTTGGGTGTAATTATGGATTCTTTTCATGGAATCATCAATTCTCTGAGCATTTATTATGGAGATACATCTTATTCTGTCATGAACATTAAAATAATGATTCTTTTCAATTTTTTGGTAAAACATATATATTACCATTAAAAATAAATAAAATTTACACTTTATACCTTTTATAGATTGTAAATCCTGGGTATAAATTACATTAATAAATTAGAGTATATGGGTATAAAATTATTCATAAAAATTTAAATAAAAAACGATGTTGAAGTAAAATATTCTCAAAAGAATATTAAAACACAGTCTGTTATCTATTCAAAAATGAATCTATCATCCTCTTTAGTAAATTAATATAGGACAAGAATAGTATTAAAAGTTATTTACATAACTACATATATGAAAGGTTATTTCATGAAATTATTTATTGGTAGAAGCAATGATTTCTTAGAAATTTACCCAATCAAAAAAATTACAATAAAAACTATATTTCATAATAAAAAAACTACTTCTATGATATATTTTTAGCCATTAACCATTTTAAATAATGACATAAAATAAAAAATTGAATTATATATAATATTATGAATCATTAAAAACTATTCAAATCGGTCTATATAGCATGCATTGTGGGGTAAATATTACATATTATTATTTCATTGATCTAGAATCAACTATATATAAATATAAAGGATATTTTTAGTTTAGAGTTTGATATAGTTATGATAAACTCTTGCATATGAAACCCATACATTACTAGTGGAATCTTACACTCAGTATCCATTATTTATAAAAAAAAAACGATTAAAATGAATCATGATTTATTTTCATAAAATTCTACAAAAATTTTCAACATGCCCTTATTAATGTGCTTAATTTTTTTGAAACACAATGAAATACATTTTTGTGATTCGGTATTAGCACAAAATTCTCTACAAGGTACATAATAAGAAGAAATAAAATAGTCATATAAAAATAGTAGGATCCCATGTAAATTTTTCCATTGTCATCAATGATATTTTAAAATATGAAACAAAACATTATATATTAAAAACAAAAACACATTTTTTTATCTATTAATACCATTAAAATTAATTTCATGAAAATAAAAAAATTGGAAACATAGACAATCATATTAATAAAACTCTTTCAAAACTATAGTAATTGGAATTAACATATGACTGAATTGAAATATAATTAAATATAGAATATAATAATTATAAATATTTTTTAGGTCTATAATTATGTTCTATAATCATATAATATATATTGAGAGCAACTATTTTACATGAGCTATAATGGGGATAAATACTTCATATAATCTATATCGGTCTCATCCATGGTCTATAATGAGGAGTAACCAATCATATAATTTGTATATAGATAAACCATTATTTTGATAATTATCATGTACCATATCATGAAAATAATATTTTCTTTTATATTTTTTTTCACAAAACCCTTTTAAAAACTCTTTTAAATAAAAACATATTAGTATATAAAATTACACTTTTCTTTTAAAAACTGAATGTTAAAATTGAAATACATCATGCATCATAAAGAAACAATTATCTATAAAAAAATTAAAATATTATAAAAGATATATAATATCATTAATGAGTTATGATGGTAGGTAAATCCTCCCATTTTGTATATGCTTAATAAAAATCATTATATATTTTTCTTGGAAAAGATGCAATGTACATATTATTCAAAATTAAAATATACACAATTTAAACCATTATTTAAAAAAATAGTAACAAATAAATTAAAAAATACTGTTATAACAGTAAAAACATTTTTTTAATCATTTTAAAAAAGCACGGAAATTGAATAAATAGATAGTTATATGGAAAACTAATTGTTAATAGTTATCCTCTACATTGTGTCTGACTCAAAACATATGTTGTTTATCTTCTTGAAAAATAAACATTGGTAAATTTTTTACATAATTTTGAAATTTTTTCGTCTTCATTTATCCTTTATTTCATTCAATACCACTTCATATTCAATACATTTTTAACTTATGATCATGTTGGATGTTTTGATTGTATTTCGTTAATATGTCCAAAATAACTTCTGTTGGTTGACGTCGGATAAAGAATATATAATTCCACCATTCATAGAATTAAAATCAGTCTATAAATATAATATTTTAAATTTATATATTAATTTAAATAAATGAACTATATATTATAATGAAAAATGATTTACATTGCGATAATTGAGAGAGTGGGTCCTACATACCCATGAGATTTTTTTTCCATTTTCAGTGATCTTTATTTGATTTAATGGATGTGTTATTTTATCAATAGAAAATTATAATTATATCATAAATTTAAAATTAATTGATCATATATACTGATATATATCATTTGTGTGAACTGATAATGAAAAATCCAATCACACCACTTCATGAAGGTGGAAGTCTACACACATGCAATATCAATTTTCCGTGCATGGAAAGGTACAAATGAAAATGAAAAATTATATTTTAAAAATGATATATATTTCACTAATATCATATATTATCATTATTTTCATCACTTATACAACAATTTATTGAATGTTATATAAAATTAATTACATCGGTTTTCATTGCTGTAGTCCACCGTAAAGACAGAGAATGAAATCATTTCCCATTTTATTGAATAATTGATAGATATAGGTCAATAAACTAAAAAAAATTTATATTATTATATTAATGATACTTTTTTATTATTATTTTTAGTTGAATTCAGTTTGAGTTATGTGGAAGAATAATAAAAATTTCACCTTTAGAAAATAACTATTCCACTTCTTTTGAAAACAGCCTTTTTGTAACACATGAATTTTTTTGAGAATGTTATTATGCCTAAAAAATAAATCTATAATGACAGGATTTATTAATAATTTTATTTGGGATTGACTTTTCTATAATAAAATTGTATTAATTTGTGTTGTTTTTAGTGGAAAGGGTTCCCTTTAATGTAAAACATAAGGGGTTCTCTTGAAATTCATCAAAAGTTTCATTTAACATAAAATAATTACTAATTAAAAATTGATTTATAGTGATTTATTTCTACAATAATATTAATATGGGTCAATATACCAAATCCAGAAAAATCATTTACGGGATTTTAATATATTTTTACTCAAATAAAATGTTCATAACTCATATTTAACCCAAATATTTGTTGCCGTGAGATAATATATAAATAATATTTGAGGGTAAAACTAATTTATATAAAATATAAAATACAGAAAAAAGAAAAATTATTGATATTTAAAACCTTATAAAAATCACTTAGAGCATATTGGTATTTTTATTAATTTTATATCATTTTAAAAATAGTTTTTATAATAACATATCAATAATGTAAATTTTTAAAACTATTTCCTACCATGAATTTAATAATATAAACAATGAATATATAATTTTTAAAAACATTAAATACCTTAATGAAATGAATATTTCATCCCAAAAATATATGGATCAAATTAAATATCTAAAAAATCATTATTTTAATATTTTAAATATTATAAAATCGATTTTTCCAACAATTTAATAGTTACTTCATCAGAATTTTTCATGAAGATAATGTATTTATTTATACATTAATTTTTTTTAAAATATCAATGAATTATATAAATATTTTTAATTTTAACAAAAATATTTATATTTTTTCATATCTATATGATATCGCAATATTAAAAATATTTTAGTTACTAAAAATATGTGTGTGATATGTTTGTAATATCATTAAATAAAATACAATAATAGTCATATTCATTTCATAATAGACAAAAAAGGGCCTAAATAAAACAATTGGACTCTATTGTTTGAGTCATACTCCTCTAGTAAGATTTAGGTAGGTTTTTGGGTCATTTAATGGTTCTTAAAAAGTTATGTTTAACGTAAATTACAAATTTACCCTTTTCTAATGTATATAAAATTACTATGGTCAGTAATCATTTTATATAAATATCATATATAATTATTTTATAAATTTGGTCCCACTAAATCAGAATATATAATCCATATTTTTAAATTATAAATATAGATGATACATAATTTAATTTAAAATTAAATCTACAAAATAAAATGAAATTAGTTATTTAGAAAAAATTCATTTTTTTTATTATTTTAACATCATATACAATATTTAAATATAAAATCAATTTCAAAAATAATAATTAAATAATAATTAATTAAAATGTACTAATTAAAATTTATAACTACTCCAGATAGTAATTTTACCTTGTAAATACTATCAAATAAAATACATCTTTCAATAAAAAATATTATATTTTAGTCTTTCACGAAAAAAATTTAATTAAAATATAAAAAAATTCACCATATGTTAATTATTGCATTATCAATTAATAAATGGGAAACATTCATAAAAATTTAATATTATAATTTTAATATTATTCTCTTAGATATTATAATATATGAAATGTGCTTAGTAAAACTATTTTGTATTTATTTTATTAATTAATTAATATATCTATGATTAATATGAATATATAATTTAGGAATTGAAATAAATATTAATATTATTTATTCAATCTATACACTGTATTTAAAAATATTCCTTTTTTTATGTTGGTTCCTTGTAGTTTTTAACTTGCTCTTTATAACTAGGGATTTAATTTTCAAATTAGCTTTTTTCAAATCTCACATCATAGAAACGATTAATAAAACTTCCTATTTAAAAGAGAGAAATAAAAGTGTGAAGATAATCTGATATAACACATACTATACATTCATGTTGGAAACCATGGACATGGATGATAAGTGTTAATGATCATGGTATTATAATGAATGATAAAAATTATTGTGACGAAAAGGTTAGACACCACAAAGCCATACATAAGTTATCGGTTAAAAAGATGTTGATATCTCAGTATGAATAGTTTAGATATAAATTTTATATTTGAAGATCCTTTTATGATATTTGAGTCATCCCATTACAATATATAAAATGGTAAGAATGAAATAAATATACATAACAGATTTATTTTACACTTTAATGAATTTCTATAACAAACTTATATATTTCTCTATATTGTGACTATTCAAAAGGGAATATTCAAACCTTAATCATTAAAATCAACATAATTAGTTTAAAATATCTCATAAAAATTAAAATATATTCCTCATATCATTATTCATTAACAAAAAAATGATGGTAGTGATTGAGGAGATAATTTCCCAAAAAAAATAAATATTTATATGAATATAAATACATTAATCTCCATATATTACATAGTAATACCCAATTTTCAACATAGATCATCAAAAAATACTATTATAATAATTCCTTAATAATATTACTAAATAATTTAAAAACCATAAATTCATAAATATTTAATTACATAGGCAGCAATGACAAATTTTATAAAAAAAATCTCTAAATAATATTAGTCACTCTTAATGTTTCATATTAAAGTTGGGAATCCCTAGTCATATAATCTATATGCTATAATAATGATTTCAATAATTTTCTTGAATCATCATGTAATAGTATTATTATCATATATTATTTCAATAGACAATTAAAAGCTAAATCCTCAAACAATATCCCATATTATTCTATATACCATATCTGTATTATTTTCCCAAAAATTTATAAAAAGTATCTTCCAAATTTAAACTAATCATTTGATCACCAAAATCAATTTCTAATCTCATGGTTAGAATTATGATAAAAATAATTTTTTTATAACAGATGTATTTTTCTTAAAACAATGAGTATTACTATAATGAAAAATTCATATTATCTATTGAATCACGTAGTCAAAAATTAGGTGATATACCCCAGTAGCTTTTTGAAATAGGGTTCAACCCTCACGTCCATTCAAGATGTGACTAGTTGGCACCCACCCTATGGGTTTTCCTTTTTCTAAAACTATAATTCTTATAAAATTCAATGATATTTGATAAAAATGATAAACAAATAACCATAATATATTCACCGTTATGAAATGATTTAACCTCAATTGTTATATCATACTTTTAATTTTCAATCCCAAAATTTAATAACCCATTATTACCTGAGAAATTTAAATCTCCAAATATTTCATTAGTCACCTTAAAAGTTCATAACATAAATCAATAATTGGGGTTAAAAAATATAACTTCTGATAATCCTTTAAATTATAAACAATTGAAGAAATCTATAACAGTTAATAAAACTTAAATAAAAAACATAATAATTTCTCATGTTTTTGAAACCATACTCAAATAAAAACTATATATAATTGACCTTATTAATTATAGATTATACTATATTTGAGGAATAATACACATTATAAAAATTCCAAAAATATGTTTTATATATATTTGAAGTGAATTATAGCAAACCCATACATATGAAATTCATAAATTAAAAGATATAAATTTTATTCGTTGTTAACTTTTTCACCATAAAAATATATAAAAAATAACGGTGATTCGTTTTCATAAAATATCTTTAACATTTACATCTTGACCACATCCAAGTCCTTAAAAGTCCTAGATCCTTATTAATTTTATTTATAAATATGTTATGAGAAGAAAAATATCATCAATAGACATAAAAAATAATAAATCTGGTAGTCTATTGAAAACAATGGAAACCCATGATATGCTTTCCCTTGTAATCAATGATTACTAAGAACAGGAAATAAAATATTTCAACATGAAAATATTGAAATCCTATTCTAAAATTAAAACAATTAAATTTAATAGAAATAAAAAAAGATCATTTTTTAGAAATTCATAGCATCATATTCAATAAACCCTATCCATCCCCTTATGGAATCCCACATTTTTATTACATAACATTTCAATAAATTTTAAAAACCGAGGATGATTACAGTCCACTGTATTGAAAATCAGGAACATAATACATGAAAATATAAAAAATTCATATAATCTACGTGTAAGGCATCAGCAAAGGTTCATCCTATTTATAATTACTTCATCTCATAACTTGGATACATACATCAATGTAAATGGTGAGCAGAAGGCCGATTAAATAAAGCAAGTGAATCTGTTTACTTGTGATATCAATAAGAACTTGATGAAAAACATAAAGACATGGGCAATGTAATAAGTGGAATATCATAATAAAAATAACATGAATCATAACATGAATATGTAGATACACCATTTATTTTATACATTAATGAACAAATCAACAAGGATCATCCACAAGGTGTCATAAATATTATAGAGTTTATTCACCAAGCTATCGTCAAACTTTCCATCTCTATATATTAAATTTATTACCCAATGTATTAGAGAGATATAATGTAACACCATTAATATTTATTTATGTTCATATAGGAAACATATAACATAAAAACATTTCATAAATAATCAAAAAATAATGAAATAAATTTGTTTCATTTCAAAATTTTTTACATTTTAATAGGTCTTAAAACAAGATCATTATGTCATTTATAACCCATGGAAAGCGAAGAAGGGTCTTATGTATGTCAATTCCATAATATAATATATATATTTTTTGTATTTATAAACACCACTAGATACTAAATATGTCTGGGTATTCACAAAAATAAAATAACGTACTTTCTTGAGAGAAAGAGAGAAAAATTTTGAAATGAAATTTCGGTAGCATAATGGCTATATAACATTGTTTCAGAAAACAATAGAAATAGAAAGGAAAAAGGTCTCCCATCCGTATATGAATACTTATACATTAGAGGGACATAATAAAATAGAAATATTATCATTTTTTATATTTTATATTATATATCACATGAAAAGGAAGCTTCATAGAAAAGGGAAAATTTAAATTCTTTTAAGAAAATTCAGGAGCCTAACAACATCAAATACAATTTTATAAAATCAATTGATGAGAGAGGAAAGGTTATCTCATAATTTGGACAATAAATGAAATGTAATAAAAATATATAATAACAAACTCCCAAATAATAAAAAGGAAACTAGAAGACATAATATATAGGAAGTAATGACTACAAGAGGAGGGTGAATGGTTCCCTTACCTTGAAGAGTCACTTAAAAAACTCGAAGGTTGGGACCTTGGTGGGGGAATGACGTAACCTTGGAAGGACTCCTTGGGAGGTAAAAAGAACAGGGCATCATTGATGATTAATTTTTAATTAAATGAATGAAGCAATGGGATGGTATTTATGGAAAAAGTGAGGGAATATTTAATGAATTTCCAAGGGACACCTCATTTGTGGTATTTCAAAAACCACCGGCTTTCCCTTTGTATTTTCTCATGGAATTGACCAAAAGGGACACCTAATAACATATATTACTATTCAAGAGTCTTTTAGAATAATTAAATCAAGATTACATCAATAATTATGTAATTAATCACATAGAAACACAAAACTATATTTATACTATTCACCAAAAAACAAAACATTTTATAAAAATATCATAAATTCACCCTAATTTAATATCGATTCTCTGAATTCAAAAAAACTAAATTTTATTAAAACAATTTTAAATTTTATGGAAAAAAATATTTACCTGAAAAATCACTAATACTTAAAAATTACTTTCTGAAATATTTATTTACATATGCTATTATTCAAAATTACCGTTCAATATGCCTAATTTATATTTATACTTTATGAAGTGGGGTTATTATTTCATTGGTCACATTACTAATCATAATGGTAACATTATTATTGATAATTTAAAATTTATCAAAAATTAATTTGATTTTATTAGAATAAAAATTTCTCACTGATCACAATGGTAGAAGACCATTTTTTTGAATTTTTTTTCATTATTAATTAGTTAAAGTATTAAAAAATATTTTAAAATTCCTTTTTTTCTGAAATTCTCTAATAAAATGGAATTTCTATAAATTTATCCTATATTTATATTGATATTGAAAATGCACAAAGTTTTCCATAATAATAAATAACAATTTTAATTTATACAAAATTATTACAAAAAATTACTAAAAATCATTACATAGCCCCTTATAACATCTTCATAGGACATAAGTGTATGGCCTATGATGTAGATGGAATCTTGGGGCGGCTAAGACAACATTTCCTGAGTGGTGATTTCTATCAGCATGAAATTATCTCATATGAGATTCCGTTCATGCATCATATGTTGAAGATCAGCTTGGGATTGGTCCATAGAAAAGCCAAGTGACACAAGATCCTTTACAAGCTCCCAAATATGTGCTTTTATGGACCACGTATACTTGATGAGGCCATCAACTCCCCTTTCTGTGTAAATTAACCATGATAACTTGTATTTATAAACAATAATCATATCATTAAAATTTTAGTTTCCAACTGTTATGTTGAAAAATAATCATATAACAGTTAAACCCCAAAGGTCTCATTTTAATTATGCTCGCATCATTAAATAAAGGATATAGTTTTGTTGTGTATAAAATAAAACACAAATTCAGGAAATAAACATTATTCAAAATTTGGGTCATTACACCCCTAGAATTTGAATAACCTTACATCTAAATTATAATATAATTCTTTATAAAACATATTCATTTCCTGATTAATTTAAGAGATATAATTCTGTTCATAATTAATTTAACATATATTAAGCAACCAGTTTTTCGATTGCTATAATGGGGCTCATCCCTTTTTATAAGTTATATAGGGATCATTAATGAACAATAACAGTGAGAGACCAATATTAAAACGTTACCAAAATAATAGTTTTTTCATTTAATTATCAACTACCATGTCATTAATTAAAAATGTTATGCTTTTACCTTTTCATCATAATAACTATTTAAAATAACATTAAATGAAAAAAATTGAACATAAAAATATTATATTATTTTGAATTTGAATTTTTAAAATTAAAAACAACAAAATTTCATAAATAAAGGATTTAATATAAAATAAACTTGAAATAATATTATCTATGATGAAAATAATTAAATCAACTTGAAGCTTGGAAAATAAGCTAATTTAGTAGAAGTTAAAAAAATATTTCGCCCATATTTTTGTCATAAAATTCAGAAATTACATAGTTTAGGAAAAGAAAAATAGATTCATTCCCAATGATTTTTTAAATAGTAAAACAAAGTAAAATTTAAAATAAAAAATCATATTATAATTGTAAATAAATTGAATACATTTTAGGAAAACATGGACATAAAAGAAAAATAGAGTGGTAAGGAAAATAATTTCAGACGAATGTACATTAAAATGAATTTAAATAATTACATATGATCATTATATTCATGAATAATAAATATGGAATGACTATTCTATTTCCAAATATCATATTTCTTTTCATTATTACTTTATATTATTTAATAACCTGTTTTATACAGTTTGAAAATCTATTATGTTCACGTTGGATGTTTTAATGACATTTGGTTCTATAAATAAAAAATAAATTTGATCGGTTGACTATGGTTAAAGATTTCATTAGTAAATTATACTTATAATAGTAATCATGAAATAAATACCACATTTTTACATTAATTTTAATTTTATATCCAACAATTAAAATATGGTTAGGAAAAATGTAAACCTTAATATCATGTAGACTGTAAGCCATCATATGAATTAGTAATGCTTCTTTTTTTAATGGCCACTATGAAAAGAAGCAAGGTATTATTTAATAATTATATAATCATAATAATATCATAAATATTTTATAAATTTTGTAATATTATTGTATATATAATTCTTATGATGTATTGATGAAAAATGAATCATAATATATTTTAGAGCTGGTAGTCTACAGATACATAAGAATAATGCTATTATTTTATTTTGAATTGATTGGATATAATTTAAAAGATATATTTCTTTGAATAATGCTAAATAATAACATAATATCAAATATATAAATAATTTAAATAATTATAAACATACTCGTGAGAAAGTAATGGAAAATAAGTTACATCAGTAAACGAGGTTGTAGTATTCCATACACAAAAATGATAAATTACTAACACATATGATGGGTGAGGAGATATATGTAGGTTATGAAATTTCAATAATTACATCATTGTATAATAATGATACTATATTTATTGTTTTATACTTACTTAAGAAGGTATGTGTGATGTTTAAGATGAATCAAAACTATAAACCCTAGATAAAAACTATAACACTTCTTTGGAAACCCTCTATCGAATAGAACTTTAATTTGACAATGATTATAATTGTGCAAAAAAAAAGGAGATCTAGAACATGGGAATGGAATCTTTGAAGCTATATGGGGATGAATTTCTAAATAAAATTATTTTTTAGGTTTGAAGGATTGAGAAAAAGATAATCCTTCTATAATATAAAGATCTGTATGTAGTGCAAATCTTCAAAATATAAAATTAAGATTAATTATTATTCAATTACAAATGGATCTAAATTGAGTTATTTCAAATATAATAGGATTATATGTGTAAATTGTCCCCTAAACTAGAATCTATAGAATTTTTCACTGTAATACTTTCTTGATCTTTGGATTTTAGCCAATATTTTACCATATTATCTCTTACCGTGAGAAAATGGATTTTAATCATTGAGGGTAATTATTATTACTATAATTTTTTCCATAAATGGAACATTATTCATACTTAAATATTTATCCAATTAATTTTTCAAAATGAATTCTTTTTATAAATTTTATTAAATTTAGTAAAAAATTATCTAATAGAAAATATAAAAAATTTAATTTTTTATAACAATTAATTACCTTTACGTTAACAATATGAAGACATTACATATATATAAGCAATTATTTTAGAAAATAACTTTCATTTCAAGGGAATTTATAAATTATTAAGTAATATTAAATATCTCAAATTATATATTTTTTAATATTTTTGTTACCATATAAATACTTTCCAAATAATTGAAAAATTACTACCTCATAGGTTTTTATGAATTTATGTTTATTATATATTCCAAAAAAACTAACGAAAACATCCACGATTAAGACAATTCATTAATATTTCAAAATAATAATTATTGTATTATGTGTCCTATAGATAAAAACATATTGAAAATATTATACATACTAAAAACATGATTGTGACATGTCTCACATTTCATTAAATATAATACTATAAGGTCAATATTATTATCCAATTTTCCAAAAAATAATATTATTAATTTTTTAAATTTTGATGGTTTATATATATTAATATGATAAGACTTATGTAAGTGGTTAATTCTTCTAAGGGTTATAATGATTTTATTTTTAACATAAATTAACTAATTTACCCTTTATAGTGGCAATAAAATTTACTATATTGACTATTCATGTTGAAAAAATTAAATATATCTTATTAATATAGGTTCATAAATAAAATTAGTTTAATGGACTAAATTTTCAGAAGATAAACATGAACATTGAGATTATCTTACATCAAAAGACTCTAAATTCTAATATAATTAATTTATATTTATTATAATTATATACTAGAATAATTTACATATATATTATGTCATATAGGTTCCAATAATATCATTTTATCACCCATTTATTATTATTATTTTTCAAATATTTCTTTCTAGGTGGGAAATGATTCATTATTAATGGAAGATTGAGCATGGAAATCTTATAATTTTACTATTGTTCCAAACTAACAAAATTATTATTAATTATACAATTATATTTAATATTACACATATAAATATATATAATCATCCAAAAATTATAGAGATAAAAAGTGTACATTGTTCACGTGGATAATATATTGTTCATACACAATAATGTGGGTTTCATTTTCAAACTAAATTGATGATATGGAGATTGGTAAATTTGTTTTATTATGACATTATAGTTATAAAACAAATATCATATATTTACCTTCAATTGATATTTATAAAAAATCATTGTTAGAGGAAATGAAAAATAAGTCACCTCACTTCATAGAGGTGGATGTCCACATATACATAAAAGAAACATTATTATTATCTAGAAGATGTTATTTTAAGATGGTTTATATATTTTTTATTCTAAAGGTATTTTTATTTTATAAAAGTCTTATAAAAATATTAAATTCATCTTAATAATCCTCAATGATCGTTGGTATAGAGAATGAATTGTATCACTACATGGAGGTGATACTCCATATGTACGCATGATATATTCTTTCAGTTCACATTCATTGAAATATAGGTAGGATAATTATGTATTATTTAACATAATTACATTCAATAAAGTTTTTGAAATAAAAAAATTTATTTATTGATATAAAAGTATAATTTATAGGAGGATGATTAAAAAAATAGAGGTTTGGTTAGATGATTGCGTCTTAATCGATAAACCTATTTTATATCTTTTCCTATCAAAAATTTTAATGGCCATTTCTCTATATGAGAACATATAAATCACGGATAGAGTTTTCAATATGGGAAATAATATTGATTGGTTTGATCTATTTGTCTGAATTTTATATAAATTATAATGAATTATAGGATCCATTTAAAATTGGACCAGAGGAAACAATTAAAATTTCATTATATAGTTTAAGATAATAAATTCATAATCATTTAAAATACATCTAAATTAGATAATAATTAGATATAATATGAAATATAGTAAAAATTTATTTATCTTGATGGTTATATTCATGTTCTAAATAAATTGAACCCTTATCTCATTAGTTTGATCCCATGTTAATTTTTTTAAAGTTAGAGTAATAATTAATTTTTTAACAAATTAATATTATTTAAAAAAAACTAGTTTAACGAGTTATAAAATAGTAACTATGTTTATTAAAAATACCAAATACAAGATTCAAAATTTAATTCAATTTTTTGAACATATTAAAAATGAATTTAACTAGAAAAAATCTACAAAAATTTAAATGTTCTCTTATGTATAAAATGTTTTTATTCCCAAATTGATATAAAATTAATAAAAATTTATTTAACTGGGTTATTTATAATATGAATTATATATTAATACATTTAAAATTATATTATAATGTAATTAATATTTTATAATTTTTTAATGCAATTAAGAGATTTCAATTACTGTCATAATTTTTTACTATTCATTTCAAAATCAAATTTTTTAAAAAATTATAAATGATTCCCTGATATATAGTTTAGGAATTATGGTTAAAAAAATTAAATTCCTTTTTAAACACATTTTGTAAAAGAGTAAGATATTTATTTCAATTCATTCCCAAAAAAATCAATTAACCCATTTTTGATGGAAAGTGTAGTATTTAAGCATATAATCAAATCACACAAATTTCAGTTGAAAATTTTCAAGATATTTTCATAAAATAAATAAATAATTCATATTTTCAAAAAAGTTTTTTATTTATATCAACATCACCAATTTAATGTACATGTTATAATTGTGTGCTATATTGTCGCACATTTTGAATCAGGATTGAGAGTATCATAAGCAATGAATGAAATAAAATTTATTTGATGGTAAATTTAAAATTAAATCCTAGTGGATTACATTATAACACCCTTAAAATGAAAAATTTCCACCTAAATTCGATCACTCTAATAAAAATAATGATGACATCAATATTTTATCACTTTTATAGGGTAATAAGTAGCTTCATCAAATATTTCATTACAGTATAAAATGTTACCTATATAATTACTCTTTTTTATGTAGGATTTTTTCTATATGTTCTATGAAACCTACACGTTTTTCATTATTGGAATAAACATGATCCATTTTTATAACCTCTATGATTTGTATATCTGAAGGATCAGTTAAATAATTGCTCATAACAGTTATAGAGAACACATTGTTAACATTGGTGAGATTTGGAGGAAGAACATTGAGTCAATAAATATCACTAACTCCATCATGAAGCTTGATGAGAAAAATATACATAGGTATTGACATTCAATTACATATAAATCTTGAAACCATCTTCCGAAGAGAAAACTTCCAGATTAATTTCTCACTGTCACTAAATTCAATACTTCAATGATAACTATCAGCATAAATTTTATATCAAATAAATGATTCCATGTTGTGATGATAAATGGGTTTATCATTTTCATCAATTTCATTGTTTATTGTTGGTCCAAAAAAATTTCTTTCTCAAACCACATACCAGCACGTTGGTGTAATAATATTCTTTCAATAAAGGTATTCATAAGGATCCATCTGAATTATTGAATAGAAGATATTTTTGTATGAAAACTATTTTTGAATAATGTATTTATCTCAAACAACATTCATTTACCTAGAATAATATATAATTACATCCTATAGTATTTGAATGGTACCCATGGGTAATCGACATGTGTCAGGAATATAATAATTAATAAAAAAAACATTAAAACATGATCATCGATACGACATCACTAAAACATCAATTAAAACATCAGATCATGTCCAAATATAAAATACTATTTAAATCCATGAATCCATTTTATAAAAATAGTTCTTAATTTTTAAATCATATCAAGAGATAAATCCTATCTTACAGAAATGATGTGTGATTACTTCATAAGGATATCAATTCTAATCCAAATACCATTACATACTTTTGATTTTTATTTGTGTCTAATGATGAAATTCATTATGATCTCTTCCCATATCCATTCAGGTTTGGTTAGTAGTTTTCATGTACCCATTAATCATTGCCTCAAAATATAAGTTATCTGACAAAATAGTAATGAGGTAAAAAATTATGAATTTCATTCTTCATGTTATCACACAATAAATATTAACTCATATGTTCATACATGTTCTTTATTATAGGTCATGTAGAGAATTAGAATCTAAGAACATCATCCAATGGATATTTTTTCATGTCTTTTATTAATGGGACACATATCCTCCTTATAAACCTTATCTTTCTATAATTATCAATTTATAACTTAAAAACATTTCATAACTTTTAATTCATCTAAACATCTTCCCTATTCACATATTTAATCATAATAAAGATATATGTTTTATCAATTATTAGGAAAATATATTATCTCTCCCATTCATTAATAATTTACATATCCTTCATTTTAAATTCATGAAATATTAGATCATTTGTGATCCTCATAATTGATAAACTAAATATATTAATTCAAATCAAATAATATTCCACTTGCTTATCTCTTCCATATTGGTATTCAATTTAGAATTAATAAATGTTAAGAAACTAAAAAGTATTCTTTGGATCATATTCAACTCCTTCTATAGGGATTATAAGATTTATACTTCTATGATAAATATATAGTTCCCAAATTTTACTATAATAATAATGCCCCAATAACATCAAAGATGAAATTAAAACATATAACTCATAATTAGGATATGGAGAAATTTTATCAGGAATGTTTAATTTGGGTGAGAAATACGGTATCATTATATCATTATTCAAGTGTTTTTATCTTAGTCCCTTCTTTGATGCAATACTATAAATCACAAAACCATATATGAACTGTTGTGGGGAAATATTTGGTGCACTAAGTGGTGGTCTCTTATCATACCTCAAATTTTACACACATTCATATCTCCAATGTAAAAATGATACCCCTTTGAGATAAATAATGAGTGTATTAGATATACATGAGTATTTATGAACAAGTAATCGAAAATATCTAGCTCATCCCTGAGAAATTTTTTCATCATTCACCATGAATGTTATGGGAAAATATTTACATACTTCACCCTTTTATGAATCCAAAAATATTCAAGATTATCTTCAATAAATACTTCAGAAATTGATAATGTTAATATGTGAACATAATATTCATTAAATATTAAATTTTAATAGAGGAATGAATTAGAGAAAATCTAATCAATATAAATCCATAGTTCCCATATATCTTATTGAATGCTTTCTTAGGAATGATAATAATTTTAACATGAAATTGATATATCTAGATTGGTGGTCAGTCATAGAGAAATAATGAAATCCAAATAATTTAAAAAACATCAGAAATAATTGAAAGAGAATAGTTTTTTAGTATGAAGATCATTTTTACTTCATTATATTCATTTAAAGTATTCAGTAAACAATATTTCTTCTTATAAAAAAATGGGATCACCCAATTTTTGTTCAACTTGAAAAAAGATTCCATAATTACAATTTACATCGAGTTTTTTCTTTAATTAATGAATCTAATTAAAGGATAATCTGTAAGGATTTTTTTTGAAATTGGCGTAGTACCAATTATGACTTCTATTGGAAACTCAACATCCCCATTCAGAGGATGACTATGAAACTATTTCAGAAAAAATATTACCAAAATATAACACAGTAAGAATATATGTGGTTTTGAGTTTTTCACAAACCATATTAGTCAAATAAAAAATTTGAGTAATATCATATATATATATATATGTTTGTTGGATGAAAATTATATTAGAGATTCATACTTATGTTTTCACCAATAGATGATCATAGGTTGGTTTTGAGTATAACATGATACTTCAGTTCCTTAGCAATGTATATCAGACTAATATATAGAAACAAATTCATTCCAAAAATAAAATTAATTTCAATAAGTGGGAAAATAATAAGATATTTCTGAACAATATTCTAAAAAACAATTATTTTATAAGAATTATAGTCTTTTAGAGAGATAGTCTTATCATTTTCGGTTTTCACTACTAATTAAAAATATAATCATTCAGGATATGAATTTACATTTCATGATAATTTTTGTTGATGTAGATTATTTCATGTAAATATGCTAAAGGATATAATTTCAATATTTAAGCATATAATTAATAATATCATCTTTGTTGTTCTATGATTCATCCCTTATGAAAAAACTGTTGTTACATGAAAATCAGTCATCAATAACTATAATGATTAATCTAGAGAAATCATTCATATGAAGTCTATATCATGACAATTTCCATTCAATAATGGAGACCTTATGATTAAGATTTCTCATAAATGATCATAATCTATTTAATTCAACCAAAATAGTTCTTAGTGAATATTTTAGTTATCCTTGGTACAATCCCTGCGAGTGTCAATCCTGGTGTTCCATAAGGTTATATAAACCATGCATTGAATTAATTGTTAATATATAATTGGAAAAATATTATTGGGGTCATTAAAACTACGTTTGTCTATTCCAAATCTTCATCCACATTTGGTATCCATCTATGGTGGTATTTCATGGAAACCACATAATTGATTCGATACCATTTTTTACTATGTTATCATATATACATAATTCCCCATTGATTTTTATTAAGGTTCACTAATCCCAATATCAAAATATTAAATAATGATTTATTGGATAGAATTGAAAGTGACCAATATATTTGATACATATATAATTCATTTATAGATGAATTTTAATTTCACAACATTTTGATCAACATTATAATTGTAAAGGTTTAGTGTCATATCCGACAAGATTCATAATGATTATATTACATGACTGATCTTTAACATGTTCTAAAATGATATTCCATAAAAATACTATTCATATATATACCATACAAAAAACATTCTCCATAAAATTGGTATGGTAAAACAAAAAAGAGTTTTCTTATATCCATAATATACTTCAAAAAGTAGATATTGATGCTCAATTAAAAATATTATTTTAAAAATGATATGATAAATAATCTTCATATATGAAAACTATACCCGACATATCATATAATATAATCACGAATCATGGAATGTTGTATGGAAGTTCATATGATATTAATCATAAAGTAATTTAATATCATTATCCATGAGATAATAAAATCTCCATATTAAATATGTTTGTAAAATATAGAAAGGAATTGAATGTCATTTCCTTATGATAATATTTTCCCAAACCATGTTTCATGATCTTTTTAATTCAAAAATGGTTTGGCTTTTGTTGTTTTCCTTAATATTAATGATTTTTGAAATATATATGGATTAAAAACTGCAATTACTTAATACTCCTTCATAAGAGGTGGTATATGTTGTTGTTGGAAAATATACATTAGTTGCGATGATCAAATAAGTTGTTAGTGTCATGCATTTTAGGATTAGGGAGGAAAGATTATTTCCTTCACGATATGGATACCCTCTACCCTAGTTAACTAAAAACATGTTATAAGATGTTCCATGTGTCATAAAAAAAAGGGAGATGTGTTTGTAACTACTTCTAGAAACATATTCTAGACCTTTTAAGGGTTTTATAGGTAGTGTGAATCTTGAATGAAGTCATATTATGATGGTTTGTTGTTTTACATTAATTGAAGGGATCATTGAAAACAACATTTGGAAGTATGTTGTGATGGTGGAAAATAAGAGAGAAAAAGAATTGAAGGTTCCATTGTTTATGTTATTCATAATATGTTACCAAATTTTATGTTTGATTTAATAAGAGAACCATAATGTGTATTGGTTGTGTTTGTTTAGTTGATTACAATGTAATTGAATTCATTATTATACTTGGGCACATCGATTTTCTATTTTATGATATTTACAATAGAACTTTTTTATGAGCCTACATATTTTATATGATATGATCACCATACATATATATAATTTACATTTTGGGCTTATTGGTGATCTTCTGGACTGAGAACGATATTTATAGCATTGGGTTATGAGTAACTGTTTAGTTATTATGTTTGGACATTACATATGTTATTTATTAAGAGTCTTTAATTGTATATGTTGATATTTTTCATAACTTATTGAATGTTTCTTTGTTTATATATATATATTATATTTTTATTTATATATATTCATATACCCCATATCCCAATCCAAAATATATTTGAGTGTAATTTAATAAATATGTGATATTTTTATACCCTCGTTGCATGTCGGAAACCCGGTTGGTACACTATGTGGGAATTTTTTGTCACAATATTTCATTCATCAAAATTTTCCTTTAGTGGTACATATGGGGGAGGGGACCACGAAATGATTTATTAAATTAATTTTTTAAAATATTTGGTTGAGATTCGAGATAGTATCTATGATAACTTCATTGGTCAATGTGGTAGTGATAAAAGTTGATCATGGTGCATGACATAGGCCCGAGAGACCTTGTATAACACAGGATATTAGAAACCCATGATCTGAAGTAATTAAAATGATGTTATTTAATGACAATGTATGGAAGTCCTATTTATATGATAAAGATATCAAAGAGGTATATTTATGATGACTAATTCTGTACATTTTTTAATTGGGTTCATCTCTGAAATAAAAATTTAATATTTATAAAATTTATAATAATATTCCATGATACTCCACATTATATATATCCTTTATTTTATATAAAGTCTCATGGTAATTATCAATTACTACTTTAGGTTACTGACATTTAGTATATTGGTATTGTAGATCAATGTTTGATAGATCAAATGGAGGAGGATGAGGCATAAAAATGGTTGTTTTATTCCTTTTAGTGGGGTATTTTTGGATTTAATGAAGGGAATCTTGAATACAAAGATATAGCCCTTGTTATATTATCATAAGAGTTATTTTATCATAATGTTATCCTGGGATGTGTGAAGGGTGCTAATGGATGTTATTCATACCTAAATAGTAATGTGTTAGTGGTGGAAACTGTTAATTGGTTATTAAATGGGGGAATATGTGTTGTGGAATGAAAATCCAATGGATTTTAACTCATATATACAATTATTAAATATGAGTAATGCATAAAGGAACGATATTATCTCATATAAATAGAGGAGTTTGAGTTTTTGTGATCTTTGTATTATGTCATGCGCCCCCTCCACTATGATCTAGAGGTTTTTTCATATGAAAATTCGGGATATTTGAGTCTGGATGAGGATTTTCCCCCATAGATCTGGTGTGTTGTCACCTAGTTTTTGTTTTTACATACAAGGGTGTTTTAGAAGATGGAAGATATTCCTGAGTTTAACTTTACCCAATACATTGATTAACAATAGAGCTCCCTGTAGTCAATCATGTGTATAAGATCTTCTATTAATTTATTTGGGCATTCAAGAGACACAATTTCATTAAGTATAAAACCATCCATTATATAATATTTGTATTCATTTGGGACATTAGTTATGTGAGATATTATAGAGTAATTTATAATTTTTCATTATATATTCAAATTATATAGTTACCGTTAGGATCATTGTTTGGCTCCTCAAGGAGGACTATTTTATATGGGTATTCATGACCCTATTGAGTATCCACAATGGTTGAATATGATGTATAATCAATAGAAGGTACTAACACATAATATTTCTTAATCATAAGAATGTGTTTTTTGTAATGGTACCCATCATGATGGTCCTCATTTATAGGTACCTACTCTATATCATGATCAACGATAAGAAAAATGTTTGAGGAGTTGGTATTAGAATGATTCAAGCATATAAGTAAATAGTGCTAGTAGGTAAAAATTATTCTAGAGGACTAATCATTATTTAATATTTTAGTTGTTTTTCCATACCCGAGTTTGGATACATTCTATAACAATCATACTTTTCTTACATTATTATTACAAAATTTTAATGATTAAAAACATAATATCATTATAAATCACTATCCTATGGTTTTTTTCTTCATATAATTAATACCATAAAAATCTATTACATAATAAAACATAAAGATTTATTTAATTTTATATTCTCTATCCTCTTATTCGACCTCATGTACACTTTCTTACAAGTATTCACCTAAGGATATACATCAATGAAATGGGTGATATAAAAGCCCAGTAATAGGATATATAATAACATGAATAATAATATCATGGAGTGATCAAAATAGTCATCATTATATAATAATCATATGATAATAATCATGAAATAATAATTGGATAATGTCAATGAATGTGTAAAATCATAAAAATGAATCATCTTATCATAGTAGATATCCCCAACACATAGATGTGAAAAATTATAGCATCATGTTGATGTATATTTAATCGTGTCCCATTTAATGAATTGTGTAACCCAATGCATTGGAGTTCTATATAATTCCATGAGTAGCCATAACATCATAACATTTACCAAGTATATATAATTTCTAATGTACCCATAACATCATTACATTTACATAATCATGCATGCCATATAGAAAAAATATCAATTTGGGACATAAAATAACTAATGGATATTTATTATTCACAATTCATTAAACATACATTCATGAAAATAAATTGGTTTTCCCAAAAGAGAAAGGGAATAACATACTTGGTTTAAGAATCATCGATCATGAATAATAAATAGTCAATCTTTAGAGAAGTAAAAGGTTTGTTTTTAGATACAAGAGTTATTATGGAAAAATCATTATATTTTTCATCAATCCTGGTATGAAAAATATATATCCCAAAAAATAATAGGTTTTGAAAAAACGAAATGAAATTTAATGAACATTAAGGGAACATTCAGACCAAAATGTATGGAAAAAGGGAAAACCCAAATAATGAGAGTTGAGTTTTAGAATCATCTTACCTTATGTCTGGATTCATTCTATGATTTAATATCACAGATAATAAAATTTAATTTATTAATTTCATAATAAATAACTTATTACAAAATAATTTATATCAATATTTTTTTTTATTTTCATTTATGGCCTTTTACATGAGTTATCTATTTTAGTTCCATCGTTCAGGAGAATTTTTTTCATGATTTTCATGATTAGTTCAATTCAATATATGTAAAAAGCACATTTAAAATAGATATAACAACCCAAAATTTAAATTATATTATAGTAATTGACATAAATAATATTAAATGATCTTATAAATCATTGTGTTTTATTTTATGAGGACAAACTATTAGACATATAGTTAACAATAATCGTTTTTCTTATTTTTTTGCGGTTTTCGATCATAATGAACTCATTCTATGTAATCATATATTATTATTTATACATTATTTAAAAATCATAAAAAGGTTCCAAAAATATATAATACAATATTTTTCAAACATTATAATGATTTTATGACCTTCCTTGATGGTGTTAAAGGAAACTAATAGTGCATCGTCCATGATGTTGAAAAATTTGCACATCACGAGCGATCATTTCATTTCTTGAATAGGAGAGTGATAGAGAGATGAGTGTAATGATGAATATTACAATAAAATGTTAAATTTTATTATATTAATTTTACTAAAGTTATCATTATATTTTGATTAGGGGATGGTAGGAGAGAATAGGAAAATAAAATAAAATAAACAAATTTTAAAAGAAAACAATGAGGATTTTTACCTCTTGATTTCTCATCCTTGAAGACATCATTAGGGAATTCGATTTGGTATTTTTTTTGAGTTCACTGTCTCATGTACATGTGTTAGGGGAATGTAATTTCGATTTATAATTATTTAGAAAAGGATAAAATCATCAAAGATGTGATGAAACGAGGGGTATGTTTTATCAATATTTATTTAATCATATTGTAATTGTGGATAAATGCTATGAATTATTTGAGACTTATCGAGAAATAAATTAAAAAAGGGGGATATTTTTTCTATTTTTACATGCATAATCCTTACATCATCCATGAAGAAATAAATAATTTATTTAGTATTTATCATAATTTATCCTATTTCTCTATTCACTGAAGATTCAAGTATTTTAGAGAAATCCGAAAAATCAACCCTAATAATTATCTAATGATTAGATTTCAAAAATTAACTCCATTTTTCAAAAAAAAATAAAAATATGATACATTTTAATTTTATTTAAAATCATCATTTATTCAGAAAAATCATTTTTATATATCAAACTAATTTTATAACAGTTTAGAAATAAATTAAAGAATAATAATTTTTTTATATTTATATGAAACAAAAATATTAGTGTATGAATAGATTTTATGAAAATAATTTTTAATTTAAATTATCATAAAATAGAAATTAAATATTTATAACTTATTAAAATACAAATAGTTAATAAAATCTAATTTTTTACATATAATATGACATATTTAAATCATACATTAATTTATATGATGATGAAATTTTATTTACATGATAATGGGTGAATTGACTATTCATTTGGTCGGTTTACTATTCATATGGATCATATTACTATTCATAAGGTCATGTTACTATATCATCGTTAACAGATTCTCAACTTATATAAATATTTATTGTGTCATTATTTCATCATTTAAAAAGTTTTATTGTGTTTTATATGTGGTTTATATGATTTAAACTATAAGAAATTATAAAAATGGAATTTTTTTTGATAAAATTTTGGGTTGTAAAATTCTTCCCCCATTTTAAATATTCAACATTTAAATTTCATTTTATATAAACACATGAGGGTACATATCCATAACGTGGTTATGCGGTTCCCATGTTTCTTTATTATACATCTGGTTCCTCTAGAACACTTGGACATGGTTGGTTATATTATTTTGTAGAACTGTATCTCTATAGTCTATAATCCTTACCAGGTACTTCTCATAATAGAGATCATATTCTAGTTGTACCACCTCTATGTTCAGTACATAGTTTCTATCTAGTATGTAATCGTTCAGTATAGATACCTAGATCATGTCATCAATTGGATCCATACGTAGTGGAAGTGAAAGATGATATGTCACTATTCTTAAGTGATCAAGGATCTTCGATGGGCCAGTGTACCTTACGATTAGCTTCCCTTTCATTCCAAACTTCATGAATCTCTTTCATGGAGATAATTGAAGGAATAATTAATCTCTGATGTCATAAAAAGTATCTTAGATGGTTATTAAAGTAGATGATTTTATTACTCTGAGTATCTATGATAGGTTTATATATTTCTTGAACCCGATCTTTTATATCATTAATGAGATCTGGTCCATGTAGCTTTCATTCTCCAACATCATCCCAATAGGTTAGAGTTCTACAAAACCATACATATATAACTTCATATGGATCCATATGAATACTTGAATAGATTAAATTGTTGTATGTACACTAAACCAATGGAAGATGATGATACCATGCAAATTGGAACACCATTAAGTTAGATCTAATCTTGTCATCAAGTATCATAATAGTTCGTACAAATTGACCATCAATTGGGGGATAATAAGTCATGAAAAATTTCAATTCAGTAATCATGGAATGTTGAGTAAATCCTTATAATATTGATATGAACATTAGAGCATGATCCGAGATGATCAAAATTGGTACCCCATGTAGTTGGCCACATCCTTCAAATATATCATTGTAGTTTTTATTAAGAGATAGATCCTCAAAAATATATATATAATGTGTGGTCATTGTGATTCAATCCATTATTACCCTAATTTCATTGTTTCATTTTGATGCCTTTATGAGACTGTTAGGTCTACTAAGTCATATACCCTGAGGGGGGGGGGGGAATCCTGGAATGAAAAATTAAATCAACTATCCATTTTGATCTAGTTTCCTTTTTAAATAAAAATCTCATCTATCTAATTCTTATAGCATGGTATGCATAAAAATTAAATCATGCACAAGATACAATGGTTTGTCATAGTTCAACCACCCAAGGATACATCCAAGTAGAATACAACGTCTATGTTCCAATGTATCAAATGCACTAAATGTGCACTACGATTTACAATGTTTGGGGTGTAGTCATTGTTTCTTCGATTTTACATCCAATCTTAATGTTAATACTCACTTCTCATTCATCTAATTTTGGTCAATGATTCTCTAGACGATCCACGCACAATTTATAGACATGTTGGTCATTTCATTATCTCTAAGGAATAAATCCTTCACTATATGTAGATTTTCTGTTGATTTCCCACTCTAATTCATTAATGAATACCTCTTTACCATTGATGTACATGGAAACAACAAAACATTCATGCAACCCTTACAGCCTCTTGCGAAACATCATTTCCTTGTTTTTTATATCTAGATTTTTTGTTAAACACCCTTTGCGTGTAACATAAATCTTATGTCCACCTAAATCTTACGCACAGAATCCATATATTTTACACAACTCCAAATCCTTTGTGAAAATATAATTACCAATAAATCATACTTGATCTGAAGCTCGATTTCCCTCTATGTGGTGAGCTACATCGAATGAGGGGGTCACCTCATATTTTCTGGCATCACCAAACCCTATGTAGAAGATTATATGTGTCATAAAAGATCCTCTTCGAGCAGAAAAAAACCCATTTGACGTCACCTTGGGAATAGAAGTCAATTAATTATTCATGCTTCGTTGTCAACATAGATTTTCAAAAATATATCGGGAACACCACAACTATCCATGAAGGCTAACTTTTTCATGAAACACAATCAACCAAAAAATGATTCAATGTTACCTTGAGGGATTTTCTCCCAACAATGTCACTCTTTTGGTTTTTTGACAAATCTTTCATAAATTTATACCTCACTAAATCTTCATCCATCTACTACCACCATTTTCCTATTCTGATTCAGATAGAAATCAATGATTTCACCGACACATACTCCAATACCACATCGAGAAATGATATTTTTGATAAATAAGAGTGTACGTAAATGTTAATCAATGAATCATTTTATTTCTAACAAGAATTCATAAAACTAGATTGATTTCATCAAAAACCACATATATAGTGATATATCTTATTTAATCGATCACTGGTACTATTTTAAGTTCTAATAATCCCCCTACTCCAATACTTTGGTTCTCATGTTTTGGAATGCTTAATGTTTTCCAAGCTATGCTATGACTTTTTTCTCCTAACAATTATAATTATCATCATTCCACTCAACTTATCATATTCTCTAATTTTCATACTTAACTACCTCTATATCACTTCTCCACCAATCAGCTTATCCCGGTGTCTTGAATAAGAATTTTTTTATATTTTATTTTCCATAACCCCCCTAGAAGAGCCACACATTTCTACCCTCTTTCAATGAATATAATGTTCAATTCTTGGTGGTCATCAATAAAGTATTGAAAACATATTATTTCATTATGTAAAAACACACCATACCTCATAGAGAGGGGGTCTCACATACAAAATGTTTCAATTCTGGGGTGTCGACCGAACTCCAAAATCTAGTCGATTTATCTCAATCGCTTCATTGGGTAAGGCCTTAAAAAAATGTTTGAAACCTGTAGTTTTGTAGGCACATAATTCAACTCCAAATTTCCTTACTGCACCTTCTCCATGATAAATTTATATTTGATTACAATGTGATTTATCCTTGAGTGATGGAATTTATTTTATCTAATATGGATAGAACTTGAAATCTCGCATTGGATTCCAATTGGAGGCTTTTCATCAACACAAATATCTTCAAGCTGTTTCTTTATCCATAGTAACTATGTGTACTCCTGTGTAGAAACAATATAATAACCTTATACAATGCTCAATGATGTGTAATCTTGTTTCATTCTAAGAAAATCAATAAACACTACACCGATATAAGAATAACCACATAGCATATTTCATATGTTGATCCTAACCAATCCAAATGTGTATATACTAATAACCCTTTCTACAATTTTTTATTTTGAAACAAACCAATTTCCATTATTCCAATGATATACTAATGTATTATTTTCCCTGAAATCCTTTGGATCTCTATGGGGTTTTTTGATGCTACACTTCCTGACATGTGGAAAACAAAATTTCTGGTCATGTCACTATTATGTTACAAAGGCATCCAATGATCTACCTATATTATATGATACTAAATGATCTTTCTTCATTATCACTTGACAGTTTCATCCAGGTAGCCACTAGTGTAATCATCTCATTGGAATTTTCCCTTAAAAATTTTCACAAATCATGCTTGTAATATTTATATTTCTTAAATAATGTGTCATTATTTCCTTCTATAACCTATAAACTAAGAAAAAATGTCATCTCACAAATCATTTCTATTTCAAACTAACTATTAATGAATTTGAAAAACTATCTACACTGTGTTTCATAAGATTCACCAAATATTATTTCATCGACATAAACTGACACTAACATTTTTTGATTACTATCTTTATTATCATCGAGATTTTAATCAAATCCACCACAATAAAAACCGATCGTACTCAAATATTGTTCTAGTCTTGAATATAATACACATGGTGCTTTCTTAAACTAGTATGAAGACTTCTTAAGCTGAGAAACCCTATTATCATCTTCATGAATTAGAAAACTATCTGTATTTTCAATAGAAACATATTCTTCTAGCCCCCCCCTTTTATAAATAATGACTTGATGTCTATATGAAAGAATTTTATTTTGTTCACTGTAATGGAAAAGAATAATCTGATTGTATCAAGTTTTGAATCATTTGAAAATCTGTCATCAACATCGATACCCTCTATCTGTGAGTACCCTTGGCAAAATTTTCATGATTTGTTTTGAATCACTATGCCATATTTATTCATCTTATTGAAAAAGACCAATTTAGTCCTGACACAATTCTTATTGATTTCCCTCAAAAGAATATCCCAGGATTTATTCTTCACAATATGGTCTAGCTCGTCAATAATTTTCGGATCCAAATTTTCATCTCCAACTATATCAGAATAATATTTAGGCCTTACGTGAGATATATAAGATGCCTTCTTTAATGACATCATTATTCTAATTTGAATAGGAACTATCTAGTCACCAATGATATTATTCCTGTTAATTTCAACTCCATTCTTTGGATTCTTCGTATATGTATACTTCAATTCATCTATTTCATTATCAGAATATTCATCAAAATCACCATCTTTTAATTATGCACCCCTTGTGTTTCTTTCCACATCTTCGAACTCATTAGGAAAATATTCACTATAATATTGAAAATTCTCCTCATTTTTTACTACAGTGACATCAATGCTTTTGACTACTTTTCCCATTCTTGTATTGAATCATCCATATGATTTTCTTTTTTTAGATGTATCCAAGGGACATTACCTCATCTCCATGCAACACAAATATGTTGTGATTTTCAATTTTGAATATAAAAAAATACATCCAATGATTCGAAAGTATTTTAACCTTGGAATATTTTCATACTACATCTCAGATAAAATCTTTCCTTATTTCACCCTTAATTGAGCCCTGTTAGAAATGTAGATCAGTGTTTGGCATGCTTTCCCCCAAAAATTCTCTAGTATGTCTTTTTCAAAAATCATTTTTCTATCTATGTTATTGATGATCTGATTTATCCTTTCAACCACTCCATTATATTTTGGATTTCTCACTAAAAAAACCTTTTTTCCTTATCCCATGTTTCTGGATATATTCCTACACTTGACTATTTTTCAATTTTGTACCATTAGAAGAAAGAAACATTCAAATTTTCTATCCAATAAACATTTCAGATTACCTCTGTTACTGTTTTATGCAACTGAACACATCAGACATATTGAAAATGATAAATACATATTACATTCTACTATAATAATCAATAAATAGAATATAGTATCTCTTTCCATCAATTTAAATTGATGAGATATCTCCACAAACCTAAGTATGCACCAATTCAACCACTCTCATTGCCTTCTGTTCCATTGCCTTTTAAGTCTTTCTGATGATAATTCCATATTGTCATGAATCACAAGTATGAGTATGATCACATGATATATTAGGGTGTTCTCATGCTGCGTCACACATTACGATATCTTACCGAGATTGTTATCATATATGATCTAGTCATTTATACTACAACATGTTTTCTCCCACTGTGGATAAAAGGCATATATATGCATCCCCACTTACAAGGTATAAGTTTCCATTTTCCTTGATTCCTAGTAGAACAACTACACTATCTCATCCACTGATGATAAAAATATTATTTTTAAATATTATAGATTTCCCTAAGTCGCATAGTTGACCAACTCTAAGTAAGTTTTCACTTATACCTTATGATACTAATACATCTACACGTCTCATTTATTTTCTCCCAAACATGGCCTTTTTAGCTAATTATCATCATGAATTTATCATTTCCAAACATGAAAACTCCTCATTTGTCCTATTTTTTTACTGGTACAAGATTTTATTTTTTCTGTCATATGGTATGTCCAATCGCTAACATAGATCCATACACAAAAACGATTTGAATTTTTAAGGGAAATTTCAACAACCACTATCTTCTCACCTCTCTTCTTCTTGATCCATGTTTTTGAATTCATACTCAGTATCGATTGAAACACACGATCATATTTAGAATATGATTTACCAAATTTACCCTACACTTTTTTAAATATATTTTTCATTTTAAAGTCACATGTTCATTCTATGATTTGATTCTCTGTGACTACATTGATTATGCTTTGGGACATTCATCTAAATGGTTGATTTATAATATCTGGCCCTGTCGCCAAATCATCCGCACTAGAAAAAATGTCCCTGAAAATATATTCTAGTGTATTGAGACCAGTTTGGCTGCCACTGTTGTTTTTGTGCCCTTCGTTATCTCCAGGCTATGGTAATTTGTTTTTATAAATATATCATCCTTCCATCGAAACAACACCTGATATATGGTGTATTCCTATATTTTACATATATACTACTATTTTTCATTTGGGTTCTCTGAATATTCTTGTTCTAATTCATACCCCTTCAATATCTGTTCAGGTGACTATGTAATGACATCAACAATGACTACATTCAGTTTTTATCAATCCCCATAATGGATTTATAACTTTTATTTTACTATTGCATTAATTATGATAGGGATCTATGCTCCACAGCCAACATTTCAATTTTTTGAATGGTCTGATTTCCCAATGTCACATTGGGGGTCAATAGCTTTTCATGATCCATATCATTTCATTGTAGATGGATAACATATTTATGTTCATCATTGCGTTTGATTTGAACTTTCATTGTCCTTTTTAAACAATTCATCTCCCTAATCTTCTCTTCAACATTAAGCTTGTGTTTACAAATTATTTTTGAATCCAATGGTAATGAGGACATGAGATTCTCAATTTCTTATGTTTACTCAGAATTCACTTCAGCCTATTGCTTCATGTGGAGTTTGGCGTCGTGAACCATGTAGTTGGATTTCTTTGTTTTGGCTCTCCAAACATCTATATATTCAAGAGATGATTCTAATACAACCTTCATATCAACTCTTACATCAAATTATTCTTCATCAATGTTAGTTTATTTGCATTACTACGTACTACCACCAACTACCACCATAGTTTTTCCTCCATTATATTTATGATTCCCAATATCTTCAAACCCTTCAAGCACTGATTCATCTGAACTGTTACATTATTGTGAAATAATATTTATATTAATGAATATATTTTTCATAAAAAAATTCTTTCAATTCACATAAGAAGAAAATTTCATCATATAGATTTTTACATCATCCTCGTAATCATATTAGAACATTATGGGGGTATATTGATGTAGAATAACTATCCATTTAACACGTAAAGTAAGAACGTGGATGTTTAACCTTTACCATTATTTTTCCTCTTTGTAGATTTGAATAAATGAATGAAATCACCTCATCTATATCTTATTCATCATGAGAATAATCAATATTGATATTTTTATTTGCCATGAATGGCACCTATTTAGATTTTCCCTTTTACATAGCATCATTATTATCATTTCTCATTTCATATGATACAAGGTTTATATGAATTTTATCTAGTTTCATCACTTTGTGATCATTATCTTCTAAAACTGAAACATTCAGATTGAACTAAGCTGAATGTTTCTTCAAGATACACATATTAATATTTATATATTTACTAAGTTTTCAATGAACTCACATTTGTACAGTAAAATATTTATCTTATAAAATAATTCATCAAAATACTCTTTTGTGTTCATTATTAGATCTACGTACTTTTTTCACAGAACCTGCAACTTTTTCAATCTGACCATTTAATCGCCTTAATATATATTCAATAGTTCTTCACACTAGGAATGTGATGTTTTAAATTACATCTATTTGTACGTATTTAATTTGATAAGGATCACCATAAATTATTGAATCCTTCAATGTAAACATCCAATTCCCTTCATTCAGCTTTTGATAAAGCACCACTATTGATATCAATAGAATTACCATGGATCGTTAATGTATAGACATATGATCCTATGTATATTATGTAGTGTTGCTTCTGATTATTCCATAATGGAAAATTACTCTAATCAATGACCATAATCCAATTGTGATTTATGACCTCCATTTATAGAGAAACACTGGTATTACCCTCATTCAATGATACTAATTTTTATGTACACAAGGTCAAATACCCTAATTATGGGGGGTGAATTAAAGTATGAATGGATAAAAAATTGCCATTTATGATCTTGTTTCATCAATATATTATATTATTTTCTCTCCCATTCCAATATCAAAGTATGCATATAAATTAAATAATTCATTTGACACAATGATTTTACTTGGTTCACCCTCATTGGTCTATATATACGGAGCATTCAAAGGTGATGTTTTGAACAACCATTTCCACTAATAGTGCATAGTTTTCTAAAAAGTTCAAAGAAGACTCACTGCCCCTATTTGTTTACAACCAATCACAATTATAATGAACACTACTCTCTCAACTGAAGTGTTCTATTGTATTCTTCAACAAGATCCACTAATAGTTTGTAGACTTGTTTGTCCTTTCAATATCACCAATGAATGTTTACTCAATTATATGTGGATTCTATATTGGTGTCCCACTTTCATACACTGATGAATACCTCTTTACCATCGATATAATGGGAATCTTTAAATCATTCATGTGACCCATATTTTCATATTATTTAATTCCTTTCTCACAAGATAAATTATTTATTTCAAAACCCCATTTGTGAACAAATTCAACTTAACCACAACTAAAATATTGTATGCAACATTCATAGCTTCTATAAAACCCCAATTCCTTCAACCAACTCACATATCCTGAAAATATTATGTGTTCTGGAGAAATAATTATATCTAAGTGTTAAGATAATTCAAATTATGGGTCACCTATTATTTATATGAATCGTCGACTACTTCAGGGATGATTCAAAATGTCATGCAAGATCCTATTCCATCATGAAAATCACCATTTGGTGTCTCATGGGGAGTGTAAGCCTTTTTTTCAACAATATGCCTTCCGGGAACATCATGAATTTTCCACTTTTTTATATTCTAATTCCAAAACATGTTTTTCTTGAAAATTTCCAAATAACATTCAATCTTGCGCTCCAAAAAAATCATTAACCCATATCCTATGTTTTTCATTCACAATCTAGAAAATGACACCAACTTATATGGGATCTTTTTTTTACCACGTCTAGATCATTTATTCCTTTTTCATGTTTCTTTTTCAACATAGGTTGTAAAAAATATCTTTGGAACACCAAAATTGACAATGAAAACACTCTTTGTCATCAAACACAACAAACCCAAAAATTCATCAATGTTACCTTAAGGTATTTTTTCCCAACAGTGTTCAATGATGAAGTCCATGGTGACATTTTACCATTTCCACATGGATATAGGCAATGTATTCATTATCCCATTGGACTTAATCACTTTTATTTAACATTATTATATATCAAGAACCATTAGATATACTCTACTATCTCCTTCTTCATGTTGTCCCATGAGAAGTGTTCTCAGAGATCTAAGTACATCTTAGTAAATCCATGATGGATAGAGGATGTAGAGATATGTGATTTATCTGATATATCATTATTTATATAAGAGGGTGAATGTACAAAAATAATTGAACGATGCCTAAACAATCCATATTCTTCAATATAGAACTCTAACTAATTCCCATCCTTTACTGTTTTCACGAACTTTTGTAACTCTAGATTGATGCATCTTGCCTCATTAATATTCTCTTTGATAAATAGTTGGGAAATAATTTGTGGAATTTTAGAGGTATTCCCTTCCATTATGATTTCCAAATATACCATTTTCATATCCATAAAGATATAGTTCTTATAAATATGCATCATGGATAGAGTAACTGATTATTTTATACTATTATAATTAGCTACCAACATCGCCTTCACAATATGATACTGAATAGATAAATAATAGTCTTTTATTATCCATAACCATCTCTTTGGAGACTTTTTTAGATCCTTATCTATGAATATATACTTTATGATCTTGTGATATGTATATACATTACTCTTCTCCAAATTATGGTTATGTTGTCCAATTTTCAAGGCAAAAATCCCAACTGCTAGATCCAGTTAATGTGTCGTGTAGTTATGCTCGGGGACCATTAGATACCATAAGGTGTAGACTATAACGTTTTCATTTTTCATGAGTACACAACCTAATAATTTCATTGAAGCATCGATTTGTATCTCAAATATTTCTCCACTTATTGTTAATCCAGTTACATGTGTAGTGATTGGACACTTCATCAGTTACATGGTTTTTCCTAAAATTTTCCATTCATACTTAAATTACCCCATTCCATGATAACTAAGTTATAATGATAGAAAAACATGTTATATTTCTGTCAAAACATCAGTATTAACCTACTATGCCCAAAAAACTACAAATTTATAGGCCATTAGAGGGTCTTGGTATTTCCTCAATCACTAATGTCATTGAAGGATCTATAGAAGTAACTACACTTGTGATGAATTATCCCAAGAATGTGAATTTGTACATCTATATTTCATACATTTTAAACATGGTATACAACGTATCCTTCCATAATGTCGCCAACACAATCCAGAAGATGATTTTCATGTTCATCCTTTCTCATGAAGTAAATGAGCATATCGTCGATAAACACTACCCAAATTGTTTCATGATGTTGTCTAAATACCCTATTCAAGAAATCATTGAGGATTTATGGTCGTTAATTAATTCCTAATGTCATCACAATAAACTAATAATCCAATACGTTGTGCAGAAATAAGTCTTCTGATTATCTTCCTTATTATCCTTTATATGACTCAATCTAGAATGAAGATCCACCATTGAGAACTATTGAGATCAATGTAGTTGATCGATCAAATATAAAATCCTTGGAAGAGGACTCTTGTTAATTATATTGATCATGTTGAGATCCTTGTACTTGATACATAGAATCATTGATCGATCCCATTTCATGAGAAATAGAACTGGATCACCCAAAGGTGATACACCAGGGAAAGTGGACCCTTTATGATACGTTTCTTACTGGTATTTCATTAACACCTCAAGTTCGATCAGACCATTAAATATGTTATTTTTTGATATAGGAGTATCTTCATGTATGAGTTATATTGATAACTACACCTCATTATCTAGACAAATTCACGGTAACACATAGGGAAGTACATCGCTATATCCCCAAACAATAGAAATCCCCTCTATGATGATACCTTCCTTTGACTCAAAATTTTTATTGAGTTATTATTCTTCATATGGTATTAAAAATGACATTACTGATGTATTTTAAAAGGATATTCATGATATTCAATTCATTTCTATATGAGTAATGGATGGTTTAGAATATAAAACTATATTTCCATTTCATTAAAGATGATATGGGATCTATATAATGAGATCCAATCCATTCTAATTAATGCATAAATTCCATCCAAGGGAAGTGTCATGATATTATATACAAGAGTATTCTTATATATGCAATCATGAGAAAATTTCAACACTTGGGTTGAATTTATTTCAGAGTTAGGTGTTTTTATGGGTTTCTCTACAATATGATATTAGGGATTAAATTAAATAGTTATAGAAAACATGCATTATATAATGGAATGTGTAGAACAATATTAAAAGATAAATAGTTCCATTATTAAGTGAATATGAGTTGAACCTTTTATGACTTAATATTCTTTATCCAATTAAGTTGTTGTTATGGAATAATCCTTCCCTATATCATTTCTCATTGGTGGATAATGATTCAGATTACGGTCAACAACATAAGGTTTAGTTCATTGTATTACATATTTACCTTCCTCCCTACAGTTTTAGCATTGGACCATTGGTAGTTCTCTCCATTATTCTAGAATATAATCTTTCTTCTTTATGTCTCATCGACATTCATGATCTCGGTGGCCTTCTCTTCCACACAATACACATTTTATTGTCCCTCTGAGGTATGTCAATTGACCCTTCTTCCCACAATTTTTTCATTTTAGCAGTTGAAATATTCTTCTAAATTTTTCATTAGATCCCCAAACAAGACATCTATCATTATATTCTTATCACTATATCCATGGGAATAATATCAAAACTCCCTCTCCACTTTAAGAGCACATCCATCAAATTATTCATAAATCCCCATGTCTCGATTAGTTAGAACCATTTGATGTAGTGGTTTTAAATGACAAAAGAATCACTATATTTTGAAATCATAATTGATAACACAACCCAAGTAGTACCTTTAAATACATGTGAATTTTTTTTGTATTCCGTGATAGGTTCACCATCCTTTTTCATCCGCTCTATGAATTTAATATCCGTAATATTATCAATATTTTGAGGGAAATACTTGTCATGAATCATTATATTAATGTCTTCTCCCTCCATATCTTAAATTTATTCACAGGGTTTTGTGTTCATAATAAATCCCGATCAGTGATATACCTCTTAAAATAGATCATAAATACAAGGACATGGCATTGAATAATACATAATAGTGAATTAATTGAATAATTATAATTGAGGATCTTTTTATGCCTAGAGCATTAGAGAATTAGGTCATAAAATATAAATATTAACTTGAATATTACATGTAGACACTTCTACTACATATCCATTTTTTTATAAAGAAAAAATTCTTAAAAAAAGTAACATGTATAGTTCCATGTTTTGGACAAAATGGAATTTCCATGATCCCATCCTTGACCCTATTCATCTTTAACTCCAATAAAAAACATTTCAGAATCACGGGATGAACATAAAAATCTATGTAAGGGATATAAATAAGGAAAGAAAACATTTGACCATGAATACACATAAATCAAAATAATGACACTTTTCAATCATAAGACATAATATAATTAACATAACTAACAAAATCATATGATTTATGAATAACACATAGAAATCATAAATCATAAAGGTAACTTGTGGCATCTATATCATACTTAAATTGTAGCTATCACAGTTACTTAGGGACTTACATTTGGAATAACCACAAAAGTATATTCCCTGAATCTCTTAGGATAAACATTAACGTTTAACACTTTCACGTTACCCAATGCATTGGAGAGCTATCTCAGGCTCACCCACCCTTGGTTTTTCACTAAACCACCCATATACACAAACAATGCCCAATAACCATAACATATTCATAAAACATATAACAAGCATAAATGAGAGATAGAATTTCCACATTGAAATAACAATATATCGTTTCAAGATATTGATATAATAAATGCTTTATCAAATCATTTTAAAAACCATTTAAATCATTTAATAAAGGTGTTTTTAAATAATTGTGTCCCACACCAGTATGAAACATTTAAAGGAATTAAATTATAAAACATTAATGTCCATATAAATAAATTCTCCAAACCTCTTTGAAAAAATTGACATTAATGAAAATGATTTAGAAGAATAAATCATTAAAACATTTAAAAAAAATATAGTTAGAGTGTCCCTTACCACATGAAAAAATATTTGAATAAAAATAATTACAGAATAACACTAAAAAAGCATAAAATATAATGAGAATAAGGGTATTCATTGTATATAATATCAAAGGGTAGTATATACACCATATAAATTTGAATTGGTGTATAAAAACAAATATGTCTCAATGAAATGTAAATTGAAACCACATCCCTTACAAAGATCGTATCCGTAGATTAAGGATAAAACAATGACATAATTATGTGTGAAAAATAATAATACACCCAATATAAGTGGTTATTATGTGTAAAACAATAATTGGTCATTCACACATATTCTTATAACAACATAATCAATAAGTATATGTTTAACCCAAAGAATTAAAATTGTGTTAAGAAGTCCTCTTACAAAAATTCGACAGCCTAAAGACGTCGCTTTAAAATTAAGAAAATGAGTTGATAAGAGAGAAAATGGTCTATAATCACATGGAAAGAAAATTTTCAGAAATTAGGTTACAGAAGATCAAATCATATCATAAGAAAATGTAAATTTAAAAATTCATAACATAAAATAAGTCTTTGGAAAAAAGAGGCTGGTGAAAGGTTCCCTTACCGATTTGGTAACTTACAAAACATACACCACATGAAATATGGATAGTAAAATAAAGATGTAAATACAAATAAATTAAATTATTTTACACAAGGAATAAAATCAGGTTATGTAAAAACACCACACAAATGGAAATAGTTCCAAATATTGCATGAATATCATGGGAATAAAAAGTGAGATGAAAACCTCATACCTTGTGTCCGAATTGTCTTGTTCATTATTTATATCCATGAATAATAAACACACATTAATTATACATAATTCAGAACCATTTTAATGTTCATTATTCCCTTTATATCACTTATTACCTTTCTCTAATAATCATATAATTATTCAAGTTCATATCGGTCTTGTTGTCGATGTTCGGTATATGGGTCAAAAATGTACTTATAATTACAAATTGTCCATGTGGTCAAAATTACATCATCTTCAGAATTATAATCATGATATAGATATAATATATCTAATATATATCTAGTATATTTGTATTTATAATAGTCCATATCACTTGGAAATTATAAATGAAATGCACTGTTCATGAAGACGATAAGTCGTTCGTACGCATAAACGCTAATTTCATTTCTTTTTTTCATTTTTAAAGGAATAAAACCCAAAAGAAGCATATGTATATTATTATTAGAGTATAATATCATATTTTATATATGTTACATAAGTTCATTGACATCATCCTTTATATGTTCCATGTAGGTATTGATGTGTCATATCACTTTTAGGGGGCGGTAGTCCGCATTTCCTCAAATGAAATTATCATATTTAACCATTATGGAAACCATAAAGGTATGATATAAATGAAAAATGAAGAATTATATTGAAAAATTAAATATAATATATATATAATATAAATATAGTGGAATCTTAATGGCCACTATAAGAGGTTATAGGAGGGGATTGAACAATCATCGTTTCGTGAGGCAGTAGTTTTCCATCCACAAAAACAGTAAGTTCGTTTCCATTAGATGGAGGTGTGTGGAAGTTTAGTTAGAATACATATAATAAAAATAACCTAGTATGTTGAGTATAATATTTTTGTTATGTAAACAATGAAAAAGAAGATAATATTGGGTGAAGAAGTAAAATAAAAGAATTTAAGTTGAGGGAAGATGTTAGCATTAAATCGGGTAACTCCCTTTGGTTTGAACAAAAAGGATTTCTTGAAGTGACCTATTCCTAAGTTAAGGCTTCTAGGAGGAAGATTGGGATGTTGGGAGATTATTTTGGAAGGGTTTAGATGATACAAGGGTCATGAGAGGTGTGTTTAATGGGTTAGGGTTGATGGGATTTTATAAGAGGGAGGATGGGCTCTTTAGGAATGTTTGAATGTATTATTTTATTATAAATGATTTTCGATTTCAAAAGGTCCAAATATTACTTAAGTATAAGATATGGTGAATATAAATCAAAATAAAATCATCCATTATGAATTGTACAGGTTTTGAATGTTTTTTAGTCGTTATCTTTTTAATTTAACCCTTTGTTAACTCATTTATTCTTTTACCATGTTCTCTTATATATTCATAATATATGGTTAATATATTTACTATAAAATTCCAAGAGACCCAAAATGGATCCTTAATGACATTTTTGATATCATATTTTTTATTTGGTATAATCTTAGAATTTTAGGACAATTTTATCAGGTAATAAAATAATCATTGATTTAAAAAAAATTAATGTCAATTTTATTACTATTCATATCATGACTTTTTTAAAAAGTAAAACCAAATTTATTCATTTGAAAAACCTTAATTAATTAAAATATAGCAAGTCATCCTAATCTATAAAATTCTTGGATTACATAAAAATGTTCAAAATATATTTAATTAATTATTTATAATATCATTTATCTGAATCCATTATTAATGACGAAATTATTCCATCACCATTGTTTCATAATTAAATTTATTTATATAATTACTAAAAATTATAAATAAAATACCATGATGTTGGAAATTTTTTTATCTTTTCAAATAATATTTATAGTAGAATATATCAATTATATAACCCCATATAAAAATGGTTTTTGTAAAAATATTCATGATTATGGTATTTTTATTTTTAATGTAAAAAAAATTATTAATGTAATTATCTTACCCAAGTGGCTATAAAATGCCAAAATTATCATGAAAGGGTTTTCTTGGCCGGCCATTACACATCTAATAATTTTATGACAAACATTATGGTAATTGAATATTTTTATAATATTATTTTTACCTTGATTTACCCTATTTACCTTTTACTGTGATAAATAAAAATTAAAAGTTACTATTCACAAAAAATTATTTTCATACTATTGAAACAAATTTTTCTTACTGATTAAAACCAATTATGTCGGATTTTGGAAATTCAATTCACAAAAGCGGTAAAATTTCATTTAAATGAAAATGTCGGGTTTTAACTACTATGTAGTGTTTTCACTATTCATAAAAAATTTGAGTTTTCAGAAAAGCACCAAAAATTCACCTAATTCTAATTTTGATATTTCAGATTTGAAAATGATATCTATTTTACCAAATTAATAACATAAATGTTTCATTAATTAATTTCAAATTAATATCCATTGTCCAAACCAAAAAGCCTGTTTTTAAGAAATAATAACTATCAAAAGATTAACAGTTGTTTATGCCTAATTTCAAAGGGATAAAACTTCAAAGGAAAAAAATTGGATTAAATTGTAAAAATATAATACAATTGCAATTTAAAACCAATAAAAAAGACAATCTATCACCATAAATAAATTAGATAAAAATGATGTTTTGATTTAATATGCAGTATTTTTAACTATTCAATAAAAATGAATTTTATCATAAAAATACAAAAATTGTATCGAAATTAAATTTTGATGTCCTGATTCTAAAGAAGAATTTAAAATTTTCAAATAGAACTTATAGAAGTGAAAAAAACTATAGATAAAACTATTCTCCATAAAATGCAGTAAATCGACCTTTTAAAAAATATTAGAGTATTTGTGCTTTATAAAGGATTCCTTCACATTTTAATCATCTAAAGTTTATTGGATAAATGTTAAAACATTTAAAAAACATGTGTAATAATATTTTAGTTATTTTTGCTCATTCCCACCAATAAAATGACTATATTTCAACTACCATTTAAAATAATAATAATATTATGTGATTTTCTGGTATATCTCAAAGTTGTGTGCAACGTATGTTTTCAAAGAAACTCGTTGTTGGATGTTGTCTACACTATCAGAAATAGAATCACCTTTAAAGTAAAATTTATATTCAATTCACAAATATTAATAAATATTAAAATGGAATACTCATTATTTACCTAGGATGTTACATCCTTCCCCGTTTTGGAAATTGCATCCTCAATATTTTAAAATTGGGCTCAAAACATCATTGAAAGTCCCACATTCTAAAAAGAGTCCATGAAACTATCACTTTAAAAGAATGTAGGAGAAATAAAAAAGGTCACCTGAGATAACCCATATTAGTATTCCTTGTATGAAAACATGTATATGGAAGAAATACTAACTCTCATAGAATAAAAGGGAGTGAGAGAGAACTTGATCATAGAAAGTTAACCACCATAATACCACAAATTTTGTGTTGGTTAAAATTCTGGTGATAAAGTAAATAATATAACATTTTGGCTAGAAAATTATTTTTATTGTGTTGATTTTTTTACTAACTAGACTATGATTATAAGGAAAGATACTCACTTGTTATGTAGAGTGACATACTTTAATAAAATTCTACCACAAACTCATCTTTTCTCCAAAAGATGAGTTTTCAAGAAGACATGGTCACACCTAAATGGTTATAATCAACATATAGATAATAACATAATCAAAAAAAGATGAAATATACATTCCCCCTTTCTTTAGATATTAATCAAAACCAAAATGGTTAGTAACGTATCAAATAATCCCAAAAAAGAAAAATCATTTACAAAAAAATATACTACCCTTAATCTCCAAAATTCACAAACAGTACACAAAGATCAACAAATACCATTCAATGCACAATTTTCCTTAAAATAATTCAATATAATCCAAAATATTATTGAAACCAAAAACTCAGAAGAATATAATCACATAGTCTTCCACAGTAAATCTTAACATTTATCTCGAAATATCATCAACTACTCTTAAAGTCTCATATTTAATTTTAATTAACCTAATCATATATTCCTTATGAATGGTTATTCATTTCCATAAATAACCAAAATTTCAATATGTCCACAATAAAAGAATAGTTTCTTCAAGAATAAAATTTCAACCATTACACCAAAAATAAGATCTAAAGACCCATAATTTATATGGAAATTTGTTTCTTAAATACATGGGAAATTTACGTGTCCACAAAAATTCACGGGGCGGGATTCTGAGGCCCGGTATACCCAGAATCAATTTCTAATGTTTTTTTGGGTAGGTTCAATAAATGTACGAGTGGGTTTTTATAACTTTTGAAATGGTGCTCGAAATTGAAATCTGATGGCACCGTTGAACTCGCAGCGCCGATATTATCTTAAGAAGACTATCATCTCGATGATAGTGGGTCAAGAATATAAGATAGGTTTTGGGTTTTACGTGAACTATTAAAATAAAAATAAACGTGTGTCACACTTTATTTTTATTCTACCAAAAACCTTGTGGGTGTTGGGAGGTAGGAACCACTGTAACTATAACCTCCATGTAGAGGTTGGAAGTGGGGACCACCATGCCATAACCTCTCATAAAAGGTTATGGTGGTTGGGACCACCACGCCTCAACCTCCCATGTGAGGTTAATGTGGTGGGGACCACCCGGGACCACATAATCTCCAATTTTGAATAATAGGGGTGGGGACCACCCGACCCCTATTAATGGGAGGAGAGGAAAAACTCTCAACTCCCCTCATTAATGAGGAAGAGCCTCTTGACTTCCTCTAACATTAATGTTGCCAATGCACCACCCTTACTACGCTAACCTACGTAATTAATTTACCCAATTTGAATATTGTGCCAATAATTAAATTGAAGAAATCATATAACTTTTGGTATTTGGGTGGAAAATTTGAGAGTGGAGAGCTTGGGAGAAATAGATTTCTCCAACGAAGAACCTCATCATCCAATGAAGAACGAAGAACACATTCTTCCATTGAAGAACACTATCAACGATCTCCTTAAAACTTCTTCGTCAGACTCCTACCGACGTGGAGCATATTCGACAACCGACGTGCGATCTCACGATTGGAAGTGTGTGGCAGACACGACGAATGACATCAACTTTGTCTTCTTCCTCGTGATTCCATCGACTAAAAACGTTCAAGGTAGGGGTTAATTACAATTTAGTTCCATGTTATTCCATTATTTCAAAATGAATAATGAGGATGATTTTTTTTAGTGGTTGGATTGTTGTGGTTAGTTCTAAATGACCAATTTCTATCTCTCTAAATGCAGAGGGTGCATGCAAAACTAGCATGGACCGACACGATCTGTCGATCTCTTTTGTGATGTCCTTCGGCCTGGCGAAGAAATGACGAGGTGCAGAAGGTGGTGAAGACAAAGGCCTCACTTCCTGTGGCCTCCGTGACCCGCGCCTCCCTCGCGGCGTCCCACACTGCCATCAGCCGAACATGCCCTGACCGAGCCCCCACCGGCCGCACCGCTCGTCAAGCCGAGCTAGCCCGCGCCCCGCCGGCCTGCCCGGCCGCCCACCAGCCTTCGGGGCCGAACCGCCCAAACTGCACCCCTCGCGGTGTTCCAGCCAAGCCAGACTCCCAATCCCCTCATGACGCCCTAGCCGACTCGACCGCGCCCTTGGGGCGTTCCAGGCCGAAACGCCCTCGCAGCCCCCTCTGGGCCGAACCGCCCACGCGGCCGGCTGGGCTAGGCCCAGTGTTCCGGGCCAAACCTAACCAGCTGGCGCGCCCCACGGGCCAAGCCAGAAATAATAGGTCTGACTTGGTCGGGCCAGAATGGGTCTGGCCGGGTGGGTCCAACCAGGTCGGACCGGACCCGAGCCCACTACCAACCTGTTTACTTTCTTTTTTCCATATCTTTGGCACCAGACTCCCGTTTGATGTACCGTCAGTGGTGATGGAATACTTCAAGCATGATGTTCCCTTTGATTATACTCCAACGGAGTTCAGGGTATAGTTTAGATACGGTCAGGTTGGAGCGTGCACGAATCCGACTGGGCCACCGGGACTAAAAGGCTAATAACTCACAGACTGGGCGTCCGATTGACACACCGTCTGTTGTGTTGAGACCCCTATGATGTGGTGGAACATTGGTATACTTCTTCATGTGTCTTCATGATAGTTGAATTATCAACACTTGGCTTGAAGAGCCGACCATCCCTGCATCAAGCGTGCTTTGTGCGGGAACCATGTGGTTGGATGCTCTCTAACCAATGTTCCTGGATCCTATGTGGGTTCGACAGCTCTGAATACTATTCCTGGATCCGATGTGGGTTCAATAGCTCTGACTACTATTCCTGCATCCTACGTGGGTTCGACATATCTGAGTACTATTCCTGGATCATACGTGAGTTTGAAAGCTCTGACTACTATTCCTGGATCATATGTGGGTTCGATAGCTCTGAATACTGTTCCTGGATCCTATAAGGGTTCGACAGTTCTGACTACTCTTCCTTGATCGTACGTGGGTTTGAAATCTCTGACTACTATTCCTGGATCCTACGTGGGTTCGACATCTCTAACTACAGTTCCTGGATCCTACGTGTGTTCGACAAATCTGACTACTATTCTTGGATCCTACATGGATTCGACAGAGTATATGATTCAGTGACTACATCTAATCATCTCAATCTCTATGAATAAGATGTTTACCTGTGTGAGCTGAGTTAGTAACTTTAGTGTTTTCTTTATGATTGAGATGGATTACTTGATAACTTAGGTATATGTATGGGAATATTCCTAAGTGGGATTATCTGTTGATTTCATATTTGTGGTTTATCCTTGTTGGATTTTGTGAGGACTTGAGGGACTCGGGGTCCCTACTGAGTATTTTTATACTCACCCCTGCAATGGATATGCATGCACCTCATTGTGTTGGATGCAGATGACAGACAACACTGCCTGAGGCTGAGAGTACCAGGACTGGATGATACCCGGAGGTGCACCATAAGACGAGTCGGTACACGGAGGAGACGTAAGGTTGTGGAGTGCTGAGGAGGCTATATGTACCTAACCTTCAAGTAAGAATCTTAGAGGATGACCCGACATATGTTTTTTCATTATTTAGTTGTACTTGTATTTCCAGTTCCTTGTACTTTACATATGGGCATGTATTTCAAGCCCCTTCCACTTTTCAGCACTCTTTTGTTATACAGTTTTCCTAGTGTTTTTACATATTTGTGTGCTCTGTTGTGTTTTTTACAGTTTATAATGGCAACACCTTGCCTTTTTTAGGGAATTGCGCCTTTAGTTCTAGTCTCCAGCCTCTGGCCAATGGACAGTGGGCATGGGGTACTCATGACACGGGCCTTGGAGGATGGGTTGTGACAAGTTGGTAATAGAGGACGTCGGTTCTACCACAGAATTTAGGACTCTGATCTTTTCTATGTAGCAATAGTGTTAAGTGTACTGACTGGGGTTTTCAATTCAGGGAGTCCAGTGTTGGTGCGGCGGCTGATGTATCCATACACCAGGAACCTGACTTCTTATTTCTGACATAGTTTCTGAAATCACTGACTGTGTGCGTTCTTCAAGATTTTTTTTGTGATCAATTTGATTCAGCTCAACAGGTATAACTTATTAACCATGGATCACCTGTTTCATTTCAGGATGGACACACGCTGACAACAAGCTAGGGTTCCAGGAATTGTACTAGACGGCAGCACACCGAGTGATGAGGCCTTAGTGTAGGGACCTATCACAGCAGAGGCACCAACGGTTCTACTACCCATGGGGCCACTGATGCCAAAATCCCCAGAAGCAGACAGTGCACGCTGCATGAGCAATTTTGATGAGTTATAGTGCTTGAGGCCGCCTAGGTTCAGGTGTGAGACGAACCCACAAGCAGTTGAGGATTGGCTGCAGGCTGTGGTTAGAGTCTTTAGACTGGTATGGACACTGTCCAACCTTATGGTGATCCTTTTCGTGAGTCTCCTTTAGGAAATTGTAGGCAAATGGTGGATCCTAATGCTCTAGGAGCATGAAGAGGGAACACTTCTCTGGGAAAACAAAAATCACATGTTTCAGGCAGAGTTTGTCCCAGCCACCCTATGTGCAGTGCAAATACAGGAGCTACATCATCTGTAGTAGGGAATCATGACTGTAGCACAACACTCAGTGAGGTTCACCGACCTCTCACCCTACTCCACAGATATGTTTTGGGACCCTTTCTTCAGTGCACAGACCTTCGATCATGGACTCAGGTGGGAGATCACATCTACGATGATATCACTCAGCATCCAAACATAGATGAGGTTGTTAGAGAGAGCGATCATAGTAGAGAGTTTTCTTTGGTGATCAGTCTCCAGAAGCGTGATCCACCACCAGTCGACATGTAGTGGAGTCTTCTGCAGCTGTCAGTAGACATATGTCATAGAGGTCCAACAAGACTAGACCTATGGGTGGACGGCCTTATGATTCAGGGTCAGTTGTGCAGGGAACATGAGATAGATCTAATCATGCCTGGAGTGGGTAGTGTTACTCCTATGGTGGGCAGGGTCACATGGATCAAGACTATCTGAACCTTCGTTCAGATGATCAAAAAACGGTCGAAGGACCTCCCAGGTAGAGACTGAGATTTGATCAAGGCAGCCCTCAAGGAGCAGGCAGATGTGGCAGAGGAGCTGGTCGTGCAGGTGGTGGTGAACAACATTACAATGTGTTACCACCACCACCACCAGGAGGTCCAACCCGACAGTAGGGATTAGGTGGACATGCGAGAGCTCATCTCTAGCTAGATGAGGCCTAAGATCAGGGCACTGCGGAGATGAGTCGTGGTACGATCTGTGTCTACTCCACCATAGCTGCAGTTCTTATAGGCACATGTGCAAATCAATCTTTCATTTCCACTTCCCTTATTCGGAGCTCAGAGATTCCGACAGAGACGTTGGCTTGATCCATTTGGCTAGAGACTCCTACGGGAGAATATTCGACAATAATGCACCAGTGCCGGTAGTGTGAGCTCAATCTAGGAGGCGATAACTTTGGCTGGGATCTCTTAGTACCGGTGTTGAGGCCTTATGACGTCATCTTAGGTATGGACTTTTTATCTATAGTCCATGCTCAGATAGACTGTAGTAGGCGCAATGTATGGTGTGTCTACATGGATGAGACCAGGATTACCTTCACTGGTGAGAAGGGATCCTTTGAGGAAAAGGATGGACTTTCTCAGAGGAGGGTACAACCGATCACTCATTAGTTGGCTATCCTTACCCTCGGAGTTGTTGATGTGAAGAGTTTGAGCTATCCTGTAGTGGTGGACCAGTATGCGGATGTTTTCCCTGAAGATGTCCTAGGTCTACCTCCTTGCAGTGATGTGTACTTTTACATTGAATTGTACACCAAGATGACAATGATTTCTACTCCTGCATATCAAATGGATCCTGTAGAGCTCTACGAGGTTCAGGTACAGCTTGAGGACTTGCAGGGGAAGGGATTCATCCAGACTAGTGCTTCTCCCCAGGTAGCCCTGATTCTGTTCTCCAAAAAGGCAGATGGGATCTTGAGGCTTTGTGTCGACTACCATTGCCTGAACCAGGTGACCGTGAAGAACAAGTTCCCACTCCCGAGGATTCAAGATCTCTTTGATTAGCTGAAGGGAGCACAGTGGTTCTCGAAGATAGAACTCAGATCAGGCTATCACCATCTTTGAGTTTGAAATGAAGATGAGTAGAAGACGGCCTTTTTATGTCAGTACGGCCACTACGAGTTCTTGGTTAAGCCATTTGGTGTAACCAACACTCTAGCAGTGTTCATGGGAATCATGAATAGGATCTTCTAGCCATACCTCTATCGCTTTGTCGTAGTTTTCATTGGTGAAATTCTTATCTACTCGGCTACTGAGAAGGAGCATGCTTATCATTTTCGGGTAGTACGGAACACACTCTGAGAGCACCATATTTATGGTAACGTCTCAAGTTCAAGTTCTGGATCAGAGAGGTTAATTTTTAGGGACATGTCTTTTCAGAGGATGGAGTTACAGTAGATCTAATGAAGATTGATGTGGTATTGGCTTGGGATCCACCCAGAAGTGTGATGGAGGTTCGGAGTTTCCTAGGTTTGGCTGGTTACTACCGGAGGTTCCTACTATATTTCTCCAGAGTTGAGGCACCACTATCTTCCTTGACGAAGAAGGGGAAACCCTTTATGTGGTCATATAGATGCCATATAAACTTTCAGGATCTGAGGCAGAGGATGACTTGTGCCCCCATCTTGAGGCTTCTATAGGAGGGTGTAGGGTATGTAGTTTACTGCGACGCATCAGGTAACAGACTCTAAATTGTCCTGATGAAGGAGCGAGCAGTGATTTACTATGGTTCTCGGCAGCTGAGACAACATGAGTAGCACTACGCTACCCTTGACCTAGAGTTAGCAGCAGTGGTATTCACCTTGAATATGTGTCCACACTATCTGATGGGTGAGTGTTTTACCGTGTACTCTAATCACAAGAGTCTCAGGTATATCTTCTCTCAGAAGGACATGAACCTGAGACAACGATGTTTTCTTGAGTTCTTCTAGGAAAATGATTTCGAGATAGTATATAATTCTTGGAAGGGGAATGTTGTTGCTGATGAACTCAGCAGATGGTCTGGTATACAACTGCTTGGCGAGGCGGAAGAGCAGCTGGCTGATTTACAGACACCCTTTGTGGATAGTGATGAATCATCTTTCACATATTCTCTTATGGTCACTCCCCAAATTTTTCAGTGAGTTAGGCAAGCACAACATGGGGACACTGACTTCGAGAAACGACGTGATCAGATATCTATAGGGCATGCACCTGATGGATTTTCTAAATGTGGGGATCACATCCTCCTCTTCAAGGGACATACCATGGTACTAGTGACACTTCAGGAGGAAGTGAGGAAGGATTTCCACACATCCCCTCTATCGGTACGTCCATGAGTGGAATAGATGTATCAGGACCTCCGATAATAGCACTGGTGGCCGGGAATGAAGAAAGCAGTTGGAGAGTTTGTCTCTTGGTTCCTCACTTGTCAGTAAGTGAAGTTAGAGCATCAGGTACCAATAGGCTTGGTGCATCCTTTAGAGGTCCCTGAGTGGATGTGGGATGGGATATCAATGGACCTCATGATAGGACATCCACATACATCCAGTGGACATGACACAATCTGGGTGATCGTCGACCGACTCACCACGTCGGCCCACTTCCTACCGATTTGTGAGAAGGGATCAGTAGAGATCATGAGACACCTCTATGTTCCAGGGATTGTACGTTTACATTGAGTAATTTCTTCTATTGTCTCCGATCGTGACACATGGTTTACTTCCCGGCTATGGAAGGGGTTGGAGGAGGCTTTTGGGACGCAGCTACGTCTGAGAACCGCCTTCCATCCTTATACGTATGGTCAGACTGAGCGGACCATTCAGACCCTCGAGAACATGTTGTGATCTTGTGTCCTCGACATCGGTCACAACTGGGAGGATCAATTACCCTTTGTGTAATTTTCATAAAAAAACAGTTATCACTCCACCATTGGGATGAAAAATTTTGAGGTGTTAAACAAGACATCTTGAAGATCACCTTTGTGCTGGACTGACACTGGGGAGTCAGCACTAGTGGGACCAGAGATGGTATGGGGTACCACCGAGATGGTGCAGATCTTCCAGGAGCTGATTAGGACTGCACAAATCAGGCAGAAGTTGTATACCAATAAGATATAGAGACCTATATAGTTGGAGGATGGTGACCACCTCTTTTTACGGGTCTCACCTCGACGAGGTATTCAGAGATTTGGCCAAGGTGAAAAGTTATCTCAGCGTTTCATCGGACCTTTTCACGTCCTGTGCAGAGTTGGTGAGGTGGAATAACGCTTATCTATTCCACCTCAGTGCACCGAGTGCACGACATCGTCCACATATCCCAGCTGAGGGGTTACGTGCATGGCCCTTCCAACATCATTGACCATGTCGAGCTGGATGACAACGATTGGGTGATATTTACAGAGGTCCCAGTGGAGATTGTGTATCGACAGAAGCGGGTCCTTCATGGGTGGTCGATACCTCTGGTGCGCATTCTCTAGCAGCACAAGAACCACAAGGAGAGCACATGGGAGGGGGGGCCTCGGATGCATGCTCAGTACCCCCACTTTTTTCTATAGTTAGAGTTGTAGCATACGGGGACATAAATCCTTGATGTGGGGCAAATGTAAAGAACCATAATTTCCATGGATAATTTTTTCTTAAATACATATGAGATTTATGAGTCCGTGAAAATTGACGGTTTGTGATTCCAAGGGCCGGTGTGCCTAGAATCAATTTCAGAAGTTTTTTTCAGGTATTCTAATTAAACTTACGAGCAGGTTTTTAAAACATTTGAACTGGTGCTCGGAATTAAAATCTGAGGGCACAGTTGAACTCTCATCGCTGATATTCGCTTAAGAAGACTTTCACATCGATGGTAGTGGGTCAAGAATAAAATATAGTTTTTGGGGTTTACAGAAAAGAATAAAATAAAAATAAATGCGTGTGACACATTATTTTAATTTTACCAACAACCATGTGGGTGTTAGGAGGTATGTCCCATTGGAAGTATAACCTCAATGTGGAGGTTGGAAGTGGGGACCACTAGGCCATAATCTCTCATGGGAGGCTATGGTGTTGGGGACCACCACGCCTTAACCTCCCATGTGAGGTTAATGTGGTAGGGACCACCTAAGACCACATAACCTCCCATTTTGAATAATAGTGGTGGGGACCACCTAAACCCTATTAATGGGAGGAGTGTAAAACCTCTCAACTCCCCTCATTAATGAGGAATAGCCTCTTGACCTCCTCTAACATTAATGTTTCCAACACACCACCCTTAATACGCCAACCTACGAAATTATTTTCCCCAATTTGAATATTGTGCCAAAAATTAAATTGGAGAAATCATATCACCTTTTGCTTTTGGGTGGAATATTGGGGAGAGGAGAGCTTGGGAGAAATAGAGTTCTCCAACTAAGAACCTCATATCCCAATGAAGAACGAAGAATGACTTCTTCCAACGAAGAATGCCGACAACGATCTCCTTCGATCTTCTTCCCCGGACTCTTACCTATGTGGAGTGTCTTCCACAACCAACGTGGGAGATCAAGCATGGATGTGTGCGGTGGAAGAGACAAATGACGACAACTCCATCCTCTTCCCTGTGAATTCGTCGACAAACGACGATCATGGTAGGGGTTAATTTAATTTAAGTTCCATGTTCTTCCTTTCTTTCAAAATGAAGAATGCATATTCTTTCTTTTTTCAGGTGGATTGTTGTGGTTTGTTCTAAAGGACTGATTGCTATCACCCAAAACACGGAGAGAATGGGCCAAACTAACATCGCTCAAAAACCTCCATCGATATCTTTTGTGATGTCCTTCAGCATGGTGATCAAATGACGAGGCGATGAAGGTGGAGAAGACAAAGGTCGCGCTTCCCACGACCTCCGTGACCCGCACCGCCCCCATGACACCCCGCATCGCCTACTGTCGAACCAGCCTCGGCCGATCCCCCGCCGGCCGTGCAACTCACCGAGCCGAGCTGCTGCCCCGAGCCAGCCCGCACCCCACTGGATTTCCCGCACACCTCCATCCTGCCCAACAGCCTCCCAACCACCTGCTGGCCTGCCCGGCCGCCTCCCGGCTTGCCCGACCCCCTCCCGACCACCCGTCGGCCTCACGGCCTACCCACCGACTTCCCGGCCTCTTAGGAAAAACCGCCCGAATCGCGCCCCTCTTGGTGTCCCGACCGATCCAGCCTCCCGCGCCCATCGTGGCGCCCTTGCCGAACCGGCCGCGCCCTCGCATCGCTCCTTGCCGAACCACCCACGCGGACCACCAGGTTGGGCCCAGTGGGTCGGGCCGAACCTAACAGGTAGGCCCACCCAACGGGCTGGGCCAGACCCAACAGGTCTCACCGGGACGAACCAGACCGGGTGGGCCCAAACGAGGTCATGTCGGTTCGGGCCGGGTCGGTCTAACCGGGTCGGACCGGACCCGGGCCCACTACCAACCCCTTTACTTTCTTTTGGCAATATCATTTTCACCGGACGCCTGTTTTTTGAACCATCCATGGTGCTAGAAAACATGGAGCGTGAAGGTCCCATTGAGTATACTCTCTGGGAGTTCGGGGTATAGTTGAGATATGGTCAGGTTGGATCGTGCACGAATTCAACCATTCCCCTAGGACTAAAAGGCCAATAAATCACAGACCAGGTGTCCGATTGACGCACCGTCTATTGCGTTGAGACCCCTATGACCTGGAAGACCATTGTATACTTTTTTGTGGGACTTCATGGAAGTTGATGTATCTACACTGGGTCTAAAGAGTAGACCCTCCCAGAGTCACGCATGCTTTGTGCGGGTACCCTGTGGCAGGCTGCCCTATGACTACTATTCCTGGATCCTACATGGGTTCAATAGCTATGACTACTCTTCCTGGATCCTACGTGGGTTTTATAGCACTGAATATTGTTCTGGGATCCTATCCGGGTTCAATAGCTCTGAATACTGTTCCTGGATCCTACGTGGTTTTGACAACTCTGAATACTGTTCCTGGATCCTACGTGGGTTCGAAAGCTGCGACTACTATTCTGGGATCCAACGTGGGTTCGACAGTTCTGACTACTATTCCTGGATCCTACGTGGGTTCGACAGCTCTAACTGCTATTACTGGATTCTACATGGATTCAATAGCTCTGACTACTATTCCTTGATCCAATGTGGGTTCCACAGCTCTGACTACAGTACTTGGATCCAACGTGGGATTGACAACTCTGACTACACATCCTAGATCCTATGTGGGGTTTACAGAGTAGAAGATTCTGTGACTACATCTAATCATCTCTATCTCTCTACATACATTGTATACATGTGTGATCTAAGTCAGTAACTTTTGTGTTTTCCTCATGATTGAGATGGATTACTTGATAACTTAGGTATATGTATGAGCATATACCTAAGTGGGGTTATTTGTTGATTTCATACTTTGTGGTTTATCCTTGTTGGATTTTGTGACACCTTGAGAGTATCAGGGTCCCTACGGAGTATTTTTATATGCACACCTGCACAGACTATGCCTTTACCTCATTGTGTTGGATGTAGATGATAGACAACGTTGACTAAGTCTGAGAGTACTAGGACCGGACAGTACACGGAGGTGAACCTTACGACGACTCGGTACACGAAGGATACAGACAGATGTGGAGTGATTAGGAGGATATCTATACCTACCCATTTAGGTAGGAATCCCAGAGGATGACCCAACAACTTTTTTTCCATTCTTTAGTGGTACTTTTATTTCCAGTTGATTGTACATTACAGTTGGGCTTGTATTTCAGACCCCTTTTACTTTTCAGCACTTTTTTGTTATACAGTTTACCTAGTGTTTTGTATCAAGTTGGGTGCTCTGTTGTGTTGTTTACAGTTTATAAAGGAAATTCCTTCCCAGTTATCAAGAATTACACTTTTGGTGCTATTTTCCATCCCCTATCCTATAGAAGGCATGCTTGGGGTAGTCACGGGATGGGCCCCGGGGGATGATTCGTGACATTAGATCACATATTATTAGATTTTTTTGATAAACATATGTTGTTCCCAAAATAGAGAATGTATTCCAAAATTACCTTTATCCCATAATCACAGAATCATATTCATATACTAAGGATATCCATTTAATAAAACATATGTTCCCAAAATCAGCTATTTTCAAGATCCATAAAATCATCTTACTAAAACACGATAATCATACTAACTAGGGACTCAACATAATCTAGTGGTAGGAAATAAATCTCAAATTCACTTGGGTTGTGGGTTCGATTCCTGCATCTTTTTCCAACATGAAGGGTTATCACACAGTCTATGTGTTGTCCTTTTTCGAAAAATATTGAATTTTATAATATTCCAAAAATAAGATTAATTCCTCAAAAATAACCACAACATATTTTAACCACAAGAGTTCACATTACATCTCCCATTTCAATTAGTTTCTCATTATGAAAACCACCACAATTTCCTTCACGTATATTGTTATGTTCTCTCTTAATAGATCCATCCATTTACTAAAACCAACAAGGTCAGTGTGAGTATATCAATAAAATAATCATATGGTATCTTATTATGGGGGTAAATTTGAAGATATACTTATTCATGTAATCTTAAATTCATTTGATTTATCTAAAATAACTATGACTCTTTCTAATATGCTATCAATTATGGTTATGTCAATTTTTCTTAAATAACACCCTAACCTCTAATGTTATCTAAACCGACCTATGATACCTACTATAATGCCCCATCCTTGAACATTACATAATCTTGAATGATGTTAATAATTAACATTGAGGATATTTTCTGGTTTAGAGCTTTAGATAATTAGGTCATAACATATAAAAAACTTAAATATTACATGTAGACACTTATAATCAGTATTCATTTTTTCATAATGTAAACATTATTAAAAATGAAACATGTCTAGTTCTATGTTTCAGACAGATTGTCTTTTCCTTGATCACATCCTTGAACCTTTTAATCTATAATTATTGTGGAAAACATTTCAGAAACATGGGATGAGCATAAAAATATTAGTAAGGGATATAAAAAAAGAAAACATTAGACCATGAATACATACAAATCAAAATAATCATACTTTTCAAACTTAATACATAATATCATAAAATACCTCACAAAATCATAATATTTATGAATAACAAATAAAAATCATAAATCATAATGGTATCTTGTGGAATCCATATCATACTAAAATTATAGCTATAAGAGATACATAGGGAGTTACATTTGGAATACACATAACAGTATATTTCCTAAATATCATAGGAAAAACAATAACATTTACCTTTGTCACGTTACCCAATGCATTGGAGAGCTATCTCAGGCTCACCCTCCCTAGGTTTATCACGGAACGACCCATATACGTAATCAATACTGAATAACCATAATATGTTCATAACACACAAGACATGCATAAATTAATGATAGCATTTCAACATTGAAATCACTATATATCATTTCAATATATTGACATAATCAATGCTTTATCAAACCAATTGAAAAACCATTTAAATCATTAAAAAAGTCCTTTTTAAATCTAAGTGTCACATACCGATTTAAATATTTTTATCGAATAAAGATTTTAATACATTAATATTCATATAAATAAATCCTAAAAAACATTTTTAAAACATGGAAATTAATGAGAAATAATTATAAGAATAAATCATTAAAACATTTAAAACAATGTTTTAGATAAACTGGGCCATACCACCTAAGAAAATACTTGATTAAAAATAATTATAGAATAACAATAAAAAAAATCATATAATATCATCAGAATAAGGAGATTCCTGATATATTATGTCAAATGTTATTATATACACCATATAAAAGTGAATTGGTGTATAAAAACAAATAAGTATCAATTGAATGTAAATTGTGAAATAGTCCCTTACAAAGAATGTATCCATAGATTAAGGATAAATCAATGACATAATTATGTGTGAAAAATAAAAATAAACACAATATAAGTGGATATCAAGATTAAAAAAATAATAGTTCACCCACAAATATTCATAGAAGGACATATTCATGATGTATAAGATTAACCCATAGAGCTGAAATTAGTTTAAGTAGTTCTCTTACAGAAATTCGGCAACCTAATGACATCACTTTAAAATTAAGAAAATGAGTTGATGATAGATAAATGGGTCTATAATCACATGGACATAAACATTAAATCATTAATGATGTAGAAGAACATATCAAATCATAACAAAATTTAAATATAATAAGAAATAACAAAAATTAATTCTTTGACAAAAAGAGGATAGTGAAAGGTTCACATAATGATTTGGTATTTTAAGAAACATAAAATACATGAATGAAGGATCATTCAATTAATATGTAAATAACCATAAATTAAATTATATTACACAAGGAATATGATAATTGGATGTACATACACCACACAAAAGGAAATAGTTGAAAATATAGCATGAATCTCATATGAATATAATGTGAGATGAAAACCCTTTACCTTGTGTCTGACTTGTCTTGTTCATTCATTATATCCTTGGAAAATAAACTCAAGTTAATTATACATACATAATACCCTTTTTCATGAATATTATTCCTTTTACATCACTTATTTCCTTGATCTAACAATCATATAATTTTTTAGGTCCATATCTGTCTTTTTGTCCATGTTTAGTACTTGAGCCAAACATTTACTTGTTATAATTACAAAATTTTCCATGTGGTCAAAATTCCATTATCTGCATAATTATATTAATGATTTATATATAATATTTATCATATATAGGTAGTATATATGAATTTATAATATTCTATATCATTTGAATATATGAAAGTAAATGCACCGTTCATGGAAACTGTAAGCCGTACGTACGCATGGACGCTACTTTCATTTCATTTTTTCATTTATAATGGAATAAAACCCAAATGATACCTAGGTATATTATTATTAGATTATAATATAATATTTTATATACATTACATATTTTTATTAACACCATCCTTTATATGTTCCATGTAGGTATTAACGAGTTATATCACTCTGTGGGGGCGGTAGTCCGCACTTTCTCAAATAAAATTACCATATTTATCGATTATGGTAAACATAAAGGTATTATATAAATGATAAATAAAAAATCTTAGAGACAAAATAAATATAATATATATCACATATATATATAGTGAAATATCAATGGCCACTAAAAGAGGATGTAGAGAGAATATTTAATAATCATCGTTTCGTTAGGCAGAAATTCACCGTCCACAAATACAGTCTGTTTGTATCCATTAGATGGATGTATGTGGAAGAGTAGTTATAATAAATCTCATAAAAACAACCTATTATATTTTTTATACAGGTGTTTTTATGTAAATAATGAATAAGAATATAATAGGGAGTGAAAAAGTTAAATAAACCAATTGAACTAGATGGAAGATGTTACCTTTACATTGGGTAACTCCCTTTGGTTTGATCCAAAAGGCATTATTATATTTCCCAATGCATAGTTTAAGGCTTTTATAAAGAATATAGGTATGTTGGTACCTTATTTGGTCAGGTTTTGGACGAGACAAGGGGCTTGATAGATGAGTTTAATGAGTTATAGGTGGTTGCCTTTTATAAGAGGGAGGAGGGGCTCTTAAGGAAAGTATGAAAGTAATATTTTATTATAAAATGATATTTGATGTCAAAATGTCCAAAACCAATATAATAAGAATATATGGTGATTATAAGTTGAAATAAAATCATCAAATAATAACTGTATATGTCTTAATATTTTTTAATACTTATCTGTTTTCTATAACCCTTTGTTAACTTATTTAATCTTTTACCATGCCCTCTTATATATTCATACTATATGGTTAATATATTTACTATAAAATTTCAAGAGTCCCAAAATGGATTTTGAATGACATTTGAAACATCATATATGTCACTTGGAATAATCATATGTTTTTAAGACAATTTTATCATTTAATAAAATGTAGATTGATTTAAAAACCCTTTTATGCCAATTTTAATACTGTTCATTTGCTAACTTTTAAAAAAATCCACACCAACTTGATTGTTTTTATAAATAATCATTAATTAAATTATAACAAGTCATTCTAATCCATAAAATTAGTCAATGGTATGAAAATTTTTCAAATAAATTTACATTAATATTTATAATATCATTTATTTGAATCCTTTATTAATGAAGCAATTACTCTCTCACCATTGTGTCATAATTAAATTTATTTATATAATGTCTAAAAATTATAAATAAAATAAAATGATGTATTCAATCATTTTATATTTCCAAATAATATTTATAGTAGAAGAAATAACTTACATAACTCCATATAAAAATAATTTTGTAAAAATATTAATGTTTATGATATTTTTATTTTGACATTAAAAAAACATTATTAATGTCATTGTCTTACCCAAGTGGAATTAAAAGTCCAGAAGTCCCACCTAATGATTTTATTGGCCGGTCCTTACTCATCCAATATGTTTATAACAAGTGTTAACATAATTTTATATTATTATAATATCATTTTTATCTTGAATTGCCGTATTTACCTTTATCTGCAGTAAATTATAATAAAAAAGTAAAATTCACCAAAAAAAATTTATAATATTGAATGATATTTTACTTACTTATGATAACCATGTCTGTCAGATATTTTAAATTAAATTCACAGAAATGATAAAATTTCATTTAAATGAAAAAGTTGGTTTTTAACTACTATGTTTTGTTTTTCACTATTCATAAAAAGTAAACGATTTCAAGAATATACCAAAAATTCACCAAAATATAATTTTGATATTTAGAATTCAAAAATTATTTCTATTATAAAAAATTCAAAACATATATGTTCCATTAGTTGATTTAAAATTAATATCCATTTTTCAATACCAAAAAGCATGTTTTTAAGAAATAATAACTATCAAAAGATTGACACTTATTTATGTCCAATTTCAAATAGATGTTACTCCAATAACTCACGTTGGATTAGATGGTGTAAATATAATCCAATTACACTTTAAAACCAATAAAAAAATAATCTAACCACATAAAAAATTATATTAAAAGGATTTTTTGAATTAAAATGTAGTATTTTTCACTATTCATTAAAATGAAATTTATTAGAAAAATACATAAGCTTTCTCCAAAGTAAATTTTGATATAATGATTCTGAAGAATAATTTCATTTTTTCAAATATAACATATAAATGTGATAAAAACTATATTTAAAATGGGTTTCTCAACAAAAGGTGGTAAATCAAACTTTTAAAGAAGATTAGAGTATTTATACTTAAAATTGGATTCATTCAACTTTTAAGCCTCTAACGTATATTTTATAAATGTAAAACCATTTAAAAAATATGTGAAATCATATTGTAGCTAGGTCATCTCATTCCCACCAATATAACAAATATGTGTTAACTACCATTTAAAATAATAATATAATTATATTATTTTTCAGTATATCTCAATGTTGCGTGCAACATAGGATTTGAAAGAAACCCATTATTGCATGTTGATTAAGCTATCAAACATAGCATCCCCTTGAAGATAAAATTAATATTCAATTCAAAATTACTAATAAATATGAAAATTTTATATTCTTTATTTACCAGGTATGTTACACCCTTCAACCTTTTTGGGATTTACGTCCTTGCAATTTTAAAACTAGCCTCAGAAACATCATTTAAAGTCCCACATTATAAAAAGAGTCAATAAAACTATCACATTAAAAGAAATAAAGAGAAGTACAAAGGACACCCGAGATAACCCATACATGGATTCCATGATGTAAAACATGGTTATGGAAGAAAAAGTAACTCTCATAGACTAAAGGAGAGTGATAAAGAACATTGTCAGAGAATGTTAACCTCAATAGTACCATAAATTTGTGTTTGGGTAAAAGTATGTTGATAAGAGAAATTGTATATCATTTTTTATTTAATATTAATTTTATAGAGTTTTATTCTTGTTACTACATAGAATAATATCATAAGGAAACATACTTACTTGCCATGTAGAGTGTCGTCCTTTAAAAATATTCTACCACAAACTCATATTTTCTCCAAACAATGAGTATTGAAGATGACTTATTCACACCTAACATGCTAGAATAAACATATATAGAATAACATAATCCACAATATATGAACTATATATTTCTCCTATATTTAGATATTAATAAAAAATGGTTAGAACAAGATCAGATAATCCCCAAAAGAACAATCCTTTATAAAAATAATTACCTCTCTTAATCTCTAAAATTCAACAAATATTTCCCAAAGTTCAAAAAAGTCCATTCAATACACTTTTGTCCATAAAATCCTTCAATATATTTCAAAATATGATTGAAACCCATAACTCAGAAAAAATTATTCAAATAGTCTTCCACAGTGAATCTTAACATTTTTCTCCAAATAACATCAACTACTCTTATTGTCTCATACTAATGTGTAATTAACCTAATTAAATATTCTATATGAAAGGATAATCATTTCAATAAATAACCCAAATTTCGACATGTCCACAATAAACACATAGTTTCTTATAAATTAAAATTTCAACCATTACCCCACAAATGAGATCCCATATTATTCTATTTTCCATAATCATATAGTGTTCCCAAAAAGTGAATGTATTCCAAAATAACCATTATCACTTAATCACCAAATCATATTCCTATACTACAAATTTCTATTTGATAAAACATAAGTTCCCAAAATAAACTTATTCTTGATCCATAAAATCACCACACTAAAAAGAGTTAGTCATACTAACTGGGGACTTCACATATTCTAGTGGTAGGCAATAAATCTAAATTTTCACTTTGGTTGTAGGTTTGATTCCCGCAGCATTATCTGACACGACAGGTTGTCACATGGTCTGTGTGTTGTCTTTTTTCAATAACTATATAATTTTATAACATTCCCCAAAATGAGATAATTTCCTCAAATATAACCATAACATATTTTAACCACAAGATTTCTTATTACAGCTCCCATTTTATTCAGTTTCTCATTATGAAAAGCACCATAGTTTCCTTCACATCTATTATTACGATGGTTCCTACTAGTTCCAGCAATTTACTAAAACCAAAAAGGCCAGTGTGAGTATATAATTAAAATAATCATATAAAATCCTATGAGGAGCGTAAACACAAAGATATACTTATTTATGTTATCTTAAACTCATTCGATTTATCTAAAATAACTATGACTCTTTCTTATATTCCAACCATTATTGTTATCTCACTTTTTCATAAACAGCACCCTAAATTCTAAAGTTATGTAAAATGAACACTGATACCAACTATAAGGGCCTGACCTTGTACATTACATAATCATTAATTTATTTAATAATTAACACCGAAGATCTTTTCGGGTTTAGAGCATTAGAGAATTAGTTCATAACTTATACATAAAAACATGAATTTTACATGTATCACTTCTACTAAGTATCCATTTTTTCATAAATTAAAAATTCTTATAAAATTAAACATGTCTAGTTCCATGTTTTAGATAGCATGAACCTTCCATGATCCCATCCTTGACCCTGTTAATCTTTATGTCACGTGGAAAACAATTCAAAAACATTGGATGATCATAAAAACCTCTATAAAGGATATAAAATAAAGAATGAAAACATTTCACCATGAATACATACTAATCAAAATACCTAAATTTTCATTATTAGGGATTTTTTTTAACATACCTCACAAAATTATAAGATTTATTAACAACACAATGAAATCATAAATCATAAAGGTATCTTGTGGAATCCATATCATACCTAAATTGTAGCTATCACAACTACATAGGGAGTTATGTTTTTAATACCCATAATAGTACATTACCTAAATATCTTAGGAGAAACATTAATGTATACTTCATTCATGTTACCCAATTCATTGGAGATCTATCTCGGGCTCACTGGCCCTAGGTTTATCCCGTAACCACCCATATACATAAAAAATGCCAAATAACCATAAAATATCCATAACACATAAAACAACCATAAAGGAAAGATAAAATTTCCACATTTCAATAACAACATATCATTTCAGGATATTTACATAATAAAATATTTATCAAAGAATTTTCAAAACCATTTAAAAACATAATAAAGAGGTTTTTAAATCAAAATGTCTCATACCAATTTGAAATTTTTAAAGTAATTAACATTTTTAAAAATTAAATTCAATATAAATAAATCATAAAATCCATTTTGACAACATGGACATTAATTAGATTTATTTGGAAGAATAAATCACTAAAACATTTAAAATAATGTTTCAGTTAAAGTGTCCCTTACCACTTGAGAAAATACTTCCATAAAAAAATTACACAATGAAATTAAAGAAAAAATATAATATGATAATAATAATTTGATTCATGATATATTATGTCAAATGGAAGTATATACCAATATAAAAGTGAATTTGTTTATAAAAACAAATAATTCACAATGGAATGCAAATTGAGATGAAGTCCCTTACAAAGATTGTATCCTTAGATTAAGGATAAATCAATGACATAATGATGTTTCAAAATTATGAATACACCCAATAAAATTGGATATTATGTGTAGAAAAATAATATTTCATTCAAACATATTCATAGCATGACATAATTTATAAGTATATGTTTAACCCAAATAATTAAAATTGTGTTAAGAAATTATCTTACAGAAATATGACAGCCTAATAACAGCGCTTTGAAATTTAAAAAATGAGTTGATGGGAGAGAAAAGGGTCTCAATTCACATGGATATAAAATATAAAACATTAAAGATATAGAAGAACATATAAAATAATAATAATATGGAAATTTAAAATGACATAACATAATAGAAGTCTTTGACAAAAAGAGGACGGTGAAAGGTTCTCTTACCGATTTGGTAACTTAAAAAACATACACCACAAGAAAGAAATATCATAAAATGAATATGTAAATACTCATAAATTAAATTATATTACACAATTAATACAATCATGGTAAGTAAAGACACCACAAAAAAGCAAATAGTTTCAAATATATCATAAATATCATGGGAATAAAAAGTGAGATAAAAACCACTTAACTTGTGTCCGACTTGTCTTGTTCATTCTTTATATCCTTGAATAATTAACATAAATTAATTATACATTATTAAGAAACTTTTTATACTTTGTTATTCCTTTTATATCCCTTATTTCATTTCTCTATTAATCATATTATTATTCAAGTTCATATCGGTCTTTCTGTCGATGTTTGGTACTTGAGTGAAAAATTAACTTGTTATAATTACAAATAGCCCATGTGGTCAAAATTTCATTATCTCCAGAATTATATTCATCATTTAATATCATATATATCATATATATCTATTATATATGTATTTATAATATTCCATATCCTGTGGATATGAGAAATGAAATGCACTGTTCATGGAGATGATAAGTCGTTCGTACGCAAGAATGCTACATTCAATTGATTTTTTTTCATTTTTAATGGAATAAAACCCAAAAGATACATAGGTATATAATTATTCCAGTATTATGTAATATTTTATATACGTTACATATGTTCATTAACATCATCCTTTATATGATCCATGTAGGTATTAACGAGTTATATCACATTGTGGGGGCGATAGTCCGCACTTCCTCAAATAAAATTATTGTATTTACCCATTAAGGAAACCATAACGGTATAATATAATTTCCAAATATAGAATCATAGGGAAAAAAGAATTATAATATATATCACATATAAATACAGTTCCATATTAATGGAAACCATAAGAGGTGGTAGGAGAATATTGAACAACCATCGTTTCGTGAGGCAGTAGTTCATCGTCCACAAAAATAGTATGTTTGTATCCATTAGATGGAGGTGTGTTAAAGTGTAGTTCTAATAATTCTCATAAAAACAACCTAATATATTTAGTATACTAGTTTTTTATGTAAACAAATAATAAGAATAAAATAGTGAGTGAAGATGTAATATAAAAGAAGAGAAGATGAGGGATGATGTTATCATTAAATCGCGTAAATCCCTTTGGTTTGAACCAAAAAGCTTTTTTAAAATGCCCTATACCTATGGTATGTATTATAGAAGAAAGAGATGGATTTTGGGAGCTTATTTGGGAAGGTATTGGATGATCCAAGGGGCTTAATAGGTTTGTTTAATGGGTTAGAGTTAGTTTCCTTTTATAAGAGGGAGGAGGGGATCTTTAGGAATGTTTGAATGTATTATATTATTATAAACTTATTTCCAGTATAAAAAGGTCAAACAATTATTTAAATAGAATTTAATGTGAATAAATATAAATAATATCATTATATTAGAATTTTACAGCTATTGAGTGTTTTTTAAACCTTATCTTATTTATTTAACCCTTTGTTATCTTATATAATATTTTACCATGTACTCTTATATATTTATACTATATTGATAATATATTTACTATAAAATTCCAAGTGACCCAAAATGGATCAGTAATTTTATTTTTAACATCATATATGTTATATGGAAGAATATTATTATTTTTAGGACTATTTTATCATTTAATAAAATGTGGATTGATTTAAAAACACTTTTATTTCAATTTAAATTATATTCATATCATGAATTTTTAAAAAATTCAATCCAACATAATTATTTTGAAAACACTTCATTAATTAAATTATAACGAGTCCTACTAATCTATAAAACAATGTTATAGAATAAAAATTTTCAAAATAAATTTATTTTAATATTTATAATATCATTTATTTGAATCCTTTATTAATGAATCAAATACTGCATCACCAATATGTCATAAAAAATTATTTATGTAAAGTATAAAAATTATAAACAAAATACCATGATGTAGGAAATATTATTATATTTCCAAATAATTTTTATAGTCATAGATATTATTGATATATCCCATATAATTTTTATTTGTAACATGATTCATGTTTATGATATTTATATTTTTACTTTAAAAGACATTATTAATGCCATTATCTTACCCAAGTGGCTTTGAAAGGACAATTTTCTCACCCAAGGATTTTCTTGGTCATCCATTACTCATCTAATAAGGTTATGACAAGTGTTAAGTTAATTTTATATTATTATAATATTTTTTCCCTTGAATTACCATATTTTCCTATAACCACGGTAAATAAATATCAAAAGTTACCATTCACCCAAAATAATGATCATCCTATTGAACCACATATTACATACTTATGAAAACTATATATGTCAGAATTTTAAAATTCAACTCACAGAAGTGGTAATATTTCATTTAAATGAAAATGTTTGTTTTTAACTACTATGAAGTGTTTTTCACTATTCATAAAAAATTAATGTTTTCAGATAAATACCAAAACATCACCTAATTATAATTATGATATTTTGAATTAAATAATTATTACTATTTTACTAAATTTAAATCATAGATGTTTCAATCTAATTAGTGTTAAAGACAGCCTCTCTTCGCGTCGAAAACCCTAGCGGCCTCTCTTTGCGAAGGTGGCAGCTCCTGACCCGGTCCCTCCCTCACCAATGGGAAAGGGACCACTAATGTCTGGGAGAGATTCCTACTCTCATTTCATTCCGTTCTCAATCCCTGAGTCGCTTTTGGATTTTCCTCAAATCCTGCTCGGCCTGAAAGTTGCGGATTTTCTCGATAGTTTCCCTAACCATACGCTATCGACATCAGAATTTTCAAAGTCTTCAGACCTCCTGAAACTCACTTTGGTTGAAAGATTCATTCAGTTACAGCCCTATGTTGAATCGTTTAATAGGCATGTTTTCGATTCATGGGGTCTACAATAGAGGGCCACGGTGGGTCTTTTGGATAGTTTCCATATTATGGTCCGCTTTGCCTCGGAGGCTGATCTCATCGCAGCCTGGTCAAGCGCTTCAATGAGCTTCAATGGTTTCCGATTTCATCTTCTATTTGGACCTTCGACTTGCATATGAATCGCAATCCTCCTTCGATGTAAATTTGGGTAAGTTTCCCAAACGTCCATCTACCATTTCAAAATCTGTCCATTCTCCATATGTTAGGAAATTTGTTAGGTGGATACATGTGTTCGGATAGCCGCACAGAGGCAATTTTCCATCCAGTAAATCCTAGAATCTGTGTCGAAATGGATGTGTCACGGGTTACTTTTGAGTATGTGTGGATCACGATGGGTGATAAATACTGCTGCAAACAACGTGCGACTTTTTTATCATGGACTGATTATTATTCTGAATGCAACCGGCTGGGTCACTTGAAGGAGACCTATTGTAGGAAGTCTAAGAGGAATTCTATGAAGTCAATTTATTCCAGTTGCATAGAAGCTAAAATTCATACTGAGGGTAATATGAAATCTTCTAGGTTGGAAGAGCAACAAGGAGGGTCAGCCAGCCATACCAGGGTGTGCGATGGGGCAAGGGATTTCTTACCTGAGCGGGCTCCCCGAGTTTGTTCTCTAGTGAAGGAAGTCTTGAATAACCAAGTGAATCCAATGGTGGAGAATGTGTTTAAGAGGCTTAGGCATGATATATTCGGGCCATCCTCTAGCAGTAGATTCAATGTTGTTGGTAGGGAGGTTCAACTGACTACAACTCATGAAAGGCCAAGGGTGTTTGGGATTTCATAGGTGCCAGTATAGCAGTGGGTTTTTGTGGAGGAGTTTATAGTGGGAGTGGAGGGTCCCAAATAGGATGACCGGAGGTTGGGAAGAAAGGGGATGAATAAGGAGGTGGTCCCTTCAAGCAGTGTAGTTTTTTCTAAGGGCCGAGCATGGTGGTGTTTCCTCCTGTGAGGAAGTTGTTAGGGGTTTACAGTACTCCATACAGGTGGGAAATCAATTTGATGGCCTCACTATGGAAGGGTTGAACAATAATCATGAAGAACTAGAATGTGCAAATGGGGACCGAGTGAAGTAATACTATTGAGTTGACAAACATGACTTGATTCTGGTTTGGGGATTCAACCAGACGTTGTAAAATCTCGAGGAATACATATAGGTTTGGGATAAACTATCTCCTACTTTAGAAGTCCTGTTAACGGAAGTGACACATATTTAGGTAACAGATATTTCATGGAAGATTTTTATGGATATGAACTATAGCAGGAAGAAATTTTATTTCAATGACTCTATTCTCTAATTTTCTGACTAATCTTCGGTCTTTCATTTTAATTTTGTGTTTTATTATGAGGACCTATCTTCAAGAAGTGGGTTAAAGGTGAATTTGGGGTTATGTTCCTAGCATTTTTCTGGTTCTACATCAAATGAGGTTCAGAGCACGAGTTCACCACTTCAGCATGGCACTTGGACTCAAAGAGGATATGGCCTGTCCATCGGGATTGTGCTTGCGTATCTTTTCACGGGACCGTCTGAGTGCTCATGTCTTGGTGGTTGACCCATTCACAAAGAAAATGATGGGCAGAGGTAGAATCTTTATGTGCTTCGGAATTTTTTGTTTTTTGGTTGTTATGCTGAACATTACGGTTTCTCACTTTCCTTAAAAAGTGATTTGATAAGTAAATAAAAAATAATTTTCATCATAAAACATAGATGTCTAATTAATTAATTTAAAATTAATTTCCATTTTCAAAACCAAAATAATTTTTTATTAAATAATCACAATCAAAAGATCGACACTTGTTTATGTCCAATTTTAATGTGATATTAAATCCAATGACCATCCATGTATTAAATGGTAAAATTATAATCCAAAAACTCTTTAAAACCAAAAAAATATAACCACATAAATATATTATATTAAATGGGTGTTTTGAATTAAAATGCGGTATTTTTCACTATTCATTAAAAATGAACTTTTTCAGAAAAATACCAAAATTTCATCCAAAGTAAGTTTTTATGTCCCGAATATAAAGAAAAATTTTATTTTTTCAAATAGAACATATAAAAGTGACAAAAATATATTTTAAAAGGGGTCTCCATCAAATGGTAGTAAATCGACCTTTTAAAGAATATTATAGTATTTATGCTTAAAATTGGATTCATTCAAATTTTAAGCCTCTAAAGTTTATTGGATAAATGTAAAAACATTTTACAAACATGTGTAATAATATTTTAGTTATTTCTCTTCATTCCCACTAATAAAATTACTATGTGTTAACTACCATTTAAAATAATAATAATATATTATTTTTTGGTATATATCAACATTCTGTGCAACGCATGATTTCAAAGAAAACTATTGTTTTTTATTGTTTATGCTATCGTACAAATAATCCCCTTTAAAGTAAAATTAATTTTCAATTCAAAACTATTAAAAAATATGAAAATTTCATATTCTTTATTTACTTGGGATGATACAATGAATGACCAGAATCACCTTGTCCAACTCAGAACAGTGAAGTACAAAAAATAACTTCTAAATTTAGTTGTCCCAGTGTACCATGACCATTTTATTATAAGATCCACTTAATATCGATTATGTTTACTTCATAATAGACAAGAGTAAATCTTTATACCACTTTGGTGAATGTGGATATTCCACATTATTTAGGTTATTTTTCATAACATGAGATAGATGGGTATGAATAACCATTAAATTATGAGCTCCACCTCCCTAATAATTGGGGATTTCATTCAAGATATCATTTCATTGTCCCTTACATGGGTGTTGGCTTTGTTTATATTTTTTTTCATCCTTTTCTAAAATAGAATAGTATAAGGAAAAACATAATTAAATAATTCATGAATAAATAATATTTTCTATTTTATAATTAACTCTAATGGAATTTCAGCAGGTTTCATTTTTTATAATTTTCTAAAAAAACAACCTTACGTTCATACATATACATAGTCTCTAAATAGGGTCTTTCAATATGGTTCACTAATACTAATTCCCAAAATAACACAACACAGATCTGATACCATCTATAGTGACACTAGTTTTCATACATGATAATTAATAAAATTAAAATATGAACAACTTAATAACATTAAAAGACTATGATCTAGTAGTTTTGTTTCACTGAAAAATAAGTACCATAACTACCTTTTTAATAATGAACCACAAATTTTTATTTAATTCCATATTCTATATATTATTTTTGGTATTTTTATACTAATTACTACAAGTATTCAACTTAGGATAATCATAAATTAAAGGGTTGATCTAAAATTCTAATAAATGTACTGAAAAGAACATGATTAATTTTAACATGATTTGGGATAATCATCGTAATGAAAAACATAGTCATATGATCATTTTCATGAAATAAATCATTAGATAAGTTCATTGAATTTTGAAATGTATAAAAATAAAACATCATTTAGTTTTAGATAACCATCACACATAGATCTGAATCAATATACAATCAGGATCATGGATATTTCTCCTTGTACCATGAGAAAAAACACATTACACAATTCATTGGTTCTGTATATATTTTTAGTTGTTCATGTCACATCATGGAATTTACATACACTATATAATTCAAGGTGCACCCATCACATCAACAAATTTACATTATCTTGCATGACACATAGAAACCACAACAATCACGGACAAAAAATAACCCATGTAATTGAGTCGGTTTAATCTAAAAAATAATACATTAATTGATATATGTTGGGGCTAGCATAGGAAAAATGAAGTAACATACATGGTATAGTAGTGTTCGATCATGAGTAAAGAATAAAAAATATCAAGAGAAGAAAAATATGTGTTTTTAGAAATAATATTTCATTTAGAAGAATCATAATATTTTTCAGAAGAACATATTGGATGCATGTATTTACCAGAAAATAAAATGTAAGGAAAAATGAAATGAAATTTAATGATAATTAATGAAACATTCATACTAAGAATTTATTGAAATAGGAAAAACCCAATGAATGTGTATTTTGTTCGAGAATCCCCATACCTTATTTCCAAATGAATTATTCACTTTAAGATATCTGATAATAAAATTAAATGCATTAATTTAAAAATTTATCACCATTTATATATCATTTTTAGTAATTATATTTTTATTATGTACATTTATGACCTTCTAGATGAGATATAGTGTTTAATTTCATCATTCGAGAGCATTCGTTTTCATGGTTTTCATGATGAATGCACTTGTATACATGATTTTTAGATCATGTAAAATGGGAATAATTAACTAGAATTAAAATTATATGAAATAAATTAATATAAATAAAATTATATGATATTACAAATCATTTGTTTATATGGTATGAATATGAATCATTAGACAGTTAGTTAATGATAATCATTTCAGTTAATTTTGGGGAATTTCGATCATAACTAACATGTATTTTTTTATAAATTAGCAATATATATTATTTTTTCAATATCATAAAAAGGTTCAAAAACACATTTTACAATATTTTTCATCCATTATAAATGTTTTATTACCATCATTGAAGGCGTAAAAGGAAAATGAAAACACATCATCTAGGATTTTGATATATTAACACATAACAGGCGATGATTTAATTTTCATAATTAGAAAGAGGGAGAGAGAGTATATCAATCTTGGATATCCCGTTAACAATAAAAAATTAACATAAATGTTTTTTCCTAGAGTTTTCATTCAATTTGGATGAGGTTAGGGGAGGATAGAATATGAAAACAATGTATCTAGAAAATAATTTAATAGAAAAGAAAGTGGATTTTTACGTCACAATTTCTATCCATTGAGAACCACATTAGGGGAATGATTTTAGTATTTTGTTGAGAAAAAAGGCCCCTAGTTGTGTGGGAGGTGATTGTAAGGAGTATTTGGGAGAATTTAAACATTTATCAATGACTGGAAGGTGTGAGGAGAAGACGAGACGACGAGTTGTATTTATAGGGGATGGGAGGAATGAGTTCTCGTTATTTAATTCATTAGTATATTATTTTGGATCATTTATTTAAATATTTTAAGCCTTATAACTAAATATATTAAAAAAACAAACAGACTAAGACATTTTGGGCTAATATCATATTTACAAAATCAATGTGTCAATAATTCATTTATTTTTCATTTGTTGTAAAATATCGAATATGAATATCCACACAAATTTATGGTATTTTAAAATGATTCATATAATTTTCCATAAACGTTTTTTTACATGTACATTTCAAAAATGATCTATAATTTTCGGAAATAATTTTTTCACTGAGTAGAAAATTAATTTCTATTTATAATCATCAATTATTAAAAAAATACAATTTTAACATTAGAACATATTTTATAACACATTGAAAAATTAATTAAGGTCTCATAAAAATATATTTTAATAATAAGATAGGAAAATATAATATTTATGAATTCATTTTATGAAACTAATTTTATTTTAAATTAACATAACAGTTTAAATAAAAAAAATTAACTTTCAATAAATACCAACAATTAATTACTAATTTTTAAAACATTTATTACATATAATATGATATAATTATTTCATATGTTCATTTATAAGAGGCATAAATTCTATTTTTACATTAATGTGTGAGGTTAATATACATTTTCGCGTTATAATTTTCTTAACGGTCATATTATTAGTATTATTCTCAAGTTACTATTTCATTGGAATTGGTTCTGTAACTTCTAGAAATACTTCATAGGTTATTCATTGTTCATATGAAAAGTTCCCAATGTGTTTTCAAGGATACATATATGATTTATTCCATTTAACATAATTAAAAGAAGGAAGTTTCTTTTGATAATATTTTAATTCATTTCATATTAACTCCATTATTAATTGGATTATGGTATATTTATAGAGAAGAGATGTGAAGAGGCTTAGGGTTCCCATGAAGCTATCTTCAGATTCTTGCTGATGGGATGTGTTGATTGATTTTTACCAAGGATGTAGACATGTGATGATGTAGTAGCAGTATATGGGTGATTTATACTTATTGTACTTACAAACATATGATGTTATCTTTTGCATATATTATATGTATTATATGTGTTCATTCATTGACTCCTTTATAAAGATTGTTTTATTATCCGACATGTCAGGCTATTGAGAGATATTTTTTGGTGAGTGGGGTTATCAGATCAGTGGAAGGAAGGGGTATACAAATTTTCTTATTTTCTATATTATCAATGTAAGATGAGTAGGAGTGTGTTTGAAATGTTTTATAAGTGTTCTTATATTTAGTTATATATTTTAAAGTGAAACTACCCATGTCTTCTGATGTCATGTTTGGGATAGAGTTTCAATTGTTCTTATCTCATATTTTGAAATATCCGTATAGAATAAAACCTATGGAGGAATGTGTTTTGATGATGTAAGTTGTTGATATGATGCAAATGGGTTTTATTGAAAACTATTTTTTATCATTGTGGTGCTATAGGTTTATACCAGAAGAAGTACATGACGTTTTATAGTGGGTCATTAAAATTTTTTCCCTTTCCACTGATTGATGATAATCTCCACTAGTTGAATCGAGAATGTTAGTATTCAAAGGATAACATGAGGTATGTATAGAACCATATGGGGGTTTAAGATAAGTATTTTTTATGGTGGAAATTATATAATGGTGTTACAACATTATGTTTGTGGTCAAGTCAGTTTCAGCCACGAACTCAACAACGATGTACATGGGGATTGTGAAAAACATATTACATGGGTTACAAGACAATTTTTTCAAAATTTTCATCAATTATATGATAATGTACATGAATTCGATAAATGATCATGAACATCATTAAAAATATTATTGCATGTTATTCAACACTAGAAGCTCTGTGAAATGATTTTTATGTGTATTCTCTGGTCTTGATAGGATAATTAAAAAATAAATTTTCATTATTTTTAGGGTGTTTACTATGGACCATGATAAATATCAAATAACATGGCTCATTTTTCTGTATGTTCTTTGTTTTGGTCGGATATTTTTAATGTTTTGTGTTCATTTTATCAAGGTTATAGAATTGATGACATATTTTAATAAGAAACATAGGGCCTTCATTGGACTAAGTACTATCAGATAACATTAGTAATAATGAAGGTATTTTTGACTAGTTTTTCACTAATTGTTCTTCCATAGGAGGGAATGATGTTTGAGTATTTATGTGATGGTTCTTTTCTGGGTTTTAGGTTTTTATTCATTGAGCATAAGATTAATATCACTTATGGTTATCAATAATTACATCCCAATAAAAATAAATATTCCACACAGTATTTGGAATTAGAAGAGGATAATTCTCAATGAAATTGTGGAATAATTATTACAATGTTATGTTATATATGGTTTCATGACACATAATAACCTGAAATGTGTCTTATCATTACAGATTACAAAAACATTAGTGGTGTAAATCCTAGGTAAATAAATAATATGACATTTTCATATTAATTAATATTTTTGAATTCAATATTAATTATAATTACAAGGGGATTCTATGTCCAATATCATTCTCAACAAGCAATAACACTTTTCTTTGAAATCTTACATTGCACACAACTTGGAATTATACTAAAAAATATTATAATATTATTATTTAAAATGTTATTTAACACTTAACCATTTTATTGGTGATAATGAATAGAACAAACTAAAATATTGTTATAGGTTTTTGTTAAATGCATATAATTTTAATCAAAAAAATAAGAGGCTTAAAATAAGAATTAATTTGATTTTAGGCATGAAATACTCTAATTTTCACTAAAAGATTGATTTGTCACCTTTTGATAGAGATACGTTTTCAAATCTTGTTTTGTCACATTTATATGTTCTATTTGATGAAATACATTTTCTATTTAAAATTGGGACATCAATATTTACATTGGCTAAAATTTTGGTATTATTCTGATAAAGTTCATTTTTTGATGAATAGTGAAAAATACTTCATTTAAATTTAAAACTACCATTCAATATAATGTATTCAATATGATTATACTGTACTTTTAATTGGTTTTAATGTGTACATATATTATATTTTTATCATTTAATAAAAGTTTGGCCATTTAATGTAATTTCACATTGAAATACGATATAAACACATGTCAATATTTTTTATAGTTTTTACTTCTTAAATACATGATTTTTGGTTTTAAAAATGGAAATTAATTTTAAATTAATTTATGAAACATCTATGTTTTGAATTTGGAAAAATTGATTCCATATTTGGAATCAGGATGTTTAAATTGTGTAAATAAGTAATTTTTATTTATATAAATTATGAATTGTAACTCAGAAAATATTTTATATACCATGGTTATCTTATTTCTTATATCCATAATGTTGTTGACTATTTTAAATACATATATACATGGTATATATGATACTCACATCCTTAATATTATTCTGAATATGAGGGAATTTTGAGAACATTTGAAATTTAAATCAAAACATGTTCATATTCGACTCAAGTACCAAATAGCAACAAAACGTCCGATATGAACTCAATGAATTGAATAATTTGAATGACATATTAATAAGTGATATAAAATGAATAATAAACATGAAAATGGTTCTTAATCATGAAGAATTTAACCAAATTGTTTATTTCACGAGGAACGATGATCATAGGTGACAAGTCAGACTCAAGGTAAGGGAAATCATAACTCAATCTTGAATCATTATGTTAGGCATTCTTGTAATTGGTTTTGTCATTCAATGAATATCTGTGAATGAACTCTGATTGAATTACACAAAATATTCAGTTATAATGAGTGTATTTATATTTTTCACTCATATTTATGTCATGGATTTATCCTTTATCTAATTATACAATATTTAAGGGGGAATTTGACTTAATATCATTTCATTGAGGCATATTTTGATAATATACACCACATTCTATTATACAGTGTATAATCAACCCCACTGACTTTAAAATTCAGTCAATGGTTGTTAAAAGGGGATATTTTATATTATTTTTTAACTAAATCACATAAAAGAATGTTTTTAAATGTATGTGGTGACAATGACATATCCACTGCCACTAACATTATTTGATATATGGATTCCTCTACAAGATGTAATGTTTCTGAAAGAAAAATAAATTCCATATACCCTTTTCTTTTATTTTGGTATTCAAAATGTTTTTTATAATGGTTTTATTATTTCAATATTTTTAAACGATCTCTTGTGATTGAAATGTGACATTATATTTTTTCATATGCTTGTTTTATTTGTTATGAATATTTTATGGTACTTGGAAATTGATTATGTATATAGGTTGTTCCATGATAAACCAAGAGCAGGTGAGCCAGTGATATCTCACCAATTAATTAGGTAATGAGATAGAGATAAAAATGTGGTTTCTCTTAAGATAATTTCATAGTATACTATGATGGGTATTCAAAACGTAATCATGATTGTTACTCTCTATATAATTTTGAATGATACAATGTATGTAAGATAATGATGCCACAATTTACCTTTATGATTAATTATTTTTATGATATTTTATAATAATATTATGATTTCATGGGGAATGATTATGAGTTATGTTTTAAGAGTGAAAATTAATAATTTATAATAAGGTTTTCACTGAGTTTAAAATATTCATGGGAAATATTTTATTTATTTATTTTATATTAATTACTGAACTTTTTATTATCATACCATGTTTTTGAAATGATTTATATACCATATAAGGATGGGTAATATAAAAGAAGAAGTGATGAATATTTTTATCAAGAAAATAGAAATCATTTTTTGTTTAATGTGATTACTTTGCTGGAAAAGAGGATACTGAGTGTAACTGTTATCAAGTATTGTTTTGGTTTAGAATGTAATAGTTTTTGAAAAATTATATAATTCTATAAAACTAAATATATCCTCATTCTGAAATCTTAACTTAACTAAATATTATGTAATGTTTAAGGAATGAAGACTTATATTTGTTATGAAAGGGAAGTTCAGACAAATTTAGGGATTATGAGTCTTGGTTACACATATAGTAACATTATAGGTATATTATTTTTGTTAAATAATTGTTCTATAATTTTTCCTAGTCAAGGAAAGTCAGCTACAAATGGATGGAGAAAGATCGTAGACAACATTGAAATCTCATCATGATGAATTGCATGTAATAATTACTATAAAGTCATGTCCTTATGAATATAAAAAAGTTTTTATGATATAACTCCCTTGAAAGAAGTTGTTTGAGATATCAAACACCTCCACTATACCCCGATGAAATCATGTGTCATGGTTCTTTTTTAATCAAATATTTTTGATCTCATTATTCTCATATTTTTAAAAAAGGTAGATATTATCAAATAATTTTTAGATACTTTAACTTATCACGAGATTATCATGAATATTAAGATTTCGAAAATTAACCTGAAGACAGAGACCCTTTCACAACATGTTTATATTTTATTTTCAAATATAGACTTCTAGTACATACATATGGTATTTTAAATGGACCATTAATTTAAATTATCAAAACAAACTCGTTCAGAATGTTTTATAAAAATAAGTTCTTATCTTATGTTGTCAAATTATATGTCATATATGATTATTTTCCAAAAAAATATTTTTTTAACACCCATACGCCCCATGTTGTACAATTTGTATTTTGATAAAGGATGTAAGGGATTGTGAAGAATATCTAATTCATTTTTGTAGTGCATGGATATTCTATCTACCTGAACAAAATAGGAAAAAAACCAAGTGGACACCATGATAAAGGTACGAGGTTATTTATTTTAGGAATAGTTTTATTAAATAATTGATGGGTGAAAACTAAATATGTCAATATATATAAGACTTCATGAATTTATATGTTGACGTTATTATATGTTTTGTTCAAAATGAGAGATATTATAAAACCATTAGGGTTAAAACATGTTTTGGATACTTTTACGAATTTTATCTCATTTTTGGAATGTTATAAGAATTATATTGTTTTAGAAAAAGTAAAACCCATAGTATGGGTGACAACCCATTGATTCCATAAAGTCTCCAGAAATTGAACCCAAAACTGAACGGTGGAAAAGGTACATCGCCTACCACTAGGCTACATGAAGTTCCATGTTAATATGTCTTATTCTTTTTAATTTAATTATTTTATGGATTTAGGATAAGTTAATTTTGGAACAAATGTTTTATTAAAATTATATCCCTAGAATAGGAATCTTATTTGATGATTAAGTGATAAATGTTATTTTTAAATATGTTCACTATTTTGGGAACACTATATCCATAAAAAATAGAATACTATCAGATTTATTTTGAGGAGTAATTGTTGAAATTTGTTTTGTAAGAATCTATGTTTTTATTATGGAAATATGGCGATATGGGATATTTATGGAAATTATTAATCTTTAATTGAGAATATTTGAAAAGGTAAATTACTTTTTAGTATCATACTTTAAGAGTAGTTGATGTTATTTGTAGATAAATATTAATATTTATTTTGGAAGACTATGTGATCAAATCATTATGAATTTTGGGATTCAATCATATTTTGGATTATCTTGAGGAATTTTAAGGACCTTAGTGGGATGAATGATCTATGTAGAACATGGGTATTATGGTTAAATTTAAGAGATTAAAAGAAATCGTTCTCTTTATAAAGAATTATTATTTTTGTGGATTATATTTTATGGTATTGACCATTGTGGTTTTGGTAATTGTTTAACAATAGTATAAATATATAGTTAAACTTTTGTCGATGATATGAGTTTTTCTAAGTTGATTATAGTGCATTGGTAATGAAAAATTCGCCTTAATTACTCATAGATCGGATAAATACACGAGTTTGTGTTGGAAATTGATTAAGGACTGAAACTATACAAGTAAAGTATGTATATTTCTTTATTTTATTATTCTATTTAGTAAAATAATTCCTCATCATTATTAAGTGTATCAATAATATAAAATGTTTTTTGTTTACATATTTCTACTATGAAATTAATGACAATTATACCCATCACGTGTGGTTTGATAGTTGTTATCTCTCTCTTGATCATGTTTTATATCACTCTATATCTGAACTAGAAACTATTTTTTTCTTACATATCCATGTTTTTTTATATGTAACCCTAGGATGTGTTATCTTAGGTGACATTTGAATATCACTTTTTAATTTTTTTAATGTGGATCTTTTATTAACCCCTTTTTCGATGTGGGATTAAAATAAATGTATTTTGAAAAGTCATAATGTATTTACCCAACTAAAATTAAAATTGTGAGGATTCAATTTATAAAGGGAGGGGGTTATGTAACATCCCATGTTTTAATAAAGAAACACTATGTTCAATAATGTACATGATAAGCAACATCGAGCTTAAATGAACACCTAAATATTAATATTTAGATGTGACCATTATAACCAAGTTGTTGGAATGGAGTGAATGAATAATATAAATTTAATTATGAAAATAGGGTTTAAAAATGTGTATGTAATGATTCATTGGTTACAAAATTTATTAAAAATCTAAATAAAAACCAATTTAATATTAAGTATGTGTTTTTATGATAACCTATTTAAAATATAATAATCATGTTTATAAAATCATATAACTCTGTATGAATTTTTATTTAATGAAAAATATATGCTATGTATTCAATGTAATGTTTTGAATTCTCTTTATAGGTTTTCTTGATATTATATAAGAACCAATTAAAATTTTCTGTTAAAAGAAGTATTTTAAAAAATATATTTTACAGACTTTTTATGGAGAACCATTTTTAAATAATGTTTTAGAAAATCTAATAAGTTCTAATTGGAATAATTATCTTCTTCCTTTTAATCTAGACATAAAAATTTACATTTATTGAAATTTTGTAATTTTTCTAATTAAATTCCTATTTTAATGAATAGTGAAATACACTACATTTTCATTCAAACCCACAATTTCATATAATTTATTTATATAGTTATACAATCATTCTAATTGGAATTAAACATGTAATTTGAATATGTTTTTATCATTTAATCCATTTTTGGACATTTGAAAAATATCACATTTAAATTGGATATAAACATGTGTCAATCTTTTGATAGTATTTACTTCTTAAAAACCCACTTTCAGTTTTTGACAAAGAGAAATTTTTTAAAAGTAATTAATTAATGTTCTAGGTTTTGAATTTGGAAAAATGGATTAAATATTTGGAATCATAGGTTCTAAATTATCCTAATACATAGCATTTATTTTTGTACATTACATGTAGTAACTTCACTAATTATATTTATTTAACACGGTTAAAGGAAAAATTTGGTAAAACAATGTAAAAATTATATTATAATATTATAAAACTACTCTAAATCGTTTCTTAATAATATTTTATCAGACCTGAGAGACCTAATAAATTCTTAGTAAAAACATTTGTTATTTTAGAGCCACACTGATAAGATAAAGACATTTTATAATAAGTAATTTAATGTAAAGAGAAATATAACATAAACATGCATCCTTTTACTAAATAAATTTTAGTATAGGGTTATATAACTAATATATTTGAATATAAATATTAACATCAAATATAAATTAATTTTATACCTCATGGTATTTTATTTATAATTTTTAGACATTAAATAAATAAAATTTTTTATGTCGCGAAAATGATGCAGTGATTATATTATTAATGAATGAATGTAATAAATGATATTATAAATATTTAAATAAATGTAATTTTTTACATTTTAATTCAATACAATAATTTTATGGATTCTTAGGAAGTGTTATCATTGATTTAATATAGTTTCTTTGAATCAATCACAATTTTATAACTGTAACAAAAATAATTTAATAAACATTGTAAAATTGACATAAATGAATTTTTTAAATAAATAGTATTTTTTAAATGATATATTAGTCATAAAAATATAATATTCATCAAAATGAAATAGATAATTTTAATAATAACATTATAGATCCATTTTAGGTTCTCTAGGAAATCTATAATAACTTTATAATCTATATATTGTTAAAATACAGGAAGACACGGTAGGAGATAAATTTTTTATCGATGGATTAATGCGTAGATATAAGGACATATTTCAAACCTAAAAATCAGTAAAACATATATTTTTTTGAGCGGAATTAGACCCATAATAATATCATACCTGAAATGTATCACTTTTGGGGAATTATTATTTGAAAAAGTGATTAATATAAAATAATATTTTAAGGCATTCCTAATGTGGCCCGTCATCCATCTTTTAAAAGACCACCACCTCTACCCCCAATCTCACACATATCAAGCCCCTTGGATTGAAAATACTCTTATAAAATATTATTCAAACATAACTAACTTCCTCTTATAATCCATACCATGGGATGAAGTAATCTCAAGTAATCCTTTTGGCCCAAATCAATAAGAGTTACTTGATTTAGGGGCAACTTCTTCTCTCAAGATACTTTCATTTATCTTCCTTATAAAACATCCTATGCTCTGTTTATTAAATTATATTATAATAGAAACATTATCCTCAATATAATAGTATGTTTTTATACAAAGGGTTCAACCGAAACTTACATATACCTCAAGCTAATGGATATAGATGATATTGTTTCTGTTTACGGTGAACTACTGCCTCACGAAACGATGATTGTTAAATTTTATCCTACCACATCTCATGGAGGCCACTTTTATGGAATATCATATAAATATGATAAATATGATATTAATATTTTTCAATTCATATGCAATTTTTATTTACAATATACCATTATTTTTTCTATAATATTTAAATACGATAATTTTATTTGAGTAAGTGTTTATTACTTTCCCCTCAAAGTAATATGACTCGTTATTGTCATAAATGGAACACAAAAGGGATGATGTTAATGAAATTATAAAACACATATAACATAGATATTTTAATTCAATTATAATATACCTTTGTATAATTTATTTTTAATTCCTTTAATATGACACTCGAAGGAATGTAATGTTTATGCATATGTATGACCAACCATCTCCATGATCAGTGTATTTCATTTATTATATCCAAATGTTACAAACTATTATGAATATACATATATATATATATATATTGGATATATATGATATTTAAATAACGAATAATATTCTAGGGATGATTTACTTTTTACCACATGGGAATTTACATCAAAACATGGTCACTTTTTACTCACGTATCGAATATTGACAAAATGTCTGATATGAACTCAAATAATTGACTAATTGTTATAACATGTTTATAAGTGATATAAAATGAATAATAAAATTTTAGAAAGATCTAAACCATGTATAATTTAACAAAATATTGTTATTCAGGAGGAACAACCATCATACATGACAAGTTGAACTAAACTTAAGGGAAATCATAACTATATCACTATTCATGGAGTTAAATATCCATGTCATTGGTTTCATTTTTTCAAAAATATGTGAGAATGTCATATAATTTTATTACACTTATCATTCAATTATATTGGGTTTATATATATTTATCACACATATTTATGTCTTTTATTTATCTTTAATTTAATGATATGGTCTCTGTAAGGGACTTAATCTCAATCACTTTTCATTCGGGTATATTTTGATAATATACACAACCTTAATTTATATGGTGTATAATAAACCAAATTGAAATTAAATTTTATTCAATAGTTTCAGAAAAGGAATATTTTATACAAATAGTTTTACCGAAGGTCAAAATAGAATTTTTTTTTCTCCTTTGCGGTGACAACAACTTCTCAACTGCAACAACCATTATTTGATATATGGTTCCCTCTATAAGAAAAAATGTTCTTAAAAAAATTAATACCATATACCATTTTAATTTTTTTGTTATTGAAGAACTTATTGATGATGGATTTATTATTTCAATATATTAAAATTATTTTTTGTGATTAAAATGTAGAATTGTTATTTCACTTTATTATTTGTTTCTGTGATATGATTATGTTACGGTTCTTGGACATTATTTATGTATATGATTGGTTCTGTGATAAAACTTGGGTTGGTGAGACCATTATATGTCTCCAATGAATTTTTTAATGATATGGTATAAAAAATTAAGTATTCTCCTAATATATTTTTGGAATATACTATGATGTGTATTCTAAACGTAACCATTGAGTTTACTCGCTATATAGATGTGAAAGCTATAATTTATTTAAGATATGGATACAAATAGTTACCTTTTTGTTTTATTATTTTGTAGATGTTTTATAGGAATATTATTATTTAATGGGGAATGATTAATAGTTAATGTTCTATGTGTGAAAATTATTATTTTATGAGAATGTTTTCAAGGTGTTTAAAATAGTCATGGGCTAATGTTTCATTTCATTATTTTATATTAAATAATGATATTTTAATGATCATCCCATGTTTTTGAAATGTTTTTATAGGTTATAAGGATGGTTAAGAGAATGGAATAATTCAATAATATTTATATTAGGAAAAATTAATCATGTTTTGTTTAAATGTTATCCTTTACTTTAAAAAGTGGACACCTAGTCTAACTATCCATATGTAATTTATGGGTCTATTATGTAATAGTTACAACCTAAATTCTCTAAAACTATACACCAGAAAATATAATCAATGTGAATTTATGAAATCTCTAAATATTACATAATTTTTAAGGATGAGGCCTTATACCCTTAATGGGATCCTCGAATACCATTTCATAGAAAGATTTTCTAGTGAATTAAATGAACGACATGTGTAAATAATTTTTTTTGTAAATAATCAACATTAAAATATATTCTTCCTTTTTCACAATAATTTTTTTTAATTAAATTACACATTTTATGAAGATTAATAAATTCAAATACAATCTCAATTTCATGCCCTTCGAGAAGAAATAGATTAACTTGAGTGAAAAATTTAATGTAAAATTGATTATTTATGAACATCCCCTATGAAACCAAACATGAACATTAGCAACCGGTCAATGAGGTATCCATAAAAATGTTTGATTTTTAAGAACTAGTGGTTAAATTGATATAATTCAAAGAAGATTCAGTTGTCCCTTCTCATACATTAATGGTGTATATTAATGAAGAATATTTTCCTTTTGATGTAAATATGGGTAATCAATAAGATTTAAATTTCTTCTATAATGAATATGTGGTGAAATAATATCTCCATATCCTATTAATGGTTGAATAATCAACACCAATGTACCTATAAAATTAATTGTAGGAAGTTTGAAACACTCAATTTGTTGAATTTAACGAAATTGTAATGCTTAATGAATAACAAACATTATATCATGAAATTAAACTCCAATAGGAACTTTTCAATGAAGATGTAATTAAATCAGAAAAAACGCAATGGGATGATGATTTCGTGAACACATAATGTTTTAATAATTTTAAAATATTATTTATTATCATCACTAATAATATTAAATGTTCAGATTAAAAACATTTTTATGTTTCATCAAAGGATGAAGAAGATGATAAAATGAATATTCAACTAGAGAGGAACACCAGGAGATCCCATAACATGTTGTTCATTCATTGAAGGGTTGATAATGAGGATATAAATGTGGATTCTCCCAAAGAAATAGTGACGGAATATTCCCAATTTCAAGAGGATGAATTTGATATTAACTCTTTATGATTTAATTTTTCTCAAATATAACGTCACATAAAAATTCCCTTTTATTTTCACATTGTTTCATTAATGAAAAATTGATATTTGAAGAATGAAAATGTTGTTTTGCATGTGTCAACAAAGAAAGATGACAACTCTTTATTTGTCCAATAAAACCATTAAATATGTATCTGATTCCCAGGGGGGTTATTTTCTATATTCAATTTATGGATCCGTCACTAAAAATGAATTTTTACATGATATAATTGAAGAGTGACGATGTCATATCTCAATGAAACTCCACCAAATAGAAGATTTTGGATATCTAGCTGAAATTTCACATATAGAGTTTATCCAAATCCAGTTATCAAATTAGGGATTTAACCATTATATATCATTCGATTACTATTTTATTTATATTTTCATCTTTTCTAATAAATTTTTTATTTTTTTCATTTAAAAATTATGATGATGGTATTTGATGTTCATCACTTATGATCTTACCTCAACATTGCACTACCAATAAGTCATATTTGACCTCCCATTTAAACATAAATGTATGGTTTGATTCAAAAAAATACCATTACAAGTTAAATAATCATGAATTTTTTAATTATATTCCATAATTTAAGTGTTGTGTAGGGTAGTTTTTTAGTTTAGGAATTTTAATATTTTTTGTTTTTATATATTTTTTAAAATTTTGTATATTACAATTTTTTGTGTCTCTTTTATAATTCTTGGATTTTTTATAACATGTGAGATCAAATGATCTTATTTTATATTTTTGAAACATAGTAAAATGTGGGAACCAGATCATTACATGTAAAAGAACATAAATGAATGATGAATGTTCATTTTTATGAAATTCATAAATATTGTCATTTGATGACATGTCTTACGATTTTTGAATCCCATTCCACATATTACATCATTATTGTTGAAATACTATTACTATTAGTATTATTAATCCATTTTCCATATTTTATTCCTTTTCCTTACACCTTTAATGAACCAAAACATTTATCCTTTAACCATGATTTTATTTATTCTTTACAAAACATGATGGATTGAGGTACTTGTGTATTAAATGATTGATGAATTACATTAATTTTAATACCCCATTTTCAATGGATTCCATTGTATGAATATATTTTTTGGTTAGCCACAATATGATCCCATTTTACATTAAAACCTACTGTTATAATTAAATTGCATGATCTAGTGTAACCTAATCATGGGAGAGGTTATGTTATGAATTCTTAAAACAATTATAGATACATTGGTTGGAATATAAAATTTTGAAGATATTATTTTCTCATAAATGTGGAATTATATTTTTTTTAACTTTTTATGTAATCCCCTAAAATAATCTATTCCTTTTGGAGATTTAATTTGAATAATATGTTCAATTATAGATAATTCAATGAAAAAACAAATCTAAATTTTTAAGAATCATTTAAATTGATAAAGATGATTAATAGGAGAATGTATTGGAAATTAATTTACACAAAAATGATATTCTTTTGTTTCTTATTTAATTCAATGGGAGAAAGGGGGAAATCAATCTTATGTGATAAATAAAATAATTTTTTTTTTAAAACAGCCGACTCTACGTTATTCATATATTATAATTTGAAATAAAAATCCTAGGAACCAAAATTCATAGAACAAACATAAAAATAAAAATTGATAATCAACTTTCTGTGACTAACATCAGGTTTAGATCTATAAATTTCATAATCCTATGGTGATTATTGCATTAGTTTTGGATTATAATGGTTTTGTTCAGAATTAACAAGTGTGTGTTGAGAGAAAATAAATGTGAGGTATGTATCATCAGTTCATTAAAGGATAAATAATGTGAAAATGTATTGATTTTTTAAAATAGTGAAATAGAATTTATTTAATTTCCATGAGTTATGATATTCTATGTTTTTTTTTGATGAATTGGTGGATATCATGGGCATGCATTATTATGATTATTTGAATTTATTTTGATGTTTAAAAATCCATGATTCTAAGTGCTAAATGTGCGCGAAATAATATAGATAAACTTTCAATTGTTTTTAAAAGCCATTTCAACAATTTCATACCTTCCTACTTATAAATTTTAGATTATTTGCAACATTTTTTTTATTTTTCATAATTTTGGGCTAAAATGTGAAAAATCTTTAATTCTGCAATATTAATAGTTTTCTATAATTTTTTTACAACATATAATTTTTAATATTGATCCAAATTGAGTGATTATTTTTTATACTTTTTTCATCATTTCATTCAAATATATTGTTTGGACCAAGATCTCTTTTGATGTTTGACATGAAAACAAATTGATCAATTAAAAAAATATTTCATACATAATGTATGGATACAATATAATTAAATGAGTACTATTTCAAGACATGTACCACAAAATTTAATGATTAGATTGATAATTGAAGTATGGGATGATGTTTCTTGATTACATTAAATTTAATTAATAAATTATCTAATTAAGGAATTCTTTTCATAAGTAAAAGTATTGATTCTTGAATGACATCTTGAGATAGAAAATGTGTTTCCGGGTAATTTGGAAATAAATGATTTTAACCATGTCAAAAAAATATTGATATTTATAATGAATATATAAAATCGATATATGAACATATTTTAAGACGAATGTATAGATATTTTTGGCTACTTTGTGGGAATGAAATGAGATATTGTTCAGTGGATAGATTTTTGGGGAGAAATTTTCAACTTTTATTTTTGGCACTTTTTCGATTCATCATTTTAACTTTATTTTTATACACCATTATTCATGTAAAATAACAAAATATAGTGGTAAATTTTATTTTTTTTTTCGAGGGGGGGGGAGGTTTAAATTTATAATTCTAGAGTTCTCCACATCATAAAAGAAAAATAGATGACATTTTCTATGATATTTTTTTCAATTTAAATGAGTGTTTCATATTTTCATTACAATAATATTTGGATTTAGATTCTATTTTTATTTGATTTGTAATTTTTTATTATATCCCTCCTCTAGTTTCTATTTTATATATTATGAAGTATACTAGGGATTAGAGGTGAGGAACATTAAAATCATTAGTTTGTGTTTAATGGTTAGTTGGTATACATGATTTTTTGGGATAAATAAGACCAAATATGATATTTCATAGTTCAATTGAGGATGTTTATGAAACTCTACCAAACATAGGATGGGTAGTAGACAATTTTGAGTTCTTGGAAAATTTTACCCTCATGATCAATATTTTTATAAGCGAGTGAGAGGAAGTGGTTCTGAAATATAACTTTTATCAGTTTACTATATTTGGATTGGATAAGTTCGAAATAGGATAAAATTGAAATATGAGAAATGACACTAACTTGATCAATGTATTCATATAATATCATTTAATCACCTACATTTTAATTATTTATTAAATCTACGTCTTAATTAACTTCTTTTGTTTCTCTTGATAATTTTTTTTGAAAAAACAAAAATTTAATTAAACACCTCATTATCCCTTAATTTAATGTGATATATTGATTAATTTTCTCTCATATCAAGTGAAAACCCAGTAAACAAGATTACCACATTTTAGAAAAGGAAAAAAAATCACACGTCCCTTGAGTCATGTTTCATATATCCTTCATTAATAAATATCATATATAAAAATTCCATATCATGTAAAATAGGGTTACTATCAATCACCCTTTGGGTTAGAACTCTATGAACAATCCTACTAAATTAATCAAATACCTTATTTTCCTTCCCAGTGTGGTAATTTATATAAAATTATTAAACCATAAGTTTCCTGAGCCATTTCATTTTCCACATATTGACCACTTTTTATGAAAATATATATTTTACAATATTATGTTCAATTTATATCTTATATGTTCCACCCAATAGATAATTTCCATATATTATCAAAGGAAATATTATATCAACCAAATTAAGATCATGGATTGGATATTTCTATTCATGATCGCTTAACAACCATAACTAATAAGTAATAAATTTATCATTTTTATAAGGACACAACCAATTACCTTCATCGATGTATCATTATATATTTTGAAACTACCATAATTTCCTTATGGTTGTTTCAAAATTGGATCATTTTCCAACATCCTATTAAATTCATCAAATCATTCGTCACATTCCATTGTTCATTTAAGCTAAAAAAATTTCTTGTGTTCCTGGTTAATGGGTTTTCCAATCAAGAAATATACTAATTCAATCGCTGATGGTATCAACATTAACAAGCTAAACAATTCACATTGGTTACATTCACTAGTTTAAGATATCCTATGAATCCATTTCTCTTATCATGATCAAATTAGATTCTAATATTGTAGAATATATGAGAATGAAAAATATCCAAACATCGGAGTTGAGAATTATACAGTTTTTTAGAAAACTATTTTTATATTAGACTATCAGAAACAATTTACAATATATTTTCTTTGTCCTCATATATTCTAGAATTCACTAAAATTTCATTACTAAATACTAGAATGAAATCTTAAGTTTATTCATTGAATACTATTTTAATTAAATGAATAAAAAATAGTGGGTGTTTGTTGATATGCTGTTTCAGCACATGGATGAAAATTTTAAATAGGAGAATGACTTAGAAAGAGGAGGATAAAATATATGATGAATGATATGATTATAAAAATAACCAATAGTGATTCAGACAAGGTATCCCAAATCTCCGTTGGTGCACTTGAACACGTGTTCCACCCAACTTATGAATCAATTCACCTTATTCCATGGTCCTATTATATCTTATAAATCAATCCTTTGGGTATTAATTTATATAGATTAATTTCATTGAAGGCCGATTACTACTATTATTTCTCTAGTCCTTCACTAAATTCATAAAATCCTTCAAAGGTCATTTCTTAAAATATATTGAGAGGTAATTAAATGGGTGTAATGAGACTTAAGACCATTCAATATTCAAAATAAACATCACTTGTGAGACCATTTGTCCAACCCTCATAACTCAAAAATACTAACATGCCTGCACTTCCTCAGATAGTAAGGTGCACTAATAACTTCTGGGAATACCTATAGATACCCTTAAAGAATTGAACTAAGATTCTCCCACGTTCAGTCATCAATTTTTTTGACCTGGGGTTTCATCAGTTCTCCCAAGTATACATGAGCAACACCACCTTACACGAACCTTCCTATTTCTCCCTACAAACCAGCCTAGTCATGAGTTTCATGAATACTATTTCAAATCCACTAAAGGAAAGGATTATTCTTTATTGGATCCCTTTACTGAATGGGATCATGTTGAGACCACCACTTAGTCCTCTTGATTTACCAATGCTTTGGGAGAGGAACATCCTCATATCTCCCATAATAATTTATATTTCTACATTCAATGGATTCACACACTTGTCTTACCTAAGGATAAAGATCATCAAAAAAATCTATAGGATTTTATATCTACTTTCACATGGACCATTACCCTAGACACAGTGTGGATGATATCTCGATATCAGATTCCATGGATAGGACTCTATCTTTCCATTATTGTCTCTATTACCCATAGAATCCAGTTCACAGTATGAAGAGTGAGGATCACACATTCTATTCCATTAAATAGGTAATGAGATACATCAACCACGACAAGACAAATTTTATGTAACTCCTCCTGAGATAAGACCATATACATTCATGTAAAAGATTTCCATATTTCTCCTCTCTAAATCCTTTATCTCCAATTGTTCTTTATATTTTGACCAATTTCCACTATAAACTGAAGAGAGGGAAGGTTCATATCCTAGGCATCTTACATGGTCACCATTTACTCTTCCACCAGTAGAGGAGGAAATGAATTTTCCTTTTCTGAAACATTCTCATCTTCTTTTATCTAACACTGAGCACAAATCATGCATGTTTAGTTGTTGGTACTGATTACAAAATCCATACAATCCACCACAATTTTTTTAACTATGAGAACTATGATTCCATTATAATTGATATATGTTGGAACCCTTCTCTAGCCTCAAGCTCAATGCCATTTCATTTATGAGATATGAAATAATTCCCCTAAATGGGAACCATTCATGTTATGAGCCCCAAATTTTCTTTTAACTATGTGAAATCTGATTCGTAATATAACCAGGATTTGAATGAGGCCACCTAGGTCCTGAGATCAAGGGGAATCTTCCCCAATGGATAAACCTAATCAAAATAAAAGACAAATATGTGTTTATACATCACTCATGGTCCCATTTCGTAGGTAATAATCTCAGATACTAATCCCCAAATAATTTCTATCAATTGACCATACTCTCTTACAAGACATACTTTAATATATGGGCTTTGATTTCAATCAAAATGGGAAATGTAAGAAGCCTTCATGAGGTTTATTCCAGAGCCCAGAAATCAACTATATACTTTTTAGGATATATCACCATTAGATTCTAATTCAACATCTAAACTCATATCCCTTCCAGGTTCCCATGTATTCTTCATCATAAGTCCTACAATAATATTTGACTAGGCATATTTCTTCGAGAAATTATTTCCATGTTATGTTAAACTCTATGGTATGGATATTATCACATGAATTTAAAATGTATGATGTGTCCCATTAAGCCACACCGAACTACATGGTTTCTAATTCCATCCACAAGACTACATTGGAAGACCAGCTATGGGATCATTCCTAACATCAAAATAACTTATGTCTGTCTGGATGAGGATAAACACTAGAGTTGAATTATTCTACATGGATGAAAATAAACTAGACAGTGCCACACTGTGTGTCTATTAAACTAGAATCATTGTAATAATGAACAATTTTTATCAAATTATAATATAAGCACATAATATTAATGGAAAACATTAGATACAAAAAAATATACCTTTTAAAAATTACCTCAGATACATACAGATCATTATAAATTATATACATGCTAAAAAAATTATTTCTATTATCAAGAAAAATATACATTATGCTTTGTAAATTAGTTAGGATTCATGAATATATCATAAATATATAATAGAGTCCCTATCTATGCAATAATTCCCCTCATAAGGGTGAGATGAGCCTCTTCTATCATCCTCTTGACCAATGTAAGATCATAAAATTCATTGGAAAATCCCCAATGAGAAGGTAACTGTGTAAAGCAATGTCTTTTGGTCCCAGAACTGTTGGGTGTTTATACTTCCATAAACAAATCTTTTGGAATGAAACTAGAAGTTATGATTCCCAAACAGAGTCCCATTTCTAATGAATTTTTTTTACCCACTGTGAATCCTTAACCAAGAAAATACTGTTTCTCATCTGTTACTCCCCTATCAAATTGATAAATAAGGTTCATTAAAGGAATTAAATCACACTAATGTTCATAAAAAAATATGATGCTTTAATACCGTTTATTGATCATTCAAATCATATATTAGGTACACATTTTCAGAACTCTATTCATTCTAAATGTCTTCCTTTTGATTTTATCCAATGAAAAACATGGCTTCTGCTCAAGGGGTGTCATAATTCACATAAATTATGCCCTCACTGACTTTGTATCTTCAACATCGGGGCCCTATTACACTGGTTCCAGAGTATAATCATCACGGTACAATCCCGACCATGGAGGCTTCTAGATAGGCCCTCCAAATAATCAACGACCCCTGGTGGTCTATTCAGTGACGAATGGAGGTACAGAATCAGGTGACGTCGGCCTTCGTCTTCAATCATTTTAGGATCGTATCGCTGTAATGAAAGAATCATCCCCTCATATACATCTGGGATTCAGATCAAGAGGCCACCCAGGGGCAAACCCCAAAGGCACATGGGTCCTTTCTCAGGGATCCTACAAATAATATTTGTATCCAAAAATGTGCAGCAGTGAACCTTCTACATGATGAGGGTGTCACTAACGGTTGTCTGGTCTATGTCCATTACAGCCGGACACACATGATGTCCCACTGAGGATGAAAACTAGCTAATAGAGACAAGTTTCACCCCTTTTCCCCCTTCGTATAATCCCTCTAATCATGTTTTGTGGATTATAGTGAGAGTTCACATATGCAAATTGACCTCATCCAGCCAGCTAGTAGACTACCCATGTTTCATTTAATGAAGCATGCTAACCAAATATAGTGGTAATATCTATTCAAGAAACTACACCTTCCTTCACCCACCAAGCCTTACAACAATATATTCTAGCAACACTCAATGATGTAAACCATCCATCCATAGTGAAAAATATCCAAAATGAACATACACCTACTAGCATCCACAAAGCCTTCCGATAGTTTCATTTCACAGCCCTAAGAGAAGTAAGTCAAAAATATCTAACAACAAGAAGAGGAAAGACTCAAATCTCTTCACCAACAACTGAGTACAATCAGTATCCACTGAAAGGAAATGGAGGATAGGAGTAGGCACATACACTACCTTTAGAAATGTAATGGATGTATATTCTTAATATAGTAGTATAAGACACCAATAATATTCTAGAAATTGTGACGGGGAAGACGCAAATTTATGTCCATATCCTAGAAACATTGTTTAACATCATCATGACAACTGAATCAGTACCAGAAGGACATACACATAATGCTATCCTAATATTTTGGGTGATTCATCACCACGTAATCCCATAGTAGACACATTCCTCTTCTCTCATTTAGGATGGTCATGGGGCTTACACCCCCATATCGTATGGACAATCAGATCATGAACATACACCCCCTCAAACTATAGAAAACCAGTCTATCACAGTATCCAATACATGGATGGTGCATAAACCTATACATTATAATCAATTCCCCCAATAACTGGCACCAAATGTTTTTAAAAAGGTTTCAAAGAAAAATTATTATTAAATAGAGTTGAAAAATGACGATCGGATCCCTAATATGGATCATCATAAAGCTGGTGTTTTTGAAGCCCTCATGCATTTATCTATTGCAGCTCAAGATACAACCATCCTATTATAAAATTATGGGAGAAGTAAGAGTAGTTATGAATGACCGCATTAGAAACATCTTCATGAAGACATTCTTTAGGAAAATCTTTTCAATCTCGAGGGCCTAATTTTTTATGAGAGTCATGGAAACCATCCATGTGGCCAGAACAAAAAGGAGAATGACGGTTTACCCCTTGTAGTAATCCACCATGGTGGTCCTCCCCATAATGGAAATAATTGTGATTTTTCTCTCTAAATTATTTATTCCCATTGACACAAATATTTTCAAAATGGAATATATAGTGACGAGAATCCCCTCTTATCTTGAGGCACTTAAAATGCATGGCCAATCATATCTGATTTCTTCACACCATAGGGTGAAATCATTTATCATCAACATGATAACCCAAGGTGATGACTATTCTCAAAATTACCCTTAGTACACATACCTTCCAATATATAAGAGGAAATGAAAAGTGTTACCACTTTTCTGATGAAAAAACAGGGAAGTGTCCAATATGAGCTAATAGGGTTGAAGATCCTCTGTTGAAAGATGATGAGGGTATGTTAAACATGGGGAACCAATTGGCTGAAGGTGAAATTCGAGTCATGTTTTCTCCATTGTCTACACCTCAGTACAATATTCCAGATATTTTTGTGAAAGATTGAATGTATTTCATATATATAAACATATGGAAAACACATCAGAACTAAATGGAAAAGTTATTAAATTTTGACGAATATAAATTTCATGTTAAGGTAATAGATGAGAAAAAATCCAAATTGACATGGCATCAAACTATTTTTCTCGACATCAAAAAATAGTGAAAAAACAAGGATCCATTCAATGTGAATTCTTTAATACACTAATGATGTTGTGACAATTCATTGCAGACACCCCAGATGGGGTTCACATAAAAGGATGTGGTGCATATGGATAAATGAATTTCATTGTACTCTCCATCAATCAATTCCTCCAAATATTGGAATCATTAAATTTCATTGCCTATGGATGACTACATCAAACAAATTATATGAAATATTGATGATATTATCATAAATAATAGGCCATGATTATCTATATTCAAATTTATGAAAAAGGATAGAAATATATAGAGATAATTATAAAAAATCATGTAAGAATCATGGGAATCTATCCCATTTAAAAAATGTAAATCATAGGGATGCACATATATCTGAAATGAATCAAAATTATTCTAAAAAAGGATATATATGAGTGTGTCATAGAATTTTTCCCAACCATTATTGGACTAGAATCCATTAATTCAAATTGATTTTTTTTAATTTCATCCATAGCAGTGCAAGAGGGACCCTAGCCTGTTGGGCTAGGGTAATTTTTTATCCCATACCTTGTAACAAACAAATTGGGCTTGAAGGGTTATGAAGGAAGAAAAAGAGTAGACCAAGAACTTAGAGATGTTGGATGTTTCACCTCAACAATCCTCTATTTATCGAAAATATATTTTTTATCGATTAGGATAGAAGGAACTAAATGAATCCTCATAGTTATGCCATCCTATGATTTAATATCTCACATGGAATGAACACAACTAAACTATCAGGGGATTATCTTCAATTTAATGCCAATTGGGCTATTCCTGGGGAAGTAAAAAATAATTGGATAGTGTCTCGTGGAGGATTCATATGAAGAAGTTCTTTTAGAGATACCGATAGGATGACTTTGATGCATTATTCATCAGTAAATGTCATCAATTTTTTCATTGTAGATACTCCAAAACACCAGTCTAGTTCAGATGAATCCCAAGAGTAAATTAGTGTTCATGTTGAGGTAGACACTGAATAATATTCAAGATGTGTGTATACTTGAAATTAGAGGCTATCTCAGAATCGAGTTATCTTCATGAATAATCAACCTTATCCTCCTTAGAAGGATCCTAAAAGTGAAAAATGAAAGAGTCCTTCTATATATCACTTACCCATGGAGAGGGTCAATAACATTCATTATAGGAATGGTATATGTCATGGGAGTAAGTAATCAAGGAGTTTATAAGTATCAGTGAAAATTTACTTTAGATTGTATGTCTTCTAAGTATATTTCAGAAGAAAATCCCCAACTCGCACTTCTAGTTTTTTCCATTTGGAAAATAAGAATCATATAAAAAACTATGACAGTTCATGAATTACTTCAATTTATATCACAACCATAACAAATTTAAGAGAATATTTGTAGGCCAATCCCTAAGGGTTACTTATTAAAAATTCAAGAAGCCCCACCAATAGTGGTCAAACTAGTCACTACACCTGTTAAATTTCTACCTATTACACCTGCTTTGGTCCCATATCATCCAGATGTTTGTTGAATGCTTATGAAGACAAATGAATCATTACCCATTATTTCTGATGCTATCATCGGGGTATCGGAATCCATCTATCAAGGATGCAATAATTGTTTCCCAACATTCTTGCATTACAAAGGTAGGTGGATTCTATCGCTTATTCAGGGATGTTGCTCCTTGATCGAAACAAGATAATGGGATGTCATCCCTTCCTTCTATGGATTCCTCCTCGGAACTCGTTACCTAGTCTGGGTCTCCCATACAGACTTATGATGTTGATTATAAAACTCTTCCCAATGCCATATCTTAATGGACCCCGTTTAATTACACTACTTTGGTCAGGAAAATCCAAGGGGTCCTGTCAGGGTAGCAACCTTCAGTCAGGGGAGTAATCACGTTGGACATCACTAGCGTGACTGGACACTAGAACACTAGAGAATCTGGGTTTCATCCCCTTATTATAGTGCTTCACCAGGTCACAGAATCCCGAGGCATCCCACGTATAATGTGAGGAATTATATGTCATAGGCATTTCTATGAGGTTTTCCTCAGATTCCCATGTTTAACACATGGTATTCCATGAGTTTAACATCTAGCGGAGATGGATTAGGATGATCAAAACACTGACAGGAGTGCATCAGTTGGGAGAAACCCCTAGAGGGGACACTGACATCAGGGATATCATCTGGTTAGTAACCTGGTTACTGCTAGGAGCATTGAAGAGGTGAATTGGCCAGATCTCACCGGTACGTGGCGGCCCGGGTAAGAATAAGGATGGGTGGTGGGTAGTTAGGTGAAGTGGATGGATAATGAGATGGGGTTGACTCGAGGGTGATAGTGATGTTGGGATTGCGCCTCTAAGAGACTTCCTACGTATCCCCATGGAAGGGAGTCAATATCAATGTAGTTTGGTGGGGGTATAAGATTGAGGTGTGTGCTAAGGGCGATGACCCAATGATATACAATGGATTACATGTGGCTAGCAGCCTAGGTTGGTCTGACGCCTGGGAGAGGACCCAAGATGTGGGTCCCAACAATGTGGACGACATCGGATTACTATTGGATTGGAAACACAATGACATACTGTAGGTTGGGATTGAAAATGGCTTACCATTTATCTACATACATAATTTCTTACTACTAGATGAGTCAGAACGGATGTCCACTGGATGGTATACAATGACATACTCCTAGCTGGGTCACAACAGCTTACTGCAGGATGGGTCACAATGGCTTCCCACTGGATGGGTCACAACAGCATCCCATTGGATGGGTCACAATGGCTTACCACTAGATGGTTCACAATAGATTACCACTAGATGGGGTCACAAAGACTTACTGCTTGATGCGTTTGAACATCATGGAGGATTCCTACGTACCCTGTCTAGGAGACATAGATCAAAGTCCTTGTAGTTCAGACAAGTAAAATTTAAAATCTCCTGGGACGAAAAGGGGGAATGTAGTTTAACTTCATGCGGGACGAAGCTAAACCATCATGAAAGTGGGTCAGTACCACTGGTTTTTGGGATTGAGCCTCTGGGAGTCATCTTACATACCTTGCCATGGCAAGGATCTAATTCCACATAGATTGGAAGTGGGGCTTGGTGCGCTGACTTGAAGTGGTTCGGGACCAATGGTTTTTGGTATTGAACCTTTGGGAGGCTTCCTACAAACCCTACCTTGGCATGGATAAAATTCCATGTAGTTTAAAAGTGGTGTGGGGCTTACAATCTATGGTGGCCTGGAGAGGATGTCATGGTTGATTCTTACACTAAGCCCACATGAGTCGTGTTCGGTGTGAGAAACAAGAGGTAGTGAAGAACTAACGATAACGTCGTGAAAGGTGTGGATGTGGGATGTGGAATGGGGATTTCACATGTTTTGTGGACCGAAATGGAAATAGTGGAATACCAGTGGTCCGAAGCCCAGGGAGTTGAAGATTGGGACTCACTCCAGGATGGAGGCCCGGGTAGCAACAAAGCCCAGCGGGAGATGGATTTTTCATGGAAGAGAGGAGGGTTCTGGTGCCCACCCCCCCCCCCTCTCTTGTCCTTGGCACCAGGGAAGAGAGTATGTGAAGGGATTTTAAATTTTGTAAGAAATTATTGGTGCTTACACAATGGTAGTTTCCCTTTCCCCGCGAAAAAACACCACTATGGTAAAGATGACCTTATTCCATGTGAGGAATGATTTCAGTCCCGTGGAGACCAGTGGCTATACAGAATGTCCGAGGTGAGGGACCATGCATGTGATGCATAGGGAGAGGCCATAGTTTTACTTCATGTGATGAGAACGATGGCACTCGGTATTTTAATGCCATGCAGCTCAGACGAGGTGGGTTCACTCCGCGCCCCTTTAGGACTTACATAACATACACCTTCTGCCACTTGGGGGGAAGGAATGAATAAGTAATGAATTGGGGAGGTGGTGTTATGGAGTTATCCATTGGGGGGGGTCTATGTTAGTGTGGATATGCGAATAAGTAATAGCTATTATCATGGCTATGCGAAGAATAAGGAGGTGACGAAACACAACAGGAAGCACCTCCAAATATAATTTTAAGTTACTTTTTACGAGCCTAGAGGGACGTACGAGAGAAGGGTGTGTAATGTATATTATTTGGGAGTAAGAAGAACCCGAAGATGATGTCTGGAAGAGGGACATTGAAAAAGTGTGATAGAGTACACACATGGAGGGTGGCCTGCATGCAAATGGAGCAGCTTCATGGAAAAGGATGGGTGGATGGATCCAGAGGTTTGAGCACCATTGGAGAGGTTTTCTTAAAATGGGGAGATAAGGATTTACATACAAATTTAAGGGATTGTTAGCAAGGATGGGCACAAAAGTCAGAGCAGTTGCGCACAAATACTGCCTGGGGATTTCGACACAAGTGGATGGGTTTTCACGGAAAAGCCCTGACCATACGGGACTTGGGCAAGGGTCAAGCCCGAGTGGTCCCACGCAAAGTCGGACCCCTCAGAGACCATTTGAGAAGAATCTCACACCTTAAATCCATCTTTTTCATGTGGGGGAGATGAATTGCATTCAGGGTAGACGGTTCAGATTCTTCATCCGCCAGAAGCCGAAGGGGATGCCTTCTATTTATAGGCATTTGGGTCCATCGGGTCCTCACAGAAGACGGTCATGGAGAATGATTTCGCACCCGGTGGTGGCGGTGCGAAGGATCCAACACCGGGTGCTATCCATGATCAAGATTCCACATTTGGTATCAGCTAAATGGATGATTCCTCTATTTCTTAGAAATCTCCCTCGGATCCTGTGGTTTTTCATGTGTTAGAGATGTTTTTTTCACAGTTTTTTGACATTTCTTGTGGACCTGACATTCCTCCCAGAGTTGATCACCGAGTCAAAATATGCCTTCGCTTTATCCATAGATACCTTCTTTCAGCCCTGAGCATTTTTAGCATCTACAAATTCCCCCCTAGAATTGGATCAGTGAGGGAACTCAAAAGATGTATTCTAAGGGAAATGTCGAGATGCTATCCTCCTGGGGTCGTTGCTCACAAAACACTATAGTATCACGTAAACCTCTTTTCATGCCCATGAAAACCCCACTCTGTGCCTATAAAAACCCTCGTTGGTCCTTCAATTCATACAGATTATCTCGAGTGATATAATATGATCTATCGTTCATGAAAAAACATCATTTTGTTGTGTGAAATTGCACTTCTATTGTGTGTAATTCCCTGAGTTCGGTCGTTATTTTATGTGAAGAATCATGGTTTTTTCACACCGCTGCCTTTTTTTTCGCACCAATTTCTAATTTTTCATGTGCCTTACTAGTTTTTCTGTGCATCCTCCTTTTTACCTCACCAGAATAAGATGGTTGCTAATCGTGCTGGTGTTGAGAGAGAAGCTATGTACACTTCTCAAAGGGCCGAGATGGTTGCGAACGCTGATGTTTACCGAGCACATAATGTTTTTTCTAAGAATGAAAGTCTTTTAAACATGTTGAATCCTTCCCAAAAATAGTGTTTGATGTACGATAACCTACCAATATGGTATTTCAGTATTCTAGAGGTGGTGTCTATGCCATGATTCGAAGTTGATACCCCGCAGTCATGGGTGACTCGTCATGATGACCCCCGTCGGTATAATATTACAAAAAATGGCCATCATGCAATATAATCTAGACATATGGATGTTTATGTCCTAAACCCCATGACCAAAACCATCTTAGGATGTAACCCAGTCCTGGAGAAGTCTCTGGCCCATTACGCAAGTAATTTCGGATAGAGTATCACTGATGAGACTAAAGGCTGGCTGCAAGATTGGGACATGAGGACTTGTGTCAATTTCACAAGAGTGTGGGCCTGAGTGTATTGGGTATTCCAAACGTGTGATCAAAATGGGTCAGAACATGGGCACATTGGGTTGTTCTAGGTAGTGTAGACATCGCAGTTCCATTTCTACCGCCAACATGAACATGGGCCGGAGTGGTTTACTCGGTGGTCCCTCGATACGAACACCTTCAATCTCCAATGTGGGGAGGTTGGTATCTACCTTTGGGACATTCATTTCATTGGGGGAACCCTTTGTATGGGCACCAGTATGATGAATTCCTTTCGACGGGGAACATCTGGGGAGACGGATCACAGACACCCATCTTGACATGGCATCTATTAGAGCTGGACAAGGAGAGGCTGGCAGTCAAGGACTTTTTGAAGGACATCACATACTTGAAGTGGTTCAGCATGTTTCTATAGATAGACCCGAACATAATTATTCCTTGGCGAGGAATAGAGTCTCTGACCGCGGAACATAGGAGAAATAGAAGCTCATACTGGAGGATATTAGAAGCTGGTAAATATCAATCTTGGGGCATCAATATTAATGGATGTTGAGACCTGAACGTCCGATATGCTAGATTTCTGGCCACCTTCCTGAGTGGGTGGATCCATCCAGTGAGGTACATGAGGATGGGAGTTCGTCCAAAAACATTGGTGATGGATGGCATCATGGCCGCTAAACAGAGGTTTAATTTGGGTGTCCTTGAGTTGGCTAGTTTTTTCACCATTTTGGGACGCATTTAGGGAGGGGGTCACCGAGGAGGTTATGTGGCCCATTCCAAATACTTAATGTCAAGATTGCAGCTTATTATCATGGGTACACCTTCCAAAATTCCATATGTCCCCCAGGTAATGGTCTGCGGCTCACATTGTTGAATATTGTGAGGGTCATTCTCTTGACGCTCAATGAAGAAGGGTTATGGACCAGGATTGGAAGTCACAACCATTTTACCTTTAGTCCATTACCTATTCTGGATGTAAAAAAGATAGACAATGTGAAAGTCTGTATAGAGAAAATGGAATACTTCTAGAGCATCAGAGGTGGGGTGCTTGTTTCCCAGCTTGACAGGAAAATCCGTTGTGAGCACTACGTTCCATCATGATTTTCCAGGTTGTTCGGATGCCTCCAACAGATGCCAAAGAAAGTTTATACAGAGTTCTGGGAGGAGAGGCATCCATGTGTTCTTATCCAAATATGGTCGATGTTTACATCTTACATCTCCAGAGAAGTCATTACTTTTCCCTGTACTGGAGTCAATATCGGGATTTCAATAAAATACGTTGAACATTGTGCGGTTGAATACCCTAAAGGGATTCTGCATAAGAGGGTCTGACAGATCAAGGTGACTAGTGTAGAACATGGGAACTAGGAGAGAAGGCAAGGAGCCATTGGGGAGGAATGGTCAGGGGAAAGTCAGGGAAATGGATTGGGCATGCTGGGGCTGCAGTAGTGGGAATGTCTCATGGTCAAGTTGTGACTTCGAAATCCAGGGAAGAGGGGCTTGTGAACAACCTTGTGGATTAGTCAGGTATATTATTGTGATGAATATATGGTACGTACTTCAAACATCTGATGATGATATATACCCCACGTCGTGGTCGTCCTGGTCAACTCTGCGGCAGTCACTGGGTACCGAAACCCTCTGGAAAAGACATTTTGAGATGGAATATAGCTGCAAGAGTTCAGACTCATTTGGATTGAGGAAAAGGTGAAATTCCATTCTCAGAAAGCATACTTGATGGACATGGATGTTTATTCATTCCAACGGGGTCATTTTGAGGAACCATCTCTCCTAGTGAAGGTAATTCTCATCCAGGATCATGACATAGAAAAGATGTCATCTGAGGATGATGATAGCAACAAGGAGCCCGGGGGTAGTGAGTCATAAGAGGAGGAGGGAGATGGAGAGGGTGAAGAATACGATGTTGTGAAGCTGATGTGGATCTTGGAGGTGGAGGGTCTAAAGGGATGCCCCACCAATAGAGTATTTTGGTGAGTGGTGATATTGTTGGCTCTAATGTAGACATAAGTATGAAACTTGTGGTATGCCTCAACCCTAATCTATCTCCCCCCTCCCCCAACATTTTTTGGCACGTAATCATCAATCGTATTTCATTATCCTAATAAGAAGAATATTGGAACCTACCAAGAAGATCTATCCGGAGGGGGAGGATGTTCCAATAATACATGGTGGGGAGCCAACACCCATTATTGAGATAATGAGTGATGAGGGGTCCCCTACAATGATGGATGATGTATAAACTGGAACAAGGGAGGATGATGCATTGGGATATTGTAAGTACATCACTTAAACACAAGTATTTATCGTTGGAGAGCTCCACTGGTCAGGGTGATCATTGTTTGTGCAGTAATCACAGCCTTGGAAGCTCTTCAGGCATTCGAATCCAAGCCATCCACAGATGGATTGATGGATAGCGCATTGACCCACTCATGACCAACTCCTCAAGCTGAGACGGGCCGAGCACTTAGTGAGCAAGGATTTGTCGATACTAGCTATATCAATGTCGGAGCAAGGTTTAATGTTGGTGGAGTCAAATATGTTGGGGTTGAGGAGAGAGATAAAGGACTCCCTTATACCGTTGAGCCTAATCTCTCAGGAGTACTTGAAGAAGACCCTGCAACTGATCTATTGGATGCTTTCCCAGACTATCGACCTGCTGACCCTGAGGAGATGGATGACTCTTATTCCGAAGCAACTGATGAGAGTCATATGATACGTCATAAGGGGTAGAAATGAATCAAAAACTACCTCAATCAGGCACATATATAATTGATAACACGGATGGGATCACCCCACACCTGATAGAACTTTCTCTGTGCTGGAGGGGTTTGTGCTCACTGCTTTCATCTAACAATCCATGACTACTTGGCTGAGAAGATAAGGGAGGAAAACTAATGCTCTAACATTGCCCGGTTCCTAATAGAGTAGGGAATACCTAGGAATTATTGACGGTGAATCCTGAGGTTCGACATTATGAGGTTAAAATGAAATAAATGGAGGAATTCATAGAAGAATGCTTTGAGATAATTGAGAAATTGAGGTCCTACCTGGAATACACCCAAGATAAGATAGTGGATGCGAGTCACCAAATGACCAAACATCGGACAGAACAGGTGTGAGAATATGCTAGGGCCAATGAGCTACACTCCATAGCTGCTGATGAAGAGAGGGTTCTGAGGGGATGCATAACAATACTGGAGACCACAAACTAGAAGTTGGAAACATTTGAGCACTTCATCCAAAATGATGATTCTTAAGATTCATGCCTTGGTCGAAATCATTATCTTATTTCTCTACACTGCTTCTCGTTTTGTAGTACATGTATGAACAGTTTATTTACATGTTTTTTTGGATTAATGAATTAAACCACAATCTTTAAATTAATATAAATCCCTTCCTAAAATCTTGTGGGTCATACACGATGTAAGAAACAATGGATGCTCGGAATATTACTTCGTGTGAATGTAGGAGTGCTAACCAAGATTTGTAAATCCGAGGTTTGAATAGCCAATCCGGATTTTTGGGAAGAAAATAGAGAGGTCAGATTGGAGGAAGAGTTTCTTAAAACAATATATGTTTCATCTTTCCAATGTGCTTTAGGGCACGAGCGGGATAACTCCATCGGTGTTTGGAATCAACCGAACCATAAGGTATTGGAATGTGTGAATCACAATTCACCCTGTTCAGAACACTGTGGGGTGACATGACAATAAAGGATCACTGTTGAATGTGTTCGAAACACAACATCCATATTGTATTAGCATGATATGTGGACAAGAGGTGGGGGACGACCACTGAACATGTTCATAACACAGGGTCTGACTCAGAGTTTCATCCATTAGTCATCAAGAACATTGGCCCAAGACACTAGGTGATCCACAGGCCGAGCATCCATAAAAATAATGGGTTCATTCAGATGTGAAATAGGAAGAGGGTCGGAATAAAAGGCACGCAAAGTGTGGAGTTTGGAGAGAAAGGTTGTTTGAATAGAGGCCAACACTCCTGAAATTATGCCACTATGGTGGAAGCACATTATGTGGACGTCATCGGTCATTCCTACTACCAAACAGGACCTCTCTGGCGAGGAAGCTGATGTATCTGATCATTGTCGTGGGGAATCCCAGACGTGTTCGGGGTAAAGCTACAGTTTCAGGGTTCCCCGAAAGAATTCGTTCCAAGGGGCCAAAAAATATGAGGATTCATATTAATTATTCATGGTAATGGACCCAAAGGCAAGATGCCTACGTGTTTCTATGCACCACATGATGATGGGAATCATGTCGTATGTAGTTCTGGAAGATGTTATGAAGTTTAATGTTATGTGGAAACGACACAGAGTGATCTTAGTTTATGGTCATAGAGTTCAGACTAGAGACGGTAGGGAATGTGGGAGACAAATGGGGAGGTAACAGTAAAACCTATCATGAATGGGGACATGGGGTCCAGATCACCATGTGTTCTATGGGGAGGTTTTAGGTCGAGGGACAGAAAAAAAATTATACTAAACCCAAGGCCAAGTGGATGAGCGTCCCTACGTATCCCATGAGATTGAGAATCAAGCCACACATAGTTATAGGAAGATAATATATAAGGATATCTTAGTTTATGTTCATAGATCTCGGACCATAGATAATTAAATCTCTTCCAAGTAGGGTTCATACCTTGATCCAATTCCTAATCCCACGTGAGTCAAACTCGATGTGGGAAACAAGGGAGGAAGATGTTTTTGAAATACATGGAATACACGCAAAGGGGGAGTTGGTGCGGATCTCCGAATAATGCCTCATCATATCTTTTTCTGCCTAATGTGCAAATGCACACTGAGGAATAGCACCAGTAGTGTCAAAATTCAACTTTGACATGATGAAGTGGAAATTTTTGTGAATCATGTAACATATATTTAAGGATGTAAGGGGTTGGAATGATGATGGAGGATAACTATTGACCGTGTTCAAAACACATCATCTATATCGTGGTAGCCTGGAATGGTGATAAAAAATGAGAGTCGACCACTGACTATAGTCGCAATGAGGGAATTATATGAATTTTTTGTCTGAAACCCTCAAGGGTGTTAGCCATTTAATGGTAGGAGAGCCCTTGGTCTGAGCATCCATGCCATTTGGGGTCCCATTGGATGTGAAAGATACTGGAATTTGAAATGATGGTGAACAAAAATCCTGAAAATGGGTGAAAGTATTTCCAAGAAGAATCTGACATTCCAGGATCTAAACCAGAGTACTCCTGGGCACATTGGTGAATCACCGAAGAGGGTCAAGGGACCCGAATTAAGGGCGACCGACTCGAAGAAATGATGGTAGGTAAATGGATAGAAGGGAACTCAGGAGAGATAGGTATGCGGTGTGGTTGTTATAAACCTGACATGAATGGGGACATAATCCCATAGCACACTATATACCCTTTTCCTAGATGGACGGAGGCCCGTGGGGCAAGATGATAGGGTAGGTTCTAAGTGATGGGGTTGGACCCGATGACTAGATGTTCGGGCGGTCCTACGTATCCCATGGGGATGGGAATGAAGCCTTATTTAGTTCTAGAAAAGGATTATATGAAGTTTATCTCCATGAAGTAAGGACACAAATAAGGGTAAGATACCCAAACGAGGGATGAATACGACACTACAAGTAACCCGACGTGAATGAGGAAACAATCCCATACCACACCGTATAATCCTAAGTGAGAACTTGAGCCAGGGGCTCGAGAAGTTTGAAGGACCTAAGGCTGGGCCATAGACATAATGTCATAGCCATCGTGCAATTTAATGTCTTCCAGTGTGGACGATAGTGGTCTTAGTTTATGATCATAGAGCTCGAACCATAAACGCCTTGTTTAATTTTCTATTCATGGGACAACTAAATGGAGAGAGCGAATCATCATGACAAGGGAATCCCACAAAGCGTTTACGATGAAAGAGGAAATTTTTTCACCAGGTTTGCAACACAGTATCCACCCTTGTGTGACCAGAGTTCAGGGGTAAACAATTGAGCGTCAACCATTGATTGTATTCACAACACGGGACTTTTATCAATTAGCCTCTCAAAATGCTTGCAGACATTGGCCCAAAATGTTTGTAGAGCCATTTTTCTAAGTATGAATTCCATTCAGGGGTCCATTTGTATCTAGATTATGATGGAAACCCAAATGATGGGGATCATAAATCATGGCGGGGCCGATGTTTGCAGAAGGGATGAAAATGCGGGGATATCTCAAAGGGGGTTTGTGTGGCCCGACTAAATAGCCCGACATGAATAAGGACGTGAGTCCACACCACACCGCTCACTCCCAGATGAGAACTCATGTCAAGGGGCTAAAAGGTTCGAGGGACTTATGGTTTGGGAAACCTGGCCAACTGTAGCCATATGGCCCCTCATGTGGGTATTGCCATATCATTGCTCCTAATCACACAAGAGTAATGCTCAGTGTTATAAAAAAGTAGGACAAGGATCTCCCCATCACATAATGGACCACCAGTTCGAATCAAACTCTTAATCAAGGAAGACCTAGGTTTGGATAGATGGTAGGGCATAATCAACCACTACACTCCATATTCTAGACATAAGGGGGTAGTGAAAACAAAAATGGATGTTCGTTGATCATATTTGAAATAAAAAATCTATATCATGGTCACTAGAAATGGGAGAAACAAATGAGCATCTACATTTGACCATATTTGTAACGGGATACTTATATGAACTATTCGTTCAAGTTCCTTGAGGACATTGGCCCGTAAAGGTATGAGAGCCCATGGGCCGTGTAACACCCTGAAAATTTACAAATTGATTTATTATAAGATGAAAGGATCACAGAGTCTCTTCAAACAACACTTTGTTATATCCTAGCCAAGTAAACATATGTTTTTCTGTTCTGTGATGTGAATTTTGAAAATATGACATACACAGTTGCGATCAATAAGCTATTTCGAGTGCAATATGGGAAACTTAATTTTTGGTGAATAGTAACCTACCCGTATGAATAGTCACATACCCTTATGAATAGTGATATAGCCTAATGAATAGTAACATTACCTATGATAGTATATAAATAATATTCAACTGTGAGTACGATTTACCTATTCTTTAAAATAAGTAAAAAATGATTTAAAACTGTTATTTTTAGAATAAATTACGATTTGAATTAAATATTAAATTAATAATATTTAGAAAATTATTTTTGAAAAATGGACTTCATTTTGGATTCTAAACGTCTAAAAATGTATGGGTTAAATTTTTTGGATTTTTCTGAAATACTTGAATTATTGATGAATAGTGACATACCATAATCTTCAAAATTAAGATAAATACACTAATTCTAGTGTGATGTGTGATGTTCTGCTGATGTAAGCCCACTTGGTATGGGATCACATGATAAAATTACTATTCTTGGTCATGGAATACTAACTAATTATTGAATTGAGGATATATAATAAATTAATGAATTTTATATTATGAAATCCCCTCTCTCCTCCACTATAAAACCCCCCTCTTACTCCCTCTTCCATTCACTCCTCTCAAGACTTGTGCCTTATCAAATTTCTATCCAAATAGTCTCCCAACCTCCTATACCACTTCCATAAATCCTTGGTCTTATTGAATGAACAAAACCTCTCCCTTAAGGAGGATATCATGGATGTTTGGTTCAAGAGGTAATTTCCTCTTTTCAATTCATTGACTTTCCTTTTAAGTTCAATTTTTTTCTTTTACTATTACCTATCCTCATCCAAATTTTGTGATGACTCCAGTACCATATATTTACTGGAATGTTGTCATGATAGTGGAATAAGTTTTCATCATCTCCCCCTTTTTCCTTCTTTTATACCAGTAGCAAGAACACTATCTGGGAAGTGTCAATTTTCCACATTCAAGGATGAGGGGATTTCGATTTCTATTATCATTATCAATTATGCTCATGAAACCATTATTGTTATGGTATAAACATATTATTATTTATGTAATATAACCTATTTAAGATTCTTTAATCCCTTTTTACAAATGGTATTATGTTATTATGAAATATGAGTTCATTGTAATAAAAACCCACAAATTAACCGAAACAATTATCATTAATGTTATATATAATAATTCATCCTCTTTCCATTAAACCATGTTATATAAATGACCAAAAACACATATTTATGCTCATATATAATATATAATTTCAATTCTTGTGATTTACATCTATTCCACATACTTAAAAACAAGTCTACCAAATATGAAAATAAAGAAAATGAACACTCTCAAACGATGGAATTCAATAACATAACTTATCAATAAAGACATAAATGAACCAAAAATAATTATGATAAACTAAATAAATGTCTAATAATTTCATAAATAAGTTATTAAAAAGTATAATTTCATATTCCAGGAGCTTAAGTTTGAGATAGGAACACGTTCAGAGTTAAGGTAAGGGGTTTTCCACCCGAATTCCCATTTTCATTCGGGTTACTTTCATTGTATAATTACCTCAATGAAATTATTATTATTTTTTGTTATTTACTCCTCATAAATTATGTCTGAGTATTATATATATGATTACCAACCAGAAACCATCCTTATTTTATGGATAGTTACATGTTTCTAAAGGAACATTCAAAATTGATTTCAAAATACAAGCCTGATTCAAGGGAATATCTCAACTTCATTCCTATTTTCAAAGGGAAATATATAATCTGTTTTTGGAAACCATTATATTTATATAATCATTAATTTTATTATGAATATAATATCTTACATTACTTCTTGTTTGATACAAATATATTTCCAAAATAACTCTTCTTTTAAAAATAAAATAGTATTTATCACCAGATTGCTTAATGATCTTATAATAGTATTTTCATTTGATTCAACACTACCGTTGTTTCTTATGTATTATTGGGTTAAATAATTTATTAATTAATATACCATATTTGATTTAATGGTTTATTACTAACTCTATTTTGGATGAACTATCCTAAAATTATTCACCACATTACTCAGAATGGTTAGTGTTTTATGTTTAATGATTGGGGAATGTTAGCTACATTTCATATGATAGTTTCAATATGAATTTATATGTTGTATGTGATTATCCATGCCCATATGAAGAATTAATTGTACTTATTATGTGATGGTTGGGGCCCTCTATAGCCCCTTGAAGCATCGGTAGGTCTCATGAGATAAACTATGGTCTTGGCACGGGGCCTTGACAAAATGATTATTTATAGTCCTAGCACGAGGCCTGGAAATTTTGGTTATGATGTCTGGCATATGAAATTATCTCATTATGATTCTAGTATTTGATGTTAATGTGGTTATTAGACTAGTATAATACCCATTATTATGTTTTATTATGGAATTATTTACTCAACTCATAATTCTTCCATAATGTGTTGAAGTTCATTGTTAAAGGCATGTGTTTTCAATTATTCACCATGTCTTATGTTTATGCTATCTTCCACTGTATTTATTACTCATACTGAGCATTTGACCTAACCCCTTTCTTATGTATCATTTTACTCAGGACATGAAGAATAAAATTATGAATGACATGCAATCATAATCTATGGGAAATGATGTTGCAAATGGAATAATTTAGTGTGGTTTCTTCTTTCCATATGTAATGTTGATCTTATGTATGAATCTTGTTTCCAATAATACTAAACTACATGGTCCTTTGGGAATCATATTCTTTGTATATATTCCAATGTAATAAAATAAGGAACTGACTCTGGGCAACTAGGGCCGGGTCCATACAGTTGGTATCAGAGGAAGTTTAGTAGAAAACATGGAACCTAGATTTAGAAAACATAGATTAGGGAAGAATACCTAAGTGAGTATTTTAGGATTAACATACAATAATGTCCTGGTATTTTGGTAACGAATAGATTATGTGAGTAATTCAAGAAATAAATCCCTATCTGGATACGATCAGGTAGAGGTGGCTCTGGCACAGATATACCTAGGAGTGAATGCTCTGACAAGGACTTTTGGGCTTGACCCGAGGTATCCTGGTATACGAAAATGGGCCTTGCTGCACTCTTGGTTATGACACTCCCTGAGGATATGCTTAGGATAATTCAAATTTTATTTACCCACCATTGTGATGGATTTATGTTCTCAAAGTACCCAAAGTGTATGGTTCTAGGATTTACGATCCATAAATTTATGCTATATTCTATATCATGTTTAGAGTTATAGAGAGTTTAGTATTTTATGAGCTAATATATAATAAGTAATTGATTAGATATGAAACCTAGTAGATAGAATGAGAACATCACCAATTCATGGTATGTGTAGAGTAAGAAGGATCATATCTCTAATGGTCTTAAGCCATCTTTTCGAAGGAAGATTATCTCCCATGTATTCTCATCATATGATGAAGTAATACCATGTGTTAACAAGGTATGTAAAAACTTTTCAGAGTCCTATGGATTTGAAAGGATGTAAAAGAATAAGAGGATGCAAAGATACACGTTGATAAAACGAAGAAGGGAAAGAAGTTTTTCCCCCATATGATAACTGTGGAAAGAATGACTCTGGTAAATGCATAAAGGTAATGGGTGTTTGATAAAAGTGTGGAGAAAAGAACACCAAGTTCATGATTTCAAGGGTAATAAAGTGGTTTCCAATGTAAGATTATTCAATTTCATGGAGTTGGGACACTATGTTAACCAATGTCCCAATCCTAAAAGGAATATACCCCAAATTAGGATTTTGGATAATGAGAAAGTTATAATTTTACCACTGATGAAGTAGAATGATTAATATTCCTAGTCATGAATCATGACATTTATATATTTTGTCAGTAATGTAATTGTTTTATAAATTATGAGATATATATGGGTTGTACTTCTGTACTCTTTAATTAATGATTTGAGGTCATATGATGAATGGTATAAAGGATAAGTGATTCAGTGGAAAGTTAAACTTTTTAGGAAAAAACATGATGGAGGGAAATGAAACCCTTAATATATATCTGACTTTGAGATAATGATTGATTCAGATAATTATTGACTACATTGGAACTAATTATTGACTTGTTGAGAAGTGGTCTATGCTATCATCAATGAATTTTACTACACTTTTTGATTTAAGGAATATATCCAATAACATGTATCATACTTAATGAATAAGGAAGAATGCATGTTTCCAATATGGTTTTTACGGTAATTCAATTCGTTACGATATTTCAAAAGGATACATGATGATGCTATTCACATGTTTGGAATGTGAAATTTAGATCAAATTTTTCTTGATTAATGGTTAATGATAATTTCATCTAGGAAATTTAGAGGACTTCATTATAATGTGTTGAATCATTATATTTTGAATTTTTTTAACCATTTATGAAATGGTTTAAATTGATCATTGTATGAGCTTTTAGAGGTTAATGTATTGCATCACAAAATGGTGTAGTCCATGCTATGTGATAAGTTATAGATAGTTAAACTAAAATAAAAGGATGAGTTTATAAGTAGAAATGTTTATGTATACTCTTATAGAGTTGAATAATTCCTAAACTCAAGGAAAATATTCTTAAATAAAATGTTTTCCTATTGTCATAATCATTGATAATATTTATGATTTTTTTGTTTATATTATTTTAGTAATCAACATTCATCTTAACATGTCCTCTATCATGTTCCATCAGAACATCATAGTTAGATCTTTCTTCCATGTCCAGTTTTTTTTCTTTCCTTCCAACTAATGCCACCTCATTCAAAAAATAATAATTTTTTGGGTAACCACCTAATATCCATTAACCTTTTTAGGGGAATATTTTATTAACACTACTTCTGATGTGGGTTTCAATAGGGTAATTTTCAAGTATCAACCATTAACTTTTGAAGTTCAATTTCAAATTTTAAGGATGAAATTTTGTAAGGAGAGGATAATGTAATAACCTGAAAATTTAAAAAATGATTTATTATAGAATTATTGGATCACTGAGTCTCTACAAAACAGAACGTTTTTATATCTTAGCCTAGTAAACATAAGTTTTTCACTTCTGTGATGTGAATTTCAAAAATCCGATATACACAGTTTTGATCAGTAAGTTATTTGGTGTCAAATAAGAAAAAATTAATTTTTTGTGAATAACACCCTACCCTTATGAATAGTCACATACCCATATGAATAGTGATATACCCTAATGGATACTAACCTTACCTATGTTAGTGTATAAATAATATTCATGTGTGAGTACGATATACCTATGCTATAAAATAAGTAAACAAATATTTTAAAACAGTTATTTTTCGAAAAAATTATGATTTCAATTAAATATTAAATTAATAATATTTAAAAATATTATTTTTTGAAAAATGGACTTTATTTTTGGATTCTACATGTCGAAAAATGTTTGGGGTAAATTTTTGGGATTTCGTTGAAATACATGAATTTTTTGTGAATATTGACATACCATAATTTGCAAAATTAAGATAAATACACTAATTATAGAGTCATGTGGGATTTCCTTCTGATGTAATCCTACTTGGTTCGTGATCAGATGATAAAAATACTATTCATGGTCATGTAATAATAACTATTACATGTCTTTAGGAGATATAATAATTTAATGAATTTTATATTAAGAAATCTCCTCCCTCCTCCACTATAAAAATCCCCTCTCACTCCCTCTTTCGTTCACTCCTCTCAAGCCTTGTACCTTCTCCAATTTCTGTCCAAATATCCTCCCAACCTCCTCTACCATTTCCATCAATCCTTGGTCTCATAAAAAGAACAAAAACTCTCCCTTAAAGAGGCTCTCAAGGAAGTTTGGTTCCAGAGGTAATTTCCTCTTTTCAATTCTTTGTCTTTACTTTCAAGTTCAATTGTTTTCTTTTTATATTACATATCATCATCCAATTTTTTTGATGAAACCAGTACCTTATATGTACTGGAATGTTTTCATGATAGTGGAATAATATTTCCTCATCTCACCCTTTTTTCCTTATTTTCTACTAGTAGCAAGAACACCATCCGAGAAGTGTCAATTTTCCACATTCAAGGATGATAGGCGTTCGATTTCTATTATCATTCTCAATTATGGTATTGAAACCATTATTGTTATGGTTGAACCAGATTTTTATTTATGTAATATAAAATATTTAGGATTATTTAATCCTTTTTTACAAATGGTATTATGTTATAATGAAAAATGAGTTCATTGTAATCAAAACCCACAAATTAACCAAAACAATAATCATTAATGTTCTATATAATAATTCATCCTCTTTCTATGAAACCAAGTTATATAAATGAACAATAACACGTATTTATGTTCATAAATAGTATATAATTTCAATTCTGGAAATTTACATCTATTCCGCATACTTAAAAACAAGTGAACCAAACATGCAAATAAAGAAAATGAACACGCTGGATCGACAGAATTAAATACAATAACTTATCAATAAAGACATAAATGAACTAACTAGAATTATGATAAAATAAATAAATGTCTAATATTTTCTTAAATAAGTTAATAATAAGTATAATTTCTTATTTTAGGAGCATATGTTTGAGAGAGGATCACGTTTAGAGTTAAGGTAAGGGGTTTTCCACCCGAATTCCCATTTTAATTCGGTTTACTTTCATTGTATCATTACCTCGATGAAATTATTATTTATTGTCATAAACCCCTCTTAAATTCTTTGTGAGTATTATATATATGATTAGAAACCATAACCCTTCATTATTTTATGGATAGTTACAAGTTTCAAAAGGAAATTTCAAAATGGATTTTAAAATATAAGCTTCATTCAAAGGAATATCTCAACTTCTTTCTTATTTTCAAGGGAAATATCTAATCTATCATTGGAAAAAATTATATTTATAAAATAACTCATTTTATTATTCAAATAATATTTTACTTCACTTCTGGTTTTATATAAAGATTTTTCCAAAAGAACTGTTATTTTCAAAATAAAAGAGTATTTATCACAGAATTTTGTAATGATCTTATAAGAGTATTTTATTTTGATTCAAAACTCTCATTGTTTATTATGTATTATTGGTATTAATAATTTATAAATTCATCTACCATATTTTATTTATTGTTTTATGACTATCTCTATTGGGGTTGAACTATCCTAAAACTATTCACCATATTACTCGATATGGTTAGTGTTTTATGTTTAATGATTGGGGAAAGTGAGCTACATTTCATATGATAGTTTCAATATGAATGTATATGTCGTTTATGTTTATCCCTGATTATATGAGTAATGCATTAGAATTATTATGTGATGGTTGGGGCCCGCTATAGCCCCTCGATGCATCTGTAGGTCTAATGAGACAAACTATGGTCATGGCACGAGGCCTTGACAAAATGATTATTTATAGTCCTAGAACGAGGCCTAGATGGTATGGTTATGATGTCCTACATATGAACTTCCCTCATTATGATTCTGGTATTTTAATTTCATGTGGTTATTTGACCATTAGAATACCCATGATTATGTTTTATTATGGAATTATTTTCTCAACTCATATTTCTGCCATGATGTGTTCAAGTTCAATATTAAAGGCATGTGTTTTCAATTATTCACTATGTCTTATGTTTATTATATCTTCTGCTAAATTTCTTACTCTTATTGAGTATTTGAGCTCACCCCTTTCTTATGTTTCATTTTTATCTAGACATGAAGAATAAAATTATGAATGACATGCAAGCATAATCTAGGATACATGATGTTTCTAGTGGAATGATTTAGTGTTGGTTTTTCTTTTCTTATGTAAAGTTGAACTTATGTATGTATCATGTTTCCAATAATACTAAACGACTTGGTCCTTTGGGATTCGTATTCCTTGTATGTATGACAACGTAATCAAATAAGGCAGCAGCTCTTGGCAACTTGGGCTGGGTCCTTACAGGCCGAGTATCCATGACATTCTGGGGCCGTTTCGGATGATAACAATAATAGAAACCAAAAATAGGGGAGTGTGGGGTGTATACATTTTCCCACACAACTTAATGTCAAGCTAGGAAGTAAAAGAGGTGGGGATTTTCATGTATTAGGTACACATGGTATGGTCATGATGAACTCACCGTGAATGAGGGAAAAAGCCTGCACCACACTATACATTTCGTCCCAATGGGAGATTGCGAAGCCTGGGGCTGGGCCTAAGGAAAAAATGTCTGGGCGGTCATACGTATCCCCTGATGATGGGAATAAATCTATATGCAGTTAAGAAAACTCCATTTAGTTTAACGTCAAGAATTAAGGACGTACATAGGATTAGAAAAATGAGGTGGGTCACATGGCACAACCTTTGCAGTCTTCCTGCGAGTGGGGCCAAAGAAACATAGGCTGCATCACATGATATCCTCCTAGGGAACTACACCTAGGAGGGGTAGCCAAAATAAAAGAGCATAGGGATAGACTCGGGATAAGGCGTCCAAGAATTCCTACGTATACCATGTGGATGGGAATCAAGCCATACATTTTTCTAGGAAGATGCGGTTTAACATCTTGTGTGATGATGCATAGTGTAACATCATGTGGGACGTTTCACAGTTTAAGGTCATATAGTATCATAGAGTTTAAGGTCATGCTAGACCATCCGAATCGGGAAAATCATTTCTTGAGGAACATGGAATTGGTGGGAGGAGTTATACACTCACTATCCATGGTAACTAGGTAGTATGTGGCATTTGATTAAACCTTTTGAACAATGTAACTTCCTTCCCATTAGGGCTCCATCATGGGTGGTTTCCTGCTAGGTATCATTGGTCTCCTGAGGGACAGTACCAATTATCATTGTAATAAGGAGCAGAGAAGAATATTCTTGTTGAAATACCTAGATATATTGTTCTGATGCCTTTCTAGATTGTGCATGGAATGGAGCCTGTTCTCATCAAGTGCTTCTAGCTTAGCCAGACGGATTTATAATACTTTATCTGGCACTTGATGATCGTAGATAGCTGTGCACAATGAGGGAAACTGAATCTCGATGGTCAGGATGGCCTCCATTCTGTACACCAGGGAATATGGGGTCACCTGGGTGGATTTACAAGTCGTCGTCCGGTATTCTTATAGGGCATTGGGGAGCTTGTCCAGCCAACTCTTGTTATTCTAGCCATCCATTTTAGTATCTTCAGCTTAGCTAGCCAGAAGTTTGTGTCATTATTAATGAGGACAATGTGAGGGACTCCAAATCCGTAGATAATGTTGGAGCTCATAATTTCAATGATGTAATGGGCCTTGACCTACACGAGCGGAACTTCCTCTTCCCACTTTGAGTAGAAATTCGTACTAGTCAGGATGGACCTACACGGGCGAGCTGTTTCCAGTGGATAACATCCCACGACATCGAGTCCCCATACCGAAAATGGACAGAAGAACTTGGTGGAGTGGAGAGGATCTGGCGGCCGATGCATGAAGATAGATTGAATTTTGAATGCATGGAACCTCATGGAGAACTCGATGCAATCATGGATTATGGAGGGCCAAATGTACCCTAGTCTCTGGATCTAGTGAGATAGGTTTGGCCCAGTATGATGAGCCCCTTAGGAACCAGCATGAACCTTTTGCATGAATTGTAAAATATCGACTCCTTGAATGAAATGGAAGATAACACCATCAAACCCGCTCGTGTAGGATATCTACTCACGAACAGGGCCGTCTTGGAGGGTGAACTGTAATGCATGTCATCAGATTCACTCGTGCTCACCCTGATCTGCCGGGAGATTACCATTTTAGAGATACTCAACAAAATAGGTTCTCTATTCAAGAGTCACTTCAATCACTACATCCTGGGGACCTGGGGGTCCAGACATGGAGGCGTCATTGGTAAGGTGGATTACCTACGGGCTATCATCGTCATTTGGGGTGACGGTAGTAATGAATATTCCTTATGCCACGTGGATAATCAGATCATCTTGTTTGGGATCCACAAGTGATGCAGCTTGTCTTGCTAGGGTGTCAAACCGACCATTATGAGATCGAGAGACAAGAGTAACTTCCGGATGAGATGGGAACTAGTTCATTAGATGGAGTGTGTTCTCTAACAATGGTATGAGCTCTGGCTTTCTGACGACATAGTCACCGTTGATCTACTTGATGACTAATTCAGAATCCCTTTTCACATGAAAATGGGGAACATCAATCACGGGGGCTAGCTAGAGGCTAGTTATGAGAGCCTGATACTCTGCCTCATTGTTGGTGAAGCCTTATGACAACAGGAATGAGTATTACAAAATTTCATGTGTCGGTGTAATGAAGATGATACCCATGCCTACTCTGTTGAGTTGGGAATCATTAAGCCTCCTGCTGATGGGGCTCTAGGAAGCACCATTGATGTGAGTCCGCAAGCACGACATGGATTAGTCTACCAAGGACATCACCCCATCAGGGAAATCAAGATAAATGGACTATTTAGCAGGAGATGAATGGGGAACAATGAAGTCTTCCCGTGTATTCCCCTTAATAGCCTTCTGAGGGACAAACCTGATGTCGAACTGCTAGAGAATCACTTCCCACCAAGCTATATGTCTTTTCAACATGAGGAAATTTTGGATTTACTTTATTTTATCCACTCATGATACTAGTGGTACCTCATGGTGCTACAAGTAATGTCACAATTTCTGTACGGCGAATACTAGTGCAGGGAAGCTCTTCTCGATAGGGGAGTATCTGGATTCTGTATCAAAGACCATGCAACTGAGGTAGTAGAGGATGTTCTACATCCCCTAATTATTATTATGGGGGTGAAGGGTGCCAATAGATCATTCTAGGGAGGTCACATAAAGGACCATCGACTTTCCAGAGGCTGGTGACATTAAAACTGGAGGATGGAGAAGATACTGCTTGATTTCTACAAAAGTAGTCTGACACTCTTCATCCCACACATACACGGTGCCATTCTTCATGAGGTGAGAAAATGTATTAAACCTTCCATCTATATTTTTTATGAATAGGTGTACGTAGTCCATGTGGAATTGGAATCCTCGATGGCCCCAAATGCTGCTTGGAGGATACATCTTGCTAAGGACCTTGATCTTCTCTAGGACGATCTCAGTGCCCACGTATCTAACAACAAAGCCAAGAAACATTCCAGCAGTGACCCCTATGGCAAATGTCAATGTGTTCATCTTCAGGTGATGGGAATAAAGGAATCTGAACATATTCTCATGGTCTTTGAGATGGTTCTAATGCTAGAAATATTTTATTAGAAGATCAACCACATAACAGTCCACTATAATTTTGAGAATCAGCATAAATATGCGATGAAAATCCCATTTATTGGTGGGGCCTACATTCTTATAACTGAATGGAATGACTTGGTAACAAAAGGTACCATCTAGCACCCCGATGTCCGTAGAATCCTCATCCTCAAGGGGCATTCAGATATGGTTATATCTAGAGTACCCATCCATGAATGAGAAACCTTAGAACCTATTCGTAGCATCGATCAACAATTCTGTCATGGGAAGGGGGAAATCATCCTTTGGACACTAAAATTTGAGATCCTTGAATTTGATGCATACTATGATTTTTCCAGTCATCATCATAACTCGTACAATGTTGGCTATCCATTAAAGATACTGGACGTCAATAAAAAATTGGATCTGGGGAGCTTATCAACTTCTGCCTCAACCATGGCATAGTGAGAAGGGTGCATCTTTCTGGGAGGCTTCTTGAACCCATGATGATTTTCTGGGATACTGATGTGTTGGATGGGTACCTAAAAATATAGTCCAATAATCTCTTTATAACTCTAGGAGAAAAAATCATGATTTTTTTATCGAAGCCTATGTACCTCTATTGCTCCTCTAGGGGCATATAGGCACTGATAAGTGTTGGTTTCAGCTATACCTCACTACCGAGGATCACCTGTATCAATTCATCGACCATGGTAGAGACACCATATTCAATGGTGGTAGGATCATCCTCTAAATCTTATTATTCACTTATGACGTAGGGATCATCGGTGGGAGGAGTTTCTTCTGAGTCGGTAGATCCCGACGGGAGGCTGGTACCAGCCTGAGCGGGAGTGGATGCTGCATTTGGGAACTTAGGTGCCACCACAACCATAGCGACGGAGGTTGTTGATCCGATCCCATATGGTCTTTGTCCCAATGGGCCATACTTGATGATATTGAAGAAATAATGGTGCCCTAGCATGAGCCGGTTAATTCAAGCCTGGAGAAATAAGAAAGTATGATGTATTGTCATTGCAATGGGGTGGACATCCCGATACCTTATGAGACTAGGAGGCTCCTGGATCATGTGAGCCTAATTCGTATAGGAGAATGAGGAGATCTTATGACGTCCCATATATATGGGAATGCATTCCCCCCTCATCCCAGAAACAACAAAGAATTTACCCATGTCCGTTTTTAACCTCCAATCGGTGGATTGGAAAGACATAGGAATCATCTAGTACTCTCCATGGGTCTGTTTCAGTCATGGCATGCTCGAAATTGTTAGTTTTATTTTTTTTTCTTTGCTCTTGTGATAGTCAGCATCTAAATAGAGGGCTTCACAATAGGAAAATGGAGACACGTCACCCTGAAGCATTCCCACCCGACTGTTAAGGGAGTTCATGAGGCACTAGTGATATAATGATGTAACCGCCACATGAATGTGGAGCCATTCACTTCCCATAAACAAATTGTAGGTAGTGTTCTGGGAGACAACCATAAATTAGGTGCTGGAAACCATGCCACAAAACTGGGTCTTCTAGTGGATCTTGATGACTAGTGTCTGTTTCTTCCTGTCATAACCTTGGATTCATAGATCAGAGGGACTTAGATCATATTCAAGAAATCCCCATTTTCATAGTGATTGAGTCGGGATTAATTTAATCCAAGATCCAGTGTCGAAGAGACAATTGCGAACCTCCACATCATTGAACTGGTCGAGGATGTACAGTGGGATAATGTTCCCCTATATGGGAGAGCCTTAATCTTATCCAGAAAATGAGATAATGTCTGACAATCATCATTATCTACCGCCTCAGTAGGAAAGGATTCTCTGACTGCTACTTCTATCTCAAACTAGAGGGGGCTACTTAAAGCCTCAGCGAGGGCCTCACACAAGTCTGATGGTAGGTGAAGAGAAACAAGGATGGAGAGCCATGCTGGAATGATAGAAAGGTTCTTGAGGATTACATTCTTATATTCAATGAGTGATCTTCCTCTTACATGATGTCTCTCTATGACAGGAGGGATGATGGGCCATGCCAACTAGACCAGAAGTTGAATTGTTCTAGGAATATCCCTCTGATCACTTGTCAAAGCATGAGGAGTGGCTATCAGATGAGGGACAGACGACTGATACCATCAAATATAAAAGAGTAGATGGTCCCGGCATAGCTGAGGTGGCTATGCTTGATCGATCCACACAAACTACCGAAAAATGCAGGCTTGATGTCATCAGATGAGAAGGTTGTGTATAATGAGCTTTGTGTTGTGCCTACGGTCTAGTTTTTGTCATGTGCACAACATGGCTAGTAGTCTTCACTGAGGCACTCCAACGAACTGTATAGCCATATCCCCTTCTACGCTTACGACGAATGGAGACACTGGGAAGATCCGCCTGGTGCTCCTCATCATCAGGAATCATGTAGGGGTTTTCCAGCTCGAGGGTATTGACCGAGGAATGCACTTGACTATAGCTTAGTGATTCATCCACAACTGGAAGAACACTAGAAGGAATCACCATCTCTGGGGGAATGAAGTCCCCGAGAGTACGACATGAAAATGGAATTGGAGGGGGACATTGTTTTCCCTTGCGCCGCCTGTGATTTCTCTTCTGAGAAGGGCACAACTGAGAAGACGACACAGATGTAGTATCTACAATTCCTGGAGGCTCTGGCCAATTCAGGCGTGCACAGATAACACCATGGGAATGAGCGAATATGTTATGAGCCATCCAGTCATCATACATCTGGGACCCATGACTATAAAACAGATGCAACTCGCCTTCGATATCACTACTGTTGTCTGGCCTCACGAAGATACATGCCACCTATGCCAGAGTTGCGCCTAAACGGACTATGTTGTTATCCACCTAGTCTTGAAGCCATTATTTGAACACATAGCACTATTTGAGAGTAAACCCCAGGATCTGGTGATAGAGGATGTAATTGGGGCGATCTGTGAGGTTTCCCTCTTCTTGCCTTCTGCACTCACGAAAACGTACAATCCCCTACTCCAAGGAACTACAAAATTAATTAGGGACCTACGCCTCATTAAATGAGTAGGTCCGGTTCATCTTATATGGGAAGGGGGAACTTGTATCTTTATACTGAAGAGGGTCTAGAAGAGAATGTCGAAGAGGAGGATCCTAGTTATCTCCCCTTGGCAGTGGCAGTGCATTAAGCGGGGCCGCCTTCCGATTCTAAGGTGGATGCTATTGGGCCGAAGGCTATGCCTGAGGTGGATGTCCTCTGCAATGCTATGGAGGCAGCTCAACTAGTAACAACTATAGTTTCTTGGGGGCCTTTATTTGAGCCACTAGGCAGCCACGACCCTCGTGGCCCTTCTCGTGGGGATTGTAGGAGGCAACTGACATGCCTACATAGCCTGTTTTAAGGATTCCTCTAGGCGCTGGGCCTTATCGGAGAAGTATCTGAATCCCCTAGGGTATTATGGGTAATCAAAGAGGGGGATAGTTCCATATTGACATTCCCTATGCACAATTTCATCAGTTACTCTTGTGTCACTGGAATGTAAAGAGAGTATGTGAGTCCGTTCGACCGGGCGACAAAGTCTGCAACGCGCTCATCAGGCCTCTCCTTGTACTTGAAGAGGTCTGCGATACTCCTCTTATGAATGGAGGAACTGAACTGGTGGAGAAATTTCCTATGAAGTTCTTCTCTGCTAGCTACTGATCTGATTGGGAGTTGGTACCAGATGAACTCAGACCCTTCCAATGTCTACACAAATCACAGGATTTTGGAGGCTTCCGGCTATGCAGGGGTTCCCAACATGGGAACACATCTTGAGATGAAGTGGGAAAAGTGCTGCAGAAGGTCCCCTAACCTATTGAAAGGGGAAAAGTGGGTTTTCCAAATCATGGGGGTGGTGTCATGTCATCCACCCATGCCATATACGACTTTCCATCATGTGGGATTTCCACATGTTGAGTCTCTAATGCCTCGAGGTGGGTGATGAGTACCACCATTAGATCATATTGTGGGGGATTATTGTCTTTATGGGGATCCTAGTCTACCAGAGCATTGGAAGGTTCTTCCACACGATAGGGTGGCCAAACTGCTCGTTGAGCGACTGGTTGAATGAACAGTGGGGCATCCGAGGGAACCTGATCTGGGTCCAGAGGATTGCCTCACAACTCCAGTGGATTCGGGAACACATCCCACACCCTCATGCCATTTGTTCCGGCCTCAACCCTATCCATGTGGGTAGGATGGTCAGGGTCACCCAGGGGTATTTCTCCAAGTGGAAGTTGTGCCTGGCCCTTCTTCCCCGTCTGAGGATCACCATAGTCTGGTCATCACTCTGTGGCCCATTCAACAAGGATTTCATTGACCATATTCTTTTGTTTGGAGATTTCATGGCACAACACATCTTTTTAGGTATTTTCTTACACCTTCTTCACCAAAACAGAATGGTTGGAGGGTTTGACATCTCTGAGGTGTTCTTTTCCCTTGTTGAGATTTTGTCTAAGGACTAGTGCCTTAGTAGGCACGAAGAGAACCAATAGATTTATATTCTGGTGAGTGATCCTTCTCGATGGATCCAAGAGGAGTGAAACTCCCTCAGGTTGAAGGTCCTCTCCAAGAATATCTAGCTTTTTCTCACATTCTAGAAGGTCATCCATGTTAACTGTGACTCTTCCTGGGGGCATGTACTCAATATCACTTAGCGAGTCGGGCTACTACCCAATAGGGCTGAAGAGGAGGGGAGCATTCTGTCCCCAACCACAGATCTTCATGTGGGGGGGAGCCTCCTTGATAATCCTGCAAAGTACTTTGAATCTATAAATGCATAGTTGATGGAGGGCCCTATGACGGCCAAGCGACTCAGGGCCCTTGGCCACATGAAGAGCGGCCAAATCAACTTGGAGACATTGTTTTCCAATTTCTTCGAAATTCGCTGGGCTATTAGGGTATGCCACTCTTTGATGAAGAAGACAGAAATGAGTCGCCCATAGGGTCTGACGGAAACACTCAACTTCCTATTGGGTGAGCCATTCCGGAACACAAAAATTTGGTACTACAACCAGCCAAAACATCTTAGGGAAATGGTCCATTGTGAGAATGTCCCACAAGCTCCTAGGCTCGGACTCAGGGTCTGGCCCTTCATTTTCCCAATAGTCAATCAGTGGCAGTTGGGGAACCAGTAGTGGTACCGAAGTAGACTGCTGAGATGGTACGATAGCCGGTGGAGAATAAGAAGAGTGAGATGAAAACCTACGTATCTAGGGCTATCATCCTAAGTGTTTATTGACCGAGCCACCACATCACGGTATGATAGGATAACGACAACAGTTTCTGGCACCAGAGCTATAGATGACGGGGATGGACCGCACTGCTTCTCATCTTCCATTGATCCACATAATAGCTCTATGTGATCTCTAGTAGGGGTAGAGAGTGCTTCTTGTGATGATGGTGGATATTTCACCACCGTAACATGTGGAGTTACCAAAATGTTTTCCTCTTGGATATACCTACAGAGGGAGGTGAGAATCTTATGGATCTCACATTCTAGAAGAATGATGTTAATGCGCCTTGTTCCTGCCCCAACCCTTGACATGGAGGACCTAGTTGAGGGTTCCATTGTTGATTCGTATTATGACTTAGAGTCCGAGAAACAAACCGGTTTGATCTCAATCTGAATCTCATCGGCATTATTTCTATGGAAGTGATGAACTTCCCTCATTCCTCAGGATAGTTATTCAGCACATGGTAGAGTTTTGGCATGAGGAGGAACATCCATCATACAGGATTTGTGGTGAAGAGGATTACCACCGGAGTAATCAATGGTGTAAGGAGCACCGGGAAAAATATCAATGGGGACACATGGAGGTCGTCCGTGAGAAGTTATGGTACTAGTTGGACCCCTAATAGAGCTAATAGGACCACAGGTAGGACCTCCATACATATTTCCCATGATAGTGTCGGTGTGAGGAGGGTCATCACACTGGTCAAGCCATTCAAAGGTAGGACCTCTATGTTGCGTTCTAGTGAAGCAAAGCTAGAATTCACCCCTCTAATTTCTGACATAAGGAGGACCTTAAATAGCTGTTGTAAGGACATGGGGAGGCCCCCCATGCTGGAGATCAGATGTAAAATTTCCCCACCCTTGCGGTCTGTGCCAAGAGGAATGACTCCATACCTGATGTACTGTCCATGGGAGAGGCTCCAGTAATGAGTGTCACCATCATGGGGAGGACCCTTGTTCAGATTGAAGGTATCATGGGGTGGACCTCCATGTTGATCATGGAAGTGGGGATGACTTACATTGTTCATGGTGCTGGTACGGGGAGGCCCTCTGTACTGGGTGTCGTTGTAGCAGGTTGGTCCGTGACGGCTACTACCTGCGCTGGCAGTCAAGAGAGTCAACCCATACCACCCATGGGGTATTCGAGGCCTTAATACGGACAAGGTATATAAGTTCCCATGCTCAGTGTAAATTGGGCGATAATGATACAAGTCAGCGGTGGCCCGGGCAAATGTAGTTTCAGATGTTCATGCCCCTTGACGGGCGTCCACCTCGGCCTACGCCCGATAATGGCATCATGTCATTCAGACTGGTGCATGTGGTGGAGGTACATAGCTTACCTGCTCTTCAACTCGGGGGGACTTGGTTGCAACATTGGTGTGGCCTAGTGGGGTCCGTCCATGGGGCCCCTATAATGTGATCCTGACCGAGCTGGACAATACATCCCCTACCTCTTCGGTGTAGAGGAGGGAGTCATCATGGAGTTCTGGGGAGAGGCTACTGAAACTATTGTATGTTGGAGTGGGGAGTAGAGGTTCTCTCTGCGGCCCTTGGGGGTGGTAGTGGTGACGAGGAGTAGATGCCTCTATATCCTGTCAGGCCATATCCCGAGTTGGGATAATCCCCTCCTCCTCATATCGGCATATGAGGTCTCTTATTACCCTTATGTGAATGATTCCAGAAGGTAATATAGGGCATGTGATCCCATCAACTGTGGTTGTGGTTGTCATCGTAGAAGTAGTAGAGCCACGTAGGGTTTCCGCATTGCTGTTTCCCCTACCCCTGCGTCGGTGGGCGGGTGTTGATCTGATTCCTAATGCAACTACTTTGTTCCATGAAAAGAAGGGAGATTTACCCATTGGTTATGAAATAATGAAATCGACATCCAGTTCCCCAACTCCATTCCGTCGACCATGGCTGGTATGAAGGATCCACACTGACAACGTCGCAGACTAGGATGTCCAACATTAAAATCCATAAACATCTGGTGAGTTTCACACCAGACCAACTATTTTCTTGGCGGGACCCAGCATGGATAGTTGGATCTGGTGACACACTAATCCATTGATGTCCCAAATGCTATAAATCTCCACATTGAGGAGAATAACATTATATTGGGTTCACAAGTTTTGTTTATGATGCTTTTGTCGGTGTGCACACATTCATCTATCAAGGACGCACTGATTGTTGCCCAACATTCCCGCTTTCGAAAGGTGGAAGGCATCCATCGCTTATTCAGGGACGTTTTCTCCACGGTTGAAATGATATGATGGGATGTTAGTTCTTGCTTCTGTGGATTCCTCCATGGAACTCGTTACCTAGTTTGGGTCTCCCTTATAGACTTAAGACGTTGTTTGTGATACTCTACCAAGTGTCGTATCTTCGTGGACACCAGTTAGTTACCCACATCTATATGTACATTCCAAGGGGTCTAGTAAGAGTGGAAACCTTCGGTCGGGGGAGTAGTCACGTTGGATGTCACTGGCGTGTTTGGATGCTGGAACACTGGAAAATCTAGGTTTCTTCCTCTTATTATAGGTTTTATCGAGGGCACGAAAGACTGAGCCATTCCACATCAAATGTGGGAAATTACATTCCATAGGCACGTCTCTGTGAATTTCCTTAGCTTCCCATGTTTAACATAGGGTATGCCATGATTTTAATGTCTAATGGAGGTGGATTAGACGGCTCAGAACACCAATAGGAGTGGATTATATGGGTGAAACACCTAGAGGGGACACTGATGTCAGAGCTATCATGTAGTTAGTTACCCAGTAACTGCTAGGAGCAGGGAAGAGGTAAATTGGCCTGATCTCACTAGGACGTGGTAGCCCAGGTAATAATTAGGATGGGTGGTGGGTAGTTAGGTGAAGTGGATGGAGAATCAGATGGGGTCGACTCGAGGGCAACATTGACATTGGGATTGGGACTCAAAGAGACTTCTTATGTATCCATGTTGCAGAGAATCAATGTCCACATATTTTGATGGGGGTATAGGATCAGGGTGTGTGCCGAGGGTGAAGAACTGATGATATATAGGGGCTTATGCGTGGTTAGCAGCTTGGGATGGTCTTATGCATGTGGGTGGACCAGAAATGTGGGTCCCAACAAAGGGGACTGCAACGACTTACCGGTAGATCAGAAACACAACGGCTTTCCGCTTGTTGGGATTGACAATGACTTACTATTGGTCGATGTACATAATGGATTACCGCTAGATGGGTCACAGTAGCTTACTGTTGGATGGGTCACAATGGATTCCCATTGGATGGGTCATAATGGCTTGCCTCTGGATCGGTCAAAATGGCTTACCACTGGATGGGTCACAGTGGATTCCAATAGATTTTTCACAACGGATTACCGCTGGATGGGTCTCAACGGATTACCGCTTGATGGGACATTATATCTTACGGCTGGATGGGGTCAGAACGACTTACTGCTAGATGGGTTTGAACCTCATGGAGGCTTTCTATGTATCCTGTCTAGTAGACAGATATCAAATTCCATCTAGTTTGGACGTGTACATTTTAACATCGTGTGAGACCAAAATGGGGCATGTAATTTAATGTCATGCGGGAGGAAGGTGAACCATCATGAATGTGTGTTGGAACAACTAGGTGTTGGGCTTGAACCTAAGGGAGGCTTCCTACATACCATTCCATGGTAGGGATCAAAGTCCACGTAGTTCAGAAGTGGGGCTTGGTGCGCCAACGTGAAGGGGGTTGGGACCAATGGTTGTTGGGATTGAACCTCAAGGAGGCTTCCTACGTACAATTCCTTGGAAATGATCAATGTAATCATAGTTAGAAAGTGTTGTGGTGCTTACACTCTACGGTGGCCCAATGAGGATGTCATGCTCGATTCTTACTCTAAGCCCACGTGAGTCATGCTCAATGTGAGAAACAAGAGGCATCGAAGACCTGATGATCATGTCACGAAAAGTGTGTCCATGGGAAGTGGAATTATTCTTACAATGGATAGCGGCCCAGAATAGAAATAGGGGCTTACACGTGGTTTACAGCTTAGGGAAATGATGATTGGGAGCTACTCAAGGATGGAGGCCCGAGTGGCGTCAAAGCCGAGCAGGAGAGGGATTTGGAATAGAAGAGAGGAGGGTTCTAGTGCCCATCCTCCCCTCTATGGTCCTTAGCACTGAATAAGAGAGTAGGATCATAGATTCTACCTCTTGCAATAAAGGATAGGGGCTTACACCAATGTGGTTCCCTTTACTCACAGACAAACCTCGCTCCAATAAAGAGGATCTCATTCCATGTGAGGAATGACTTCACTCCCATGGAGACTAGTGGGAGTGCAGAATGTCTGAGGTGAGGGACCCTCCATGTGATGCATGGGGAGATGACACAATTTATCGTCATGTTCTGAGGACCATGGTGCTCTAACGTTTAACGTCTTGCTACTCAGATAAGGTGGGTTCACTCCGCACCCCTTTAGGACATACATAACTAATACCCTTCGCCCCTTATGGGAAATAAGGCATCAAAAATGCGGTGGTGAGGGGGTGTTTTGGAGTGATCCATTGGGGGGTCAACATTAGTGTGGCTATGAGAAAAATAAATGGATGTTAGTGTGCCTATGTGAAGAAGCATGAGGCGAAAAAATGCAACGGGAAGCACCACCCATGGGACTTTGTTGTTACTTCATATGATCCTAGAGGGTCGTACGATAGAGGGGTCTTTAATGTAGATTCTTTGGGCATAAGAAGTGCCCGAAGATGATGTCTAGAAGAGGGAAGACGAACACGTGCGAAAGAGTACACATAAGGAGGGCGACCTACATGAAAATGGAGCAGCTGCGCAGAAATGGTTGGTGGGTGGATCCGGAGGTTTCCGTGCAATTGGAGATGTTTGCGTGAAATCAGCGTGCAATTGGAAGAATTGTGTGGGGAGGGCCGGGTGTGCGTGCAATTGGAGAGGTTTGTATGCAAATGGGATATGAGGTTTTACATGAAAATTGAAGGGATTTCTAGCAAGGATTGGTGTAAAAGTCAGAGAATATGCGCACAAATCCTACCCTGGGTGTTCCATGTATGAGGAAGGGTTTACGCGCAAAAGCCCCAACCATAAGGGACTTGGGTGGGGGTCATGCCTGAGTGTTCCTGCGCGAAGGTAGACCCATGGGAGACCTGTCAAAAAAATACCATACCAGAAAGACATATTTTTCACATGGGGAAGATGAATTGCTTGAATGGGAGATGGTTCAGATTCTTCAACCGCAAGAATCCAAAGGGGAGGTGATCGTACCATGATTCACTGTGTCATTTTCACCCTTACACCATTGTATTAAACTGGATTTGTATTCTAAATTCCAAATATAATAACACAACTCACTTCATGTTTGATTCAATTATTTTGTGTTTATCCCTGTTAAAAAGGGCAGTGTTACTTGTTATGATAATGTTATTGAAGGTGGAGGTGGTTTGGAGGCATGGAGATTATCTAGAAGAAAATTGGGCCAAACTGCATGGCATCCCATGGACATCTATCCACTAGTTTGAACAGTATGAGAAATCTGTGCATCCAAATGGTCTGAATCTTTGTGGACCGGGTCAAAATTTTATAGGCTACATTTTATTTCAAGGAACTCAATCCCGATTTGTCTTCTATAAGGCCCATCTGAACTGATCTGTCCAAGCCACCGAATATGCACAAAGTCCAAAGTGGCGTCCTATATTATATCAATATCCTGATCTGTATTTGTCAAAATGGTTCCACACTTTTAGTGATGATAGTAAAGATGTGAGGATACAACATTATTGTTTTATAAAAATGGGTTTTGGAATGTCTATTAGCCGAAAACCATTCTCCATGTGGTTTATCAAAATCTGGGTTCCAAAACCACTTCCCATTTTGGATATAAAAAGTCACCTTGGGAACCCCATTTGCAGGTTCGTCCAATGAGCGAAGTGCTTCCAATTTGGGGTCATAGAGGAGTCCTCTCCTCATCAATGAAATTATGGATGCCCCTATCTTCATAGGGGGATAAATAATGAAGGATTTCTACCCGATCTTCCTCCTCCACTTGATGTCGATCTAAATAGTGGGTGTACATTGTGAGGGAGCTATACACTTGTCAAGTGAGTTCCAATGAATATATTAGCTACTGGTTTGAATTAATTTGGGTGTTAAAACATTTATTTCCATTTATCTTACATACTTTCATATTTGAATGCTTGTTTTGATGCGTGCGTATGAGATGCTGTTAAAATATAACCAATCAGTTTGAGGTTTTGAGTGAGTGACTTGTGTTGTTCCGATTGGGTAACACAACAATCATTTTCTTACACACTTTTATGATATTTCAATCTTATTTTTAAGATATTATTCCATTCATATGTTCTAGACCGTGACAATACAATTTTTATGTCTTGGATTAGTTCTTTTAGAAATGAAATAATGTCTTAGGAATTAATCGGGATTCCAATTAATTTCAACCAAATAATTACTCCAAACGTAAGTTAATCTCCAAGAATGATGAACTTGAAATTGTGTAGTGAACTCACAATGAACCCTTTTATCTCATAATTCTAAAACACCATTTTTTTATCAACTATTAAACTCTTTAAATAAATTTATTTTCTTTAAACCATTTTCAAAATCACCCCCACTTTTGTTCTTCTTATTAAAGATGCATACTCTAAACCTATCAACTCCCCTTGAGAGATGACCTAGGATCATCCCTATACTATAAATCAACCTTAATATAATAATCAATTCTTTGGGTCATGATAACACGGTCAAATTTTAGAACCTTTCTAGGGAGAGCTTTGGTTTTAGTGCGTGTTTTTGATAATTTTTCATTGTAAATTTTGTGAATGATTGTTTGTTTAATCTTATACATTTATATTTATTTTTGTGTTCTAATTTATTTCATGTGTAGGTTCTGTGTATGAAGAATTCTACTCCAGCAAACATACATCCTTTCTAACCCTAACTAGAGATGATCCTACATCAATGACCGTGAGATACACAAGAGGAACCTTTGATGGAGGACACACAAAACATTGACACTCATCTTGATCCTTCTTCTTCTTCTTCTTTGGAAACCCACATTAAAACTGAAATTAATGTGAAAAAAATGGCTGAAAACAATCAAAATCTAAAATAACTACCCTCCGCTAATGTTGATATCCAACCCACCTATATTCAATTACAAGTTTAGGCACCCAGTTTTGAACTAAAATCTAGTTTAATTCATTAATTACCATGAATCCATGGACTTCCTGTAGAGGATCCACAAAAGAATTTAAATTAATTTCACAAAGAGTGCTCTACATTAAAAACTGAAAATGTGGATGATGAACAAGTAAAGTTAAGGGAATTCAATTTTTTATTAGAAGACACCACAAAAGATTTCTTATATTATATTAATTCCCCAATAAGGGACTGGGCGAACATGAAACACCTTTTTCTTGAAAAATATCACCCAACCTCTCGAACTGAAACAATAAGGAAATAAATTTGTTAGATAATACAATCTCATGGGGAAACATTACATGTATATTGCGAATTCTTTAAAAGGATATGTTCAAGTTTCCCACACCACCAAATAAGTGATCAACTTTTAATTCAATATTTTTATGAATTTTTAATCCCTATTGATCTAAATTTGATCGATGATGCTACAAGTGGTGTGCTAGTTGATAAGACCCTAATTGCTACAAGAACTCTAATTGAGAACCTGGCGCAAAACACACAACAATTTGGTTCCAGGTCTAATATACCGATGGGAGGTGTCCATGAGGTGCAATGTACTGAATTCGAGAAGAAGACAGACACAAAGATCGAAGAGGTAAGTACCCTTCTTCGACAACATCATCTTTCTCAAGTGAAATCCCAATCTACTCCTCCCATCAATTGTGGTATATGTTCTTCTGACACCCACTACCAGGAAAAATGTATTTAATTGAGGGAAACATCTGAGAGTTGTGAGGAAATATTTCCAAGTCGCCATTATAACCAAACCTTTATTAAAGAACCTTACTATCCATCCACCCTTTGGTGGGAGGAGAAACAATCCTATAGGAAAGGGGGGTATTCAAACCAACCTCAACAACAATGGAACCAACCGGGGCAGATTAGTCATCCACCACCACCACCAAGAAATACTCAACCACCCCAATGGACTTTCCAACAAACCCCTCCAAAACCTGATCCTAGACTTGATGATATGATGAAAAAATGGATTCTAACAATATCCAATTCCAACAAACCACTCAGGAAGTCATACAAGTCCTCAAAACCCAATTAGGCCATCTAGATAACTCAGTGGGTGAAATTCAAAGTCATGGGTCAGTTAAACATCCCTCTCATCAAATAGTTAACCCTAGGGATAAAGGAAATGTTAGCCCATAACCCTTTAGAGTGGAAAAAAACTAAAAATCCAAATGAACACTTCATTTGAGTCATCTCCTATGGAGGAAACCTCCATCCCTACCATTGAAAATGATCCCAATGTTGAAAAACATTGTATTGAGATAATCTATTCCAAAGGAAAGTGTGTGTATGTCGATGAGTCTCCTAGACAACCCATTAATCTTACATTTTCATAAAGGGGAACCCAACATAGAAAACAAAAGGGAGATGAACTCAATAAGGAATGTTTGGAGACTTTCAAAAAAGTGCAGGTAAATATTCCCTTGATTGATGTTGTGAAACAAATTCCAAGATGTGCCAAGTTTCTAAAGGAAATGTGTACACACTGAAGGTGACATAGGGATGATGAGAATGTGAGATTGGGGAGAAATGTTTCAGCATTGATAGAGCCATAACATCCCTCCAAGTGCAATGATCCTGGAACCTTCTCAATTCTGTGCACCATAGGGGATTATTCTTTTTCTAATGCCACTCATGATTTAGGTGCTTCTATAAATGTGATGCCTCACTCCATTTAAACTACATTGAAGGTTGGGGAGATTAATCCCATTATAATTATTGTTCAACAGGCTAACCTGAGTATTGAACACCCCTCTGGTGTGTTATAGGATGTTCTAGTGAGGGTTCAAAATTTAATTTTTCCTGTTGACTTTTATTTGCTTAAAATGGGGGATGATATGATGAATGGACATGCCTTGATTATATTGGGGAGACCCTTCTTGAAAATTTCAAAAACCATAATTATTGTCCACATGGTACGTTATCTTTGGAATTTGGCGGCAACATATTCTATTTCAACATCCTTGATGCCATGAAACACCCCTCAAAAGAACATTATTCTATCTCTGTTAATTCAATTGATGTACTTCCTTCCCCTAAAAAAACCTTTTCATTCCCCCAATCCCCTTTCTATGTTTTCTTCATTGATTGAAAATCTAGGTAATGATTCATTCATTTATTGTTGTAGTGGTCAATAAATGTATCATTCATGTTTATTTATTGATGATTTCTTGAACAATAAGGATCAAATGACCATCGATGATACTATTAAGCATGGAAAAGATCATTCCACATTCGAGAATGATAACATTGAGTAGTTAGATTAGATCAGTGACCTTGAACATTAACACACACTCCCATAAATCCAAAATCCACCTAAATTAGAACTAAAAAACAACCTCAAGATTTAAAATAATCATATATTGAGATTGGAAACATGTTTCTCGTCATCATAGCTAGTTCACCCTATCCTGAGCATGAATTACAACTAATTTAACTTTTGAGGGAGTATAAAAAAGCTTTAGGATGGACACTTTCTTACATTCCTAGTATTATACCATCAATTTGTACACATCACATTTTATTAAATGATGAGGGTAAACTAGTGAGGTAGCCACAACATTTTCTGAACCCAAACCTCCTAGAATTTGTGAAAAATGAGGTAACAAAATTATTGGTTGCTAGAATCATTTACCCCATATCTGATAGCCAATGGGTCAATCCCGTTCAAGTAGTTCCTAAATATATAGGCCTTAAAGTAAATAAAAATGAAAACAATGAATTGGTTCCAACTCGCGTACAGAATAGTTTTCTTATCCATATAGACTATGGTTGACTAAACAAACACACTAGGAAAGACCATTTCCCTTTTCCATTCATTGACCAAATGCTAGAGAGGCTAGCGGGTAAGTCCAACTACTGTTTCCTTGATGGGTATTCTGGATAATTTTAGATCCATATTTCCCCCGAGGATCAGGAAAAAAACCTTCACCTTCCCCTTTGGCCCATTTCCAAATAAGAGGATTCCAATTGGTCTGTGCAATGCACCAGGTACTTTCCAACCATTCATGGTTAGAATTTTTTCGAATTACATGGAGAATTGTATGGAAGTATTCTTGGATTATTTCACTATTTATGTATCCTTGTTTGATGAATGTTTAAAAAGTCTTGTTCGGTCCTATGTCGTTGTATTGAAAATAATATTTTATTAAATATCGAGAAAATTCATTTTATGGTGTGAAAAGGTTTAGTTTTGGTGCATGTCATTTTTGGGGATGGTATTCAAGTAGATTAATCAATTTTGGATGTCATTTATTCCTAAACATTCCCCAAAAATTTGTGGGATGTGCGATCATTCCTAGGAAATGCTAGATTTTACCATCATTTCATTTATGACTTTAGTAAGATTATAGTCCCCCACTACTGGTTACTCCAAAATGAAATGGAATTTGTTTTTGATAATGAATGTGGGGAAGCATTTAATAAGCTAAAATGGAGTCTCATGTCACCCTCGGTAATTCAACCACCTCAGTCGGATTTACCATTTGAGATCATATGTGACGCCTCTAACTATGCATTTGGGGCAGTTTTGTCACAAAGGGTTGAACGAGATGCACATGTCATCTCCTATTCATCACGTACTTTGGACCCTATCCAAGAAAACAACACCACAACTGAAAAATAATTCCTATACATTGTGTTTTGCTTGGAAAAATTAAGCCCATACCTTTTAGGGCCCAAATTCATTGTATTCTCAGACCATGCGGCCCTCTGATATCTCTTAATGAAACCTGAAGCGAAACCATGTCCCATTCGTTGGATGATCCTCCTTCACAAATTCAATCTATAAATTAGAGATAATAAATGAACAAAGAATGTGGTGGCCGACCATATCAATAGGATTCCCCCATCCTTTGACATTGAATCATCCCCGTATATTCCTATAAATGATATGTTTCCTCAGGAGCAATTGTACCAAGTGCAAGATGTTAATCCTTGGTATGATGAAATTGTAAATCATTTTAGAGCATCTAGAATTCCTAATGATTTCAACAAAAACTAATATAGTCATCTAAAAAATATTTCTTGTTGGTACATTTGGGATGACCCCTACCTTTGGTGCACCTGTAGTGATCAAGTCCTTAGGTTTTGTGTTCCCGATAATGACTTCCAGTCTGTCCTTAGATTCTACAACACTCTTGCTTGTGGGGGCCTCTTTGTTCCCCAAAGGACTCCTCACAAAAATTCTTGATTCTGGTCCCTTTTTTCCAACACATTTTTGGGATGCCCATGATTTTTTTTAAATATTGTTTTCGTTGTCAAATAATGAGTAATGTCTCTAAATGAAATGAAATTCCACAACAACCATTGCTCTTTCATGACATTTTTTATGTGTGTTGAATTAATGTTATGGGTTCATTTCCTAATTCCTTTGGAAACTTTTAAATTAATTTGGAAGTCGATTATGGGTCAAAATGGGTAGAGGCTCGAGCCATAAGGACAAATGATTCCAAAATAGTTGTGGAATTATTGAAAACTCAAATCTTTTATAGGTTTGTATTACCTTAGTTCATCATTAGTTACTAGGGTTATCATTTCTACAACCGAACAATGCAATCACTTTTTCATCGGTATGGGGTCGGTCATCGAGTGTCTACTTCATATCACCCACAGACCAATTGTCAAGCCGAGGTGTCAAATATAGAGGTAAAACAAGTACTTGAAAAAACTGTTCAATCCAACAGAAAATATTGGAGTCTTAGACATGATAATTCATTATGGGATTACAGTACTGCTTTCAAAAACCCTATTGGCATGTCATCATATCAGCTAGTGTTTGGAAAGAGTTGTCACCTCCCTGTCGATATTGAGAACTGGGCCAACTAGGCCATCAAACAGTGTAATTCTAATATTTTTAGTGAAGGTGCTCAAAGGAAGTTAGAGATTTAGGAGATGAAGGAAATGAGAAGAGATGCATATGATAACTCAAGGATTTATAAGAAGCAAACCAAGGCATCCCCTTCCCATATCATCCTTCTTTGTCAATTCCACATTGGGCAGAAGGTCATCCTTTACAATGAAATGATAATGTTGAATCAAGGTAAGCTTCCTTCCCACTAGGTTGGCCCATACAATGTTATTAATGTATCTATATTTGGTGTTGTTCAGGTTCAAAATGAATAAACCATGGAAAACTTCACTGTCAATGGTCAGTGGCTAAAGCACTTCCACGAAGCCCTTCCGGAGTTCCTGATAGAGGAACTCCATGTTCAAAAATGATCATATTAGTGAAACACACCAGGTTTTATACTTCCTTATCAGATTCAAAAATATTATAGTGAGGACACTACATATTCTAGGTGTGGAGGGGATGGGTATATTCCTGGGTTAGTTAAGAATTTTTTTTGCCTTTTTTCTTTCTTCTTTATTTTTCCGTCTTTATGGTATTTTCATTTTTCTCCATATTTAGGGGTTCATTAAGATTTCCATTGTCTTTATTTCTTTCTTCTATTTTTCTCCTTCCTTATGGTAATTTCATTTTTTCTACACCCAAAATTTCAATGTTCCATGATTTGGTGACCATAAGGGGGGGGATGTAAAAATACGATAATAATGGGGAAAAGAGTATTTATATGAATTTAACATCTGGGAGTGATTTTTAGTGAATTTATTATCTTTCAATGATATAAATGGTTGTATCATTGTAAAACATTTGAGATAATTGATGCCCCTTGTGTGAGATGTTTTTGGGATAACTATGTCCCTAATATCTCCACACATTTTTCCTCCAAACCACTAATTGTAAATATTTCTTACTTAATATAAGGTAAATATATGTTAGGTTAATATTTTTCCACTTTAGATAATATTTCCATACGTTCGTTCCTTATCTGATCATTTTCATTACTGTACCAGATTGACCTATGCATGTGTACCTAATGCCCGATTGTTGTACTCCCTCAAAAAAATTGGGCTGTGTTTTGGGAAGGTCAGAAACCACTCCTCCACAACCATTGATTTTGTTATAACTATTGAAATTAGTGTTGTGAGGAGATCAAACAAGGGTTAAGAGATGAGTGTGAGATTTTTTTCTAAATGAAACTTCTAAAAAAACAAAAAAAAAATTAATAAATGAGTGGAGTGATGAAATGCGAAACATATGGGGATATCTAGGTCAGGAGCTTCTGGTTTGACTTCTGATAATGCTTACGTGAGTGGGTCTAGAAATATGATTTCAAATGATGTAGGATAGGTTCGGTGAAAAAACAAATCATCTAAAGCTAGATAATGTTAAACTAACCTATATTTATTTGATAGAAAGTGGAAAGAATAACATGGAATGGTTTTCACACACACACATGGAGAGTTAGTGGAATGGTTGAGTTTTTAATTCGATTCTCATGTTGGTGTCCTGAATCTCTTTGAATTTAATTATCATATGATTTATGAGACATCCTTTTCCATTTTTACTAGGAAGAACACCTTAGTGGGGTTTGTGCATAGATCACATTACATAAATGAATTAAAATTACCTCTAATGTTAAATATTCATGATGTTTGGAATATATATATGAATCATTTTATTTTTTATGTGAATTTTCCCAAGAGTGCAAATGTTTAGGTGTGGGTGTGTGATCGTACCATGATTCATTGTGTCCTTTTCACCCTTACACCATTGTATTAAACTGAATTTGTATTCTAAATACCAAATATGATAATACAATTCAAATCATGTATGATTCAATTATTTTTTGTTTATCATTGTTATAAAGGGAAATGTAACCTATTTTGATTATATTATTGAAGGCAGAGTTGATTTGGAGGCCCGATGATTATCCAGAAAAAATGGGCCAAACTGAATGGCATCCCATGGACATTTGTCCACTGTTTGGAATAGTATGAGAATATCGTGCATCAAAATTGGCTGAACGATTGTAGGAAGGTCCAAAATTTGATATGATACATTTCATATCAAGGAACCCAATCCCGATTCGGCTTTTAAGGGGACCATCAGAAATACTCAGTCTAAGCCACCGAATATGGACAAAGTCAAAAGTGGCGTTATGTATGTTATCAATATCATGATCTGTTGTTTTCCAAATGTTGTCAAACGTTTGGTGGTGATATTCAAGAGGTGGGGCTACAACATTACCATTTTTTCAAAAGGGATATTCAACTTTATAATAGCCTAAAATTGATCTCCATTTGGTTTATCAAAATCTGGATTCCAAAAACCACTTCCCAATTTGACTATAAGAAGGCACGTTGGGGACCCCATTTTCAAGTTTGGAAAATGAGTGAAGTTCTTAAAATTTTGAGTTCCATTGGAGCCATATCCTCATCCTAAAAGTTATGAAGGCCACTATCCTCATAGAGGGATCGAGAATGAATAAGGAGTTCCACTCGAGATTCCTCCTCCACCTGATGTAGACCTAAAGGGTGGGTGTTCATTGTGAGGGAGATACACACATGTCAAGGGAGTTCCAATGGATATATTAGCTACTAGTTTGGATTAATTTGGGTGTTAAAACATTTCATTCCATGTATCTTACATACTTTCATATTTTAATTCTTGTTTTTAAGCGTGCGAATGAGATGCTCTTAATTTCTAACTGATCAGTGTGAGGTTTGGAGTGTGTGACTTATGTTGTTCTGATTGGGTAACACAAGAATCATTTTCTTACCCACTTTCATGAGATTTTAATCTTCTTTTGAAGCTCTTATTCCATGCATTAGTTCTATACCTTGACAATACGATTGTTATGTCACATTTTGGTTCTTTAAGAAATGAAATAATGTCTTAGGAATTAATCATGATTCCAATTAATTTCAACCAAAGAATTACTCCACACTTATGTTAATCTCCAAGAATGATGAACTTGAATGTTTTTAGTGAACTCCCAATGAACCATATTATCTCATAATTGTAAAAAAACACTTTTATTTAACAACTATAAATCTCTTTAAATAAATTCATTTTCTTTAAAATGTTTTCAAAATCACCCTCATCTTTCATTTTTCTAATAAAAACACATACTATAAATCTATCAAATATCCTTGAGAGAGGACCTAGTGTCTTCCATAGACTATAAATCAACCTTAAAATCATAATAAATTTATCATGTCACAACAACATGGTTAGGTGACTTTCTTTTTATAGGAATTTAGTCCATCGGGTCCACGCAGAAGTCGTTTAACGCGAAAGATTACACATCCGGTGGTGGCGGCGCGAAGGATCTAGTGTCGGGTGGTGGATGCGCTCATGTTTCGGTGCTCAGTGTCGGATATGCATATGTTTTCATGCTTTCACAGGATACTCCCTCAGATCCCATGGTTTTCCATGTGCCCGAGATGTTTTCCATGAACTTGTAGGACATTTCGTGCGACCCTTCCGTTCTTTATGGAATTGATCGCATAGTCAAAATTTTCCCTCACATTATCTTCCAAAACCTTCTCTCATCACTGAGAGTTTTTGGCATCTAAAACTGCTCTATTAGAAGCTAAAAAATAATGATTTAAATTTTTGAAACCAAAGAATAAGGCTTATCCTAAATTTGTAGGTACGACTCCTCCCTCTCAAAACAATGAGAATCCCACATTTCCAATCATCAATGGATTGGGTGATCTAGAACACCACATGAATCATTTAGTATCTCGTTATGATCCTATTATGGGGTCCCCATAACAAAAAGAGGACGTGTAACTCATATATTTCATGCAATATTTTCATGGATCATCCTTTTTATGGTATACAATCTTGTAGTTTTGATTGATCACTGGATGGGATGATCTCTATCATAAGTTCCTTTTATATGTTAGCCTAACAATGTAGAATGAATCATTATTCAATATGAGTAACTACAAAAAAGAGAGAATGAAAGTGTTTCAAATTTAATTACTTATTGTAATGTATTAAAATATTATTTAAACCTACTACCGCCTCAAAATGAGTTGTTTTGTTTATGTGTGTAAAATCACCTTGATGGGTTACATACAACATTAATAAATGTGAAATACAAAGGAGTGTTTCATAAAGATTACATAATTTTTAAATAGGTCGATAACAAAATCATTGATATGAAATTCATGTCCTGATTAATCCCATTATCTCTTAGAAGAAGAGAACAAAAATAAAAAGCTACAATAGTTAAACTTCAATAGGCACCTGTACACGATACCTACTACAAAAAACATATAAAACCATAGGTCTCCAACTCCTGAGCATTTTTGGTAATTATCTCCTCATTAATAAGAACAAAAAGATAAGAGGAATATACAATATGAGATGTTTTTCAATAAGTTCTATTACTTTTGGAAGGAATAGTCTCCTGGATACATCATCTCAACTTTGGAAACAAACTAGTCTAGCTTTCAAAGCCATATAAGAAAGGAAAGGAATGTGATGAGGATCTCCCAAATTAATTCCCCTTAAATAAAATTTTGGGGAACATCATCTGGGAGTGTTTTTTAAAGGCCTCTTAAAAAGTTTATGTTCTCTGTGAATGTAAAACTGAATGGGTTGCAAGACTATGTAGAATATTTTTCTACTACTGATCAGGAAGAGGAATGCGAGTAGTGGGATGTTAAAATAAATAATGCATATAAATTTGATGATTTAATTATAAGAAAAATAATCAAATAAACTCATTCCATTTCAAAAACTCAGTTCAAACAGTTTAATGTGCCTCTTTTTGATTTTTCAATAGCAAATCCATCACTATAAAAAGCTCAGCCCTCCAAGGGCCAATACTCAATGAAACGAGATGGGAATAATGAAAATAACAAATTTGAAGAATATTTTCTCATTTCAAGGCCCATGCTTTCCCCATATATATCATATTTCAGGCATATCATTTCAAAATCACTGTCAACACCTTTCTAAAATCCGCAACTAGAGTTAACCTTCTAGGAAGAATCATTATTAGATGAGGAGTTGATTTTAGGTTCAATTAATAAAATTCACCTAACAAACCCATTTTGAAAAAATGATTATTGATATGAATCCAATTTACCAGTACATGATTGGGTAATAGAAGGATAGAGTTGCCACAGTCGTGGAAACAATGGATGATGTGGCCATTCATGGAGTCACTACATTTTCCACAACATTTATCTAAAAATTTATGTAGTAGAATATCATGGGAGAGCTCTCTAGTGACATTATTAGGAATAAGGGAAACCCCAACACATGACAGGTTCTACTGTGATATGAATTTCTTAGAAAATTGATTTGAATATAGGCCACCACCTCCTATGAAAGATAGTAGACTATGCCAACATAATCCAAAAAAGGAAAAATAACTTCAAACTCCAACCCCAAAGGATGATCCATCCACATCAGAATCATCATATCCCAGAGCACAAAAAAAAGAAATTTCCATGATAGAAAATGAAGATATATGGAATAATTTTTTTATGTGTTGACTAAATTGGCTAAATTACGTTCCTAGGTATCAATACTAGATGCTTTGAGTCTATCAAGGGATATCTAGCATGCACCAAATGTGGATTTTACAATTCATAATGAGTTTGAAACAATTGTTTTTTCTAGATAGGCATAATATATATATAATTATTCTATAGAATTACATGAATTAATATCATTCATGAACATGGTTTAGGATTCTATCATACAAGGAAAACCACTACATTGTAAATAACTTTTAGTATAAATGACATTGATGTCTGATGAGCCTTCATTGAAAATGGATTAGTGGTTAATATTATTCCAATCCAGACACTTCACTGATAGGGTCTCACTGAATCCCACTTTTCTCCTTCCAAATTGATGTTATAAGAATATTATAATAATGATAAAGAATCTCTCAGGGATACTATACTGAGAACTCAGTTTGGGGATCTCATGTCTTAATCCGAGTTAATGGTTATTTGGAAGGATATATCATTCAACATACTATTGGGTAGGCCTTGGGTATATAAACATGTTTTTTTCTGTGATCAAATCACCAATGTCATAAATATTGCATCAATGATCAAATTGGTACATTTAATGGAGATAAGGAATTGTTCGAACTGTGGGAATATTAGTATATTGATGCAGAGTTTTATCAACATAATGGAGGAAATCAGTCCATAGATAATGATACTACTAGAATAAATGATTAGTATCATCAAGAAAATATCCAATCTGACACATTAAATAATCACATTAGAGATTATGTGTTTCCGATCAATCAAATTGAATGTGTAGGCGAAAATCCATGATCTCATTTAGTGGCTTCCAAAATGATAGTGGTGGTAATTGAAACTAATGGCATGAGAGTAAACATTAATTTTCCATGAAATGATGAATTAATGAATGAATATTTCTTCATTCCATCGTTCGATCTTTAGTAAGTCTCTAGTTAATTATCCAAGTTGGAAGAAGATGTCACTTTAATAGTAAAAGATAAGGTTGGTGATACGTGATCCATTATTTTACCTTCAGACCTTCAATAAAACCCTTCACATATATTGTGTTAGAGATGATTGCTTCTTCCTTTAGATTTCTAACCACCAACTCCTCCCCTAGATCTAAAAATCATTCTTCACCACCTAACATCCACATAGAGGAAGAATAATAAGATAATTTGTAAGGTCAAGGATAAAAAGACCACGTGGACACCCCTATAGAATTTGAGGAAGTCATCTCCACAACCATAGATGAACATAGAAATATAAATTTTGGTATAATGGAAGATCAAAGGTACACTCTGATTAGTTCTACAACAAATCTTGAAGATAAAGAGGTGTATTTTTTCTTTCTAAAGAAACACCGATAATTTTTTTCTTATAATTACATACAAATGACATTCCTTGTCCCTGAGGTGCCCCACCATCATTTGGGTATAACAGAACTACATCACGGATACAATCAAGCATTAAGAAGATATCAAATGAATCATTCCAACAAAATTGAGACTGATGTCAATAAGATCGTTAATGTTGACATCATCGGGGAGGATAAATATCCAAAATTGATTGTCAATACATTCTCGGTTAAAAAGAATAACATAAAAATTAGTTCTTGCAAAGATTTATTCGATATTAATTAGTATTTTCCCAAATAAGAATCTTTGATTCCTATTACAGAACTTTTGATTAATTTAACAACAAGCTATGAGGATCTCTGTTGCTTTTATGGATTTATACTCTTTCTACAATCCAATCATGATGGCACCTACAAATGAATAAACCACATCATTCAGATCCCCTAAAGGTTTATTTTTCTATCAGGTAATGAACTTTAGATATAATAATTTTGGGGAAACATAACAACCTTCATTTCACCACATCTTCAAACGCTTATTGGGGATGATTGAAATATTTTATGTTGATTATATAGTGGTCAGGTCATGGAAATATTCTGACCACCTATCTGATATAGAGTCTATATTCCTCATGATTATACTACATATTTTGATGATAAACCCCTTGAAATGTAATTATTAGGTATCTAAAACTAAATTTAATTCCTTTTTTGTGCATCAATACAAAATATAGGTTGATCCTGAGAAGACCAAATCTATCCTTAGAATCTCACATCTAATCAACGTGAATGATATGAGAGGACTTCGAGGACAATTTCCCTATATCCAGAAATTTGAAACCAATATTGTGAACCTGTATTTACCCATCACCAAATTGAAGTAGAAGGGGGTCACATATCAATGGTCCAATGAATTTCAACATTCAATTGATATCATAATGAAATCCCACTTTGGCCAATAGATGTTTTATTCAAACTATTTTATGAAATACACTCATTCATTATGTTAAATCCTTGTTGTGATCACTAGGTTACTTCCATTCACAAAATAGTGACATTGATAATTAAAATTACCTTTAATAACATAGTCATACGATGTTTTACACATAGACTAAATAATTAGATATTAATGTCATTGAAATTTTCACTCAATAAGTTGAGGGATTATCTACAACATCACGAGGTCCACTTCATTTCTCATAATAACTGGATTAAATTTATCCTCAATCATCCAATACTGAAAAGATGTCTAGAAACGGGGGTAGTTAATCTGTAGAAGTTTGATATACAGTTTGTGCCTCAAAAATTAGTGAAAGGCAATACGTTTGTAGAAATCCTTGCTAAAAACCTTATTTTCAATGAAATTTCATTAAATACTGGTATGAAAAATGATGAAATTTAATATATTTTGGATATCCATCAAATATGTGAAATATATTTTGATAGTGCTACTTGGATTCCAAGAAATAAGTGAATGGAAGATCTTATACAAAACAATGTTTGGTTAAGAATTGTTTTATCTCCCTATAAAGGGTATTGTTTCGATAGTCCTTCGTTTTATTATAATGTGGTACCAACAATGAGGTAGAATAGCAATATTTAATTTTAGGCCTAGAATTGGAACTCCATGTACCAGTGAATCACCTAGATTTGAAGGGAGATTCAAAATTGGTAATAAAATTAATCAGCATGGATTACGCCATCAAAAAATTTGAGCTAATTCCCCTATGTTATTATGTTAGAGGGCTATTGAAAAAATTCACATCAGATTCTACATTGTTTTATGTCCCACAAATATAAATGACCAAGCTAATGCATAGTAAAATATAGCCACAAAACTAGTATATCCGAATCGAGATGACATAATCATCATTATTTAACATTATAATATCTTTTCATCTTTTCTTCATATTAAAATAGAGGATGTAAATGAAATCAGTCCCATACCAGAACCATATTGTACTACTACTAAATGGATAACAGAAATCATGGAATACCTCCATGATAGAGTACTTCCACTGGATTGAGAGGGGAAAGAAAAAATTTGGCAATGAGTAGTCAATTTCACTCTTTATGATATCATGAATTACTAGAAGATCCACTAAGAATGAGGATTAGACATAATCCACATTATATTCATTGATGGGTAAGAGAGTATTATTTCCAGTAAGGAAGTACATGAAAGAGCATGTGGTACCCCCTATTAACATAATCATTAGTATTAAATAAAATGGATTAGATAATTCTGTCCTTCAATGATGTAGGATTGAAAAATATCTCACTGATGTGTCATACCTAACATGTAAATGCCAACATCATCCCTAAACCCTCAGTGATTGTATATACAGATAAATTCTCTTGGCCATACTCTAAATGGGAAATTGGTGTAGGGTGACCATATCCCCAATCTATGGTTAATATGTTCATGTATATCCTTACAGCTACAGATTTCACCTCCAAATGGTTCGTAGAAATACCTCTTAACGAAATTATATCCAATATCATTTTTAGATTTTTCATTGATAATATCATTAATAGATTTGGTTTTTGAAATAATATCTTGATGGAAAATAGATCCAATTTCAGTTCTGATGAGGTATGGAAGCTATATCTGTAAAGACCCGACCCCAGATTTCCAAATTCTGTGCCTTATTACATTGCTTTGGAATATAAACAGAAAAAAAATTCAATAGAAATGAATGGTTTTCTTAATTTTTAGGTCTAGATACATGAATAAGCTGAATATTTTATGTTGAAATTAAATACAACATATAAATTCCAATGGGAACATCCTAAACTCTTAGATTAATCAAACATGATTTCATATTAAACATATTAATATATTGGGGATAAATAAAACATAGGAAGGTGTGATCTCAGATGCTCAGTAAGGGTAAACAATACAGTGGAAGATCTTATAAAAATTTGTATGGTGAATAATTTAAAACACATTCCTTTAAAAATAAACTCTAAAATAATATAGTAGGAAAATGAGGTGAGAAAATATTTCCATAATAAAACATAATTATGGGTATTATTCTTGTAAAATAACAACATTAAAAATGAATATATTGATTCATAATGAGGTAAATTCCTATAACGTACATTCTGAATCATACCGTTATGGCCACGTCCAAGAAATTTAAAAATAATTAACGCCTCAGCCAAAACATTATCTAAAAATGGGCAAGGCCTCATCGAATTCCATAATTAATTGTCTCATGAGACCAACATATTCATCGAGGGGCTATATTGGTCACCAACCATCACATAATAAGTCAAATTTATTCCTCATATGAATGTGGATACACATAAATGACATATACATTCATATAGAAACTAACATATGAAATATAAATATCTTTCCCCAATAATTAAACACAAACAATGACCACTCAAAGTAATATGGTTAATGGTTTGATGATATCACATTCATATTAAAATTAATCATAAAAAATAAAAAACAAATGTTACATGATATCATAAATTTTTAGCACAATTTATACAAAATAATAAATAAGTGTGTTGAAATAAATGAACATTCTCTTATAAAATCATCAAGTAATTAATGATATAAATTCAATTTTATATTGAAAAGAAGAGTTCATTGGGAAATACTATTTCTCTAAAACCAAAAGGGAAAAAATATTGTTTTTTCACAAAGATAAAAAATTGAGTTTTTTTAGAAAAATAATGGTTACTTAAATGTGATTATAGGTTTCTATTGAAAATATGTGAGAAATTGGGATGTTATTTTGAAATAGTATTTAATTTCACGAATTTTTTTTAATGATCTATTTAAAAAATCTCTCTCCACCAAAAATAAATACTGATTCTGGTAGAAAAAAAAATTCATAACATTATCACCAAATTTATTTCGAGTACATAAGAATAAATAAGATATTTTTGAGCTAAGAAAGAAATATGTGTAACCCGATTGAAAATAGAGGTTATAGTAGAAACCCATTACTACTTTATAAATAATATATTCAATTCCCCAAAATTAAAAATATTCAATTGATACATTAAATACCATGAAAATAAATATATTCATGATATGATACAAAAATGGGTTTTATACATACACCACACGCAATTAATAGTAGTGAAAAAGGAATATCTCACAAAAATGAAAGTGATATGTGGAAACCATAAACATATGTCCGATGGTTTTCATAACATGAACTTAATCTCCTAGAAAACCAAATTAAATTAATAAATTTATTCTCTAGAATCTATTATATATGAAAATGATTCAGTATTGACTTATGATTCTTATTCATGTACTTTTTATGGGTTAATAGATTCAATTTCATATTTTGGACGCATCTGTTCCATTGGATTTCATGATCGGTATACTTATATACATGTATGGACAAACATGTAAAAATTGAATGGTTGTCCATAATTAATGATATATGATATTATTGAACATTCATAATATTAAATAGTTATAAAATTATTATGGTTATTTTTATTTAATGTGATTCATTATATAAAACATTAATGAAAATAATTTGGTTTATTTGGTGGTTTTTTTATCACAACAAACTCATTTTGATTTATACATTAATAAATTTTTTAAAAAAAGAATATTGAAAATTTAATAGGATATATATGATATATAATAATCTATTTCAACAATTAAAATGTTTTCATGACCAGAATTGAATTTGGCAAAAGTAATTAAAAACAGGTTGTCCATGGCTGTGATAAATTAACACATCTCGAATATAGTTTTCATTTCTTGTATAAAATAAGTGGAAAGAAGAGATGATGATGAATTATTCTATTATCATACTAAAATTATATTAAATGTAATCTATTGGTGTTTTCATTACATTTTGATATATATATAGGTGAGTATATATAAGTAAACTATGAATCATGAAAAGAAAATTAAATGAAGGGAAATAAGAATTTACCTCCAAAATATATCTTCCTTGAGATCCTCTTTAGGGGAGAGGTTTTGGACTTTTTATGAGGCCATGGGAATACTGAAATGGGTTGAGGATCATGGCAGGAGATTTGAGATGAATTTAAGAAATGAAAAAGACTTGAAAGCATTTAATATAAGAGGTAAGTAGGTGTGGTTTTTGTAATGCAGGAGAGGAGAGGTTTTTCAATATTGTAATCATTAGTTTAATAATTTTTCATAAGAGTATGAATAGTATTGACTATTGTGACCAAATATAGTAATATATGCATGTATGATCAAACCATGTAGGGATTAATTAATCCTTACATAACCTATGACTCAATAAATAATGTATTTATCATTTATTATAGATTATCATATTTTTGTATTCAACAAAGATTCAAGAAATTTAGAAAAATCCCTAAAATTCACCAAAAAATATTTCCAATGTGTTGAATCCAAAATTGATATCCATTTTATGATAATAATTGTCTTAATATGAGTAATTTATTTTTTATCTAAAATTATGATTTATTAATAGAACCGATTTTAAATTTTTAACAGATTTTGGGACACATAGAAAATATAACTATGTTCACATAAAATTTTCAATAATAATTAGACATAAATTAATTAAAATATAGTTATATTTTATATAAATATGTTTTTTTAATAATTTAATTAATAATATCAAAAAAAATTATTTATTTATAATATGATATAATTATATTATAATTTTTTTAAAAGATTTCTAAATTTTATGTATACATTCATGGGTGACTTTACTATTATTTTTTTCAATTTTCTATTAATAATGTTACATTACTATTCATATTGGTATGTTACTATTTATAAGGTTATGTTACTATTCAATAAAATATGTGGATTTTATTCGAATCCTAATATCACCCAGAATGCAATCGTGTATGTCCGTTTTCCAAAAATCAAAAAACATAAGAGGAAAAATTATTTTTTTGGCATGGTTATAAAAAAGTGTTGTTTCGTTAGGACTCAATGTTTCATGTATTCTTTATTAAATTTATTTTTAATTTTTTTTTGATATATTAATATTGAATATATTCATATCATGATTTAGTATATATCAGGATAATTGAAATTTCCAGTATAAATATATTATTCCTATTCATTTAAAATAATTAATTAAGTAATATTTTGATACACATGATTTTTTTAATAAATTAATTAAATATATATATATTATTTTACACAAAATAATAATCCACAATGGATTTTTTTAGATCATTAATTAATTTGAATGCTTTAAATTAGAAATATAATTATTTACAAGTATTATTATTAATTAAAACTGATAATTTGAAATTATTATTTTTTTAGAGAATATTTTATTTAAAATTTTAAAAAAAATTATTGGGATGTTACATTATCCACTCCTTCAATAAATTGCATCATACTAATTTGAAATTTCACTTCAAATGATAAAGGGTGATACTTGAAAAATATATTTTGGGAAAACCTCATCAAAAATAGGGATAATAAAATATCCATCTAATAAGATGGAAAGAGAGATTCACGTGTTATGAAAAATCTACACATTCAAATAGTTAAAATTATGTACATGGAATAATAATATATCCATCAATTTTTGATGGAGTGAGATATAAATCGTGGTCATTAGAATTTGGTCATTCAAAAAGGGATAAATCTACGATGATATAAAGAACGATTTGATTATAAGAAAATAAAGTTCTAGTGTAGCATTTTTTCAGTTTAAGGGCCTTTCCCTAATGTTGAGAAATTCTCTAACTCTATAATAATTTAATGAAATGTAATTAATTGATATGTTTCAACAAACACACTATTATCCATCAACTATTCCTATCCCATTTCATGGATCAAGTTGTATCATAAGTTAATATAATCTTGAAAACCATGTCCAAAAATCAAATTACTCCATTTTATAAGTGGATAACTTTTCAACAATATCATTGTGCAACACAATATTAATCATCTCACTAAATTTAAATATTTATCTTATTAAGAAATATAAACGTGCTCTTAATCATCACATTCAATCACGTGAGTACATTCGATTTGTCTTTGAATGATTAATGGTAATAAAATGAATTGCATAAAACCTTATTGAATACATTCACACTTATTTATAATAGGAATTTTGATATATTACGTAGGTATGAAATGCTTTTGACTATATAATTTTGTCAATAGTCTATTATATAGGTCCAAAATAGTATGATCCTTCCAATATAAGGTATCCAAAGAAAATAATCACTTTATTATGAAATAAGAGTCTTAGTACCAGGATAATATAAAGTTTTTTATTTCCCTCAACTATATATATGTTTTTCCAAATTTTTACCTTTCTACTAAGTGAATTTTCCTTTGTACCATTCCTAATAGGACCTCAAATCCATTATTATATAGTACTGATGTACAATACCCACATATTATATAATTCATATAAATATTAAATTGCTGATAAAATATTCAAATGACATGATTATAGACAAGGACCATTAATCATTAAATTTAATCTCTATAAGTATCTTAACTAGTTCATTATCCAGTTTCATCATTTGGTGTATAATCATTTGATGCTTGTGAAATTGATTCACATAGTGTCCCATCTCCATGACGTTGAGGAATTGTACATTAGAAACCCTTTTCTTACCCTTCCAATCACCAACCTTGAGCCCTTTTTCACACTTATGACAATCTACCAATCCCAGCATACATTTACCAAAGCGATTCCATCCATATTTATGACATGTGGGAAAACAATTTTCTCCCATATTACCTTTTTCAATATTTTTTTACCATCCATGTATTCATTTTCATTCATTTAATGCCATCTGGATTATAGGACTCTTTATATACCTTGTATACACACAAAAATATTTCCCCATATGATGAGGGTACATGGGAGATTATCTTCCTTTTAAATGACGTGTTAATTCCATAATATATATGATATATCTTAATCCTCGTAGAATTAGAATTGGTGTAGTTTTAATAACTTATACTAGGCACAATTACCAATCAATTTCATATACTATATTATCTAATAAAATTTTGAACTCAATATAAATATAAACATAGTTTAGAACATAACATAAACTTGGGCATCATAAATCCAAGAATAATATACGTCAGTTACTTTGAGGGAATAAATCATTAATAATGGCATGTAATGAAAATGTGTATTATCCTAAGAATATCCCCCATGAGTGTAAAACTATGTGTACATTAAGGCCCATTTTCATGTACTAGGATACCTCATGCCAAGCCCAAAACTCCTTATCTTAGTTGTTACTCCAATGTACATGTGTCTCAGAACCACATCCACATGTAGTCTCAAAACATAGGTATATTATATGGAATGATACAAATAATCTAGTCCTTACCAAAATTTCAGGATGTTCTTATATGTTAACCCTCTCGTTTTATCAATGGGTTTTGTTCCCTAATATATGTTTTCTAAATATAGTATCTATGTTTTCTACTAAACTTAATATGATAAAAACTATATAGACCGACCCTAGTTTCCCAGAGCCGATTCCTTATTACATTTCATTACAATATAAACAAGTAATATGAATCTCGAACGACCAAATAGTTTACTAGAATTGGAAATCTAGATACATGCATATGTTCATCATTATAACATGAAATGAAATACATCATCCAAATTCCAAAGTGAACATCATCGACTCTTAGATTACTCCTAGAATTTATGAAACCCATTTCTATGTATCCTATAGAGAAATAAAATATAGTAAGGGATGAAATCCAATTCTTAGTAAGGGTAAACCGTATAGGGAAAAATATTATAAACATTATTCAGGGTGAATAATTGAAAACACATTCCTTTAAAAATAAACTTGTAAATTTTATGGAAGTAAAATGTGATGAGTAAATATTTCCCAAATTTGACATAATCATGGTTATTCTAGTAGTCAAATATGTAGATGAAATATTAATTTCTAGTTCCAATTTGATAGAAATGCATATTCTTTATATTTTTAAACATACCGTCATGGCCTCATCCAAGACATCTGAAAATAATTAAGGACTCCGAAAAATCATATTTAAAAAGGTGAAACACCTCGACCAAGTCCATATCTATTGGTCTAATGAAACATATCATTTCATAGAGGGGATATAGGGGGGACCTACTATCACATAATATGTAAGAACCTGTTTTTTTCTGCGAAAGAATTTGGAATATTCTTGATGTTATTCCAGAGCAGCGCCTTCAGACGGCGTGCGATTCCGAGCCCCGGTGTGGCCGAAATTAAATTTTCAGTGAGTTCACACGGGAAATGCCAAATAAATGGGATAACTCCTAAAATGTGCTTCAAATCAGAGATTCAAGTGTATGGATGAGTCCAGAATGGGGTGTTTACCCTAGGAACGACACAAAACATGTTGTCGCGGAATGTTTGGACCCCTCGCTCACTTTCGGAACATTAAACGGATAAATTAATTAATTAAATTATTCGTTTAATGGTGAAACTCAAGTATCTCTTAAACGTTGGCTTGGATTAAAAAACTGAGGGTACCGTTGAGTATGGAACGTGTCGTTTACCCTAAGAGGGGTGTAAGTTTCGTGTGTGCGGGCTGTTTGTGAAAAATGTCCCTAGAGGCATTTTCGTAATTTGGCGGCTTTGGGCGTTCAGTTTTATATCTTCTGAACGAGGCCTCAGATTAAAATTCAGTGACGACCGTTGCATTCATAGAATTGTTTTTTGCCTAGGGGAGGCTTAATCCTGACCCCGTCAGGAGTTCGGGTTTGGGCCGACGGGCGGGTGGTTAAGTGTTTTCTATTTAAACATTTAACTCACCCCCTCCCTCTTCTTCATCCTCGCCTGGACACCAGCAGGCGGCAGCCCTCCCTCTCCTCCTCTAGCTCCAGTGAGGCACGGAAACTCCGGCAGTTCGTCCGTGAAGCGTCAGGTGAAGCCCAATGAGGTAGGAGGTTTTTGTTGCATTTTTATTTCCGAACCTTTCTTTATTGATTCATTTACAACATCTAATTGACGTCAATTTTGAAATCAAAGCCCATAATCGTGTAGTATAATTTAAGAGATTTGCAAAGCCTCTTTTGGTTTCGAATTTAGAGTTCTGAGTCCTCCTCAATCGCCTGCCGAAGTTTGCAGTTTTTCGGTTTCCGGAGGGTTCGAGCGGCGGAGCGGTGACCCTAGGAGGCGGCGACGTCCGGTGGTTCCAACGGCAGGGGTCCCTCGGTAGGGCGGTCGGAGCGAGACGGCTTAACAGCAGCACAACTAAGGTGCAGGGCGGTCGGCCGCAGCCTCCAGGCATGGAAGCAGAGGAGACTGGCCATCCGGCCAGCCGCGCGGCGCCTCATCGGTGCGGGCGAGGCGGGGTCGTGGTGCGCGACCCTAGCAGGACACTGAGACCCGCCTATGGACGGTCTTCGCGTGGAAAGGACCGGCCGTGTCGGCCAGTCAGCGGTGGCGGGCCGCAGCTAGCGGGCCACGGCAGAGTGAACCGGACCCGCAGACAGGCCGCGGGCCGGCTGTGCGGACCAGACCGACCACCGTGCGCCGGCCCAAGCAGGGCGGACCGGCCGGTCCGGCCCAAGGGATTTTTCCCCTCCAACTTCGGGCACACGTATCTTGAGCTACAGGCGTCCGTTTTGCGTCCCGTCAATGGTACCGCGGACCTCGCTTTAAGAAGAACCTTTTGAGATTGTTTCAGATGTTTTTAATTCCTGAAACGAGGGGCCTCGGAGGCGCAACACATCAGTAAGTGAGTTGACGTTTTTTCGGGGATCTTGTTTTGGACGGCGTAGAGGGATCCGACGTCCGATTTGAGCGCCATCAGCGGCGTTGGGATCCTGGTGCTGAGGCGGAGTTTTCAAGTGGGGGTTCAGGTGTTGAAACCAGATTTGAGGCGTCGGCCCCACGGCCCATCTTTTGAGTTGCGAGCAGCGTTTAACGACTTTCTCATCGGACGTCTATTCGGGGCGTGAGAGCAGTCGATTCTGGATGTTTTTCTGAGGGGATTGTAATAGTGCAATCCACCCGCCCTAATTTGGCATGATGGTGCGGGCCCCACGAGGTCCGTCAGAGTGTTTATGGTGGTTTTCCATCTCTATCATCGAGTGACCGTTTTGGTCAAGTGATTAGTCGAACTTGTGTACTTTTTCGAGAGGATCACAATGGTGTGATCCATTGGAAGCGCTTCAGGACCGGGGTGTGGGTTCTGCGTGGTACCGCTCGTGCATGGTAAACCGGAATGTATCTTTTTATCCGATTATCTATTCCACTCAGGTGAGTAGTGATTTTGACGTGATTTTCTAAGAGCATTGCGATGGCGCAGATCACCCGACCTTTTTCAGGGGCGTGGTGTGGGCCCCACCCGACCTGGCTACGGTGGATAGTGCATTTTTCTCCGGGTGTCTATTTTGGGTGATTGAGTAGTCAATACCATGTGTTTTTCCAAGGGGATCGCAGTGGTGTGCTCTGTTTGTTCAGTTTTGGGATTTTGGAGTGGGCCCCACACGGGTTGTTTACGATGAATAGTACCTTTTTCACCGGTTGACTGTTTTGGGCGTGTAAGTAGTCTATCTTGCGTGTTTATCCACGGGGATTACAACAGTGTAATCGCTTTAGGCGACTAGAGCCTCATACACAATCTTATTAAATGTGGAATGTGATGGTGCCCCGGTGGTGGTTCTTCCTATAGCGTTTGCAGAGAACCCTTACCGTGTGATCACGTGCACTCCCATGTGAGTGATGTAAATTCTTGAAGAGATATGGTGGGTTGTGCCTCAACGGTTGAGGTGGTAAGTTGGAGTTGTCTTGGGGCCACACGTCGTGTGGGCCCCATGTGTGTGTCGTGTTCTGCTTTGCGTACTTTGACATCTCGCGACGTAGATGGTCCCTCTGTGCTCATTTGTTTGACCAGTAGGGTTGAGTGGTCTCCCCTTGGTTTTGTTCTCGATGGTTTGGCCGGTAGCGGTGCTAGTGGCACCTAGTGTTGGAATGTGTGCTGAGCCTCTATTGGGTGAGTTGTTCCGGAGTTGGGTGGTTGTGCGGTACCCACTCAGTGCTTGGTTGGCCAGTGTTGTACCATCCAATAGGGATGGCGAGAGTAGTTCCGGGTTTACCCTCCATCGGGGCTCGGTAGTGGGTTTCTCATCGACTTCTCAGGGTTTACCCTCTAGTAGAGTCTAAGCAGTGGGTCACCCGATGACTCTTAAGGGTCTACCCTCCAACAGGGCTGGGCAATGCGTCGCTCGTCGTCTTAATTCAGGTCTACCCGCCAGTAGGGCTGGGCAGTGGGTCACTTTTATATTTGTTCCGGGTTTACCCTCCAGCGGGGATGGGAAGTGGGTCACCCGTTGACTTCTTCCAGGTCTACCCTCCAGCAGGGCTGGGTAGTGGGTCGCCTGACGACTTATTCCAGGTTTACCCTCCAGCAAGGCGGAGCAGTGGGTCGCCGGTTGACTTATTCCAAGTCTACCCTCTAGTATGGCTAGGCAGTGGGTCCCCTGACGACTTATTCCAGGTCTACCCTCCAGCAAGGCTGGGCAGTGGGTCGTCTGTTGACTTCTTCTATGTGTACCCTCCAGTAGGGCTGGGCAGTGGGTCACCTGATGATGTATTATGGTTTACCCTCCAGCAGGGCTGGGCAGTGGTCACCTGATATCTTATTATGTTTTACCCTCTAGCAGGGCTGGGCAGTGGGTCACCCGTTGACATTTCATACTCATTCCTTTCTACTAGGCTAGTCTGTGGCTTTCCTCCGTGATTACAAGAGTAGGACCCTTGTTTGTACGGGTCTGTGATGGAATGACCTTGACTTTGAGGAGACTTCTCGACTGTGGGGCAGTGACGAGGTGTGGTTTGAATTAACGAAGAACTCTCAAGTATGAGGGGAACTTTCCCCCACCGAGACGCGTCCTTGTGACGCGACCTGAAACTGTGCAGGCGAGTCAGTGCCGCCCAAAGCGAATAGTGTCGAGGTGCGGTGGTTTGAGCCCCTTGACTTGTATTTCGGGGCAGACGAGCGAGATGCTGGGCATCGATGGCGTTTAGTCCTGAGACTGTTGGCGACTCACATTTCTTGGTCTGAGCTACGGGACAGAGATCCCCTTACAACCTTGTTTGGGTTTCTGGAGATATCATATATATATGTATACCTTGTTCCAGTACCCACTTGTTGGGTTTTGGTTACTCGCCTTCCAGGGGAGGCGAAGATGCGCGGGGTATGCCACGTGCTTTCCGTGTCTAGCTTCTCATGGTTGGACGAGTCTACTCTACTGCTATAGGTAGTGAAGACTTGATGAGAAGTTCATCTTCTCACCATTTCTAGCTCCTTGTGTCTGGACGAGTCTACCTTCTTTTCTCTTGTTGTGTTGAGCTGGACTCTTTACTGTTGTACTCTTGACTGCACTCTCGATTGTACTCCTTTACTTTTCCTGTTCGATCTACTACTCACCCTTAGGTACCTCCTTTGTTGATCTCTCGAGCCTTCAGGGTATCCTACTGAGTATTTTTATACTCACCCCTGCTTGGGCTTTGTCCGCACTTGGTGTGCCCTTACAGACGACAGACAAGTTGGCCGTGACGTCAGAGGAGCATAAGAGCCGGGAAAATGGACCACGTGCAGTGGTCGTTGTCGGGTTCCAGGTGTGGGACCCTCCCAACTGTTTACTATTGGTTTACCTGTTGCCGGGTTGAGGCACTTTATGGTTGGTGGCGTGTTTTCCCCTTTTCTTTTTAGTTTACCTTCATCTTGTACTTAGTACTGTTTAGAGGTCGATGCACATATGTGGTTTATATATATATAGAAGTTTCTGTTTTACTATGCTTGTCCTTTCTTTTGCTCTACACTTTTGCATTGAGTTCTCTGCTTGTATGTTTACATGTACTTTGGAAAAGGCCTCCCCGAGATGTTGTGCCTTCGGCGCTGGTCGCCAACCTCTGGCCTATAGTGGCGCGCTTGGGGTAATTGCGGCTCGAGCCCGGGTAGGGTCGGGTCATGAAAAAGTGGTATCAGTGGTGGTTCATTCCTTGGGACGCTGTTAGGACGTCCCTAAAGAGGAATTGATTGGTATTTTGGGCAATAATGTTAATGTGTCTCGAGAGCGGATCTCAGGTCAGGGAGTCCAGTGATGGTGCGACGGCCGACGTATCCATTCACCAGGACCCTGATAACCCGCTTGTCGACTCGGAATGCTGAGACACTCGTTGCAGGGAAAATTTGTTTTGTGCATCACATAGGATTGAGTCTTCGGCTGTCCTTCTTGAGCCAGCTCTGCATCATTGTTATTGGTATGTACATATATGCTCATTTGACCGCGACACTCCTTGATAATATTCAGGATGTCTCCGCGAAGATAGCCAGCCAAGATTCTAGCTTTGGTTCGTGACGACGACCCTGTGAGCTACGGGGCCTCAGTCTAGGACCCATCATGTGAGCCCCTTTCTCCAGGTGGGCCGGTAGCAGCACCCCTACCTATTGAGCAGCAGATAGCTTCAGCAGAGCAGGCTGAGTTTGAGTGCAGGTTGAGCACGCTCTGCAAGTTCTAGCGGCAGGGGACGCTGAGGTTCAATGGTGAGCTAGGCCCTCAAGTAGCAGAGGTTTGGTTGGAGACAGTGGTTCACCTCTCCACGCTTGTGCCGACGCTGACAGATCAGAGAGTGGCTTTGGTAGCCAGCCTTTTTCATGGAGAAACATTGCGTTGGTGGAGTCTGGTGACATAGTTTCTTAATGGGTCATCACTTTTGTCGGGCGGCATTCAGTTTTTGTTTCGTGAGGTATTTTTCCCCTCCTGCTTGTGCTCTGTTCGGATTTTGGAGCTCCTGCAGTTTAAGTAGGGAGGGATGACGGTGGCTGAGTACGCGGCTAGTTTCGTAGTCTGTGCACGCTATTACCTAGACTTGGTCCATGACGACAACATCCGAGCACAGAAGTTTAGGCTTGGTCTCCACTGAGAGATTCGTGCTGTCATAGTACCCTTGGGCATTTCCACATATTCTGGGGTGCTAGAGCAAGCACTGGTGACAGAGAGATTCCTGTCACGTTCTAGATTTGGTGGTGGCAACAGGCACGTTGGAGCCGAGGTATCTGCCGCAACTAGTGGGAGTCGGTAAGCAAAACCTCGATGCAGGTGTCTTTTTGACAACCAGACTCAGGGGCGTGGTTGTACACCACAATGGCACTGGAGGATACTAGTGCAGACCGGAGAGAGATTCAGTTCTATGCCTGCGATGAGCGAGGTCACCTAGCACGGGACTGCCCGACCAGGCATGCAGAGAGCTTCAGGCAGGCAGTAGATGCACCACCATGACAGAGGCAACACCATGATCAGAGAAGTACCCAGAGAGGTGGTGCTAGCAGTGGAGCGGGAGGATCTGGTAGTAGGGGACGACATTACGAGATCTTCCCATCACCACTACGCAGTCCACGTCAGGCTCAGGGAGCTGACAGTTGGGACCACGGACAGCCACGAGCCTTAAATTTCTATGATTCTGCAGAGCATGTGGTGATAAAGGGTACTCTCTATAGCTCTTCTACTTTCTATAGTACAATTGATAGACTCTGCGTGTGAAATGATTTTCTCCTTGCTCCTTATTTGAGGTGTTACCAGGGTGACGCAGGGCGTCGGGTGTAACCTTGTGTTGGTAGAGTAGAAGGTGTGTAACCTTCCTCTTTAGTCGATGGTGTCGACTCCAACGCTCTCCGAGCATGTAAGAGAGTCTTGGTTGGGGTGACATTGACTGTGAAACCTTACGTGACTATATATCCTTGGTTGTTTTACCATATTGATATTCTGAAGGAGGGAATCACCGAGCCTTGTTCCAGGTGCGGGCGGTGGTTCCAGTCAAGGCGTGCGACGTAGGCATTTGATCAGGGAGGTGAGCTACCCCCGAGAGCCTTCGCGCCGTTTGAGACCATGCAAAGGGATGGTGAGGTTCCCTACTGCCTTGCCCTGACCCCAAGGTCGGATGTGGGTGCACGATGTATCCTGTGTGGCTTACCCATGAAAAAGTGTGTGTGCTCCAATGCATGTCATTGGCAAGGGCAGGCCTCACGTGAACGAATCAGTCCTTTGGCCTTTGTGCGGTGGCGCAGAGCTATGCAGGTGTTCATCTAGGTAAGAGAGAGCCCGATGTGGGCATAGTACCCTGATTTATTCCCATGTTTTTCTTTTCGGGGATGAATATCATGAAGGAGGGAATGATGTAAGAACCTGGTTTTTTCTGTGAAAGCCTTTGAAATATTCTTGATGTTATTCCAGAGCAGCGCCTTCAGACGGCGTGCGATTCCGATCCCCGGTGTGGCCGGGATTAAATTTTCAGTGCGTTCACACTGGAAACGTCAAATTAATGGGATAACTCCTAAACGATGGTTCGGATCAGATATCCAAGTGTACGGATGGGTCCGTAATGGAGTTATTACCCTAGGAACGACATAAATCATGTCGGTGCGGGATGTTTGGACCCTTCGCTCGCTTTCAGAATTTTAAACGGATAAATTAATTAATTAATTAATTTGTTTAATGGTGAAACTCAAGTATCTCTTAAACGGTGGCTCGCATTGGACAACCAAGGGCACTGTTGAGTCTGGAATGTGTCGTTAAACCAATGAGGGGTGTATTTTTTGTGGGCACTGGCCGTCTGTGAAAAATGGCCCCAGGGGCGTTTTCGTAATTTGGCAGCTTTGGGCGTTCGGTTTTATAACTTTTGAACGGGGCCTCAGATTAAAATTCCGAGACCTTAATTGCGTTTAGAGCGTGGTTTTTAGCCTAGGGGAGGCTTAGTCCCGACCCTGTCTGGAGTTCAGGTTTGGGCCGACGGGCTGCTGGTTAAGTGTTTTCTATTTAAACACTTAACTCACCCCCTCCCTGTTCTTCTTCCTCGCCTTGACAGTAGTAGGTGGAAGCCCTACCTCTCCTCCTCCAGCTCCAGTGAGGTAGCTCCGGCGAGGCGTGGCAACTCCGGCGGTCCATTCGTGATGCGTCGGGCGAAGCCCAACAAGGTAGGAGGTTTTTGTTGCTTTTATTTCCGAACGTTTTTTTGATTCATTTACAATGTCAAATTGCCATCAATTTTGAAAGAAAATCCCATATCGTGTAGTATAATTTATGATCTTTCCAATGGATCTTTCGGTTTAGAATTTGGAATCACGAGGCTTCCGCAATCACCTGCTGAAGTTTGCAGGTTTTTCGGTTTCCAGCGGGTTCGAGCGGCGGAGCAGCAACCCGAGGAGGCAGCGGCGTGCGGTGGTTCCAGCGGAGGGGGTCCCTCGGCAGGGCGGTCAGCATGAGCGGGCTCGATGGCGGCGCGACTAAGGCACTTGGCAGTCGGCAGCGGGCTCTAGGCGCTACAGCAGAGGAGGCCGGCCATCCGGCCGGCAGGGTGGCGCCTCACATGTGCGGGCGAGATGGGGTCGCGGTGCGCGACCCTGGTGGGAGTCCAAGACCCGCCTATGGCGGGTCTTTACGTTGAAAGGACCGGCCGTGTCGGCCGTCGAAGGTGGCGGGCAGCGGCCAGCCAACCGCGGCGAAGGGAACCGGACCCGCGGCTGGGCCGTTCGGACCGGGCCGGCCGGCGTGGGCTGGCCCAAGCAGGGCGGACCGGCTTGACCGGGCCGGTCCGGCCAAAGGGATTTTCCCCTCCATCTTCGGGTACCCGTATCATGAGCTAAGAGCATTCGTTTTGCGTGCCGTCAGCGGGAGCGCAGACCTCGCGTCAAGACAGACCTTTTGAGATGGTTTTGTAAATTTTTAATTCTTGAAACAAGGGGCATCAGATGCGCGATGCGTCTTTGGCGTGTGATCTCATGCACTCCCGTGTGAGTGATTTAATTGGTTGAAGAGATATGGTTGGCCGTGCCTCAACCATTGAGGTGGAAAGTTGGAGTTGTCTTGGGGCCACACGCCGTGTCGGCCCCATGTGCGTTCCGTGTTTTGCTTTGCGTACTTTGACCTCTCGCGACGTAGAGGGTCCCTCTGTGCTCGTTTGTTTGACCAGAAGGGTTGAGTGGTCTCCCATTGGATTCATTCTAGATGGTTTGGCCGGTAACTGTGCTAGTGACACATAGTGTTGGAATGGGCGTTGAACCTATATTGGGTGAGTTGTACCGGAATTGGGTTGTTGCGTGGTACCCACTCAGTGCTCGGTTGGCTAGTGTTGTACCATCCAGTAAGGATGGCTAGAGCAGTTCCGGGTTTACCCTCTTGAAGGGCGGGGTAGTGGGTTTCTCATCGACGTCTCACGGTTTACCCTCTAGCAGAGACTAGGTAGTGGGTCACCCGACCTCTCTTAAGGGTCTACCCTCCAGAAGGGCTGGGCAGTGGGTCGCTCGTCGTCTTAATTCAGGTCTACCCTCCAGCAGGGCTGGGCAGTGGGTCGCATGTCGACTTGTTCCGGGTCTACCCTCCAGCGGGGCTGGGTAGTGGGTCACCCGTCGACTTCTTCCAGGTCTACCCTCCAGCAGGGCTAGGAAGTTTGTCACCTAATGACTTATTCTAGGTATACCCTCCAACAATGTTGGGCAGTGGGTCGTCTGTCGACTTCTTCCAGGTCTACCCTTCAGCAGGGCTGGGCAGTGGGTCGCCTGACGACTTATTCCATGTCTACCCTCCAACACAGCTGGGCAGTGGGTCCCCTGTCAACTTCTTCCAGGTCTACGCTCCAGTAGGGCCGGGCAGTGGGTTGCTTGATGGCTTATTCCAGGTCTACCCTCTAGTAGGGCTGGGTAGTGGGTCACCTAATGATGTATTAGTGTTTACCCTCTAGCAGGGCTGGGCAGTGGGTCACCAGATATCTTATTATGTTTTACCCTCGAGCAGGGCTGGGCAGTGGGTCACCCGTTGACATTACAGACTCAATTCTTTTTACTAGGCTAGTTTGTGGCTTTCCTACGTTATTACCATATCAGGACCCTTGGTTGTACGAGTTAGTGATCAAACGACCTTGACATTGAGGAGACTTCTCAACTGCGGGGCAGTGACGAGGTGTGGGTTGAATTAACCCATAACTCTCATGTATAAGGGGCACTTTCCCCCACCAAGACGCATCCTTGTGACGTGACCTGAAACCGTGCGGGCGAGTCAGTGTCGTCCAAAGCGGATAGTGATGAGGTGCGGTGGTTTAGCCCCTTGACATGTAGTTCGGGGCAGACGTACGTGATGCTGGGCATCGATGGCGTTTATTCTTGGGACTGTTGCTGACTCAATTTTCTTGGGCTGAGCTACGGGATAAAGATCCCCTTACGACCTTGTTCGTGTTTCTTGACAGAGCATATATATATGTATACCTTGTTCCAGTACCCACTTCTTGGGTTTTGGTTACTCTCTTTCCAGGAGAGGCGAAGACGCGTGGGGTATGCCACGTGCTTTCCGTGTCTAGCTTATCGTGGTTGGACGAGTATACTCTCCCTCTATAGGTAGCGAAGACTCGATGAGAAGTTCATCTTCTCACCGTTTCCAGCTCCTTGTGTATGGACGAGTCTACCTTCTTTTCTCTTGTTGTGTTGAGCTGGACTCTTTACTACTATACTTTTGACAGCACTCTCAGATGTACTCCGTTACTTTTCCTCTTCGATCTACTGCCCACCCTTCGGTACCTCATTTTTTTCTCCCTCGAGCCTTCGTGGAATCCTACAGAGTATTTTTATACTCACCCCTTATTGGGATTTTCCCACACTTGGTGTCCCCTTGCAGACGACCGATGGGTTGGTCGTGACGTCAGAGGAGCTTAGGAAACGGGATCTTGGACCGCGTGCGGTGGTCGTTGTCGGGTACCAGGTGTGGGACCCACCCAACGGTTTACTGTTGTTTTACCTGTTGTCGGGTTGTGACACTTTTTGGTTGGTCGCGTGTTTTTCCCCTTTTCATTTCAGTTTACCTTCAGCTTGTACAGAGTACTATTTAGAGGTCGATACACATCTGTGGTTTATATATATATACAAGTTTCCCTTTTACTTTGCTTGTCCTTTCTTTTACTCTTCACTTTATCATTGAGTGTGCTGCATGTATGTGTACAGGTACTTAGGCAAAGGCTTCCCCGAGTTGTTGTACCTTCGGCGCTGGTCGCAAACCCCTAGCCTATAGAGGTGGGATTGGGGTAGTTGCGGTTCGAGCCCGAGTAGGGTCGGGTCATGGCATAATATGTCCAATTTATTCCTCGTATGAATGGGGATACACATAGACAACATATACATTTATATTCAAACAATCATATGTAATGTAAATAGCTTTCCCTAATCATTAAACATAAACACTAACCATTCAGAGAAATATAGTGAATGGTTTCAAGATAGCATATACATAGGTGAAGTAATAGTAAAACATTAAATAAAATATGTTAGATGATATCATTAAATATTAATTACAATTATACATAAGAATAAATATGGGCTTTTAAATAACCTGAAAATACTCATATAAAATCATCGAATAACACTTGAGATAAATACTATTTTACTTTCAAAAAAGGATTTATTTTAGAAAAAAATCCATTCCTACAACGAGATGTGAAATAATAATGTTTGTTAATAACAAAATTATTTTTTAAAAAATATAATTTTTTCTTAAAACATATTATAATATTCCCTTGAAAATATGTAAGAATTTAAGAAGATCATCTAAAAGATTCTTGTTTTTTAATAATAATTATCGAATGATCTTTTTAAAAAATGTAATCCACCAGAAGAAATAAGAATTATTCTTGTTGGTAAACATATATAGAACATTAATACAGAATATATGAAGAGTATGTAATAATAAATAAGAAATTTGTTTGAGGTAAGTAGAGAATAATATTTACCCGAATGAAAATGGAGGTTTGGGTAGAAATCCATTACCACTTTATAATCAATCAATTTTTATGCCCAAAACAAATAATAATGAAATTATAAATTTAATTCCTTGAAAATAAATAGATTCAGGATAAGATATATCAATTTCTAGTATACCCTATACATAAGTAACAATAGTCAATATATAATATCTATCAAAAATGGAATTGAGATGAGGAAACCCTTACCTTAAGTCCGATGGTGTTCTTCACATAATCTTAATATCATGGATAAAAAAATTAAATTAACTTTTTTTTTCAGAATAGCATCTATGTGTATTTTATTCAGTATAGATTAATTGTGTTCATTCATGGACGTTTTATTTCTAAATAGATTCAATTTCATAGTTTCGAAGCATTTTTTAATAATGGTTTTCATGATTAGATTACTTATGTACATGTATGGATAAACATGTTAGATGTAAATGGTTGTACATAATTGATGTTATATTTTTTTAGTGAACATACATAAGATTATATAGTTTTAAAATTCATCTGTGTATTTGGAGTGAAGATGAATCATTATATAAATCATTGATGATAATTGTTTAGGTTATTTTGCGGGTTTTCTATCACAAAGAACTCATTTGGATTTATAAATAAATACCATTTGTAAAAATAAGATTATAGGTCCTTTCATAGGATATATAAAATATATTATAGTATTTTTCAACCATAAAATTGTTTCATTAACAGAATTGAAATTTGTTCTTGGAATTGAAAACACATCATCCATGACTAGGATAAATTAACACTTTTCGAATGGTGTTTTCCTTTCCAGTATAAATGATTTTGAAAGGTGAGATGATGATTAATTATTCCATTATCACAATAAAATTACAATAAATTTAAGGTAATGGATTTACCATATCATTTGGATGACTATTTAGGAGGATAGAAATGAAAACAAAGGAACATGAAAATAAAATAAAATAAAAAAAAGTGGAAATTACCTTTTGAATATATCATCCCTGTGAGCCTTTTTAGGGGAGATGTTATTGTATTTTTATGAGAACAATGTATTTTCGAAGTGTGGGATGATCTTCGGAGTGTATTTGAGTCTAATTTAGGCAAGGAACAAGGATTTAGAGGAGTAAAGAGAATAGGTAAGGTGGGGTGGTATTTATAGTGGAGAAGATGAGGGGTTTCTGATTATTTTAATCATTTGATTAATATATTTACGCAATACTATGAATTTTATTTAATATTATTACCCAAAATTGTAATAATATCATTTGAGTTAGAAGAATGTTGTGATTAATCAGCATTATATAATCTATGGCACAATAAACCATGAATTTAGCATTTACTGTAAATTGTTATATTTTACTATTTAAAAAAAATTCAATTATTTTAGAAAAATATCAAAAATTCACATTAAACAATTATTGATGTGTATAATATAAAAATGATCTCTATTTTATGAAAATAATATTATAAATTTGAGAAATTCAATTTTTATTTTATATTCCCATTTATTAAAAAAATTAATGTAAAACTGATTTTGTGACACATTAAAAAATTAACTATGGTCTCATAAAAATATATATAATAATAAGACATAAAAGTATTGACATGGGATAATATTTTATGAAAATACATTTTTCTTTGAATAACCATATTAATTTTTTAATTAATAATATCTTGAACATTTCTTTATTTATACTATGATGTAAGTACATCATAATTTTAATTATAATATGCCTAAATTTTATTTATACATTCATGGGTGAGTTTGAAATTAATTTTGTAAATTTAATATTTATAAGGAAATATTAAAATTCTTAAGGGAAGTTTACTATTCAAAATATAATGTTACTATTCAAAAAATAATATTGTTGATTCTATCGGACTCCAAATATCTCCCTGAACACGACCATGTATGTCAATTTTTTGAAATTCCAAAAACAAATGCAAATAAATTATGATTATTGGCTAGGTTATAGGAATGTTTTGTTTCGTATGAACTATGTGTTTCATGTATTCTTTATTAAATTTATTTTTAAAATTTGGTTGAGTCAAATTAATTGTGAATATATTCAAATCATGATTTATTATTTATCAAAATAATTATAATTGACAATATATATTGTTGTTATTCATTTAAAATAATTAATTAGGTAATATTTTGAAAAATATTTAATTTTAAAATAAAATTATTAAATATATATATTCATCTGTACAAAATAATACTGAAAATAGTATTTGTTTTTAGAACATTATATTATTTGAATGAAATAAATTTTAAATTTTAATATTTATAATAATTATTATAATTAATTAAAACAATTAATTTAAAATTATATTTTTTCATAATTGAATATATTTAAAACTAAATAAATTATTAGGGTGTTACAATATCAAGAACATTATATCAAATAAAACTATTTATCTCCCTATCAAGCAGTTCCCAATGGATATATTGAGGCTTTCAACAAGGTCGTGTTAAATATACTCTTGAAGATGGTGGATAATGATAAAGATAAATCCAAGACTGATAACCTCTTTCATTCCTTATAGTACTAATACACTATAACATGTACTACTACACGGTCAACTCTATATTCTTTAGTGTAAGGAATAAGAGAGGTTCTAGGGATTGAAGTTCAATTTTCATCACTCGGAGATTCCAGAAGTGATCCTCTATCCACCAATGAAAATATAAGAAATTATTGGATGAACATAGATTGAATACCATTCATCATTTGGAAGTATATAAAGATATAAAATCATGATCATTAAATAAAAAAAATTCTTTTGTCCCTTCATTCATGGAGAATTGGTATTAATACTTAGGACTCAAATGATACCAGGTGGGATGCCTCTAAAGAGTTAGAAAATGTTGGAAGGATCATACTCAATAGAAAAGGTCCACAGTAATGGTGCTTATTCCATATTATCAATTGATGGATAACTCACAATTATCTCCATCCAATTCAATGATTATAAGGAAATAAGTTTTCTATTCACACCAAATGTATCTTAGTTATATGATGATAAACTAAATATCACTATATACGTCCACACCACATGATGTTAAACTTCATAGCATCTTCTACGTTATCACACGACATTAAATGACAAGATGAGTAGCATCACGCGTATGAATTATTCACATCATTACCAATCCTTAGTGGTACTTAAAAATTATTTCTTCTTATGTTTGAATCATTTTACATAGGGGCCCCATTCAAGAACTAGGTGTGCCTAGAAACATTCTCCAATAATATATTTTGTGACACCTCGGACATATCCAATGGTCTAACCACATTGTTTCTTTCATGCCAGGTGACCCACTTCCTCACCGCATGATGATAAACTATATGGTCATTCAATAAAAAATTGTAGATCAATTATCATTCGAATGTGGTACAAAATGATTCTCAGATCTCCAATCTCAATCCTAGTCACATCAATAAAACAAACAATTTATCATTTTCCTTTATATGAACCAATTCTATATAGATCACTCTTCCAGAACATATGGCTTGATTCTCATACCATCTTATCTCTTAAGACCAACCACTATTCAGGAAAAAATTAAAAATACCCCTTCCCCACATCAAAAACATTGTTGGTGAACCTTTTAATAACTACATGTGTCTTGATTCTTATTCCAATGAGATATATTTTGATTCCCATATCTACAAAATTGTGTCCAATAACATCTACAAAACCATCTTTTCCCACATAACAACCTAGTTGGTGTGGGGATACTGTTTAACAAACACGTATGACTTGATTATTAGTCTAATATTATATATATTGAGTCCAATATAACTAATACTTAGTCCATCCTTGATCACAATAAGAAGAAAAGAACCTACATTTCATATGTGTATGAATCAATCCTTTATAGTTAATATATCAAAAACTATATTTGGATCGATTATCATCCAAATGAGACACATATTGATACTTGGGTTATATCCAATGGTCATGATGTAATATATCTATCTGTTCACATTATTTTATCCTCATCCATACCACATTACATGAAAATACATGAAAATTAATGTACTATGTGTGGCTTGATTCTCAATCCAATGAGATACATAGTAACAACCGGATCTCTTATCTTGGGTCCAAAAAAATTGAAAAAATGTCCCCCTTTTGTCCCTTTGGGTATGAATTAAACCTATACATGGAAAATTTCAACAACTTTGTATGTCCTGATTCATATCCCAAAGAGACACATAGTGATGCCATGATCTCTAATCATGGGTCCATCAACATTTTTAGAGGCATCCAATGCATGTTTTCCCATTATCACAACCCAACTAATGTGGGAAACCATTTGTTGAGAACTATGTGTGGCTTGATTCATGACAAAAAAATATAGGTTGTGATTATATTTTCTATTAACTTGGTTTACCCAACATATAATCATCATACCCATATTCTACACTTTTGTTACCTTTTTCATGTTGATAAAACCATAACACCTCATTTTTTATCCCACTTAGAACCGGTCACATTGGATTAGGAAACTGACAGAATAAGTATCTGCACAAACTATTTTCCAAAATTCCTATAACAGTTATCAATGGTCCTAGTTGTAAGACCTTAAATTCCACAATATTACTCTTTCACATTAGAATCAATAATTTCATTTATGCATAACCTAAAGTTGCAAGATACATTGATAACTATGTTTGGCATGAATCTCACCCATGTGAGTTATGTAGTTACCTACAAACTTTTTATATTAAACCCATCTAAAAAATGATTCAATTAATTGATCTATCTACCATGTATTATTCATATCTATTTTGGGGATATTTAATATTATTTCTCTTCCAATGTATGGGTCAGTATATAAAAACCCATAATCCTCCACTAATGAATTCAATCATGCTGGGGTAACATCCCTCATTATGTAAGTATGGTTTGATTATATCCCTCTTGTGATATATAGTGATGACCGTATTTTATCTTTTTGGCCCAACCATTGTGTTTCCACTACATCATGTAATCTCACCTTCATCCTTATAACATGACGTAAAATAGCATAGAATTTTATGAACTAAGTGTGGTTTAATTCTCATTCATTTGAGAAACATAGTTACATCCTCATCTCAAATCTCCTATCAATCCAAAATATAAAACCCTGCATTCTATTTGTATAGATCAATAATTCATTGCTAACCCATTTTAAGAACTATGTGTGGATTGATTCTCATATTTAGTATATACGTCGTGATGTACATATCTTCAATCCTATGACCAACCACAAGACAACATGAAAAGGACTCTATTATCTTGTGTATTGATCAAATATACACACAGAGATCCCATAAGAGTTCTCATTTTACATGTGAACCAGTATCTGATAGAACAAAGAGTGTCTTGATTCATTCTTCAACATGATAGGTATTGATAATTTTGAACTATTCCCTAGTCCAGCTGCAATATTCCATTGGATTTAATTTCATTACCCCTATGGTCCTTGTTAGATGACTTAAAAAATAACATATCATAATTTCAATGGTGCGTGACATAGAACTGTAAATCATGATGTCATTGCTGCATAAATTAAAATTTCATTACATAATGTCCATTTTGCCTAAATTTAAAATCCACGGTATAATGAAAACAATGTATAGATTAATTCTCAAAGAATTTATATTTGAAGTGAAATAATTGTCTTAAATCCTAATCCTAGCCACATGTTAAATAATCAAGGGATTTCCACTTATACATATAAGTTATATCTATACAAGAGACTCCAATCACATGACAATTATTGGTCCAAAAAATCCTTTTTTCATTAAATAATTTCCCTTACGCATGTTATAATCCTAATCGTGAATACATTATGATAATGATTATAATTTTTAGGCTTAAGGTTATAGAATATCTGATACATAAGAGATCCATTACCCGACTATATAGTACTTTCCCCTAGGGATCTTACGCCAGTCAACAACATAATTGGACCATCATCCAAATGATTCCACTATATGAAAATATAGTACATTCCAATTTTTTCCGTCCGTAAAACCTCCCCCATAAAGAGTTAAAAAAATCAAATATAACTTCATTATTGGGATATTCCTCTTATTTCCAATTAATATTTAATAATGGTATTCCTAAACCCAAAATTTAAAGTGTTCATGATTGCATATTTTTCCCATATACATTATTCCAAAATGAATGTCTCCTTGAACATGGCTTAAATTTTCCCCATTCATATATTCAAAGAATATCTCAATTAATGTGGCCCATTAAGCCAAATATAATTCATCATTTATATAATAATACAGTCCTAGTCGTAGGAACTAAAACTACATGAATCATATTTCCTACATTTGGATCATACCTTCGTAAAGAACCAATTGTCCTAATTGTTTAGAAATACATACACGAAATCATATTTCTATATTGTGTAACTTTTATCCATAAACCAAACAATATGATTGGGAAAATATGAATCACTATAAACAATCATCGTGTTTATGTGATTGAATGGTAGAATTCTTAGGATATCATTTTCCTTACAGTGAAGAACAACTCCCAGTTTGCCTTGCATAAGTTTCCTACATTACAAGCCTATCAACATAAGGATACTACTATTGACTATACAGTACGTTCCCTAGTTGGGCTTGTATAAATTAACCCCCATAACATGTTTTATCGAACATTGGTACCTTCATTCTTGGAAGAGACCTCCTATAATTCCACTATAACTTTTTCCCATAGCACTCTACGATTCCAAATATCCCTAAACCAATATTTACAAACCATTCCCCCCATACCTAAATATATTATAACATTTCTACCTAGATGATAATTAATTGGAGAATCATTAACCATTTGGACAAACGTAAAGATATTATATTATATCACCACTAGTTTCTTTTCTTCATGACTTAAAACTATAGACCAAAATGTCATTATGTCCTGAATTAATACTATATAGAACAATTTACGTGATGTATGAATTAAAAATTCACAACATAATTCCATTTTCTACTTGAATTGGAATAGAATATTATAATTTCTTTGTTTTATGACATTTATCCTTCATAGTAACTTCATCATTTGTTAGAAGGAAACAATATCCCCCTGGCATTTATTATTTACAAAAATATAACCTATATATCATCCACAAATTCATGTATGAGTGGTTTCAGATTATTTTCCTATTTCTTCATAGATTATACCACTATTATTAGATATCCTTCCTTGGAAAATCCACCCACAATGACCATGATACATAGAAGTCATAAATCACACTCTCTATTTGTAATAGAATTTCAGAAATCATGAGAACTCATTTACCTGACTATGCAGTACCGACCCTGATAGGCCTTGCATAAATTTCTCACATAATAAGCCTCACATTCTAAGGATACCACTGCATGACTATAAAATATGGACCCTTTTTGGCCTTTCATAAAGTCACCCCCATAAATATTTTCTCAATTAGAGTTATCTTTTTTCTCGGGAGACTCTTCCTCTATTTCTATAATTCAATTTTATGATTTCGTGACCATAAAACTCATGAAATAAGATTACCCTTGGAGGTATATAAATAATATTGGGACCTTCCTCAAACATTGTGCCTCAAAAATTGTGCCTTAGTTGGCATATCATCTAAAAATTCATGTTCAATGCTATTCGACCTAAAACATTATCCTTATTAGTCTAACATGCATGATAATAAATTGAACATAAAAAGACACATGGTACTCACAATATTGAAATCATGAAAATGGAACTCATGAAAAATGTTGAGTATTAGCTCACTAGACCAACACACTATATTGTCAAGGAAATATTGGGTATGAAAAATTTAAAAAGATGAAATCATGTTAGGCTGAACACCCAAAAAAAAGGGATTCATAAACAAAATCCATGGATCCCCTCCTATATCTCCACCATATTGAGTATAGAATGAATCAGGATGATGAAATTAAGAAAAAATAGTTAGGACTTACTATACGACCCTATAAAATGTACTAATATGCTCACTAGGCCCATTTTTATAGATAAAATTAGAGCACACTCCATCACTACAATTTTAATTATGATTAAAATTCATGATTATGTAATGATATAAAAATAATCTTTTACATTACGATTATAATAAAAAGTCTATTTTTATGACATTGATTATTATATAAAAATACATTTTATTTATGGAACAAAATTTGAGTAACATCCAAAAAATGGATAATATCAATCATATATTACAAAATGCCAGGGACATAGATTTTCATTTGTTAAACAGCCTTCGTGAGCCCCATCAACATACTATTCAACATAAATTAGTTGACCAAACTCAGTCTACTCAGCAAGAATAAGTGATTCCTTGGCTTCTCTAATTACAATTTAACCTAATATTTGAGATTCTCCAAAAGATATGTGATTTTTTTCATGTTCCATGTACCAATATCCAACTATTGTGCGTTGAGAGACACTCGGACACTATTATATTTGATTTGATGAATGAATTAAAGAAATATTTCTCTAGGATTAGATTATTTATAGGATAATTCCACTAAAAATGCTTCAATATTGTAAGGAAATTTGGCCTTTATCAAATTTTTCGGGTGTTTATGCTTGATCCCCCCCTACGAATTCTACCTTTCACCACAATATGGATTAAAAGGTAATAAAAACCACTGAATACTCATATGATTAATAAATATGGAATTCCTGGTATTCATGAAGGAATGATATCAAGGGGAATATCAGAGATTATCTATAATAAATCTTGACATACCTTGCGACATGTATGGTGGAGAGCGTTCTATAGCTCCAGATGTAAAATAGAATCACTGACATAATGAGGGGTATATTTCAAGGTTAATTAAATTATAGAAGTGACCAGTTATGCTCCATCTCTTATAATGGATTCCTTGCGTACTGATGCTGGTCTATTTGATATAGATGATTCACCCTCGGACCTAGCCATATAAGAGATAATTATAAATTTGTTAATTAAATTCATTTTGACCTCAAAAGTATGTATAGAGTGGTACGTAATAACAATAGTTAGTGACCCTTACAAATCAATATATCATCTCTATGAAATGAATATTCACTAACATTCCAAGCCTCATTCGATTGTGTTGGAGCCTATTGGTTGTGGATACTTCCCTAGGTATTCTTAAGACCTGATAGATGAACATAATGAAAGCTTCTTACTTCATGGTTCACCTGAGCTAGCGCATCCTCAATAGTTGGGCTAAGAGAATTATATATATTCTCTTCATAAAACATTACTGTAGATGATTTTTTAGATATATCTACACATTTCAAAAAATTATGATTAGTAAATAAGGTATAAAATTATTGATTGGAGGGAAACTAATCAAAAAAGCCATTTTGATTAATATTATTCCCCAAATTCTTATAAAGTGGTGGGTATTTTAATATTCTCTGATATTTCATCAAGAGACATTTCAGTGTTCAACATATATTCCATTAGAAATCCAAATCCCATGCTAATATCATTCATGGGAATAGTTTGAGCGGTTAACTCATGAACCCCTAATAATGACTTTAGACCCCGAACAACTTCCTTGGTAATAACCATAGGGTCGGTTCTAGTTTGTAGAGGGCTTTCTAGTGTATTTCATGAAACTAAATTATTATATAAATTGATGTTAGTTTTTCATATATAGATTCTAATGAAACACTTATTACATAGTAGTTGTCTCCTATCTACAAGAAATTATGACAGGAGTAGCATCATTAATAGATAATGTTATCTCTGGAAAATATGCCTCTTCAGTCATAGGATCCATTTAATTGGTATAAATATGAACCTATTCAGAAGTTCCCTCCTCAATTATAAAAGTATCATTTTTAACTTCTTTATAGGAAGAAGAAGATATTCTTGTAATTACATGATAATTAGACACATTATCTAGAAGAAGCTGAAATTAATGATGTTAGGAAAACATATCGGGGATAAAAAAACGTGTAGTCGTGGATTTCACACATTAGATTTCCTACATCTCTATCTTCATTAATGTATGGAAAGAATCATCGTATCCAAAAGATGACATAGATGGATGTTTTTCCATCATTTTATCCTCTATGGGATATTTACCTAGAGTTAATTCTCTTGATTCATGAGCTGACTCAGCAACCCAAAACGTAGTAATAAGAGGAAAATACCATGGAGATGTTCCATCAGTTGAATTTCCCTTAGCTTATTGAAATTTAAGATTGTATTTATTGTTATCCATAATGATTTGGAAAATTTTTATATTGAAGCATAAAAAATTATGAAAAAATAGAACATGTGTCTTTTAGATAATCAAAATCACTACATTACACCATTGATTGGTTGATCCCTTTAGTGGTTCTACGTTCTATCATGGAATTTATACACCTTATGGTGGAGACTATATTTATAGTTCCATATATGATAATATTATTCTCAAAATATAAATTACTATTTGTGAAGTATTATCCTTAATATGAACATCAGAAAGGGATCAAATATCTCCTATCCCTGGAATATGCAACCCCTCACATTGAATCTCCCAAAAATTTTCATCATGAAAATGAACTTCCTTCTAGATTTTAACTTCATATAGTCATTCATAGTAATAATACATTCCATATTTGTAATGCCTCAACCCTAGTTACCCATATTAGTTGCATTAATACATAACATTGGAATGATACATGTAATCATGTCCTGAAAGACCAATCAGTTTAGTAGCCTTTGATGTACGAGATACATACATATGTTTTACATTACATCATTAAATAAAAGAACAACATTGTTTTCTCTTTGAGAACTATTACATCCTTTATCCTATTTCTAAAGGTTAATCGTAATATACTTATTCACATCATGGGAAAAATAAAACATAAGAAAAGGGTGAGCTTAAATTCTCAGTAAGTATAACAATATAGCAGAAAAATTCATAAATAAGCAAAAAAATCTAAGGCAATGTATAATACTAAAAAATGATTTTTTAAACTTAAACATCAGCATAATATGGAAAAAAATTCCTTTTACTTATTCACATGGATATTATACTAGTAGAATAATCACATGTAATATCAATAGATAATTTCATAATTATAGAATGCATAATGTCGGACCTCATAACCACAGAGTCAAGGCCTTGTACCAAGACTATAAATAAGATTTTGTCAGAGACTTGTGCCAAGAAACTAGTTTGTCTCATGAGACGAACTGATACATAGGGGAGTTATAGCGGGTTCCACCCATCACATATTATGTCTAGAGCATTTTTCAAATGAAAATATTTGAAACATAACATAAACATTCATATTTAAACTAGAATACGAAATGTTAATACTTTAATCATAAACCATGAATGATATAAAAATAAAGCATCCATAGTCAAACATATCAAAAAACATTCAATAAAATATGGAAGATTGTACAATAATAAATCAATTTCAAACAACTGTAAAATCCATTAAAAGATGTTGACATAGATGAAATAAACATTGTTTGAGAGAAATATTGAAATCATTTAAAAGTCAGGTAATCATAATAGAAAAACATTATATTGAAAATATTATTATAACCATTTAAGGGAAGATTTTAAGGTGTTATAATGGTGTAGAATATCCACACCCACTGTATAAGTTAAAACACATTCATACCTTAATTTTTTGTAAAAATCATAAAGTACACTGTTTGGAAAATGACAGAAAGATTCCTTTCAAAACATTTAATAAAAAGTCAAACAAGGGTAAAAATGACTTTAACCCATAGTGTAATAAATTTTAAAGTTGTTTTGAAATACATTTTTAGGAAACACAGATGTGGATGATAAAGAGGTCCCAATAAATACTTATGTGTTAACAACCTCAGATAAGTAACTAGATTGTAATATTAACCCTTACCTTGTAAATTTTCTTGGTTGAGTGTATGTTTTCCTCGTATATAATAGTTAAATAATTTTTACTAAATTATAAAATTACCATATAAATAAATATGATATCATATATGACCTTCTAATATTTATTTTTTAATAATATTTTAGTAGTATCATTATTTCATGTGTTAACTAATTCATTTTCCTTTATATAGTTTGTAAAGTAATTCATGATTGTTAGGGATAAGATGTATTTTAATCATATCCAAAATTATATTAAGTTATTAAAAATTATTTTTAATTATAAAATGAAAATTATTCTAGAATGGTTATGTTGGGGAATGAATCTCATCACATTCGTGGAGACGGTAATCCATACATACGGACGAGCGAAAATACCATTCCATTGATGGTGAAATTGTATGTAATTGGATATTATATCATATATACAGAATCATAAACATTTTATATTTATTATTTACATAAATTATATTCATTATTATACCCATCCAAATAATCAATTGTTTAAAAACAAATTACACCCCGAGGAAGAGACGGTAATCCATACGTACACACATATGGTGACTTTGTCATTCATATGATGGATAGAATAATGAATATTGTTGTTCCATATTTTTAATAACATCATAGTATATAGAAGGTAATAGAGTTATTATTTTGGTTTGTAAATAACAAAGAAATTGGATGTGTAAGAAGAAAAGAGTTTTTAAATAGGTGATGATATTATTACATTTTCTTCGGGTGCTTCCTTTTGATTTAATCAAAAGGGATTTTTAGGTTGAGTTTATGAACAATTTAATGCCTCAAGGATGAAGTGAGAGTTTTTGGGAGGATATTTGAGGCTGTGTTGGACTGAGAAAAATGTTATTGGACATGTGATTTTGAGAGAAGTGGTGTACCCTTTTAAAAGAGAGGTGATGATCCCTTTAAGAAATGCGTAAAATATTATTTTATTATACAATATTATTCAGAATCTAATGGATCCAAAAGGATGTATTTTAAATATAAGGTGGTTATAAGTTGGAAAACTCTCAACCAATAGGTTTTAAATAGGTTTAGGTCACCATATTAACCTTATCTTTTAGATTTAACTCATAGTTAAATAGTTTAACTTTTACAATGTCTTCATGTATTATTATAATTTTTTTTAATAAACATAAAACAAAAATAACAGGGAAGAACAAGTTGTTCATTATTGATATGTCATTCATTATATAATTACTTTGGACGAAATTTAGATCTTTTGAAATATTATATCATTTAATAATATAATATTTGTTTTAAAAAATCATATATTTCAATTTAGTCAATATTTGAATTTTTGTTTGTGCTAAAGTCACAAAAAATTTATTAATTAGAAAAAATCTATTTATCTAAACCTAACATGTCATATTAACCTATAAAAGTTGTGGAATTCATCAAAAGTATCAATTTAAATTAATTTTAATATTTCAAATATCAATTATTTTAACCATTCATTAATAAGGTAATTATTGTATCATCATTGTGTCTTAAATAAATTTAATTATTTAATGTCTACATGTTATAAATAAAATATCATTATGTAATAAGACTTTTATATTTCTAATGAATATTTATATTCTGATTTATCTCATGAATAATGTCACGACCCTTCCTCGGGGTCTGTGCCGTGACTACCCCAAGTCCGCCTTCCATAGGCTAGGGGCTGGCGACTAGTACCAAGGAGTAAATCCCGGTAAAAAGGGAAGGCATTGCCTTTGTAAAGTAAACAAACACCACAGATCAAGAAAGTAGTAGAAGTAAACACTATGTAAAAACTGAGTACAATAGTAAGTGAGGAAAAGTAAGTGGGCCAGTATACAAACCCAAACTTAAAGTAAAGTACAAGTGGAAAGGGAAAACATCAACTGTAAAGTAAAGCCGCAACGTCGGGCTATCCATCGGAAATCCCACCTGAAGGGTGGGTACAGATAGCCTCCACTACTACTCGGGTCCAGCCGACCGCTCCAAGAACGTCCCTCCCAGTGGTCCACCTCCAGGTATCGTCCTACTTTCCAATCCCCAACCACGATCAGCACTGTCCGTCATCTACAACCAACACAACGTAGTGCGGGCATAGCCCGTGCAGGGGTGAGTATAAGATACTCAGTAGGGACCACGAGACCCCCGAAGGTCTCCCAGAATCCACAAATGATAATCCACAAAGGAAAGATACAATCACGAAGTAACATCCGACACTGCTTAGGTATATGCCCATACATATACCTAAGTCATCAATTCTTGTTCGGCTCCAACATCCGAGCCCACGTACAACCCAGTCCACACAGGAAAGCAAAATGTAAATCCACATAGGATAGCTCAACACAATCCACATAGGAATGAAAAATAGGATTCAGCTCACATAGGTATACTTCATTATATGACGATAATGATGATCAGATATAGCCACCGATACATCTAAGTCGTCGGACCCACAAAGGATCGATAGGTACTAACCCCCGCAATGACCCTAGAAGGGTCTAACCCACATAGGATCGATAGGTAACTAACCCCCACAATGACCCAGGAAGGGTCTGACCCACACATGATCGATAGGTAACTGACCCCCACAATGACCCAGGAAGGGTCTGACCCACACAGGATCGAGAGGTAACTCACCCCCGCAATGACCCACACAGGATCGGACCCACACATGATCTGTAGGCGCTCGCTCACACAGAACCGCTGAGCACTGAACCACACAGGATCGGACCCACACAGGATCTGTAGCACTGATCCATGTAGGATCGCTGAGTGCTGTAGTCGTAGCTGTCGAATCCACTAAGGATCTCTGTAGAGTCGTCGTCGTCGTCGCAGTCGAATTCGCAGTCAGCTCTAAGGTTCCCACACACAGCAAGCTCGTTCGGGAGGGTCCGCTCCACAAGCCGAGAGGTTGATACATCAATTGACACATAGTCCAGAGTTTATGTATCCAAAAGTTCTGTATCGTCAATAGGAACTCAACGTCACAGACGGCGTGTCAATCGGATGCCCGGTCTTAGAGTTATTGGCCTTTTCGTTTTAGGGGCCCGGTTGGTTTTTAAGGCAAAACCAACCCGACCATACTCCACCTGCATCCAAACCCCGGGCAGAGTAAGCCAAAAGATTCGTCTCACTTAGAGGAATCCATCAAAGTCGACGGCATGCTAATCAGACGTCCGTAGCTCAAGACATGAGCGTTTCCGCTCCGAGGGCCCGGTTGGTTTCGTGTACGAACCAACCCGGCCAAACCTAAAGTACTCCGAAACCTTGAGTGCGATATACCGAAACGACCGTCTCGATCCAAGAATCGCATCGCCGCTGACGGTGCTTCAATCGGAGGTCTGTAGTCCGAGATATGGGCAAAAGACCGAAAAGGGTCCGAAAATGGGGGTTTCGGGCCCGACACCGACCCGGCACGAGACCCCCCCCATGTTTTGTAACGGCGACCCCCTTAGTGGGGGCCGCTAGCTGCCGTCCGGGGATTTGAACCCCCGGATTCTCTCCTGTCCGGTCGGCCCGCCCCGGCCGGCCTGTTTCTGCCGCCACGGGACGGGCGACGGCAGGTCCCCTCCCTGCTCTGATGCCGGCGGCCCGTTTCCGGCCGCCGGTCCTGCTATGACGCCGGCGGCCCATTTCCGGCCGCTGGTTCCCACGTTCCGCTGCGGCCCGGTACCGGCCGCAACCTTCATTCGTCCGGTGCGCCACGACGACGCCGCACCCCTCCGCCGCGGCCCTGCTCCGGCCGCGGTGCTTTTGCAGTTCTCCAGCGTGGCGCGACGGTGCCGCGACTTGGTTCATATTTTTAAAAATGTGGCACGTCAGCATCACGCATTCTTGACATTCATTCCCACGAGGTGCGACGACACCGCGTCACTTCCCATCGTACCGCAACACACAAGAAAATAAAAGGGAGGGGGGTCGTCCATGTTTGTGCAGTCCGGCCTCCTCCCGTTAATTGATAACATGCGGTCCAATTATACGTGGAAAATAATGGGAGTAAATCACGAAAAGAAAACGCATAAACCCCTACCTCGGGGGTAGCTTGAACGGAGGTTCCTCGAACGAGGATTCGTCGCGGAAAGAGACGTCGCGAAAGAAGACGTCGTCAGTGTCGCGGTACACGGCATCGCGTAATCGGTTTCCGAGAACTCGGTGTTCTTCATCGGAGACCGATATGTTCTTCGTGTTCTTCGTCGAAGATGGAGAAGTTCCTCAAGTCCTTAGCCATTTCTCCTAAGACTCCACCACAAGAAACTATTCCCAAAATAAATTAAGCCCTTACTTAATTTATTAACTAGACATGAGTTTGAATTTCAAAGTTTTAATTAATTCCAAATAATTAATTCATGAAAAGTTGTCATCCATAACGGTGAGTTGAGGGGGTTTAAAAATGTGAAGGGGTGGGGTTCGTGTGGGCCCCACCACCCTCATAACCTCCCTTGGGAAGTTGGGTTGTTACCCAACTTCCAGCCAAAGCTAAAACCACTTTAAAAAAATAAAAAATGTAGTTAAATTTTTATTTTAACTTCCACAATTTTTATCAACTTCTCTCGTGAAAACGCAACTCTGAAAAAGGTGTTCCTAAGAAATTACCGGTGCTGCGAATCCATCGGTGCCCTCGGAATTTGATTCTGAGCACCAATTCAAAAGATAGAAATTCCAGCTCGTTCGTTCACTGAACGTACCCGAGCTAAACTTCATATAGAAATTCCGGGCACACTGGGCCTCGGAATCAGGTGCCGTCAGAAACTGCGTTCTTGTAAAATACCAAAGAAAATTAAGAAAAAAATTTCGTTGAATTTTACAGGTCTTTAGATTACACCCACCTCAGGGCTTTACGTCCCTGTAAAGATACATCATAAAATAGGGAAACAAAAGTGGGTACTGAGCACGCATCTGAGCCTCCCGCTCCCAAGTGCTCTCCTGGAGGTTCCCGTGCTGCCATCTGATGCACACTAGAGGAATCGATTGTCCGCATAGGATCCGCTCCTGTCGATCCTCGATCTCCACTGGGTCCTCTGTAAAAGTCTCGCCATCATCAACGTCTATCTCCCCATGTTCAATGATATGCGTCGGGTCATGCACATATCTCCTCAGCTGAGATACGTGGAAGACTTCATGCACCCGGTGCAACTGAGGTGGTAGAGCCATGCGATAAGCTACCTCGCCAATCCTGCTGAGGACCTAGAATGGTCCGATGAAGCGTGGAGAAAACTTGTTGCCTCGTCCAAATCTCTGTAATCCACGTCGAGGTGAGACACGCTAGAAGACGTGGTCGCAATTCTCGAACTCTAGTAGCCTCCGCCTTATGTCAGCATAAGACTTATGCCAGCTCTGAGCTGTCCTCATCTACTCCTGGATGACCTGGACATTCTCCATCGTGGCCTGGACCATCTCTGGTCCCACAAGTGCTGACTCCCCATGGTCTATCTAGCACAAAAGTGATCTGCAAGGTCATCCGTACAACGCCTCGTATGGTGCCATCCCGATGGTGGAGTGGTAGCTGTTGTTGTACGCGAACTCCACCAAGGGTAGGTGGTCCCCCCAGCTGCGACCAATGTCGAGGACACATGCGCGTAGCATGTCCTCGAGGGTATGAATGGTCCTCTCCGTCTGACCATCCGTCTGAGGGTGAAAGGCTATGCTCAGACGTAGCTGTGTCCCGAACGCCTCCTGCAACCCCTTCCAAATCCGGGAAGTAAAGCGACCATCTTGATCTGAGATGATAGATGATGTCACACCATGAAGCCGCACAATCTCTGGAATGTAAAGTCATCTCAAGATCTCCATGGATCCCTGCTCTCTGATGGGTAAGAAGTGTGCCGACTTGGTGAGTTGGTCGACAATCACCCAAATGGAGTCGTGACCTCTGGAAGTGCGTGGAATTCCAGTCACGAAGTCCATAGATATGCCGCCCCACTTTCACTTCGGGACCACCAAAGGTTGTACCAAGCCTGCTAGTACATGGTGCTCTACCTTCACCTGCTGGCAGGTGAGGCATCGAGAAACGAACTCCTCCACAGCCTTCTTCATGCCCGGCCACCAGTGCTATCATCTGAGATCTTGGTACATCTTCACCACTGCAGGATGTACCACCAAAGGAGAAGTGTGAAACTCTCTCAGCACCTCCTCCCGTAAAGTAACTGGTACTAAGGTACGTCCTCTGAAAAGGACATCGTGCTCTGTTCCAAAGGAGAAACCATCAGGTGCCTGTCCTGAGGATATCTGTTCACGGTGCGTCTCACAGTCAACGTCCCCACACTGTGCCTCTCCGACCCACTGTAGTAGTGCTGGGGTGACTATGAGAGACTGAAGGAAGGATGTTCCATCTCTATCCATGAAGGATGTCTGCAAGGAGGATAGCAGCTATGTCGCCTCCTCAAGTAGCTGAATGCCCGTCCTCCTGCTGAGAGCATCGGCTACCACGTTTCCCTTCCCAGGAGTATAGACTATCTCAAAGTCAAAGTCCTGGAGAAACTCGAGCCATCGCCTCTGTCTCAGGTTCAGGTCCTTCTGAGAGAAGATGTACCTGAGACTCTGATGGTCAGAAAAGACTGTAAAGTGCTCGCCCATCAGGTAGTGTCGCCATGTCATCAGAGCGAAGACCACTGCTCCTAACTCCAGGTCGTGGGTAGCGTATTTCTCATCATGCGGCCTCAAATGAAGTGATCCATAGGCGATCACGGCCCCCTCCTACTATAGGACACATCCGAGTCCAGTCCCTGATGCATTGCAGTAGACTACGTACCCTACTCCCTCGTCAGGAAACCTCAAGATAGGTGCCTTGGTCAATCCCTGTCTCAGCTCATGGAAGCTCTGATGACATCTGTCTGACCACACAAAGGGTTTTCCCTTCTTCGTCAAAGCTGATAGTGGTGCCGCAACTCTGGAAAAGGCTGGCACGAATCTCCGGTAGTATCCAGCTATTCCCAAGAATCTCCGCACCTCCGTCACGCTCCTGGGTGGCTCCCAAGCCAGCACTGCCTAGATCATTGCAGGATCCACCGCAACTCTCGCCTCAGAGATGACGTGTCCCAAGAAGTGGACCTCGCGTATCCAGAACTGACACTTCGAGAGTTTTCCATAAAGCTGGTGATCTCGGAGTGTGTCTAGTACAACCCGCAAGTGGTAGGCGTGCTCCTCCTCAGTCGTCGAGTAAATCAAAATGTCGTCGCTGAAGACCACGAAAAATCGATCGAGGTATGGCTGAAAGATCCTGCTCATGAGGGCCATGAACATTGCTGGAGCATTGGTTACGCCTAATTTAATAACCAGGAACTCATAGTGGCCATACCAACACCTGAATGCCGTCTTCTACACATCCTCGTCCTGAACTCTAAGCTGATGATAGCCTGACCTGAGGTCATTCTTTGAGAACCACCGTGCTCCCTTGAGCTGATCGAAGAGGTCATCAATCCTCAGTAGCGGATACTTGTTCCTCACTGTCACCTGGTTCAGGCGACGATAGTCGACACAAAGTCGCAAGCTCCCGTCCGCCTTCTTGGCGAACAATATCGGGGAAGCCCATGGTGAAACACTAAGTCAGATGAAACCCTTTTTCCTGCAAGTCCTCCAACTGTACCTGTAGCTTTCGAAGCTCAGCGGGGGTCATCCGATTTGCTGGAGTCGATATCGGAGCTGTCTCGGGGTACATGTCAATATACAAGTCTACCTCTCTATGAGGAGGTAGTCCTGGAACATCGTCAGAAAAGACGTCCGTATACTGATCCACCACTGCAGGAAAACTAGGACTCCACACGTCAACTGCTCCTAGGATGAGGCTACCAAACTGATTAGTGATGGGTTTTCCTCTCCTCTGCGGATGTCCATCCTGTGCTGCGAAGGATCCCTTCTCACCGGTGAAGGTGAACCTGCTCCCATCGGTGTGTAAACATGACACCTTGCGCCTAATATAGTCAATCTAAGCATGGAATGTAGATAACCAATCCATGCTCAAGATGACATCGTAAGGTCTCGACGCCACTACAAGAAGATCCCAGCCGAAGCTCTTGCCTCCTAGAGTAAGCTCATACAACCGGAACCAGTGCGTAATCGTTGAGTCTGCTCCCATAGGAGTCTCTAGCCGTAAGGATCGAGCCAACGGCTCTGTCGGAATCTCCTAGCTCCGAACAAGTGCAGCGGCTATGAAAGAATGACTCGATCCTGTGTTTATAAGAACTGCAGCAAGGGTGAAATAGACACAAATAGTACATCAAATCATCTCGGGCACACCGTGGTCGTAGGCCTCCGATGCTTGGAGCTGTACTTGTCTCTGCCCGCCAGCTCCCTGTGGCCGGGGTGGGACTCCTGGTGGTGGTGGGGGTAGAGCCTCAAAGCGTCGCCCACCACCTGCTGCTTGGCCTGCTCCTGTGCCTCATCCGCCTGCTCCCTGCGGACCACCATGGTTGACCCTCTGCCTTTGCTTCGGTGGTCCCCCAACCGTCTGCTGCTCCTCGGTACGATGGTTCAGGCAATCATGAGCCATGTGGCTCTGCCCGCCGCATGAGTAGCACTGCCTGCCTCTCGAAAGACTGGCCCCGCGTTGTGTGCCCCGCACAGCTGAGCCAATGTCATGAGGTCGTCTGCCTGAGGATCTGGTCTGCTTGGACCCATGAGTCATCTGTCAACTGCCTGCTGCAGAAGACTCTGCTACGTACTACCCCGCGGTACGTCTCGCTCTTTAAGAAGGATCAACAAGAAATCTCTCGATCAAAAGGGCTCGCCCCAGTACTCCTGCCTGAGTCGAAATACTGAGGGAGATCAGCGATGACCTGATATCATGCATCAATCCCTGATCAAAGGTCCAGGACCAGAAGAATGGGTCCCGTACCATGTATGTCGAGTAGTGCGAGAGATCGGTAAATCTCGTAGAGTACTGGGCGACCGTCAAGCTGCCCTGTCGCAGCTGTAGAAGTTCCTAGATGCGCACCGCACAGAGGGTGGCTGGGATGAACTCTGAGCGGAAGAGGCTCTCAAAGTTTTTCTAGAGGAGAGAGGCCTCATTTTGCACCTGGAGCATCAAGCTCCACCATCTTCCTGCTACCGCGTGCAGTAGGCTTGCTGCGAGGATCACCATGAGGTCTGCTGGTGTCCCCACAAACCGGAAAACTCATACAACTGCCTCGAGGCAGTCCTTGGCTACCTGGGGGTCCGTCTCCCCATGGAACATGGGCGGTCGCTGGCGCTGGAACTCGTGTAGTGCACTAAGGCGACGTGCATCATCAGCGGCTGGGGCTGGAAGCATCGATGGCTCGGCGGGTAAAGGTACCGCCGGTGGCTCAGCTGTCAAAGGGCGCTGTACTGAGGCCTCGTCGCTCGGTGGGTTGTCGTCACGATCAACTCTCGGAACCCTAGATGGATGCCGTCGTGGGGGAATCCTGAAAGGGAAACATGTGCGCCACGGTCAGAACAGTATACCTTGTGAGCTGACCCAAAGCAATCACAACGAAAACTTGAAACACACATGCAATCAATGTTTTCGTGCATTAAGTCAGAAATCAGAAGTCAGAGTCCTGGTGTACGGATACGTCAGCCGCCGCAAAAACACTGGACTCCCTGGACTGATAACCACACCCAATATGCTAAAAACTATTGCTTCACATAGAAAAAGATTAGAGTCCCATGTTCTGCGGTAGAACCGAACTCTTTTGATACCAATTTGTCATGACCCATCCTCGGGGCCCGTGCCGTGACTCCCCCAAGCCCGCCTTCCATAGGCCAGGGGCTGGTGACTAGCACCAAGGCATAAATCCCGATAAAAAGGGAAGGCATTTCCCTTGTAAAGTAAACAAACACCACAGAGCAAGAAAGCAGTAGAAGTAAACACTAAGTAAAAACGGAGTTCAATAGTAAGTGCGGAAAAGTATGTGGGCCAGTATACAAACCCAAACTGAAAGTAAAGTACAAGTGGAAGGGAAAACAACAACTGTAAAGTAAAGCCGCAACGTCAGGCTGTCCACTAGAAATCCCACCTGAAGGGTGGGTACAGATAGCCTCCACTGCTCCTCGGGTCCAGCCGACCGCTCCAAGAACGTCCCGTCCAGTGGTCCACCTCCAGCTACCGTCCTGCTCCGCAAGCCTCAACCACGATCAGCGCTGTCCGTCTTCTGCAACCAACACAATGTAGTGCGGGAATAGCCCGTGCAGGGGTGAGTATAAGCTACTCAGTAGGGACCCCGAGACCCCTGACGGTCTCCCAGAATCCACAAAGAATAATCCACAAAGGAAAGATACAATCACGAAGTAACATCTGACACTACTTATGTATATTTCCATACATATACCTAAGTCATCAATTCTTGTTCGGCTCCAACATCTGAGCCCACGTACAACCCAGTCCACACAGGAAAGAAAAACGTAAATCCACACAGGATAGCTCAACAAAATCTATATAGGAAAGCAAAATAGGATTCAGCTTACACAGGTATACTTCTTGATATAAAGATAAAGATGATCAGATATAGCCACTGATTCATCTAAGTCGTCGGACCCACAAAGGATCGATAGGTACTAACCCCCGCAATGACCCAGGAAGGGTCTGACCCACACAGGATCGATAGGTAACTAACCCCCGCAATGACCCAGGAAGGGTCTGACCCACATAGGATCGATAGGTAACTAACCCCTACAATGACCCAGGAAGGGTCTGACCCACACAAGATCGATAAGTAACTAACCCCCGCAATGACCCACATAGGATCGGACCCACACCTGATCTGTAGGCGCTAGCTCACACAGAACCGTTGAGCGCTGACCCACACAGGAACGAACCCACAGAAGATCTATAGCACTGATCCATGTAGGATCGATGAGTGTTGTAGTCGTAGCTGTTGAATCCACTGAGGATCTCTGTACAGTCGTCGTCGTCGTCGCAGTCGCAGTCGCAGTCATCTCTAGGGTTCCCGCACACAGCAAGCTCATTCGGGAGGGTCCGCTCCATGAGCTGAGAGGATGATACATCAACTGACACATAGTCCAGAGTTGATGTATCCAAATGTTCTGTATCATCAACAGGAACTCAACGTCGCAGACGGCGCATCAATCGGGCGCCCGGTCTGAGAGTTATTGGCTATTTCGTTCTAGGGGCTCGGTTGGTTTTTAAGGCAAAACCAACCCGACCATACTCCACCTGCGTCCAAACCTCGGACGGAGTAAGCCAAAAGATCCTTCTCACTTAGAGGAATCCAATAAAGTCAATGGAACGTCAATCAGACGTCCGTAGCTCAAGATATGCGTGTTTCCGCTGCGAGGGCCCGGTTGGTTTCGTGTACAAACCAACCTGGCCAAACCCAAAGTACTCCGAAACCTTGAGTGCGATATACCGAAACGACCACCTCAATACAAGGATCGCATCGCCACTGACGGTGCGTTGATCGGAGGTCCGTTGCCCGAGATATGGGCAAACAACTGAAAAGGGTCCGAAAATGGGGGTTTCGGGCCCGGACCGACCCGGCCCGAGACCCCCTGGGTCGGCCAGAACTAGGTCGACCCGACCCTGCTCTGGGTCAGCCCGGTTGGGCGCGGCCTGGCGGCCCGGCGCGCGGTGCCAGCTGGCTCAGCCGAACGGCCGCGTCGTTCGGTTTCGGGGGGGGGGGGGGGCTGCCCCCCCCCCCCCCCGTGTTTTGTAATTGCGGCCCCCTTAATGGGGGCTACTAGCTGGCCGACCGGGGGTTTGAACCCCCGGCTTCTCTCTTGTCCGTCCTGCCGGTTTCTGCCGCCAAGGGACCAGCGACAGCCGGTCCCCTATTTGCTGTGATGCCGGCGGCCAGTTTTCGGCTACTGGTCCTACTCCGACGCCGGCGACCCATTTCTGGCCACCGGTTCCCACGATCCACCGCGGCCCAGTACCGGCCATCGCCTTCATTCGTCAGGTGCGGCGCGACGGCGCCGCACCCCTCCACCGCGGCCCCGCTCCGGACATGGTGCTTTTGTGGTTCTCCGGCGCGGCACGATGGCGCCACAACTTGGTTTATATTTTGAAAAACACGGTGCGTCGGCATCGCGCATTCTTTTCGTTCGTTCCCACGTGGTGCGACGGCACCGCGTCACTTCCCGCCGTACCGTAACAACAAGAAAATAAAAGGGAGGGGGTGGGGGGTCGGATGTGTTTTTGCGGTCCGGCTTCTCCTGTTAATTTATAGCATGCGGTCCAATTATAGGTGAAAAATAACGGGAGTAAATCACGAAAAGAAAATGGATAAACCCCTACCTCGAGCGTAGCTTGAACGGAGGTTCATCGAACAAGGATTCATCGCGGAAAGAGACGTCGTGAAAGAAGACGTCGTCGGTGTTGCGGTACACTGCGTCACATAATCGGTTTCCGAGAACTCGGCGTTCTTCATCGGAGAACGATATGTTCTTCGCGTTCTTCGTCGAAGAGGAAGAAGTTCCTCAAGTCCATATCCTTTTCTCCCAAGACTCCACCACAAGAAACTAACCCCAAAATAAATTAAGCCCTCACTAAATTTATTAACTAGACATGAGTTTGAATTTCAATGTTTGAATTAATTCCACATAATTTATTCATGACAAGTTGTCATCCATAATGGTGAGTTGAGGTGGTTTAATAATGTGAAGGGGTGGGGTTCTTGTGGGCCCCACCACCCTATAACCTCCCTTAGGAAGTTGGGTAGTTACCCAACTTCCACCCAAAGCTAAAACCACTTAAAGAAAATAAAAATTGTAGTTAAATTTTTATTTTAACTTCCAAAATTTTTATCAACTTCTCTCGTGAAAATAGAACTCCGGAAAAGGTGTTCCTAAACAATTACAGGCACTGTGAATCCATCGGTGCCCTCGGAATTCGATTCCGAGCACCGGTTTAAGAGATAGAAATTCCCGCTCGTTCGTTCACTAAACGTACCGGAGCTAAACTTCAGATAGAAATTCCGGGCACACCGGGCCTCGAAATCAAGTGCCGTCAGAAACTGCATTCGTGTAAAATCCCAAAGAAAATTAAGAAAAAATTTTCCTTGAATTTTACAGGTCTTTACAAATAACCCAAAATTAAAATGTTTTAGTTATGTTTGAATTTAAAACTTTAACTCTTCTTGAAATTGAATAATAATAAACGTCCTAATGTAATAAAAGTGGACCAAAATGATCATAATTTATACCAAAGGGTTATTTTGGTCTAAATAAATTAATCCAAAAGAATTAGTACATGTTTTAGGTTAATAAAAATATCATTTTTACCTTTAATTACCTTATTTACGTTTAGCTGTGCTAAATAAAAGTCAAAAATAACTATTCACCAAAAAAATAATTTTATCTTATTCAACCACAATTTACAAACTTATATCAATCATTTCACTCGGATTTTTTAAATTCAATTCACATAAGTGGTTATGTTACGTTTTATGCAAATTTGCTAACCTACCTAAATAGTGGGTAAAAGATGTTAAAAAAATCAATAAAATTTTGTACATATAATTTTATTATAAAACGACTCCAATGAATTGCATTGAACTAATATAGGTATTATATATATTTTTTGAATTAAATTAAATTGAAATAAAATAAATAAAAATTTAAATAAAGATTCGGTTTTAAATAATAACGTAGTATTTTTCACTATTTGTCAAAAAATGAATGTTTTCATAAAAATTCAAAACATCACCCTAAGATAATTTTGTTATTATGAATCCAAAAATGAAGCCTATTTTGAAAAATAAAATTTAAGTAATATCCAAAAGTGGTTATTACTATTCATAACGGCTAGTCTCATTGGCTGTGGTGTGATAGAACTCGATGTTGTGTACACGGCATGCTATTTCATTATTCAAAGTGAAACGTACCGTGGAAGCTTTTGGTGTTACATTCTCCCCTCCATCAAATAATTTCATCATAGAAATTTCTAGAATACTACTACATTAAAAGATTCTGGTGGTTCTTCATCCTAAGTTCCTCATGTTCCCATGTTACCTCACCATCTTATGGTTTCTCCATAAAAATTTTGCAAGATGAGTTGTCCGGTTTCTCCACACTTGTTCTTTGATTTCAATAATTCTGATAGGCTCTTCCCAATAAGATAGATCAGGTTCCAGATATAATTTATCATAAATGAGTACATGTGTTGGGTATGGCATGTATTTTCTCAACAGTGATACGTGGAACACATCATAATAATTAGAGAGACTTGGAGGCATTTCCAAATAGTATGCTAAAACTCCAATTAATTTTAGAATTTTGAAAGGTCTGATGTACCATGGACATCATTTACTATTCTTACTAAATCATATAACACCCTTCCATGGATATACCTTCCAGAAAACATGATCACCTACTTGAATTTAAAATCCTTCATTCGGTTATTGTCATTGCACTTTTTCGTACTTTGATTTAATTTGATGTGGGTTTGGATACTCTTCCCCCTTTCCATTGGTTCCTCAATATGTTCTAGACCAACAAGTTTTCTTTCACCAATATCATCTAAACAAGTCAATGTGTGACATCTCTGTCCATATAATACTTCATATGGTGCCATCTGAATACTTGAATGGAATATATTGTTATATGAAAATTCTACCCTAGGTAATTATTGATACCACATAGCTTGGTTGTCAAGTGAGAAAGATCTCAACATGTATTCTATGGTTTTAATAGTCCATTCTGATTGTCCATTAGTTTGAGGGTGGTTGGAAGTGCTCAAATGAAGTTCAGTATATAGGGAATTATGATGACTTTTCTAGAATCTTAATGTAAAACGGGGATCACGATTAGAAACAATCGATAGGGGTGCATGATGAAGTCTTACAACTTCATTAATATATTTTCATTCTAAACAGTCAAGTGGTAAATCTTCTCTTATAGAAAAAAAATGTGATGAATTGATAAGATGATCAACAATGACCCATATTGCATCATTCGTTCTAAGAGTCTTTGGTTTTCAAAGTCCAACATAATATCATCCCATTTCCAATCAGGTATGGGAAGATTTTTCATGACTCCTCAAGGATGATAAATTCAAGCCTTCACATGTTGATAAAGCATAAATCATGACACATAATCAGAAATCTCCCTCTTCATGTTGTCCCATGAAAAATGTTCCTTCAGATCTCTATACATATTAGTGATACCAGGGTGTATAGAGATATTGGTGCTATGAGAATCCTCGAACAATTCCCTTTTTAGATCAGGTATGTCGGGAATAAAATGCATATTTTCAAATTTAAAAATTGCATATTCATATATGAAGACAATCATTATACCTTCATCAACAACTTTAATTTTCTTTTGAAATTCCACATCATTAGTCTGGGAACTTTTTATCCTTTCTAAGATATATGGATTGGAATCCATTTGCAAAAGTATCAATGTTTCATCTTCCATGATTATTACCATATCCATTTTTACAAGATACATGTACATAAGATCACTTTCCACTCTCAGATGTTTCATAGATCCATGATCCTTCCTCTCAAAGCATCTTCCACCTTATTTTCCATCCCTGGGTGGTAGTGTATAGTACATTCATAATCATTGAGTAGTTAAAGTCATCACCTTTGCCTAATGTTGAGTTCTTTTTGTGAGAAAATATACTTCAATATCTTGTGATGAGTATCAATCTCACCATTTTCACCATATAGTTAATGTATCCATATCATCAAAGAAAATATTATGGATTCTAACTCAAGATCATGAGTGGGATATTTCTGTTCATGAATTTTTATCTAAGGTGATGCAGTGAGAATAATTGAATCATTCTATATAAGGACCCAACCAAGTCCTTTCATTGAAACATCACTATAAATAAAAAACCCATCATTCCCCTATGGTAGAGTCAATATAAGAGAATTGACTAATATTCTCATCAATTCATCAAAACATTTTTCAGACGCTTTTTTGTAACCAAATTTAATCCCTTTACCTGTGGGCTTGCTTAATGGGTTTGCTAATCATGAAAAATTCTGGACTAAGCACCGATAATAACCTGCTAAACCAATAAAACTGTGTACCTTAGTTATACTCGTCGGTGATGTCCATTCATTGAATTTCCTTGGTCTTTGAATGATCAATATAGATTGCATCCTTAGATACAATATGGCCATGAAATGAAATCTCTGGATGCCAGAATTCATACTAGCTAAACATCCCATATAATTCAGTTCTTCTAAGAGTTTTTATAATATTGCACAAGTAACATTCATGATCTTTGTAGATTGTGATGTATACCAAGATATCATCAATAAATACAACTACAATGTGATCAATATATTTCATGAAATCTATCTTCATTAGATCCATGAAAACAGAGGGTGCATTAGTTAGTCCAAATGTTATTACAATAAACTCGTAATACCCACACCTGGTACGAAAATGTTGTCTTCGGAATGTCGTCTTTCATTACGCACAATTGATGGTATCCAGATCAAAGTTCAATATTTGAAAAATATTGAGCACTATGAAGTTGATCAAAAAATCATCAATGACAGGTAGTGGATACTTGTTCATTATTGTTAATGCATTGATCTCCCTATAGTCAATGCACATCCTCATGGATCCATATTTCTTGTTAACAAAAATAAGAGGGGATCCCCATGGAGAAAAACTAGGGATAATAAATCCATTATTACTCCATTAACCTAGTTTTTTCTCTATTACACTAATTATAATGTGTCTATTTTATAAGGGGTCATTGATATGGTCCTTTAACTAGGAATTAAATCAAAGTAAATCTCAATTTCCCATTCTGGAGAATGTCTAGGTAAATCATCTAGAAACACATCAACATATTATGGCACAATAAGTTCATCCTCTATTTGAACATTCCTTTCCTCATCCAAATATATTTCATTATCTTCTTCCCCAATAATAGAATTTAGTAGAGCTACTGGGGGTGGATCTAGATAAGAATCAGATGGTGATGACTCTGCTCTAAATATAAGCTACTTCTTGTCATCATAAAATATTGTAACCTTCTTCTTATTATAATTAATTTTCTCCTCATGGTCTTAAATCCAATCTATACTGAGGATTATAACAAATTAAATCATGGGTTAGATGATTATATCAACAAATAAAGCATTTTTATATGCCCTAATGGGAACTGATTGAATAAAACTTACTACGATGATTCTTCCCTATAGTGTTTTGACTGAAAAATACCATATTAAATCAAAATTTAAATATCTAATTTTTATAGAAAACTGGGAAGATATGAAACAATGCGATCATCCAGAATCAAATAAATCATTAGATCAAAATGAAGAAATGATTAAATTTCCTTCCACCACATTATTCAGAGCTTCAACCTCAGGATTAGTGATCACATAAGGTTGGCCATGCTCCCTTGGCCTTCTCTGATGTTATATTCCTTGGTTCTTAGGATATTAATTTGAATAATTCCCCATTTCTCTACAATTTTCGCATTCAATATTGATACCATGTTTCTATCCCTTGCAATCACTATCTCAGATTCCTTTTTCACCACACTTGTAACAGACTTCCATTCCCTTTAGGTTAGTACTGGGGTGTTTCTTCCCTCATTTACCATAGGATGGTAAATCAAAATTTCCCTTCTTCCCCTTATTCATATTTCCAGAGTGTTCAATAGATATTATATTTTATATATTTTTGTTAAAGTCGTAAGGCATGGAAAATTCTTTTTCGAACTTGATAGCACATGAGACTATATCTTCGTATGACGAGAATGATGGTGAGACAAATGGTCGATGTATAAATTGTTTTGACCCATTAATGAATCGATCAACATTACTCCTTTTGTTACGCATATAATCTTATGCACGCCTTGCTAACCTTGTAATGTTAGACTCATACATTGCTTCATTTCATTCTCCTTTTTCCTTAGACTCGGAAATTGTCTTTCCATATCCGCTCGATGGTCATGAAGAGAGTATTTTTTTAAGAAAATTTCTTTAACCACCCTCTATTCCATATTTGATACTTCTTTATCTTCCTCGGTGTTTTGAATTAATGACCAACATTGATCTTCATCTCCCGTGAGGTGAAAACCTATCATGGGAACTTTTTCCTTTTCGCTACTACCCAAATCATTAAAATTTTCTCTGTGGAACATATCTATTGCTCATCTACAAATCTATTTGTTGTCCCATTGAATGTTGGTGGTTGTTTCCTCATGAAGCGGTCTAACATTGATCATCCACACTGTGGATCAGGGTACTCCATACGGGTATGATTATTATTTATCACCTAAGTGAGTTTTCCTAGTATGGTTATATGTTTTTCAACAGTAGTTGTATCACCATCTCCAATATAATTATCTTGAGTAGGAGCGAAATCCATACATGGATTACGTGGTTTCATAATGTTTCCATTCATTCTACTAGGTGCCATTTCCAAAAAATTTCTTAGAATAGATTAGTTTATGGATCACAATACATAATTGCAAAATAGTAAAATAATGAACATATATTGAACAATTTCTACATGTAGTCCCTAATCATAAAAAAATGTTTTATTTGAGTAAGTATTTACACATAAATCCTTCATAATAGTTTTTAAAGAAAATGTGAATTACCCTAAGAATATCCCCCTGGAGTGTTGTCACTAAGAGTTCAGTATGTCCTGTTTTCATGTAACATGATACCCCGAGTCATGCCCGAAACATCTTGTCGGTGGTTTCACTCCTTGGTACATCTGTTCCATATCTACCACTACCTACTTGATTCCATAAGGGGATTTAATTCTTGGAAAATACACAACATCTCTACATTAAAAAACTTCTAGTAACTTATTCTATACTAATCCTCAATTTCTATCTTCGGGTAATGTTCTCTAATCAGAGTTTTTCTAAATCAGGATTCCAATGCTTGTACTAAAATTTCTATGATACGAACTATAACACCCTGACCTTGTTTACATAGATTCGTTGCATTATTACATAACATTGGCATGATACAAGGAATCATGTCCTGAAATAACTATTAGTTTAGTAGTCATGGAAGTACTAGATACATAGATATGTTTTACATTACATCATGAAATAAAAAACAACATTGTTTCCCCATTGAACACTCTTATATCCCTTAGCCTTTTCATATAGTTTAATTGTAATATACTTCTTTGAATCTAGGGAAAAATAAAACAAAAGAAATGGGTGAGCTCAAATGCTCAGTAAGGATAAAATATAGCCGAAAAATTCCTAAATAAGAACAAACATTTAAGGAAATGTATAAGACTAAAAAATCCTTTTTAATCATAAACATCTTCATAATATGGAAAATATATATCAAAATAATTAATTTTACTTATTCACATTGATATTATACTTGTCGAATAATAACATGTAATATCAATAGATAATTTCATAATGATGGAATTCATAATTCCAGACATCATAACCACATAGGCAAGGCATCATTCCAAGAATACAAATAAAATCATCACAAGGCCTTGTGCCATGAAACTTTTTTTTCTCATGAGACCTATCGATGCATCAAGGAGATATAGCAGGCTCCACCCATCACTTACTAATTCCAATGCATTCCTCATATGAAAATATTTGAAACATAACATTAACATTAGTAAAAAAACTAGAATAAGAAATGTTAATACTTAACCATAAACCCTGAATGGTATAATAATAACACATCCACAGTCAAATATATCACCAAACCTTCAATACAATATGGAATATTGTATCATAATAAATCAATTTCAAACATGTGTAAAATACATAAAAGGATTTTGATATAGATGAAATCAAAATTATTTAAGAGTAATATTGAAATCATTTAAAAGTCATGTAATTATAAAATAAAAAATATATTTTCGAAAATATTTCAATAATATTTTAAAGGAATATTATAAGGTGTTATAACGATGGAGAATAGTTTTTACCCTCCGTATAAGTTAAAAAACATTCTTACCATAATTTGGTCGAAAATGTTTTAAAGTAAGTTGTTTGGAAAACGACTGCAATATTAATTTTAAACCATTTTATAAAAATTCAAACATGGATATAAATGAATTGAACCCATAGTCTTGTAAATAGTAAAAATGTTTTGAAATAGATATTTACGAAACATTGATGTGGATGATAATGAGGTCCCAGTACATACTTACATATTAACAACCTCAGATAAGTAAGGAGATTGTAAAAGTAACCCATAACTTGTACTTTTCCTTGGTTGAGGATACATTAAACTCATGTATAATAGTTAAATCATTGTTATTAAATTATACAAGAACCACATAAATAAATATGATATCATAAATGATATTTTAATTTTTCTTTGTTAATAATATTTTAGTTGTATCATCATTTCGAGTGTTAACTGATTCATTTTACTTTATATGTTTTATTATTTACGTTATGATTTTTATGGATAGGATTTATTTTATTCATATCCAGAATGATATTATGTTCATAATTTTTTTTAATCAGAAAATTAAAATTATTCTTGAATGGTTACGATGAGGAATGAATCTCATCAAGTTTGTGGAGAAGGCAATCCGTACGCACACACAAGCGACAATACCATTCTATTGATGGTGAAATAGTATGTAATTTGATATTATATCATATATAAAAAATAATTAACTTGTTATATTTATTATTTAAATCAATTATACTAATTCTTATACCCATCAAAATAATGAAGTGTCGAATAACAAACTACACCCCGACATGGATACAGTTAGCCGTACGCACGTACGTACATTGACATTGTCATTAATGGGATGGATTGAAAAATAAATATGGTTGTTACATATTTATAATAACATCACTATTTTAAGAAGGCAGTGGAGTTATTATTTTTATATGAAAATAACAAATAAAGAGGATGCGGATGAAGAAAAGAACTTTAAAAGAGGTGATGAAATTTTTACATCTTCTTCGAATGATTTGTTTTGATTTGATCAAAAGGGCTACATAGGATGTATTTATAGTCAATGTATGACCTATAGGTATAATTCAGTGTATTTGGGAGGATATTTGAGCATGGTTTTTCTGAGCCAATTGGCTTTTTATGTGTGATTTTGAGTGAAGGGAAGTACCATTTTATAAGAGAACCACGGGTCAATTTAGGAAAATCTTGATATATTATTTTATTATATAATGATATTAAGATTATAATGGCTAAAAAAGGATTTATTTTAAGTATAAGGTGGATATGGGTGGAAAACCTCTCAACTAATAGGTTTTAAACAGGTTTAGGTCAGCATAATAACCATATCATTTAGATTGAACTCTTAGTTAAATAGTTTAACTTTTACAATGTCTTCTTGTATTATTATAATAAGTTGTTAATAAATATAATATAAAAATACAAGAGAATCCCAAGTGGTTCAGTATTGATATTTATATCATTATATGTGTTCTTTTTCCGAACCACTGACTTTTAGGCATATTATATAATTTAATAATATAATATTTGTTTTAAAAACTCATTTACGTCAATTTTGACACTATTTCGTTTTTTTCATAAAGTCATAAATACATTATTACATTGAAAATATTTTCATTAATCGGCCCTAAAATGTCATATTAACCTATAAAATTCATTGAATGCATCAAAATTATCAATTTACATTTATTTTAATATTTATAATATCAATTATTTTAACCATTCATTAATAATTTAATTACTACATCATCATTATGCCATAAAAAATTTAATTATTTAATGTCAAAAAATTATAACTAAAATAATATTATGTATAAAAACATTTTCTCTTTATAATTAATATTTATAGTCAAATTTATATCATGTATAACCCTATATTAAAAATGTTTTAGTTATAAAAATTTTAATTTAACAAATTTAAATATTATTTAAATAAAATAATAATAAATGTCCTAATATAATCCTAGTGGTCCAAAAGGATCATATTTTATTAATAAGGATTATTTTGGTCGAAATATACTTATCCAATATAATTAGGACACGTGTTAGGGTAATAATATTATCATTTTTACTTTTAAATACCCAATTTACTCTTAATCTTTTTAAATAAAACTCAAAAGTTAATATTCACAAAAAATTATTTTCATCTTAGTCAAGCATATTTTACATACTGATATCAATGGTGTCTCTCATATTTTGGAAATTTAATTCACAGAAGCGGTAACATTTTGTTTTATGAAAATTTTCTAACACGCCTATAAGGTGTGTCAAAGACATTAAAAAATTCAATAAAATTTTATACATATAATTTTATTATAAAATGACTGCGAGGAATTACATTGAACTAATATTGGTATAATTTATCTATTTTGATATAAAATAAATTTAAATAAAATAAATAATTATTTAGAAAAAAGTCGGTCTTAAACAACAATGCAGTGTTTTTCACTATTCATAAAAAATTTAATGTTTTCAGAAAAAACCAAAAATTAACCATAATCTAATATTGATATTCCAAATCCAAAAATGAAGTCCATTTTGAAAATTAAAATTTATAATATTTCAAAAAGTGGGTATTACTATTCATAATGTGTAGTTTGATTGGTCGTGGTGTGTTATAACTCGATGTAGCATACTACGCAAGATATTGCATTTTTCAAAGGGAAACATATCATGGAAGCTTGGGGTGTTGCAATATTTCTATGAGGATGAACCTGTTTTCATAGATTTTATAGGTTTTCCAATTCTCCATCACATATGGTGGACAAGAAAATGGAACCCAATTTTATTCTAATAGGTGGTGACTAGACTGACCTGGGGCAACTTTAATAATTAATGATGGTGTAGCCCTCTTTATTATCGGGGTTCAGATTATACATTGCCTATGGGTGTTTTGACGAGTCATCATCCTTGTCATCCTCGCTCTCTAAATATGATCTCTCGACCATGTAAGGAGATGATGTACCATACAAATGAGAAGGAATTTTATTTCCCTTCAACTTTATTAAGACTAGAAGAATAGTTGTGACCAACATTAATTCACAGTTTGACACAATTTAGGCCTCAACATACTAGTTATTCAATATTATCTATGCATCATATGTGGGTAGATTAATCACCTCCCTTGACAGTTCAATAGTTTTCAGCAAGTATAACTTTCAATCTACCATTAAATTTTGTTCTAAACTAAAATACATTAGAGGGTATACATGAATTTGTTTCCTAAATTTAAATTTTCATGAAAATAGATAAGGATAATAGGTCGTTCATATGACATATCCATTGATCCTAGATACCAAAACACTATCCATGTAAGCTAGAATATATGACCTAAACTCAATGTTATCCATTCCATCATCAAAAATCATTCTTGTATATATATTACCATATGGACAGAAGTGGAAATAAATGAATATACACATCAATGTCTTAATTTCATGAGGTTTCAATGGTAATTATGATATACTATGGAAATCTGGAGTTAATTATTCTAATGGGGTCTTGAGGACCAGGATCCAACTCTTCAAAAAATAGGATCTGAAATGAGTCACACTCCATCACCAAAAAAAAATTAATAGTCCATGATTTCTGAAAAGATTCACTCCTACATGATTTTGAAACATTATCCTCTAAATATTCTATAAAATAGGGATGTCCACCCCACCATTTTCATCTCTTCCAGCATGGAAACTAAAAAAATGTTCATGATCTTTTGACCCCATTGGAATCATGGAAAATAAAAAGATATAGGTTGAGCCACATGACCGGAAACCCACAAGACATTACATTGAAGTTTCATTAGGTTTAACTTCATACCCCCATATGTAAAACTATCCCATTTCCAACATCATCCAAAAGGATCCAAGAACACCTCTCTTTGCCGCCTTTGTACAGTTTGTTGGACATTCGTACTTGAGGGCTTCCCCATATTTATCAAGAATGTTATCATCCAGGCCTCTAGATGAATATCCCCTCTTGAATGGGGATATTCAATAGTGATATTATGATATATTTTAAATAGAATAGGATCTATGGATATCCTTTTATAAGAATCATTCTAGGTATCTGTTGGGGCAATGAATTCATCATATACATCCACAAGGATCAGAGCTCCAATGATATTAAAGCATCCCACATATTGATACGCAGTTATCCATGAATTATATGTAATGTAGTATTATGTAGAATCCATTGGCTTAGTACTTATGGTACAAAATCATCATTACTATATATGTAGGTCTTCCTAACCATCAAAACATCTTAAATTACAGCTCCTTCTAAATATATTTTTAACTATGGTCATGTCTGGCAGTACACCCACATCCATACGGGATTGACACTCTCTCCTAGTCAGAAGTCCCTACCTTTCATCCAATCCTTTGATTGATCTTTATGTGAATCGCGTGAAATAGTAGAATAAAAATGAAGAATTGGTTTGACTGTGTGTGACATAATATCATTAGCACACGTGTTTTGTTGAATAAAATAATTTATGGTTGCCATCCCAACATTGATATATTTTCCCAGAGTAGAAATTTATGAGATTGAGATGTTTTTAGGATATAGAATCCTATAGACTAGTAAACAATTATTTGGATCTTGTACACAGGCTTCCTATGGATGGTTGTAATTCTAAAGTGTCAGATAAATATCGTTTGGTAAATTGCAATGATTCTTCATTATATTCCCTACAAAATCATGAAGGGTGGTACACTATATTTCATAGTATCTAGAAAATACATCATTATTTAAAACCTTCTTGGTAGCCATTTGATTTTGAAAGAAAATACCATGTTCATTTCAGAGCAGGTTCATTGTGGAAAAAATTCATAAATAATGAACATTTGGAAAATTAATTGTGGTGTGCATGTAATAGATTGGAACCCAAGTGTCTCACTCAACATTAGACATGCAAGTAAAATATTTATTATTCTTAAACAAATGAAATATGAAGAAAATTAATCGAAACAGTGCCTAATGATTAGACATTCATTCAATGATCTTTAATTTTTGAATGAAGATAATTTTTTACCAAAGTAAAGGCCATATATATTAATGAGTATACATGCATGAGTGCCGCCAACATGCATGAATATCCTAAAAAAATGTGTGTGAACCATCATACATTTCCTTATCATTTGACCTCAGGTTTCTACCACATTTTTCATTCATATCCAATCCCAGGGGGGGTTGTTGACACTCCATTTCATAAAATTGATGAAAAGGTAAAAAGTAAAATGCCTTATAGATAGGAGGAGAAAAAAGACGAGGAATTCAAGGATTTACTAAGTTTGAAATAGTGGATCACCCAAGGTAGACCAAATCACCATCAATGTGAAAGCACATGAACACGTCCCCAATTGCATTGAGTTTCTATATCACCCATGGTCATATTTTTCCTATAAATAGACCATTTATGACTTCATTTTTACGAACAAATTTCTATGAATTCCGATTTACGTTTAGATATTCCTTGTGCTTCAAAAATGTTTTTGAAACTCTCCATGGTATTTTCATAACACCAAAACTGAGGGAATTTATTGGGGGGGATTAATGAGACATAATATCATTCGGTGTTCAAAATAAGAATCCCTTATGTGACCAATCATCCAATCCTCCTGACATAAGAAGAAAAGATTGCCTGTCATTCCCCAAATAGTAATTTGAACTACTCGCATCTTGGAATTACTATATAGATCCTTGAAGTCTTGAACAAATAATTACCCATGTGTAGTGACCTAGGTTTTTCCCCATTAGTGTCATTAATTTTCGCATGTATACTTGCATGTCGCTACCTTGTTCAACCCTATATGGGTCACCCTTCCCTTTACCCTGGTCAAGCCTTTCATGTATCCTCTTTCAACTCCACTCATGGTAGGGATTATCCTTCATTAGATCAATTATATATAAGGGATCAAGATGAAACCTCATCATAAACAACCTAATTTACCAATCCTTTGGGAAAATAACACAATCATGTCAGCCAATTGGATTTTTATTTCTATGGTAAGAGGTTTCCCACACATGTCTTGCCAAAGAGTCAAGATCCTCAGGACATCTGTAGGTTTGTATATCAATGGTCATGTGGACCCTTACCCAAGGGATTGAGTTGAGGAGTTGCATGACATGGATTTCAGGGGTAGAACTTCATCTATCCATTCTTGTGTCTAAGACCCGGATCCTCCAGTACCTAGTAGGAAGAGTGACGATCACACTTTATTTTTCATATAAATAGGGAATGACATCCTCCTCCCACTAACGGACCCATTTTAGGTCACTCCTCCAGAGGTAGCCACATATCCCTTAACATTATAGGTTGTCATCCAACTCCTCTCTATATACATCACCTAAAATCATTCCTTACATTTTGACCCATGTCCAGTATAAAAATAACAAATTGTAGGTGTTTATCATATCCCTCTTCCATGGTAAACCCGTACTCTTCAACATGTAGAGGAGGTAAAGTGTGTGCCATTTTGAATATTTCACATCCTTTTTATCACTCTAAGAATGAATCACATTATATTAGAGATTTTTAATAATTATAACACCCACCTAATCCAACCTTGTTAATTATCTATATGAATTTGGATTCATATCATAACTGGGATATGTAGATAGCCTACTTGAGGACCATGATTAATAGAATATAATTCATGAGATAGGAACCCATGGCCCCTAAATTAACCTTCTTTGAGGTATAATCCCCATATATCATTTGAATTATGAGATATTACGTTCCTTCTCTAAACATAATTTGTAGTAAGGCCACTTAGGGCCGGAGTACATGGGGATGCCTCTTCAAAGGATAACCCCAATAAAAACCCCCAACCACTATGAGTCAAAACATCACTCATGGTCCCTTTTCATAGGGCATCCTCTTCCTGATGAATCCCAAACTCATTTCTCTCAATGGACTATACTCCACTATGAGACATACCGAACAACATGGGAATTGATTAACATCCAAATTGGAAACATATGAAGCCTCCCTGTAGTTCAATCCCATCAACCCAAATCAGGCATGTCGTTTATTGACCATTTCCCCCTCAGGATCTAATTCTACTAGGAAACTCATATCCCATCCAGTTTCACTTGGTTTCATTGGAATAAGTCCTACACCAATATTTTATGAGGCACCTTGAAACACAATACATTTAAAAATAATATTTATCATATTAAGGAAAGAATAAAAAAATTCAATATAATACAATCATATCCCAGGATACTCTGATAGTTTAATGATAAAATGGAATATATATAACTAATATCACAATAAGGGAATTCATAATTCCATACATCTGCTGTTTCAAGTTATAACATCAAATAATGTTCTATTAATATATATACAAATTATAGTATATGTTTGTGGGATGAAAACCATCTGATTTAGGTCAGGATCTATCCTCTTGACAATGTTAAACTTCCTGGAAAATAAATGTGAAGGGTTTTCTGGAAACTAATTTCATCTCATGAGACCTACCGATGCATTGAGGGGTTATGGTGTGACCTTCTAGTCACTTACTATGTCCAATACAATAATCATATGATAATGGTGAAAAACAATCAACATAATCATTCATTTTCAAAACTATTATATGAATTGTGAATACTTTAACCATAAACCAATATATGTATCTGAACTGCACATCCAGGGTCTAATATATCATAAACCCTTAAATAAAATTTGGTATATTGACTAATAATAAATCAACCAAAATATGGCATAAATTACATCAATGGATGTTGACATAGATGAAAACAATCTAATATAATCATTAAAAATCAGAGAGAAAAATCCCTTTTTTACATTTAAAACATTTAAAAATGCACAATTTAAAAGAATAAATTTCATTTGAAAATAACATTGTAAACTTTAATGGGAAGCTACAATATGTTAAGGTGACATAACATTGGAAAATATCTTCTTGCACCATATATGTTAAAAAAACAATTTTTTCTTAAATTTTCGAAAAGGTCATAAAGTACCTCATTTGGAAAATGACGAAAATATTCCTTTCAATACGTTTTATAAAAATTGAATCGTAGAAAAAAATGAAATTTTGAAATTTTAGATAATATTTTGAAATAATTTATATGAAACAAGGACATGGATGATAAGGATATCCCATTTGATACATAAGTATAAATAGCTTTGGATAATAATGGGATTGTGAATTTAAACCTACCCTTGTACTTTACTTCAGTGAAGGGTGATTTAGCCTCCTTTATAATGGTTGAGGAATGCTCTTAAATTTTAATAAAACCACATATATATTTATGATATCTTATATGATCCCCTTATATATTTTATTAAATAAAATTTTGTATTAACATTGTTTTTTGTGTTAACTACTTCATTTTTCCATTCATGTTTTTTAGAATACATCATGTTTACTATGCATGGGATTTAATTTTTTCATATAGATAATTATATTAAGTTCATAATATTTATTTTGAATCATCATATAAATATTATTATTGTTCCCGAATGGTTAAAATTTAGAATGAATCTCACCACGTTGTGGAGGTGGTAGACTGAACATACGCACGAGCAACAATATCATTACCTTGATGCTGTAATGGTATGTATTTGGAAGAAATATGAATTATACAGAAAAAATATCATGTATTATTTTTTATTTACATCCATTAATTGAATCATTATACCCATCAAAATAATTGATAAATGAAAAAAGCTATCACCACAGTGGGGAGACGGTAAGTCATACATATACATTCATGGTGAAATTGTTTTTCTTAGGATGGGTAAAAGGAGGAGTATGATTTTCCCATAATCATAATAAAATATATGAATCTCTATTATATTATAGATGTTAATTTAGTATTGAAACAACATAGGAAGGGGATGTAGGAGAGGAAAATAAATTGAATTGAATTGGTAAAACAATTAGCTCTTCCTTGAGTGTCTCTTTATAATTTGTAAAAAATGAATCATTAGGAAGGATTTCTACCCAATGTGTGTCCTTTAGGATGTAGTGAGGGGATTTTTTAGGATAAGTGGAAACGGATTGGACAATACAAAGTTATTTAGAGTTGAATTTTTATGTGAAGGAGATGTTCTATTTTATAAGAGGGTTAATGAGTGTAACAGTTGGTGTCCTAGAACCAAATGGTATTACTTTTATTATATAGATATTCAATGTATTTAAATATTAAACATCTTATTACATGATTTTCATTGTTTAGAATGACTATGATTCATTGTTAATGTACAAGGTATTTGTTGCATTGATAAGGTCATAGTAGTTCCCCACTATGATGGGAAACTTGAAATGATATAAAAATATTCATAAAAATAGTTATTAGGTTGGATGAAATACTATATAGGGACACATATCATGCAGACCGTTAGGTAAAAGTACCCGTAAGCATGTCAGAATACCTGTCATGATGTTTGGACTTGGTAATCTCCAAGACAGGTGATTATGAGAACAGACCTGCCAGTAAAAATTCGACATGTTTTGGTGTCATCATATACGTATATCTCTAAGAATGTGTATCAATCCTTATACATTAATATTATCATTAATATGTGTCATGACTCATGTTCTTTTATTTAATGATGAAAATTGTCATGCAGAAAGTTGGTGGGAAGTAGGGTATATTGGGTGCGTCACAAGTGGCATGTTATTAATGGATATTTCATGGAATGATTTATCCATTCTATATATGAGAGTTTATATCTTAGCCCTTTGATTGAAGTAGAACTGTCATGAGAAATTCATTGGCCATGGTTTAATGATGATTTTATTTCAGGTATTCAATGAATGACATATCTATCATAAAAGTTGAGGACACTATCATGAATCCTTCTTGATGAGATATTGCGATAAAGGGATTATGATACATAGTGAGTGTTCATACGTGGATGTCATTATTGTGACATTATTTTATTTCTCTTGAGTGCCTTGACCCATTTCTAGACATACCCACGGACGTTAGGTAAGCCCACCTAATCCCTATGAGATGGAATCCTAAAGCATCACACACTATGTGTTTCTGGTGGTCTTGGTTAAATTCTATTTGAATTTAAAAAAAATATTATTCTCAAGACACTAGAATAATTTTATTTTTGTTAAAATGATAGCATAAATTAAATAATATTTATTCACTAAATTATGGGTAAAATATAATTATTTATTTTATTGAACATTTAATAAATATGTATTTTCTTGTTTGTAAATAAAATATTTGTATAGGAGAATAATTTATTTATTTATTTATTTGGGTTGTCAATAAATGGATGTAGAATTCGAGTGAAAAAATTCTATTTCAGTAGTAAAATAATTAATTTCAAGATGAAAAATAATTATTTGACTAGTTGGAACAAATTAAAATAATGCTGCTATTATTTTGTGATGTGGAATTTTTTTTATAATAACTTTTTGCACATGTTAGGGCACTATAAATAATTATGCATTATTATTATTAAAAGAATTGGTTTTCCATATGGTTTTGAATGTATATAATAGATGTTAAAAAATTAAATATTGTAACTGTAGCCCCATCTCAATAAAAAGACATGTATATCTATTTTTTCGTGTATCGAACCACACATCCAATGAATTGATAATTTTTGAGCTAAACAATTTCTCGCTTGAATCCTCTTCCCTACCGAATAAAAATGAGATACATTAATCAGGGAAAAATAACAATCGATCAAGAACGACTAACACAAGACACTCGTTTCACCATGATAGAACCCAGAGAATGAGTGGTGTCGATTGGAGGCTATCAAAGCATGTTTGGATCTCCTATAGAGGGATTGTAGTGTTGATCCTTGAAAGAGAAACATGATAACCCATAATGGTCATTACTAATGATCAACATCCTCAATGAAGAAAATAACGAAGATCTAGGTATTATTTGATTTATGAAATTATTTAAATTAATTATAAATATGATTTGCAAGATCCACTAAAAAGTCTTCAGGACTTTTCCTTCATTATCTAAATCTTTGATTCTATTCCATGGTGACTGGCATTCATCGTCGTATTTATCTCTGAATAATCATTGATCATGGTAAAAATGAAATTTGGGTGTCAACGCAACCATGTTTTCACTGTGCTCAGATCCTTCAACTGGTATCATAACGGTTACATCAATGTTTATTAATATTTAAATATTTCACTAGTAATTTATGTATTTAATAATTTAGTTTTTTCAATTCATGATAATCAATCTCCAAATCTAAATCATGAGATTTGATCCTTCTATTTAGTTTATCTTTTACCTTTTAGATACTATCTATTCATATAATTTTTATTAAAATAAAATAGATGATCTCATCCGAAGGTTCCAATGGTTCATGAACATTAAACACTAGAACACAAAATGTGTATTCAGTAGTACACACAGTGTAGTCAACGATCAATGCACAAAGTTTAGTCCACCTATCCAAGCCATGTTATTTGTGTTTTTCTATGTCATAATAACTACATGTGTTGTCAAGGAATAGATGGAACATGGTTTTCAGATTACACACTGTGTAGACCACTAGGCATGCCATGTAGTCCCTTTGGGGAAGGGTTGGACATTGTACCCCAAACACGGCTTGTCCGACTGGAGATCGTGTAACCCGTATACTACATGTCATGTGGCCCACTAGACACGTAGTGTACTCTAAATATTTTTGAAGGACACTCACATGTTGTATCCTAAAGAATGTTCTTAGGATGGATGGTGAACAATAGAACACGCTGTGTAGTTTATTTTACATGTCGTGTACTCATCCAAATTACGCAGATTTATTAAAATTTATTACTATTTTATATCAACCCTTGATATGTTTACCATGGTGTGGGTGTAATGTTGAAAAAAAACATGTGATTGGAAATTTATATATATGTTTTTAATTTATAATCTATGTATTGTTCATTTCTACCCATTGGGTAGTTATGAACTGGAATTCGCCAGGTTGCCTCCAAGGTACAAGTTATGTAAAATGATAATATTAAAAGAATGTGTTTGTTTAAAATTATGATTTATGATAATCTCAATGAAATTCAGAAAAGGTTTTAAGATAAAATTATCGATTAATTATATATGATAATTAATTTATTATAGCATGATTTATCTTAAATAAGATCAATTAAATAATTTAATGCTATTTTAATTTATGCTTAAATATAATTGCATGTATGGATGATCATGAGTTAGACAAGGACCTTTTTATTTGGATGATTTATTTTGATTTATTTAATTAAATTAAATTTGTGGTCATGAGATCCTTCTCCTCATTAATATATAGGGATTTCATGACCAATGATTCTTTTATTCAATTCCCCATTTTACCCCTCAACTGTGTGTGAGATTAAAAGAAAATATAATGGATGTAACTACCAAGTTAGTGGAGGTGGTTCAATCTAGAGACGAGATGAAACCAATCATGGGAGATACAAAGGTGGACACGTAAAAAGTTGTAAACACAAACCTTAAAGGGTCAAGGTGTTTCTCCCCTAGTTCAGGGTTAGTTTTTCAATTTCTAGTTAAACTAACTATTATAAAAGCTCATGTTAATGACATTTTCATCATTTTATTTCTATGAGTTTCATTGTTTATCATTATGGATGTGTTTTCATGATCAGATATATAATTAATTAAACCAGTGTGCAATATGGAACTAAACTAAACCATGACTTACGCCTAAATATTATCAAGACATGGTTAATGACATATGTAAGTTACACATAATATTATCAATCATGTGATAATGATACTATGAAATTCACACATAAGATATAAAAATCACATAAATAAAATATTAATCCATACAAAGACATTCATTACATGATTAATTTAAAAACTCAATAAAATTATGCGTTTGACCGACAATTCTTGGGAAACATACTTTTATAGATGAATCCATTGTGAATGGTTTTGTGTTGACTTAACCATATTACATTAAGAGGAGTATCCCTTACTAGACATCGTTTAATATTAATGGCTAGTGTTAAAGTAATACAATGTCATTATTTTAGGATTGGGGAGTCAACTAAATAGATGAAGGAACTGGAAGCTCATAGTTGGCAAAGACCTTCCTACCTAAATATCATCAAATAGTTGGACCAACCCTTGTTGTGGTTTTGAAAAGTGGAATATAGATACATTCAACTAGAATTTCATGGAAACTAGACATTCGAATTTCAATGGTGATGGCCATTGGGACATGATACAATATTTTGAGACTTAATAAAAATAAATTTATTATTTCTCATAAAATGTAATCAAGAATGTACTAATGATATGATATCTTAATTGTAGAATAAAAATGACATGTTTTTTAACCACACTATCCCTATGATCAATTCTAGATAAATAAAACATCCTCACCAGCAGTAATATCTAGGAATGGTTTAGACACCTCTAGGTTATCCTATTCCGTGAAATGAAGTCTTATGTGTTGGTGTGAACATCAACCGATCCTCTTACCAAAGAGGCGAGTGATGAGGATTTCTTGGTCTATGAGAAACATATGAAAGACTCGATAAACATTCAATGTTTGATGATATCATCAATGTCTGTTGACCTCATGACGTCTCTTGAATACATGGATTCTTATAGCATGATCGAGCACATTTTTGGTTTTTACCAGGATAGAGAAAGCCATGAATGGTTTGAGATCTCCAATGCACTCATTCAGAGTATGCATGGAGAGGGTCCCCCAATTGGACCTCATGTAGTAAAGATCATTGGATACATTTTTCACGTAGAGGTTCTATGATTTATTCTCCCTGACGAAATGGGGACCAATATCATTCTCAAATTACTATCTCAGAGCTTCTCGAACGTTGTTTTCAATTTCAGCATGAATAACATTGAAAAGTGTCTACATGATCATTAAATCCTCTGTCGCCAAATGGACAAATATATGATGTGTGAAAAGCCTTTTCTACTTATGGTGTATTATAGGAAATGGAAGGAAAATATATTTAATCCCAAAGCATCTTCATGCCCTTCCATGAGAATGATGATCAAAGTGGAGGCAAGCGAATAAGAGGCTTTTTGTCTCTAATGTGACAAGAAAGGCCACTGGAAGAAGAACTCCACCCAACCAAAGAAGCAAGGGGAAGCCTCCAGTGTGTTTGTTATCAAATTCAATCTAGCTGTTTCTACAAATTTTCCATTACAAACAACTTTTGTTGCTCACATATGTATCCAAATATAGAAACCATGTAGATTTAGATTGATTGACTGAGGGATGGTAGATCTGTGAGCAGCCAATGGAGCCAGACCTGCTGCAATAGTTGTCAGGGAATACCACCTCACGTTTCCAACTGGGGTGATCATGGTGTTAAAAGGTTATTATTATGTGATGTCTGTTACTAAAAAACTAATTTCAATATCTAGATTAGATACATATAATTTTTTTAAAGTTTGGAAATGAATGTTTTTTCTTTCAAAAATATATCTTATGTTTTGGTAAGGAAAATTTATACCACGGTCTTTACATGTTGGATTACACAAACAAAGTGATGTCAATCGATAACAAATTACTTTACACGACCCATACCATAACCAATTTTTGAATCACTGGCTAGGTAATGTAAATGAAAAACACTTGATAATGTTACATCATTGTGGATATTTATATTTTTTCGATCGAAAAACACTTTGAAAATTGTCATGAATGTTTATAAGGAAAAAATGACCAAATCCCCATTTAGTGTGAAAGGTGAAAGGACAAAAGAACTTCTTGATTTTGTTCATACTGATTTGTGTGGACCATTTACATTTTAATCAATGGGAGGGTACTCATACTTCATAAATATTACAAATGATTTCAGTAGATATGGAAATTATCCACTAAGTGAGTTATAAGTCTTCTTCTTTTGATAAGTTCAACTAATACAATAATGATTTTTGGAACCATCTTTGTAAGAAAAATAAGAAAATCCACTCAGACTGAGGTAATGAGAATATTAATAAATACAACATTGATTACTTACACGAGTTTTAGATCCTATTTTACCTCATTCCTCCGTACACTCCTCAGTGGAATGGTGTGAGTGAAAGGAGGAACCACACCATGTTGGACATGGTGAGATAAATGATGAGTCATGGAATTATTCCATTATCCTTTTAGGGATATGCGTTACAAACAATTGTTCACATACTAAACCATGTACCAACATAATCAATAAATGGTATTCCAAATGTGTTTTGGAGTGGAAAGAAAGCAATGTTGTCGAATTTACATGTGTGGGGAAGCGATGCATTTTTTATGGCCTCTTAAGTCTACAAACATGCCCCATGAGGCTGAAATTGTACCTTTATAGGATACCCCAAGGATAAAAAGGGTTATTACTTATAAAATAAGGACCCGGACTTAAAATATTCCATAATCTTTAAGTAAATTAATAATTAACATTGAGGATCTTATCAGGTTTAGAGTTTTAGAGAGTTAGGTCATTACTATTACATTACATCTCAAAAATTAAAAGTAGACACTTATACTCAGTTTCCATTTTTTCATAAAATAAAAACTCTTGAAGGAAAAAGAAATTTCTTATTCCATGTTTTAGATAGCATGAATTTTCCATGATCCCATCCTAGACCATATTCCACTTTATGTCCTCTAAAAAACAATTCAAAAAAATGGAATGAGCACAAAAATATCAGTAAGGGATACATAAAGAAGGAAAATAGTTGGTATTACAAAACAATAAGTAAACCACGAATATTTAACGCTTTTCACCTTTATGAAGGGGAAAAACACTCTTCACTGAATAAAAGATCATTTAGTACCATTTTGTGAAAAAAATATTACAATAAAACCAATAGAAAGAACACATAACATATAAAGGTAACTTTGGATATAATCATAATTAAATGGAATAACCATACGGCTGACTTCCACACATATCACTAAATGGAATAGCCATATGGCCGACTTCCATACCCAATGCATTGGAGGTTATAACATAACCACCCGTCCTGGTTTATCATGCCACCACTCGTCGTTTGGTTAATTGCGTATGCACCCATAAAATGTCCAAGTACCATTATAAAATCATAGCACAAAAAATATTTCAAATATACACATTTCACTAATAACATTTCATTTGAAATTACAATTTATAATTTCATGATATTGAAAAAATCAATGTTTTATCAAACCATTTCAAAACCATTTAATAAAGGGATTTTTGAATCAATGATTCTCATACCACTTTGATGATTTCAAATTAATTAACATAGATAAATTAATTTCCATGAAAATAAATCGTTAAAACCATTTTTTAAACCTATAAATTAATGAAAATGATTTATAAAAATAAATATTTAAAACAATATTCTAGTTAATCAGTTGTTAACCGAATGAGAGATGCTTGAATACAAATAATTGAGGAATAAAATTCAATCAAAACTTTATAATATCATGATAATAAAGGTATTAATGGTATAATATTCCAAATGAAATTATATACACCATATCAAAGTGAATTAGCGCATAACAACAATCAAGTATCAATGGAATGTAAATTGCGACGAAAGCCCTTATAAAGACGATATCCATTGATTAAGGATAAATCAATTACATAATTATGTGTGAAAAATAAGAACACACTCAATATAAGTGGTTATTAAGTGTATGCAATAAAATTTCATTTACTCATATTCATAGGATGACATATTCAAAAAGTACAAGTTTAACCCAATGAATTGAAATTTGTTTAAGAAGTTCCCTTACAAAAATTCGACAACCAAACGACGTCACTTTAAAATTCAAAAAAAGGTTTGAAGAGAAAGAAAAGGGTATATCATCATGAGGAAATAAAATTTACATCAATAAGGATATTGAAATCATATCCCAACATAATAAGATGTAAATTAAAAGACATAACAAAAAGCAGTTTTTTTAAAAGAGGAGGGTGAAAGTTTCCCTTACCGATTTGGTACCTTACGAAAAATACAGCCCATGAAAGAATGATATTACAATGAAGATGTAAATATACATAAATTTAATTATATTACACAAAGAATACAATCATGGTCAGTAAATACACCAAACAAATGGAAATAGTGTCAAATATAGCTTAAATCTCACCTGAATAAAAAGTGAGATGAAAACTCTGTACCACATCCTAATCGATCCAATCGTATGAAAAAAAGGTAATTAACACCAAACTAATCATAAAATACCATTATTATAAATAAAATCAAGATAATATATATCATTTTTTAGTAAACAATACACCACATGAAAGAAATAAGTGGCGAATCAATGGAAATCACACAGAATTAAAATTGAGATAAGAAACCCCTTACCACGTGTCTGACTTGACTTGATCGTATGCTATTTTATTTCTGAATGATAAACATAAGTTAATTTATACTTGATTAAGATTTTTTTAAAGTTTATTGTTCCTTTTATATCACTTATTACCCTTATATAACAATTAGTAAATTTTTTTAGTTCATATCAGACATTTTTTCGATGTTCGGAACATGAGTCAAAAATGAACTTGTTATAATTATAAATTGTACATGTGGTCAAAAGTAAATTATCTCCAGAATTATATTAATCATATATATGTAATATATATCTTATATATACAATATATATATGTATTTATAATTTTACATAACATTTGGAGATAAGAAATGAAATGCACCGTTCATGGAGACGGTAAGCGGTACGTACACATGAACGCTACTTTCATTTCTATTTCATATTTTAATGGATGAAAAAATAGTGATTGATAGGTGTATTATAATTTTAGTATAATATATATGTAATATATGTTACATATATTCATATATTCTATCCTTTATACATTCCTCATATGGAATGAACAAGTCATATCATTTTGAGGGGGTGATAGTCTACACTTCCTCAAATTAAATTATCGTGTATACCCATTATGGGAACAATAAAGGTATTCTATAAAAAGGAAAATACAGAATCCTAAAGAATAAATAATGAAAATATATATCATATAAATATACAGTTCTACCATAATGGCCACCGTAAGAGGTGGTAGGAGATAATTGAACAATCATCGTTTCGTGAGGCAGTAGTTCTCTGTCCACAGAAACAATATGTTCTTTACCCATTAGATGCATGTGTGTGTAAGTGTATCTCAAATACGTCTCATAAAAACATCCTAGTATATTTAGGATAATTTTTTTTGTAATAAAATAATGTAATAAAAAGAGTGTATGGGGTTGGAGAAGAAAAATAAAACAAAAAAACTTAAGAGAAGATGTTACCTTTAAATCGTGTAACTCCCATTGGATTGAACGAAAATTGTATCTTGAAATGATTTATGCATAAGTTATTTCTTTTAGAATGAATATAGGTATCATGGGAGATTTTTATAGTAGTTTTTGGAAGAGCCAAGGGCTTGAGAAATGTGAGAGATGGGTCGGAAGTGAGGGCTTTTTATAAGGGAGAGGAGGGACTCTTTTGGAATGTTTGAAAATATTTTTTTATTATAGAATGATTTTTGGGTTATAAACATCAAAAAATCATTAAAGACTAAGATAAGGTGCCTGTTGTTCTATATAAAATCATACAATAATTATTGGACAAGTTTTGGATACAGTTTTAATTTTTATATTGTTATTTATTTAAATCATCCATTAATGACGTAAACACACCATCATCATTGTGTCATAAATAATATTATTTATTTGATGTCTAAAATTATAAAAAAATAACATGATTTAGGAAATATATTTATATTTCTAATTAATATTTATAGTCAAATATATCAAATACATAAACACATATTAAAATTGTTTTACTAAAACAATACATGTTTATGACACTTTTATTTTAACTATAAATAAAAAGTTATTAATGTCATTATCTTACCCATGTGGATACATGAGGTCCCAAAATTGACCCATGGATTGTCTTGGTCTTCCATGAATCATACAATGTGGTTAGGACAAGTGTAAAGGTAATTTATTATTATTATAATATTATTTTTACCTTAAATGACCCTAATTACCTTTAATCGTAGTTAATAAAAGTCAAAAGTTACTATTCATAAAAAATTGTTTCCATCCCATTGTACAATATTTTACTAAATAATTTGATACATATATATTGGATTTTTGAAATTAAATTCACAGAAGTGGTAAAATTACATTTCATTTAAATTTGGAAAAGCACTTAGAAGGTGGGTAAAATGACGTCAAAAAGTTCAAGAGAATTATATATATATATTATTTTTATAAAATTACTATAATTAATTAAATTATGTTAATACATTAATAATGTATCTATTTTTACTTTAAACCAAATTTTAATTTACAAATAATTATTTAAAAAAAATTGGTTTTAAACAACAACACAGTGTTTTTCACTATTCATCAAAAATTGAAAGTTATCAGAAAAATAGCAAAAAATCACTCTAAGATAAATTTGATATTCTGAATTCAAAAATGATTTCTATTTTAACAAATTAAAAACATATAGGCTTTATTAATTAATTTTATAATTAATATTTCTTATCAAAACAATAATCTCATTTTTATGAAATAATAACTATCAAAAGATTGATACTTGATAATGCCCAATTTCAAAGTGAAATTACTTCCAATGACCAAATTTGGATTAATTGGTAAAAATATAATCTATTTACACCTTTAAACCAATTAAAAATAAAATGTATCCATATAAATAAATTAGATTAAAAAGTGGTTTTGAATTAAAATACTACATGTTTTCAATATTCATTAAAAAATGAACAATATTAGAAAAAAATAAAAATTTCATCCAAAGTAAATTTTGATGTAATGATTATAAAGATAAAAATTATGTTTTCAAATATAACATATAAAATTAAAAAGTCTATATTTAAAAATGGTTCTCCGTCAAAATATGGTAAATCGGCCTTTTGAAGAATATTAGAGTATTTAGTCTTTAAATTGGATTTCATTCACATTTTAAGCCTCTAACTTTTTTTGGGTGAATGTAAAAACATTTAACAAACATATTTAATCATATTTAAGTTATTTTTATTTATTCCCACCAGTAAAATGACTCGGAATTAACTACCATTTAAAATAATATTATTGTATTATTAGTATGCAACTTAAGATTTAAAAGAAACATGTTGTTGCGTATCAGGTGTGCCATCGAACATATCAGCCCCCTTAAAGTAAAATTAATTTTTAATTCAAAAATATTAATAAATATGAAAATGTATAATTATTTATTTTCCTAGGATGTTACATCATTCCCCACTTTAAGGAATTACATCCTCACAATTTAAAAAAAAATTGGGCTTGGAAACATCATTGAATGTACCAAATTGGAAAAAGAGTCAATAAAACTATCACTTTAAAATAAATTAAGAAAAGTGAAAAGGTCACCCAAGACAAAAGATAATAGGATTCCTTGAAAACATGGATATGGAGGAGAAAACAAACCACCATGTTCTGTTAGAGAGTGATAGAATAACATGATTAAGAGAAAGTTAACCACCATAAAATCACAATCTAGTGATGGGTTAAACGGTCTTTGATTTCACAATAAGAAAATTTAACGGAAAATGTTTTTGTTTTATGTTACCTTTCATAAAGTTGAGGAATTTATTTAATATCCTAACTAAAAACATAAGTTAATGTACTTACTAATCATGTATACTTTCATCCAATACTAAATTTTTACCACATTGTTAACTATTATCCCAACGATTAGTATTCAAGCTAACATGGTCACATCAACATCTCTAGAATAAACTTCTATAAAATCACATTAAAAAAAAGAGCTATATATTTCACCCGTCTTTATACATTATCCAATACAAAAAATCGTTAGTATGAGATCTGATCATTCCCAAAAAGGATAATCCGTTATTAAGAATAAATACTACTCTTAATCTCTAAAATTAAACAAACAGTACCCAAAGTTTAAGAAATACCATTCAATAAGAAATTGACCTCAAAATTATTTAATATAATACAAACTATGATTAATACCCAAAACCCTGAAGAATTTAATGATATAGTCTTCCAAGATAAATCTTAACATTTATCTCTAAATAACATCAGTTGCTCTTAAACTCCCAAATTGAAAAGTAATTAACATAATCACATATTATCCATGATAGTTTAATAAGTTCCATAAATAACCCAAAATCCACTTATTCTTGATTCATAAAATAATCTAACTAAAAATAATTAGTCATACTAACCATGGAATTCATGTAGTCCAGTGGTAGGTGATAAATCCCAGTATCACTTTGGTTGTGGGTTCGATTAATGCAGTGTTTTATGAGGTGATAGGTTGCCACGCAGTCTGCATGTTTTCCTTTTTCAAAAACTATATAATTTTATTACATTCCCAAAAAGAGATAAACTCATCAAAAATAACCATAACGTATTTTAACCATGAAGGTTATCAAATAACTTTTATTTTGCATCTTGAGATGTATTAACCTGTAATTGCCTCAAATTCAATTATCATATAATCCCAAATGGTTCTTTATAACTATATCCACAAAAGAAAATATAATTATTCCTTGATTAAAATTTTCATATATCAAACTATAGGGTTATACATACTATAAAAATTCTTCTAATGTAATCCCATCATTAAAAGATCCTTAATACTTTTAAGCAATTCACCATCCAAAAATCTACCAGGACTCTTGAATCCCTTATATGTTGACTTCTTACTCATTTAACATTCTTCATGATCCATTAACGATTACATTCTAACATATTCTGAAATACATCATTCCCACATACCAAATCATGAATCATATCTAAATTTTCAATAATATCAAAAAATATATTAGAAATAATCCATACCTTTCATTGGTCATTGATAGTTTCTTCATCCTCAATCGGAATGGAATTAGGTATTGGTAAAAAAATATTTGTACCATCCTGGTGATCCCATTCCTGAAACATTTTTTAGGACATCTGTTTGTATATTTCCCAAGCACACCACATTTAAAACAGTCAATTGATCCCACAAAAAGAACTTCTTTCAATTTCCTAGAGTCAACTGGATGCTTCTTTTTTCAATGGTAGGTTATTTCTTTATGACCTTTATTTACACATCTATAGTATCTTTCTGTCCCTTTGAAACATTTTCCTAGGTGTTTCTTTCCACATCCATGACACATAGGATTTTGAACATAATTAACTTTATGATTATTACCTGAACTTTCGTAGGGATTCTTTTCCGTATATATGTTGAATTATAAAAATAACATTGGTTTAGGTGGTCATTCATGACTCTAGATAGTTGGTTGAGAATAACCACAAGAGTTATCATTATATATCTTATTTCATTGAATTTATCATTCTGAAAACCGTCTCAGTTTTCAATACATCCACTGTTACATTGATGCCTGTTATATCCAACCATTTAATAAAACCAAAAACTTCAGTGTGAGTATATCAGTAAAATAATCATATAATATCTTATGAAGAGGGTATATACTAAGATATAATTATTTATATTATCTTAAACTCATTAACCTTATCTAAAATAACTATGACTCTTTCTGAAATCCTAACCATGATTGTAACATCACTTATGCTTAAAGAATAAGCCAACCTCTAAAGTTATCTTTTCTATCCTATTATACCAACTATAAGGACCAAGAATTAATAAATTAAATAATATTTAATTAAATTAATAAATCAAGTTGAGGATATTTTTAGGTTTAGATTGTAAGGCCCAAACCCCAGTTACCCAGAGTTAGTGCATTATTACATATAACTGGCATGATTACAGGGAATCAAGTCCTGAAGGACCGATCAATTTAGTAGTTTTGCAAAATATATTACATACATGAAGTTTATCATTCCAACTTGAAAAGAAAAACAAAAGGAATTTATTCCATTAGAAACGTCGAAGCCTCCTAGATTATGCCTTCAAGTCACTCAAAAATAACATCTTCATGTCCTGGGTAAATAAAACATAAGAAATATGTGAGCTCAGATGCTCAGTAAGGGAAAATATTTTTGCGGAATCTATAAACTTTTAAGGAATGATTTTTAATAAAAACAACATCCTTTTAAACATAAACTTGAACATAATATAGAAAAAATATATACAAAAGTAGATAATAAACATGAACATGGATATTATACTAGTCGAATAATCACATGTAATAACTAATTTCATAATGAGGGAATGTATATTACAAGACATTAATTTCTATGTCAAGGCCTCATGGTAGGACCTAGGGGCTTATTGTAACCTGACCCAAACCCAGAGAGCCTCTGTAACCAGACTCCATCCTGGAGAGCCCCTATAACCGTACTCCAACCCAGAGAGCCTCTGTATCTGAACTCCATCCCAGAGGGTCTGTTGTAACTAGACACCAACTTGGAGGGCTTACATTTACCGGTCCCCAACCCAGAACATACTAGACAAATACATTCATCATAAAAAGGGTTGAAATATAACATAAACATTCATATTAAAACTATCATATGAAATGTCAATACTTTAATCATAAATAATGAATAGAATAAAAAATAACTCATCCATAGTCATACATATCACAAAACCTTCAATATAATATGAAATATTTTTATCATAATGAATCAACTTCGAACAAGTATAAAATCCATCAAAGGATGTTAAGATAGATGAAATCAAAACTATTTGAGAGAAATATTTCTCTTTTCTTTTGAAATCATTTAAAGTCCCATAATTATAAAAGAAACAATTTATTTCGAAAAAAATATTATAAGGTTTTAAGGGATGCTTCTATGATGTTATAACAGTAGAAATAGCCTCACCCACCGTATAAGTTAAAAAACATACTTACCTTATATTTTTCGAAAAAGTCATAAAGTACCTTGTTTAGAAAACGATGGAAGGATTCCTTTCAAAAACAAATAAGCTCAAATTAGGTTATAAATTAATTTTACCCATGGTCTATTAAATAGTAAAAATGTTTTGAAATATATTTTTAAGAAACATGGATGTGGATGATAATGAGGTCCCAATAGATACTCACTTATAAAACAACCTCGGATAATAAAGAGATTGTGAAATTAACTCTTACTTCGTTATAATAAATCGAGTCATATGACCAAATGTTAATAACCAAAAAATGATTCAAAGAATACTGTGAATATAATTAATATAATAATAATCATGATAATATATATCAAATGGCAGTACAAAATACACCACATTAAATAAATAAGTGGAAAACAATGGAAATCTCAAGGAATTAAAAGTCAGATAAGAAACCCCTTACCTCAAGTATGAATTGTCTTGTATGTTCCTTTTTACTACTAAATAATAAACATAAGTTAATTTATAATTTATTAAGAACATTTTTAATGTTTATTATTCATTTTATACAACTTATTACCTTGCTATAACAATTAGTTAATTATTTGAGTTCATATTGGATATTTTATCAATGTTCGGAACTTGAGTAAAAAATGAGCTTGTTATAATTACAATTTTTCCTTGTGTTCAAAAGTTTATAATCTCCATAATGATATAAATTATTTTTATATCATATATATATATTATATATCCAATATATATATATATGTATTTATAACATTATATAACATTTGGAGATAAGAAATGAAATGCACCGTTCCTGGAGACGGTAAGACGTACGTACGCATGAACGCTACTTTCATTTGTATTTTGTATTTTAATGAAATTAAAAAATAATTATACATAGTTATATTTTAATTAAAGTATAATATCAAATATAATATCATTAACTCCATTCTTTATACATCCCACAAAAGTCATTAACGAGTCATATCACCTTGACGGGGCGGTAGTCCGCACTTCCTGAAAAGAAATTATCGCATTTTACCGATAATGGAAACCATAGAGGTATGATATAAATTGAAAATACTAAATTAAAAAGAAAAAATAAACACAATATATATCATATATAAATACAGTTCCATCTTAATGGCCACCATGAGAGGCGGTAGAAGATAATCGAACAATCATCATTTCGTGAGGCATTAGTTTTCCAACCACAAAAACAATATGTTGTTCACCCATTAGATGGAGGTGTATGTAAGTTTATTTAGAATAATTATCATAAAAACATCCCAGTATATTTAGGATACTAGTTTTTTATAAAATAAAGGAATAAAAAGAGATTAGGAGGGTTGGATAAGTAAAATAAAACAAATTAACTTAAGAGAAACTGTTACCTTTAATTTCGGAAACGTCCTTTGGTTTGAAATGAAAATAATTCTTGAAGAGAGTTCTGCCTAATGTAAGGATTCTAGGTGTAATAGAGGGATCATGAGAGATTATTTGGGTTTGAGATGGATGATCCAAGGGGCTTGAGTGGTGTTTGGAATGGGATACAAGTGGTGTCCTTTTATAAGCGGGAGTATGGGCTCTTTAGGAATGTGTGAAATTATTATTTTATTATATAGGGATATTCAGTTTTTAAAGGTCCAAAACTTATTTAAGTAGAATATAAGATGACTAATGGTCTAAATAAAATCATAAAAAAAGAATCAGAGAGGTTTTGGATATTTTTTAATATTAATAATCTTATTTATTTTGATCATTTATTAATTAGGTATATACTACATCATTATTGTGTCATCAATAATTTAATTTATTTGAGGTCTAAATATTATAAAAAAATACAATAATTTAGGAAATATTTTTATCTTTACAATTAATATTTATAGTCCAAAATATGACTTATATAACACAATGTAAAAATTGATTTACCAAAAGATATTTGTTTATGTCATTTTTCCTTTACTTTAAGTTAATTAAAATAAGGTGTCATTATCCTTCATAAATGGCTTCATGGGGTCTCAAAATCTATACAAGGATAATGATGGTTGGACATGACTCATAAATTAGGGTTAATACAAGTGTTAATGTGATTATGTATTAATATAATATTCTTTTTTGCCTTGAAATACCCTAGTTACATTTAGCCGCGGTAAATAAAAGTTAAAATTTACTATTCACTAAAAATTATTTTAATCTTATTGAACCAAATTTTACATAATAATAACAACCATGTAAGTCTAATTTTCAAAATTGAATCCACATAATCTGTAAAATTTCATTTAAATGAAAAAGTCATATTTATAACTACTACTTAGTTGTTTCACTATTCATCAAAAATTGATTTTTTTCCGAAAATACCCAAAATTAACCCTAAGCTATATTTGATATTCTGAATTAAAAAAGGATTTCTATTTTACCAAATTAAAAAAAATAAAATATGTATTAATTAATTTAAAATTAATTCCTATTGTTAAAACAAATAACGTGATTTTATGAAACTATAACTATCAAAAGATTGACACTTGTTTATGTATAATTTCAAAGGGAAATTAATTACAATGAACAAAATTGGATTAAAGGGTAAAAATATAATCTAATTAAAGTTCAAAAAAATGTAAAATATATTCTAACCTTATAAATAAATTATATTAAAATGAAGTTCTGAATTAAAATACAGTATTTGTCACTATTCATAAAAAATTAATATTATTAGAAAAATACCAAAATTTCATCTGAAGTAAATTTTGACATCCCAATTCTAAATAATAATTTTTTTTCAAATTGAATATGTAAAAGGGTCAAATATTGGATTTAAAAAAGGTTCTCCATTAAAATGTGGTAAAATTGATTTTGTTTGAAAAATACATTTTTTATCTGAAAAATTGAATCTGTTCTTATAATATGTCTATGAACCACATAATACATATGTTAAAATTATATAGAGTATATAAAGTTCAAAATCCAGTTAATACTATAAATAACCACTTTTGAACGACTTGTTTGGTTTGTCATGGTGCGCTCGAACTCGTTGTTGCGTGTAGCGCAAGCTATTGAATTTAAAGGAAATAACTTACTATGAAATATTGGGGTGTTACTTTCTCCCCTCCTTCAATAAATTTCATCCTTTCAATTTGAAACTGTTCTTCGAAAATAAAAGTTTTAAAATAGAAAAAACACCTTCGTGGAAAACCCACATTGGAAATTGTGTTAATAAAATTTAATCTTAATAAGAGGGAAATGAAGATGAAAAAGTCACAAAAAAATTATGATCTCGATTAGGAGAACATTGGTGGAAATTAAAAACAAATAATTGAGTGAAAAACATAAATATTTATAGGGATTGTTCGAGTTCATCAATCACAAACAAGAGTTAAATTTAGGGAATCAATGACATCAATCAATAATGATTTAAAATACAGTTGGTTCAACAAAACCTAAGTATTAGGATAAAAAATTTTGGGTTATGAGATCCCTTACCTAATGCTTAATAATTAATTAATTTATAGACTAAGAGAAGAAAAAAAAATATACTTTACAAGAAGAGTCTCATCCTTTAACTAATTTCTACCACAAACTCATATTTCACTCTAAGAGAAAATAGAACCTAAAAAAATTATATTTATCTTATTCGTATAGGGTTCCAAAAAATTGAATTTATAATTTATCTACCAGAACTTTTAAAAAAACTACATTTTTAAATATAGGACATCACGTCGGCCCGTGGTAGGTGATACACCCTTGTCACCCTTCGGGTGCAGGTTCATGTCTTGCGGCCTTACCGGATGTGACGGGTTTCTGCCCAACCTCCGGGTTGTCCTTTTTATGAGAATCCAAAAATAATCTCAAACTAGACTAATCGAAAATTCTTCTTTCCAATCTCACTGTTCAGAATTTATAAGGAAGGTAAACACAATAGAGATCTTTTTTGCCACGTAATAACATGTGAATAACTTCATCATTTATTCTTTTAAAACACTACAACATCCTAAATTACCATTAATTATTATTGATTAAATTCATTCTCCCTTATTCCTTATCTAATACTATATATACTCCCTCTATCCAAAAATGTTGTAAACTCCAACAATTATGGAATGTACAGATCATTAATCACTATTATGGTTGTCAAGAATATCCAATGTAATTTATCCAAATCAATCTTGTATTATTCCGAAATCACTACCTAAGTATCACAACCATATTATGGTTTATCTTTCTCTCAACCATATATTTTACAAAAATTTTACTAGCTATTGAGTCACTTTTCATGGTTCCACACAATCTTACGTCCTTAACAGAATAGTACTGCAATACAATCCTTATATACTCTATAATTTATATATCATGTACATTATTAATACAACACACAAATGAAACAATAATTTAATAACAACATAAGAAATCTAATAATTCCTCTTCATATTCAGTAGTATAATTACATGATTATTATTTAATAGCATCATTTGGTGTATATTTTGATGATTTGGACATTGATTTGTGTAGTCTCCAAACTCATTGCTGATAAAGCATTGTACATTTGAAACCATTTTCCTACTCTTGCAATCACGCACTTAGTGTCCTTTTTCTCTAAACTTATAACAAACACCCATTCCCTTTAAGCATTTACCAAGGCGATTCTTTCCATATGTATCACATATGGGAAAATCATTCTTTCCTCTCTTCCCTTTATCCATCTTTATCTCTTCCATCGACTTATTCTTTTTCTTCCCGTCAATTCCATAGGACTCATAAAATTACTTACTTGTCTTATTAAAACATGATACTATTTATTCATATGTTTAGAATATGTGGGAGACTATTTCCATTTTAAAAGTTGGATTAATACCGTGAAAGATATGATCCATATTACTCTTTGGATCATATGTATTGCTGGAGTTTTCATTCCTTCTACTGGGCACTATTTTTAAACAATGACATACAATAGGTTAGTTTATGAATCACAATTCATAATTCCAAACATGTAAAATACCTAATGTAAATTGAACAGTTTGTGGATATAATCCATAATTATAAAAATGTTTTCATTGAGGATATATTTATTTCTAAATACTTCATAATGGCTTGTAATGAAAATGTTAATTATCCTAAGCATATCCCCCAGGAGTGTCGTAACCAAGAGTGGAACAAGGCCTGTTGTTGTGCACTACTTCCCATTCAATTCTAGCTCAAAGAGGTGTTTTTGGGTTTTACCCCTAGGTACATATGTGCCAGAGGCGCCTCTACCTGCTCGAATCCAATCATTAATGTATTTCGAGGAAAACTCACAAAATCTATATAATACAAAAATTATAAGAAGTTCTGCTATACTAATCCTCAAAGACTATTTTAGGGTAATGTTATCTAATTAGAGTTTATCTAAATCTATATTCCAATGTTTGTACTAAACATCCTCTGATACCAACGGTAACACCCCGACCCCAATTACCCAGAGTTGGTGCATTATTACATAGCATTGACACGATTACAAGGAATCTAGTCCCAAAGGACTGATCAATTTAGTAGTCTTTGAAAATATATTCTATACATGAAGTTCTACATTAAAACTTTAAAATAAAAACAAAAGTAATTTATTCCATTAGAAACATCCAAGACTCGTAGATTATGCCTAAAAATCACTCACAACTAACTTCTTCATATTCTGGGAAAATAAAACATAATAAAGGGGCGAGCTCAGATGGTCAGAAAGGGTAAAAAATTATTGGAAGCTATAAACTTTAAAGGAATGATGTGTAATAAAAAAACATCATTTTAAAGATAAAATTCAATATAATATGGAGAAAATAAATCTATCATTATCAAATAAACATGAAAATGGATATTATAGTAGTCGAATATTCAAATGTAATAAAAAATTGCATAATGATAGAATGTATAGTACCGGACTTTAATTTTTGTGTCAAGGCCTCGTGCCAGGACCTAGGGGCAAACTGTAACCATACCCAAACCCGGAGAGCCTCTGTAACCAGACTCCATCCCGAAGAGCCCCTATAACTGGACTCCAACCCAGAGAGGCTTTGTAACTGGACCCCAACCCGGAGGGGTTACTTTTACTAGTCTCAAACCTGGAACATACTAGTCGAATAAATTCATCATAAAAGGGTCAAAATATAACATAAACATTTGTATTAAAACTAGCATACTGAATGTCAATACATTAACCATAAACAATGAATGGAATAAAAAATAACTCATCAACATTCATACATATCACAAAACATTCAACACAATATGGAAGATTTGTATCATAATGAATCGACTTCAAACAAGTATAATATTAATCAAAGGATGTTAACATAGATGAAATCAAAACTATTTGAGAGAATTATTTTTCTCTTTTTTTCAAATCATTTAATGTCACATAATTATAAAAGAAAACATTTTGTTTGAAAATATTATTATAAACTTTTAAGGGATGCTTCGACAATGTTATAACAGAATAAAATATCCTCACTCTCTGTATACGTTAAAAAAATATTCTTACCATAATTTTGTCGAAAATGTCATAAATTACCTTCTTTGGAAAATGTCGGAAAGATTCCTTTCAAAAAAAATATAATCTCAAATAATGGTATAAATGACTTTAAACCATTTTATATTTAATAGTAAAAATGGATTGAAATATATTTTTATGAAACATAGATGTGGATGATAAATAGGTACCAGTAGAAACTCACGTATAAAACAACCACTAATAATAAAGAGATTGTGAAATTAACCCTTACATCGTTGGTATCAAACGAGTAGTATGACCAAAAGTTAATCACCACAACATGAATCAAATAATAGCATGAATATAAATAGAATCATGATAATATATATCAAATGTCAGTACAGAATACACCTTATTTAATAAATAAGTGGCGAACAATGGAAATCTCACGGAATTAAAAGTTAGATAAGAAACCCCTTACCTGAAGTCCGACTTGTCATGTCTGTTCCTTTTTCTTCCTAAATAATAAACATAATGAAATTTATACTTGATTTAAAACATTTTTAAATTTTATTATTCTTTTTATATCACTTATTACCTTCTATAAGAATTAGTTCATTACTTGAGTTCATATTCGATATTTTATCGATGTTCGGAGATTAAGTTAAAAATGAACTAGTTATAATTACAATTTTTCCATGTGGTAAAAATTAAATTATCTCCAAAATGATTTGAATGATTTATATATCATATATATATTATATATCTAGTATATATATGTATTTATAATAGTACATACCATTTAGAAATAACAAATTAATTGCACTGTTCATGGAGATGGTAAGCCGTACGTACGCATGAAAGCTACATTCATTTCTATTTTGAATTTTAAAGGAATCTAAACATAATTATACATAGGTATATTATAATTACAGTATAATATCATATATAATATCAGTAACTCTATTCTTAATATGTCGCACACAAGTCACTAATGAGTCACATCACTTTGAGGGGGCGGTAGTTCTCACTTACTCAAATGAAATTATCGCATTTTACCCATAATGGAAAAATTAATGTTTGATATAAATGTAAGATACCAAAGAAAAAATAAAACATAGATACAATATATATTATATATTGAAGTGCATTGTGTTGCATTTGTTGTCAATGAGGCATGAAGTTGTCTTGGAATGAATGGAAGTCAGGGAATGTCAAGATGTGAATGCCAAAGGTTGTGATGGTGTTGGTGGTAAAGGAGAATGGCCATAGTACTAAGATGCATGTCACTTAGGAGATTCACTAAGTGACATAGGAGATGATGGTTTGAAACATTCTCTAAGAACATCAGACGATTGTTGAGCTGATCTTTAAGTTCATAGAACTTGTATCAAGATGGTACAAAGTCACAACATGATTAGAAGACCATGCATTGTAGTGACAATGCATGAGGAGTTGAAAGTGATCCATCCATAAGTTTTAAGTGGATGAAGTGGCTTAATGAAGTCCATGCACTATCACTTAGTGCATGTGAATCAGAAGATGTTCCAATTGATCTCTGATTAGATCAATGAAGTTTATTGAAGAAATATTTGATTCAGGAGCTCGGTTGAAGATGAAGAAACCTTTTGAATTCCATATCCTAAGTGAAGATTATATGTCGAGGAGGATTAAGGAATTCTTAAGAAGTAGAGAAGGGAAGAAATGGAGAAGAAGAATGAAAGGGCTTGATTTGGCATTTATACATTGGGAGAACTTTGTTTTCAACAAAGTGTTTATTCTGTCCTTTGCCAAAAAATAGGCCATCTCAAGCCAGCCTTAAGGGTTCAACCCCCAAGGCACATGTGGGTCTATGGCGCCACGCCCAAGGGGGGATCCCATGTGGCCAGCCCGAGAGGCAGGGGGGCCGTGTGTAAGCCCCCGAGGACACGCGGTGGTGAAACCCGCGCACCGGGTGTGCATAGTGGGCGCTAGGAGCGCGCCCGCAGGGAGCAGAGTGGGCGCAGAGCGCGCCCGCAGGGAGAACTCGGCGTGGGGCGGCACCGAGAGGGTTGGAAGTTCAATTGCTGAGTAGCGGAGAGCGCTGGGGTGATAAACCGCGGAAGAACCGCGCCCCGTTTCGATGTGGGACGCACAATTTTCACCGGGAACAAATCCCGGCCGTCCGAGCGATCTCGCGCTTGATCTGCGCCGCACGATCCATCCGCGGCAAGGCGATCTAATCCAGGCCGTCCGATTTCTTTCGATCGCCTGATCCGACGGCTCCCCATCCGTCTTCTTCTTCGAGCTCGCACGAAGCCACCAGCATGCCGCCGCTGAACCAGAGCCTCCCCGACGACCTGATTTCGAGTTCCCGGCCACCTCCGAGCAAACCGAGACCTCCATGGTGATCGTCTGGCCTCTACGAACACATTCAATCATAAATATGAGTTTGCATGCGATGAGAAGAAGAATTCGAGATTTGGACGAAGGCAAACCGAAGGTGCCGAGGCCAGTTGGTGTTCGTGCTTTGCATGCATGGATTGGGTTTAAACAGAGGCCGTGCATGCGTTCTAAATCGCATGCACGAGGAAGAAAATAATAAAAGAACCCGCGTTGAAACAGAGGAAAGAAAATAAAGATTTGAAAGATTTTAAAGATCCGAAACATTCGGGAGTTTGAATTTATATCCCACGCGGATGAACCGAGGCCCTCTGCCTATATAAAGAGAGGTCGAGACCTCTGAATTGTTTTGCTGAAACTCTGTTGAAAATCCGAGTCCCGCGTGTGCTCTGCCTCGCGAAGAAAGAAGCCACCGCGCAAAAACATTGCGTGGCTATTGTTCTCAGTGCCACCCGAGGCCCGAAGGAGTTCCTTTCACGCACCCCTTGCGCGAAAGAGGTGAAGGGAAAGTCCCCTGCGCGCCTACTCCCTTGCGCGACAGGAAGAACCCGAGGCCGCATCCTTGTGCGCCTGAGGTTGCATACCTCTCTGCCCGCGGACTTGCGTGGCAGGAGGTGTTTGCGCGGCCGCTTGTGCTCTTGCACCTGCGCGCCCGAGGTGTTGCACTTTGCACACCCGAGGTCTTGCGCGGCCCTTGTGCACCCAAGTGCTTGCGCGGCTTGGTGCCTTGCGCGGAAGGCAGTAAAGGCCACCACATCTAGTGTGTGTGTGCCAAGTTGAGAAGAAGGCCCTACGACTGGTGGGTGCAAAACAAGAGGAAGGCCGAGGCCTTAGTGCCTTATGTGCAAAATGAACAATAGTTGGCCGTAGCCTTGTGTGTGTGCAAGAAGAGAAGGAAGGCTGTGGCCGTGTGTGTGCATAAGGAGGAAGACCACACTATTTGTGTGTGTGCAATTCAAGTGAAGGCCGAGACTTGCATGCCTTGTGTGCATAGTGAAGATAAGACCCTATGGTTTTGGTGTGTGCAAGGAGTACCCAAGGCTTGAACCCTTGTGTGTGTGCTAAATTGAAGAACACACTTTGTGTGTGCATTTGAAGAAGAGGACGTAGCCTTTGGGGTGTGCAAAAAGAGGAGGAGGCCCTAAACATTGGTGTGTGCAAAAAGAAAACAAAGAGGCCGAACCTAAGTGTGCACTAAGAGTGTATACACTTGGAGGAATAAGGAAGTCCCACACTAATGTATAACACACTTTTAAGTGTGTAAACAAATTGGATAAAGTGTGTGAAGTTCAGTGAAGGTGTGTGCTTAAAGTGACTACACCCTTTTAGGGTTTATTGCACCAAGTGGAGAAAGAGAAGAGTGCCTGCATGCATGCATGCACGTGCACACGTGAACAAAGCTAAATCTGGCTGTGTGCATTTGAGTTGTCCAAGACCAGTAGTTCTTGAAGAATTGAGAAGGCCATGCAGTCAGTGCATGAGGAAGCAGAGTTGCCATGCACTCAGTGCATGAAGTTGAATTGATGTGAGACTGAGCCAGACTAAAGTGAAAGATATTGTTTGTCTGAGTTTGCAGTATTCGAGAAGCCCTGATCAACCACAAGTGATCAGAAGAAAAGAGCAAGGCCAGCAGCCTTTATCCCAGGCTGCTGAGGATACTTGAAGAACGTAAAGTGAAGAAGAGCTACTCGTGTGACTCGAGGAGCCAGGAGAAGACCATGTGGGACTCAGGGAGAAGAAGTCTTCAGTGGGATTCTGGAGTAGGCCAGTGGGACTCTGGTAACACTGTGGGACGTAGTATAAAGACCCTCCTGTGGGACTCAGGAGAGATACGGTGGGAAGCTGTATCGACCATTGTAATACTAACAGATTATAATGGGAGAATCCATGCTGGGAGAGCATGGCAAGGATGTAGGCCTTTGGTGCCGAACCTTGTAAATCCTTGTGTCCTGTGCCTTTTCATTACTGCATCATTCGGGAAAGGTTGAGAGATACAAGAAGAGTGGATCGAGGCTTTAACCAGCCATAGAGGTTTAATTGATAAGAATCAATTAGTAAAAAGTTTTAAGTGATCACTGATTCACCCCCTCCCCCTCTCAGTGATTCACACTGATCTGGGCACTTCAATTAGTATCAGAGGGAGGTTGCCTCTAAAAGATCCAAGGGAGTCTTTATGAAGTGCAGATTTGAGGAAATGAGCAACCAGCCTCAAATGGAGATATCTGCCAAGACTCAGAAAAATAGAAAGAAGAAACAGGCCAAGAAGATGAAGAAAGCTTGTCCTAGCTGTGATGAAGTTGGAACAATGAAAGATCTTCAAAGTGCAATCGAATATCTTCAGAAGACAGTCCCCAAGGAAGTGGCAATGTGTATAGCTACAGGCATCCTTGATCTTCAAGAAGAAAAATCACAGTTAGAAGAAGAAGCCAATGTAATGGAAGATCAATTGGCAAAAAGGGTTGGCATAACCAACACTCTCAGAAAGCTGGTGAAGGCTAAAGATGAGACAATATCTCTTTGCAATGAAAGATATGAAGACACTGCTGAAGAATTGCAAAGAAGCTCTTCTGAGAAAGAAATATTTATGATAATGATCAAAGAAGTTTTCCATGCACTGGAAAAGAAGCACAAAGTTTCAATGATTGTCAGAGATGCTCAAATTGAAGACAAAGTCAAAATGGTGAAGGAGCTTGACAACTCATTGCATGAAATAAAGAAGGTGCATGATGACCAGATGGAACAGCTGAAACAGAAGTGGGAAGGTAGGCTAAGATTGGTTGAGGATGAGAAGAACTCCCTCAACATTAAATGCTTTGAACTGGAGGTGATATTGAAAAATCTACAATCACCCAAAGCTGAAGCCTCCCAGTCAGCTGAAAGAAGAAATGTTGCTACTCAAGTATGCATTGAGCAGGATGATTCTAAAAGAAATACATCCTCTAATAAAAGGGCAACAACTTCTAAAAGGAAGGTACCATCCATCCCATCTTGTACTAATGCTTCTAATTATGTTTTCACAAAAAGTGCAAGATGGAAGAATGAATCCAAACAAGTATGGATGAAGACAATGAAGAAAGAAAGCTCTCCTGAAACAGCACAACAATTCAAGAAAAGTACCCAACAATCAGAAGGACTGAAGAGGTCAAGATTTGTGGGGCAGTGTTGGTGTTGTAATAAGTATGGGCATTGTGAAAAGGATTGTTGGTACAATCCACTGAATGCCAAAGCACAGAGGAAGCCCATGCCAAGGGGGAGCAAGCCAGAAGGAAGGAAGAAACATCCACAGGTCCAGAGACATTTGTTTACTGCAAATAGATTTGGATTACTTGACAACATCTGGGATGTTTGCAAAAGTGGTCAAAATGTTACATGTCAATCTCCAACTGTATCCAAAGATGAAAAGAAGAGAAGATCACTGAACCTGGCTAAAAAGGAATCCTTGGGAAGCAAGAAGAAGAAAGCTGAAAAAGCTCCCAAGAAGATGTTGAAAAAGGAAGAGAAGTCCTTGGAGTCTAAATCCAAGAAGGGTGAGTCATCTAGAAGGACCACCAAGAAAATATGCTTCTACTGTGGGAAGAAAGGACATATCATGGATCTTTGTAAGGAAGCCATGAAACTGAATAGAGGCAGGCTGGACTCAAACAGACAATCAATCCAGATGAAGCAGACGGGATTGATTGAAAACAAGTTGCCTAAGAGAGGTAGCTTGACAGCATCAAAGGAACCATGTGGAACTTCCAGAACTGGGGCCACTCTTCCAAATGATTTACTTGTCATATGGCCACATCAGTTGCAACTTGCCAGAGAACTACAAAGAGCTGAAGATGATGCTCTGGCAATTGCTAAAGCAAAAGGGAAGAAGAAGGTTTCACATGAAGATGTTTTGAGAACCACACCAGCACAATCATCTATGAAGATCAAATGTGCAAGTTTGATGACTGGTGAAAATAGGACATCTCGGTTGAGAGAATCTTCTCAACCTTGTTGTTCACATTGATGAACCAAGGAGGTTCCATCTTATTCCCTTATACACTTGTATTTACATGTGCTAACATTGCAGGGAATTGAAGATGATGATCATTCTCAGCTGGAGGATGGTTTGGAAAGAATTTAGTGCACCCCTTGAGGGGGAGCCAATCTGAAGAAGATGGGATTCTGAGATTAATACCATCTTGAGAAAAGTGAAGGTATTCCAATCATACTTTCATCCCTTGTTTCTTAATTGAGTTTATCTTGTCAATTAAGGGGGAGTATGGATTGAAGACAAATGGATGAAAGGGGGAGATTTATCTTTGCACCTGAACTTTCTAATGAGTTTTGTGATGTTGTGCAGGATTTAGCAAATTCATTGTTATATCTGAAAAATTTCAAACCCCTAAGCATGATCTCACATGTGTATAGAATTATGGACAGCTTTGAATTCCTTGGTTACATCACTCTTGTTTTCTACACCAGGTTAGCCCAAGTAGACTTAGAGATGATTTACTAAAGGTTCTTTGCTAAAGAGGAAATGTGACATCATCCCTCTCTTAGTGCTTTTCAAGAAAATGTTATTCGAAGGGAGGAAGATATTTTTGGAAGAGTACCACACCACACCTTTGCATTTGATTGCCAATAAGGGGGAGAAAATATTGGCACACATATTGACCCATTCATATGTGCTGAAGGAGTGTATTGACAACAAATACAATGGGGGAGATTGAAGTGCATTGTGTTGCATTTCTTGTCAATGAGGCATGAAGTTGTCTTGGAATTAATGGAAGTCAGGGAATGTCAAGATGTGAATGCCAAAGGTTGTGATGGTGTTGGTGGTAAAGGAGAATGTCCATAGTACTAAGATGCATGTCACTTAGGAGATTCACTAAGTGACATAGGAGATGATGGTTTGAAACATTCTCTAAGAACATCAGACGATTGTTGAGCTGATCTTTAAGTTCATAGAACTTGTATCAAGATGATACAAAGTCACAACATGATTAGAAGACCATGCATTGTAGTGACAATGCATGAGGAGTTGAAAGTGATCCATCCATAAGTTGTAAGTGGATGAAGTGGTTTAATGAAGTCCATGCACTATCACTTAGTGCATGTGAATCAGAAGATGTTCCAATTGATCTCTGATTAGATCAATGAGGTTTATTGAAGAAATATTTGATTCAGGAGCTCGGTTGAAGATGAAGAAACCTTTTGAATTCCATATCCTAAGTGAAGATTATATGTTGAGGAGGATTAAGGAATTCTTAAGAAGTAGAGAAGGGAAGAAATGGAGAAGAAGAATGAAAGGGCTTGATTTGGCATATATACATTGGGAGAACTTTGTTTTCAACAAAGTGTTTATTCTGTCCTTTGCCAAAAAATAGGCCATCTCAAGCCAGCCTTAAGGGTTCAACCCCCAAGGCACATGTGGGCCTAAGGCGCCACGCCCAAGGGGGGATCCCATGTGGCCAGCCCGAGAGGCAGGGGGGCCGTGTGTAAGCCCCCGAGGACACGCGGTGGTGAAACCCGCGCGCCGGGTGTGCATAGTGGGCGCTAGGAGCGCGCCCGCAGGGAGCAGAGGGGGCGCAGAGCGCGCCCGCAGGGAGAACTCGGCGCGGGGCGGCACCGAGAGGGTTGGAAGTTCAATTGCTGAGTAGCGGAGAGCGCTGGGGTGATAAACCGCGGAAGAACCGCGCCCCGTTTCGATGTGGGACGCGCAATTTTCACCGGGAACAAATCCCGGTCGTCCGAGCGATCTCGCGCTTGATCTGCGCCGCACGATCCATCCGCGGCAAGGCGATCTAATCCAGGCCATCCGATTTCTTTTGATCACCTGATCCGACGGCTCCCCATCCGTCTTCTTCTCCGAGCTCGCACGAAGCCACCCGCATGCCGCCGCTGAACCAGAGCCTCCCCGACGACCTGATTTCGAGTTCCCGGCCACCTCCGAGCAAACCGAGACCTCCATGGTGATCGTCTGGCCTCTACGAACACATTCAAGAATAAATATGAGTTTGCATGCGATGAGAAGAAGAATTCGAGATTTGGCCGAAGGCAAACCGAAGGTGCCGAGGCCAGTTGGTGTTCGTGCTTTGCATGCATGGATTGGGTTTAAACAGAGGCCGTGCATGCGTTCTAAATCGCATGCACGAGGAAGAAAATAATAAAAGAACCCGCGTTGAAACAGAGGAAAGAGAATAAAGATTTTAAAGATTTTAAAGATCCGAAACATTCGGGAGTTTGAATTTATATCCCACGCGGATGAACCGAGGCCCTTTACCTATATAAAGAGAGGCCGAGACCTCTGAATTGTTTTGCTGAAACTCTGTTGAAAATCCGAGTCCCGCGTGTGCTCTGCCTCGCGAAGAAAGAAGCCACCGCACAAAAACATTGCGCGGCTATTGTTCTCGGTGCCACCCGAGGCCCGATGGAGTTCCTTTCACGCACCCCTTGCGCGAAAGAGGTGAAGGGAAAGTCCCCTGCGCGCCTACTCCCTTGCGCGACAGGAAGAACCCGAGGCCGCATCCTTGCGCGCCCGAGGTTGCATCCCTCTCTGCCCGCGGACTTGCGTGGCAGGAGGTGTTTGCGCGGCCGCTTGTGCTCTTGCACCTGCGCGCCCGAGGTGTTGCACTTTGCACACCCGAGGTCTTGTGCGGCCCTTGTGCACCCAAGTGCTTGCGCGGCTTGGTGCCTTGCGCGGAAGGCAGTAAAGGCCACCACATCTAGTGTGTGTGTGCCAAGTGGAGAAGAAGGCCCTACGGCTGGTGGGTGCAAAACAAGAGGAAGGCCGAGGCCTTAGTGCCTTATGTGCAAAATGAACAAGAGTTGGCCGTAGCCTTGTGTGTGTGCAAGAAGAGAAGGAAGGCCGTGGCCGTGTGTGTGCATAAGGAGGAAGACCACACTATTTGTGTGTGTGCAATTCAAGTGAAGGCCGAGACTTGCATGCCTTGTGTGCATAGTGAAGATAAGACCCTATGGTTTTGGTGTGTGCAAGGAGTACCCAAGGCTTGAACCCTTGTGTGTGTGCTAAATTGAAGAACACACTTTGTGTGTGCATTTGAAGAAGAGGCCGTAGCCTTTGGGGTGTGCAAAAAGAGGAGGAGGCCCTAAACATTGGTGTGTGCAAAAAGAAAACAAAGAGGTCGAACCTAAGTGTGCACTAAGAGTGTATACACTTGGAGGAATAAGGAAGTCCCACACTAATGTATAACACACTTTTAAGTGTGTAAACAAATTGGATAAAGTGTGTGAAGTTCAGTGAAGGTGTGTGCTTAAAGTGACTACACCCTTTAAGGGTTTATTGCACCATGTGGAGAAAGAGAAGAGTGCATGCATGCATGCATGCACGTGCACACGTGAACAAAGCTAAATCTGGCTGTGTGCATTTGAGTTGTCCAAGACCAGTGGTTCTTGAAGAATTGAGAAGGCCATGCAGTCAGTGCATGAGGAAGCAGAGTTGCCATGCACTCAGTGCATGAAGTTGAATTGATGTGAGACTGAGCCAGACTAAAGTGAAAGATATTGTTTGTCTGAGTTTGCAGTATTCGAGAAGCCCTGATCAACCACAAGTGATCAGAAGAGAAGAGCAAGGCCATCAGCCTTTATCCCAGGCTGCTGAGGATACTTGAAGAACTTAAAGTGAAGAAGAGCTACTCGTGTGACTCGAGGAGCCAGGAGAAGACCCTGTGGGACTCAGGGAGAAGAAGTCTTCAGTGGGATTCTGGAGCAGGCCAGTGGGACTCTGGTAACACTGTGGGACGCAGTATAAAGACCCTCCTGTGGGACTCAGGAGGGATACGGTGGGAAGCTGTATCGACCATTGTAATACTAACCGATTATAATGGGAGAATCCATGCTGGGAGAGCATGGCAAGGATGTAGGCCTTTGGTGACGAACCTTGTAAATCCTTGTGTCCTGTGCCTTTTCATTACTGCATCATTCGGGAAAGGTTGAGAGATACAAGAAGAGTGGATCGAGGCTTTAACCAGCCATAGAGGTTTAATTGATAAGAATCAATTAGTAAAAAGTTTTAAGTGATCACTGATTCACCCCCTCCCCCTCTCAGTGATTCACACTGATCTGGGCACTTCATATATAAATAAATTTCTATATTAATGGCCACCATGATACGCAGTAGGAGATAATCAAACAATCATCATTTCGTGAGGTGTTAGATTGCCAACCACATAAACAGTATGATCTTCACCCATTAGATGGAGGTGTATGTATGTTAAGTTATAATAATTATCATAAAAAAATAATATTATATTGATTATACTAGTGTTTTTATAAAGTAAATGAATAAAAAGAGTTTATGGGGGTTTGAGATGTAAAATAAAACAAAAGAATTTAAGAGAAATTGTTACCTTTAATTTGGGTAACTTCATTTGGTTTGAACCAAAAGGACTTCTTGAAGTTACTTAATCCTAAATTAAGGCTTTTAGGTGTAATATAGGTATCATGAGAGATTATTTAGGCAGGTTTTGGATGAGCCAAGGGGCTTGAGAGGTGTGTGGAATGGGTTAGAAGTGGTGTCCTTTTATAAGGGGGTGGAGGGGATCTTTAGGAAAGTGTGAAATAGTTTTTTTATTATATAGTGATATTCGGTTTCTAAAGGTCCAAAAATAATTAAATTAGAATATAAGATGACTCATGGTCGTAATAAAATCATCCAACATGAATTGGATAGGTTTTGGATGTTGTTTTATTATTAATAATCTTATTTATTTAAACCATTTATTAAGGAAGTAAATACTACATCATTATTGTGTCATATATAATTTAATTTGTTTGATGTATAAAAATAATAAAACAAATACCATAATTTAGGAAATATTTATATCTTTACAATGAATATTAATAGTCTAAAATATGACCTATATATCCCCACGTAAAAATTTATTTACTAAAAGATATATGGTTATGTCATTTTTTCTTTTACTTTATGTTAATTAAAATAAAGTGTCATTATCATTCATAAGTGGTTCCATGTGGTCCCAAAATAGACCAAAGGATGACCATGTTTGACATGACTCATCCAATAAGGTTATGACAATTGTTAAGGCAATTTTGTAATATTATAATATACTTTTTTACCTTGAATTACACTATTTACCATTAACCGCGGTAAATAAAAGTCAAAAGTTACTATTCAAAAAATGATATTTTCATCTTATTGAACCATATTTTACTTACTAATAACAACCATGTACCTCATATTTTTGAAATTAATTTCAAAAAAGTGGTAAAATTTAATTTAATTGAAAAAGTCGTAATTTTAACTACTACTTAGTGGTTTCACTATTCATCAAAAATTGAGGTTTTTCTGAATAATACCAAAACCTCATCCTAAGCAATATTTTATATTCCGAATTCAAAAATGATGTCTATTTTACAAAATTGAAAAAATATATGTTGGATTAATTAATTTAAAATTAATTCCCGTAGTCAAAACAAATAGCGTGTTTTTAAGAAACAATAACTATCAAAAGATTAACACATGTTTATTTATAATTTCAAAGTGAAATTAATTCCAATGACAAATATTGGATTAAAGGGTAAAAATAAAATATAAATAAACTTAAAAAAATTAAAATATATTATATCTTTATAAAAAAATTAGATTAAAATTCGTTTTTGAATTAAAATACACTATTTCTCACTATTCATAAAAAATGAATATTATTAGAAAAATACCAAAATTTCATCCAATGTAAATTTTCATATCCATATTCTAAAAAAGAATTTTATTTTTTAAAATTGAATATGTAAGAGGGTCAAATATTGGATTTAAAAAGCATTTCCATTAATATTTGGTAAAAATGATTTTTTTTTGAAAAATACATTTTTTATCTGAAAAATTGAATTTGTTCTTATAAAATGTCTATGAGACACATAATACATAAGTTAAAATTATATGGAGTATATAAAATTCAATATCCAGTTAATACTATTCATAACTGTTTTTTAAGGGCTAGTTAGGTTAGTCTTGGTGCGCTCGAACTCGGTGTTGCGTATATCACAAGATATTAAATTAAAAAAATTAACTTAATATGAAATATTTGGGTGTTACATAGAGCAATCTAGAGTTATGTCATTATTATTACATTAAATAAAAAAATTACCAAGTAGACACTTTTACTCAGTTTCCATTTTTTTATAAAATAAAATCACTTGATGAAAAGAGGCATGTCTAGTTCCTTGTTGTAGACATCATGAATTTTCCTTGATCCCTTCCTTGACCCTATTCAACTTTAAGTCCTGTGAAAAAAATTTCAAAAAACCTGGGAGAGCACAAAAATCTCAGTATGGGACACACAATGAAGGAAAACTATTATTTTTTCAAAACATCAAGTAAACCATGATTAAGTATTTCTTTTCAGATTAATGAATTGGAAAAACACTCTTCGCTGAATAAAAGATCATTTCTTACCCTTTTGTAACAAAAATATTACCATAAAACCCATAGAAATAACACATAACATATATAGTTAACTTGGGATATTAATATACTTAATGTAATAACCCTACGGTAAACTTTAACACATATCACTAAATGGAATAGCCATACGACCAACTTCTATACCCAATGCATTGGAGGTTATAATGTAACCACCCGTCCTGGTTTATCACGACAACACCCGTCATTTGGTAAATCATGTAACCACTCATCAAATGTCAAAGAACCATTATAAAATCATATCACATAAAATATTTCAAATATAAAGATTTCACTATTAAAATTTCATTTTCAATCACAATATATCATTTCAAGATATCGACAAAATCAATGCATTATCAAAACATTTTCCAGACCATTTAATAAAGAGATTTTTGAATCAATGTATCCCATACCACGTTGAATATTTTAATGGAATTAAAATAATAAAATATTAATATCTATATAATTGAACCCTCCAAACCATTTTCAAACCACAAACATTAATGAGAATTATTTATAAGAATATATATATAAAAAAATATTCTAGTTAAGGAGTTCTTAACCAAATGAGAGATGCTTGAATACAAATAATTGAGAAAAAAATTTAATCAAAACATTATAATATCATGATAATAAAGTTATTCACGATATAATATGCCAAAGAATAATATAAACAACATATCAAAGTGAATTGGTGCATAACAAAAATCAAGTCTCAACAGAATGAAAATTGTGACGAAATCCCTTATAAAGACGATATCCTTTGATTAATGACAAATAAATTTAAAAATTATGTGTAACAATAAGTACACACCCAATATAAGTGTATATTAATTGTAAAAAAAATTATAGGTCATTCACACATATTCATAGGTCACATATTCATGAAGTACATGTTTAACCCAATGAATTGAAATTGGGTTAAGAAGATCCCTTGGAAAGCTTTGTCAGCCTAACGACGTCACATTAAAATTAAAAAAAAAGAACTGATGAGAGAGAAAAGGGTATCTCATAACTTGGACATAAAATTTACATCAATAAGGATATAGAAGAACATATTGCAACATAATAATATGTAAATTAAAATACATAACAAAAAGAAGTCTTTTTAAAATAGGAGGGTAAAGGATCCTTTACTGATTTGGTAACTTACGAAACATACACCCCATGATAGAAGGATCATACAATGAATATGTAAATACACATAAATTTAATTATTGTACACAAATAATACAATCATGGTCAGTACATACACCACACAAAAGGAAATACTATCAAATATAGCTTAAATATCACGAGAATAAAAAGTGAGATGAAAACTCCTTACCACGTCACAATCAATCGAGTCGTATAACCAAATGTTAATAATGACAAAATTAATAATATAATACCATGATTATAAATATAATAACTATAATATATATAAAATGTTAGTAAACAATACACCACATTAAAAAAAATAAGTTGTGAATATATTGAAATCTGGAAGAATTAAAAGTTAGGTAAGAAACCCCTTACCACGCGTCCGACTTGACTCGCTCATATGTTTCTTGTTCTTCCTTAATGATAAAAATAAGTTATTTTCTACTTTCATAATTTTTTTTCAAGTTTATTATTCCTTTTATATCACTTATTATCCTGCTATAACAACTTTTCAATTTTTTTTGATTTCATATCGGACAAATTGTCGATGTTCGGAACATGAGTCAAAAATGAACTTGTTATAATTACAAATCGTCCCTGTGGTCAAAATTACACTATCTACAGAATGATATTCATCATTTAGATGTCATATATAACATATATGTACAGTATATATATTAATTTATAATAGTACATAACATTTAGAGTTAAGAAATGAAATGCACCGTTCATGTAGACGGTAATCCGTACGTACACATGAATGATACATTAATTTATATTTCATATTTTAATAGAAAAAAAACATAGTGATTCAAAGGTATATTATAATTTTATTATAATATATATTTCATATATGTCACATATGTTCATATATTTATTCCTTTATATGTTCCACGTATGGCATGAATGAGTCATATCACTTTGAGGGGGCGATAGTCCGCACTTCCTCAAATGAAATTTTCGCGTTTACCCATAAGGGGAACCATAAAGGGATGATATAAAAAGGAAAATACAGAAGAATAAAGAAAAATATATATAATTAATATCATATAAAGATACAGAGTCGTCATAATGTCCACCATGAGAGGTGTTAGGTGATAATTGAATAATCATCGTTTCGTGAAACACTAGTTCTCCGTCCAAAAAAACAATATATAATTTTACCATTAGATGAAGGTGGGTAAGTGTATCTCGAATCCTTCACATTAAAACATCCTATTATATTTATGATACTGGTGTTTAAAAAAAATAATTAAATAAAAATATTTTAGGGGGTTGGAGAAGTAAAATAAAACAAAAGAACTTAAGAGAAGTCATTACCTTTAAATCGGGTAACTCCCTTTGGTTTGAATGAAAAATGTTTCTTGAAGTGTTTTTTGCCTAAGGTAAGGATTAGAGGATTAATTGGGGGATATTAGGTGCTTATTATAGCAGTGTTTGGACGAGCCAAGGGCTTGATGTAACACCCCAAGCTTCCACGGTACGTTTCCCTTCGAATAATGCGATAGCGTGTGTTGTACGCAACCTCGAGTTCTAACACACACCACAACTAATTAAACTGGCCGCTGTGAATAGTAATACCTACTTTTTGAAATCATATATATTTTATATTTCAAAATGGACTTCATTTTTGGATTCGGAATATTGAAATAATCCTAGGGTGAAATTTTGGTACTTTTCAGATAACTTTTATATTTTGATGAATAGTGAAAATTACTAAATTTTAATTAAAATCAACTTTTTTAATCAAAATAATTAATATTGATAAATTATGAATTTGAGTGGTTTTAAAGTATATTTAGAATATATTTTTACCATTTAATTTAATGTTTGTCATTGGACATAATTTCACAATTAAACCAGACATAAACAAGTGTCAATCTTTTGATAGTTATTATCTCTTAAAAACACGCTTTTTATTTTAACAACGGGAATTAATTTTAAATTAATTTCTGCCAATTCTGTGTTTTGAATTTGGAAAAATGGATTACATATTTGGAATCAGGATTTCCAAATTATGTAAATAGGTAACTTTTATTTTTACACATTTTGAATAATTACTGCGGTAAATATTTTATTTACCATGGTTAAAGGGTAAATCCGGTAAATAAGGGTTAAAAAATAATATTATAATAATACAAAATTACCCTAAAACGTGTCCTAACCTTATTGGTGGACACACACCCGACCATGGGCATCCTTGGGTCGATTTGGGGACCCCTTAGAGCCACTTGTATGTGGTAGGGACACATTATATTAATAAAGTTAAAATAAAAATAAAAATGGAATAAGCTTACATATTTTAGAAGAACAATTTTTACATAGGGTTATACATATTGGATGTTCGATTATAAATATTCATTAGAAAGCTAAAAAGATTTCCTACATAATGATAGTTTATTTATAATTTTTAGACATCAAATAATTTAAATTATTAATGACACAATAATGATGGAATGTTTACCTCATTAATAAATCATTTAAATAAATAAGATTATAATGATTAAAATATTATCTAAAACCTGTCCAATTCTTATTGGTTGATGTTATTTAGAAAATTAGTCATCTTATATTCGACCTCAATGATTTTTGGACCATTATAAACCGAATATATTTATATTATAAAGTAATACTTTCACTCTTTCCTAAAGAGCCCCTCCTCTCCCTTATAAAAGGAGACAACTTCTACTCATTCGTCACACCTCTCAAGCCACTTGGATCGTCCAAAACCTGCCCAAATACTCTCCCAACTTCCCTCACTACAACCTAGAGGCCTTAGTTTGATCAGAAAGTCAACCTAAGGAGCACTTTTGATCAAATCAAAAGGAAGAACCCGAAGAAGAGGTAATGTTTTCACCACCCCTTTTCAAGTTCCTTTCTTCTTCCACTTCTTCTTTCTTTGTTCTTACCATTCTAAAAAAATAACTCCAGTATCTCACATATACTGTGATGTTATTATAAATATGGTACAACCATAATCAGTATTCTATCCACCCTTTGAATAACATGTCACCATACGTGCGTACGTACGGCTTACCGTCTCCACGTCGTGGTGTAATTGTTATTCAATATATTATTATTTGGATGGGTATAAAAATGATGTGAAACTCATGTAAATAATAAATATAACATGTTAATTATTCTTTATATATGATATAACATCCATTTATATATTATTTTAATATCAAAAGAATGATATTGTCGCTCGTGCATACGTACGGACTACCGTCTCCACAAACGCGATAAGATTCATTCTCCATCGTATCCATTCAAGTATAATTATCATTTGATGATTTAAAAATGATGTTTAAGGACTTGATATCATTCTGGATATGAATAATATAAAACCTATCCATTACAAACATCGCTTACGTAACAAAACATATAAAATAAAACAAGTAAGTTAACACCCGAAACAACGATAATACTAAGATATTATTATCAAATCAATATTAAAAGATCATATATGATATAAAATTAATGTATATGATTCTTTTATAATTTAATAACAATTATTTCACCATTATACAGGAGGTTAACCTACCCCAACCAAAGAAAAGTACAAGGTAAGGGTTTATTTCGCAATCTCTTCATTATCCGAGGTTGTTTATACATAATTATCTACTGGGACCTCGTTATCATCCACGTCCATGTTTCTTCAAAATGTATTTCAAAATTTTTTTAATTATTTAAAAGAATATGGGTTAAAGTCATTTATACCCTTGTTTGACTTTTTATAAGAGTTTTATAAGGGAATCTTTCCGTCGTTTTCCAAACAAGGTGCTTTTTAACCTTTTCGACAGAATTAAGATAAGAACGTTTTTTTAACTTATACGGCGGGTGCGGTTATTTTCCGCCGTTATAAAATCGTCAAAGCTTCCCTTACAAGCTTATAAGAGTATTTTCAAATAAAATGTTTTATTTTATATGGATCTTAAATGATTTCAAAATAAAAAGAGATATTTCTTTAAAATGAATTTTGATTTCATCTATGTCAACATCCTTTGATGGATTTTACACTTATTTAAAGTTGATTTGTTATGATACAAAACTTCTATATTATATTGATGGTTTTGTGATATGTTTGACTGTGGATGTGCTATTTTTTATATACCATTCATGGTTTATGATGAAAGTATTGACATTTCGTATGCTAGTTTTAATACGAATGTTTATGTTATGTTTAAACATTTTCATATGGGAATGCATTGGACTTAATATGTGACGGGTGGAGCCCGCTATAGCTCCTCGATGCATCGGTAGGTATCATGAGACAAACTAGTGTCTTGGCACAAGGCCTTGGCAAAATCTTATTTTTAGTCTTGGCACGAGGCCTTGGCAATGTGGTTATGATAGTCTGGCATTATGCATTCCATCATTATGAAAGTAGTTATTGATATTGCATGTGATTATTCGATTAGTAGAATATCCATGTGAATAAGTAAATGGCATCATTTCATTTTATTTATGCCATACTATGTTGGAGTTAAAGTTTAAAAGGCTTTTGTTTTAGTTATACATTGCCTTAAATGTTTATTCTTATTTATGAAAGTTTCCGCTATATTGTTATCCTTACTGGGCATTTGAGCTCACCCCTTTTCTTTGTTTTATTTTCCCAGGATGTGAAGAAGTAAATTATGAATGACTTGCAGGGATATTTTGAGGGGTTAATAGTGTGGACTATGGAGACAATATGTTGTTGTAGTAGTTCTTTTTATTTTGATGATGTAATGTAAAACTTATGAATATATCTAGTGTTTCCAAGGCTACTAAACCAATCGGTCTTTCGAGATTTGATCTTTCTTGTGATCATGCCAATGTTATGTAATTAATGCACCAACTCTGGGTAACTAGGGTCGGGGCGTTACAGTTAGTATCAGAGGAAGTTTAGTACAAACCTTGGAAGCTAGATTTAGATAAACTCTGATTAGAGCACGTAGACCTAAGATGAACTTTGAGGATTAGTATAGAAGAACTTCCTAGAATTTTGGTATTGTAGAGATTTTGTGAGTTGTCCGAGCAATACATCCCTGTCTGGATACGAGCAGGTAGAGGCGGCTCTGGCACAGATGTACCTAGGGGTAAAACCCGAAAACACCGCTTTGAGCTAGACTCGAACGGGAACTGGTGCACAACAACGGGCCTTGCTGCACTCTTGGTTACGACACTCTTGGGGGATATGCTTAGGATAATTCTCATTTTATTTACAAACCATTATGAAGGGTTTATGAGTATATACATGCTCAAAGGAGACATTTTTATGATTATGGATTATATCCATAAATAGTTCAATTTATGTTAAGTGTTTTATAAGTATGGGATTATGTATTTTGATTCATAAACTGATCTAGTTTCTGCCATTGTTTAGAAATGGCGCCTAGTGGAAGAAATGGTAACCGTATCAATGCACGCACTCCATGTAGGGATTGCCCTCCTGCTCAAGATAATTATAGTGGGGCTGGTGATGCAACTGGTGCCGATCAGCTAATCACCATACTGGGACAACTTACTCAGGTTATGAATAATAACCTTACCCGTATGGAGCACCCTGATCCGCATCGTGGAGGATAAATGTTAGATCGATTCATGAGGCAACAACCACCAACGTTCAATGGGAGTACAAATCCCTTAGTAGCTGAGAAATGGATAAATTCCCTAGAGAAAATATTTCAGGCTTTGGGGAGCAGTGAAAGAGAAAAAGTTATCATGGCAGTTTACCGCATCACTGGAGATGCTGATCAATGGTGGTCATTGATTCAAAACACGAAGGAAGATGATGAAGTATCAAATATGGATTGGAGGGAGTTCAAAGATCTGTTTTTAGAAAAATACTTCCCTCGCGACCATCGAGCAGATATGGAAAGGCAATTTCTAAGCCTGAGACAGAAGGAGGATGAGAATGTCGCAAAGTATGAGGCTAACTTTAAAAGGTTAGCAAGGTACGCTGGTGATTATATACGTAACCAAAGAAGTAAGATTGATCGTTTCTTTGATGGGTTAAAACCATTTCTCCGTCCAGCATTAGTCTCACAATCCTTTTCATCGTACGAAGACATTGTCTCATGTGCTATCAAGATCGAAAAGGAATTCTCTAAGTCTTATGACTTTAAAGCAAAGCAAGAGAAGAAGAGACCTTCTGATCAATCTGGGAATGGAAATAAGGGGAAGAAGGGAAAGGTTGAATATCCATCCTGTGGTAAATGCGGGAAGAAACACCCTGGTACTTGCTTGAAGGGAATGAGAGTCTGTTACAAGTGTGGTGAAAAAGGCCACCAAGCTCATGATTGCAAGGGGAAGAAGGAAGCTACCAACATTCAGTGCTACAATTGTAGGGAGATGGGGCATTATGCAAATGAATGTCCTAAGCGTCAGGAGAACTTACCTCAGAAAAGGCCAAGGGATCAAGGCCAGGCTTATTCTATCACTACTGCTGAGGTAGAAGCTCCGAAAGACGTGGTGGTAGGTAATTTAATGGTTTCCTCAAGTTTAGCAAATGCATTATTTGATTCTGGATCATCGCATTGTTTCATATCTTCCCAGTTTGCTACGAAAATTATATATTTCCAATTTGATTTAATAAGGGAGTTGTCAGTTAAAACTCCTAAGGGAAGTATCATTGCAACAAAGTTTTTTGAATCAGTCCCCAGTAGAGCACATAAATTTTCTTTATCTTCTGATCTCATCGTCATACCTATGATTGAGTTTGATATAATCCTCGGTATGGACTGGCTTGCGGACTATGATGTGAAGATTTATTGTAAGAAGAAAGAGTTTACGATTCTTGATGATAATGATAAGGAACACCTTATTTTTAGAGCAGAATCGTCACCACCTAATTCTTATTTAGATCCACCCCCAGTAGCTCAACATAATTCAATTATTGTGGAGGAAGAGAATGAAATAACTGTCGGTGAGGAAAGGAATGTTCAAATAGAGGATGTACCCGTTGTGAAAGAATTTGTAGATGTATTTCCGGAAGATTTACCTGGACATCCTCCAGAACGAGAAGTTGAGTTTTCCATTGATTTGATTATTGGATCAAGGCCTATATCGAAGACCCCTTATAGAATGGCCACTATAGAATTAGTCGAACTAAATAAACAACTAGAGTAATTGAGTAATAAGGGATTTATTCTCCTTAGTGTTTCTCCATGGGGAGCCCCTGTTCTTTTTGTTAAAAAGAAAGATGGATCTATGAGGTTATGTATTGAATACAGGGAGATCAATGCTATAACGATAAAGAACAAGTATCCCCTACCTCATATTAATGATTTATTTGACCAACTTCATGGAGCTCAATACTTTTCAAATATTGACCTTCGATCTGGATACCATCAGTTGTGTGTGAAGAAGGAAGACATTCCGATGACAGCATTTCGAACCAGGTACGGGCATTACGAGTTTACTGTAATGCCGTTTGGATTGACTAATGCACCCTCTGTATTCATGGATCTGATGAATAGAGTTTTCAAGGAGTATCTCGATGAATTTGTGGTGGTATTTATTGATGATATCTTGGTATACTCCAAAACCTACGAAGATCATGAAAATCACTTGCGCATTATCTTGAAGACTCTGAGGAGGCATGAATTATATGGGAAGTTTAGCAAGTGTGAATTCTGGCTTCAGGATATTTCTTTTCTTGGCCATATTGTCTGTAAAGATGGAATCTCTGTTGATCCTTCTAAGACCAAGGCAATCCAAGAATGGCCAGCACCTACGATTATAACTGAGGTACGTAGTTTTATTGGTTTGGCAGGTTATTATCGACGTTTCGTCTAGAATTTTGCCCGATTGGCTAACCCATTAACGAAGCTCACACGTAAAGGGGTTAAATTTGTTTGGACAAAAGAGTGTGAAGAATGTTTCGAAGAACTGAAGAGAAGATTAGTCAATGCTCTTATATTGACTCTACCATCGGGGAATGATGGGTTCGTTATTTATAGTGATGCATCAAAGAAAGGACTTGGTTGTGTCCTTATGCAGAATGATAGAGTTATTGCCTATGCATCACGACAGTTGAAAATTAATGAACAAAACTATCCTACTCATGATCTTGAGTTAGCAGCTGTGATCTTTTCTTTGAAGATATGGAGACACTACCTCTATGGTGAAAAATGTGAGATTTATACTGATCACAAGAGTTTGAAGTATATTTTCTCACAAAAAGAACTCAACATGAGGCAAAGGAGATGGCTTGAATTACTCAAGGATTATGATTGCCCGATACACTACCACCCAGGGAAAGCAAACAAGGTGGCAGATGCTTTGAGCAGAAAAGACCATGGAGTTTTGAACATGATGAGAATTGAAAGGGATCCAATTTTCATGGATCTAGTGAAGATGGACATGGGAATAACTAGGAAAGGTGAAACATCAATGATTTTTCAAATGGTTGCCAAACCATCTTTACTAGAATGGATTAAGAGTTCTCAGACCAATGATGAAGAATTTCAGAAGAAGATTAAAGCTGTGAATGATGGGAGATTGAGAGACTTTGTGTATGAAGATGGAATTTTGAAATTTGGGAAGAGACTTTGTGTTCCCGATTTACCTGATCTGAAAAGGGAATTGCTGGATAATGCTCATAGTTCCAATTTCTCTATACACCCTGGGAGCACCAAAATGTATAGAGATTTGAAGGAACATTTTTGGTGGGACAACATGAAGAGGGAGATTGCTGATTTTGTGTCAAGATGTATGGTTTGTCAACAAGTGAAAGCTGGAAGGCAACAGCCTGGAGGAGTCATGCAACCTCTTCCCATACCCGAGTGGAAATGGGACAATATTATGATGGACTTTGTCATGGGGCTACCAAAGACTCCTAGAAGGAACGATGCAATATGGGTTATTGTTGATCGTCTTACCAAGTCAGCAAATTTTCTTGCTATAAGAGAAGATCTACCCCTGGAACGTCTAGCAAGACTATACATTAATGAAGTTGTGAGACTTCATGGAGTACCCCTATCGATTGTTTCTGATCGTGATCCCCGTTTTACTTCAAGATTCTGGAAAAGTCTTCAGAAATCCCTGGATACTGAACTTCATTTGAGCACTGCTTACCACCCTCAGACAGATGGACAATCAGAACGGACTATTCAAACCCTAGAAGACATGTTGAGATCTTGCTCACTTGACTTTCAGGGTATGTGGGATCAATATTTACCACTGGTAGAATTTTCCTATAACAATAGCTTCCATTCGAGTATACAGATGGCACCATATGAAGCGTTATACGGAAAGAGATGTCGTACACCAACCTGTTGGGATGAGGTTGGTGAAAGAAAACTTGTAGGCCCAGAACTGGTGGAGGAAACGGTGGAAAAGGTGAAGGTAATCCAAAATCACATCAAAGCAGCTCAAAGTAGGAAGAAAAGCTATGCCAATAATTGAAGGAAGGATTTAGAATTTCAGGTCGGTGATCATGTTTTCCTGAAGGTATCTCCATGGAAGGGAGTCATAAGTTTTGGTAAGAAAGGTAAATTGAGTCCCAGGTACATCGGACCTTTCGAAATTCTAGAACGAATTGGGGCTGTAGCTTACCGATTGGCAATGCCGCCAAGTCTCTCCAAAGTTCACGATGTGTTCCACGTATCTCTGTTGAGAAAATACATGCCTAACCCAACGCATGTACTCACCTATGAGGAATTAGAACTGGAACCCGATCTGTCTTATTGTGAAGAGCCTATCAGGATTCTTGATACAAGAGAACAAGTACTGAGAAACCGGACGACGCGTCTGGTAAAAGTTTTGTGGAGAAATCATAAGATGGAAGAGGCAACGTGGGAACCCGAGGAACTTATGATTAAGAACCACCCGAGTCTTTTTATGCAGTAATACCCTAGAAATTGCGAGGACGCAATTATTTGAAGGAGGGGAGAATGTAACACCCCAAGCTTCCACGGTACGTTTCCCTTCGAATAATGCGATAGCGTGTGTTGTACGCAACCTCGAGTTCTAACACACACCACAACTAATTAAACTAGCCGCTGTGAATAGTAATACATACTTTTTGAAATCATATATATTTTATATTCCAAAATGGACTTCATTTTTGGATTCGGAATATTGAAATTAGCCTAGGGTGAAATTTTGGTACTTTTCGGATAACTTTTATATTTTGATGAATAGTGAAAATTACTAAATTTTAATTAAAATCACCTTGTTTAATCAAAATAATTAATATTGATAAATTATGAATTTGAGTGGTTTTAAAGTATATTTAGAATATATTTTTACCATTTAATTTAATGTTTGTCATTGGACATAATTTCACAATTAAACCAGACATAAACAAGTGTCAATCTTTTGATAGTTATTATCTCTTAAAAACAAGCTTTTTATTTTAACAACGGGAATTAATTTTAAATTAAGTTCTGCCACTTCTGTGTTTTGAATTTGGAAAAATGGATTACCTATTTGGAATCAGGATGTACAAAGTATGTAAATAGGTAACTTTTATTTTTACACATTTTGAATAATTACTACGGTAAATATTTTATTTACCATGGTTAAAGGGTAAATCCGGTAAATAAGGGTTAAAAAATAATATTATAATAATACAAAATTACCCTAAAACGTGTCCTAACCTTATTGGTGAACACATACCCGACCATGGGCATCCTTGGGTCGATTTGGGGACCCCTTAGAGCCACTTCTATGTGGTAGGGACACATTATATTAATAAAGTTAAAATAAAAATAAAAATGGCATAAGCTTACATCTTTTAGAAGAACAATTTTTACATAGGGTTATACATTTTGGATTTTCGATTATAAATATTCATTAGAAAGCTAAAAATATTTCCTACATAATGATATTTTATTTATAATTTTTAGACATCAAATAATTTAAATTATTAATGACACAATAATGATGCAATGCTTACCTCATTAATAAATCATTTAAATAAATAAGATTATAATGATTAAAATATTATCTAAAACCTGTCCAATTCTTATTGGTTGATGTTATTTAAAAAATTAGTCATCTTATATTTGACCTCAATGATTTTTGGACCATTATAAACCGAATATAATTATATTATAAAGTAATACTTTCACTCTTTCCTAAAGAGCCCCTCCTCTCCCTTATAAAAGGAGACAACTTCTACTCATTCCTCACACCTCTCAAGCCACTTGGATCGTCCAAAACCTGCCCAAATACTCTCCCAACTTCCCTCAATACAACCTAGAGGCCTTAGTTTGATCAGAAAGCCAACCTAAGGATCCCTTTTGATCAAATCAAAAGGAAGAACCCGAAGAAGAGGTAATGTTTTCACCACCCCTTTTCAAGTTCCTTTCTTCTTCCACTTCTTATTTCTTTGTTCTTACCATTATAAAATAATAACTCTAGTATCTCACATATACTGTGATGTTATTATAAATATGTTACAACCATATTCAGTATTCTATCCACCCTTTGAATAACATGTAACCATACGTGCGTACGTACGGCTTACCGTCTCCACGTCGTGGTGTAATTGTTATTCAATATATTATTATTTGGATGGGTATAAAAATGATGTGCAACTCATGTAAATAATAAATATAACATGTTAATTATTCTGTATATAGGATATAACATCCATTTATATATTATTTTAATATCAAAAGAATGATATTGTTGCTCGTGCGTACGTACGGACTACCGTCTCCACAAACGCGATAAGATTCATTCTCCATCGTATCCATTCAAGTATAATTATCATTTGATGATTTAAAAATGATGTTTAAGGACTTGATATCATTCTAGATATGAATAATATACAACCTATCCATTACAAACATGGCTTACGTAACAAAACATATAAAATAAAACAAGTAAGTTAACACCCGAAACAACGATAATACTAAGATATTATTATCAAATCAATATTAAAAGATCATATATGATATCAAATTAATGTATATGATTCTTTTATAATTTAATAACAATTATTTCACCATTATACAGGAGGTTAACCTACCCCAACCATGGAAAAGTACAAGGTAAGGGTTTATTTCGCAATCTCTTCATTATCCGAGGTTGTTTATACATAATTATCTACTATGACCTCGTTATCATCCACGTCCATGTTTCTTCAAAATGTATTTCAAAACATTTTTAATTATTTAAAAGAATATGGGTTAAAGTCATTTATACCCTTGTTTGACTTCTTATAAGAGTTTTATAAGGGAATCTTTCCGTCATTTTCCAAACAAGGTGCTTTTTAACCTTTTCGACAGAATTAAGATAAGAACGTTTTTTTAACTTATACGGCGGGTGCGGTTATTTTCCGCCGTTATAAAATCGTCAAAGCTTCCCTTACAAGCTTATAAGAGTATTTTCAAATAAAATGTTTTATTTTATTTGGATCTTAAATGATTTCAAAATAAAAAGAGATATTTCTTTAAAATGAATTTTGATTTCATCTATGTCAACATCCTTTAATGGATTTTACACTTATTTAAAGTTGATTTGTTATGATACAAAACTTCTATATTATATTGAAGGTTTTGTGATATGTTTGACTGTGGATGTGCTATTTTTTATATACCATTCATGGTTTATGATGAAAGTATTGACATTTCGTATGCTAGTTTTAATACGAATGTTTATGTTATGTTTAAACCTTTTCATATGGGAATGCATTGGACTTAATATGTGACGGGTGGAGCCCGCTATAGCTCCTCGATGCATCGGTAGGTCTCATGAGTCAAACTAGTGTCTTGGCACAAGGCCTTGGCAAAATCTTATTTGTAGTCTTGGCACGAGGCCTTGGCTATGTGGTTATGATAGTCTGGCATTATGCATTCCATCATTATGAAAGTGGTTATTGATATTGCATGTGATTATTCGATTAGTAGAATATCCATGTGAATAAGTAAATGGCATCATTTAATTTTATTTATGCCATACTATGTTGAAGTTAAAGTTTAAAAAACTTTTGTTTTAGTTATACATTGCCTTAAATGTTTACTCTTATTTATGAAAGTTTCCGCTATATTGTTATCCTTACTGGGCATTTGAGCTCACCCCTTTTCTATGTTTTATTTTCCCAGGATGTGAAGAAGTAAATTATGAATGACTTGCAGGGATATTATGAGGGGTTAATAGTGTGGACTATGGATACAATATGTTGTTGTAGTAGTTCTTTTTATTTTGATGATGTAATGTAAAACTTATGAATATATCTAGTGTTTCCAAGGCTACTAAACCAATCGGTCTTTCGAGATTTGATCTTTCTTGTGATCATGCCATTGTTATGTAATTAATGCACCAACTCTGGGTAACTAGGGTCGGGGTGTTACAGTTGGTATCAGAGGAAGTTTAGTACAAACCTTGGAAGCTAGATTTAGATAAACTCCGATTAGAGCACGTAGAACTAAGATGAACTTTGAGGATTAGTATAGAAGAACTTCCTAGAATTTTGGTATTGTAGAGATTTTGTGAGTTGTCCGAGCAATACATCCCTGTCTGGATATGAGCAGGTAGAGGCGGCTCTGGCACAGATGTACCTAGGGGTAAAACCCGAAAACACCGCTTTGAGCTAGACTCGAACGGGAACTGGTGCACGACAACGGGCCTTGCTGCACTCTTGGTTACGACACTCCTGGGGGATATGCTTAGGATAATTCTCATTTTCTTTACAAACAATTATGAAGGGTTTATGAGTATATACATCCTCAAAGGAGACATTTTTATTATTATGGATTATATCCATAAATAGTTCAATTTATGTTAAGTGTTTTATAAGTATGGGATTATGTATTTTGATTCATAAATTGATCTAGTTTATGACATTGTTTAGAAATGGCACCTAGTGGAAGAAATGGTAACCGTATCAATGCACGCACTCCATGTAGGGATTGCCCTCCTGCTCAAGATAATTATAGTGGGGCTGGTGATGCAACTGGTGCCGATCAGCTAATCACCATACTGGGACAACTTACTCAGGTTATGAATAATAACCTTACCCGTATGGAGCACCCTGATCCGCAGCGTGGAGGATAAATGTTAGATCGATTCATGAGGCAACAACCACCAACGTTCAATGGGAGTAAAAATCCCTTAGTAGCTGAGCAATGGATAAATTCCCTAGAGAAAATATTTCAGGCTTTGGGGAGCAGTGAAAGGGAAAAAGTTATCATGGCAGTTTACCGCATCATTGGAGATGCTGATCAATGGTGGTCATTGATTCAAAACATGAAGTAAGATGATGAAGTATCAAATATGGAGTGGAGGGAGTTCAAAGATCTGTTTTTAGAAAAATACTTCCCTCGCGACCATCGAGCAGATATGGAAAGGCAATTTCTAAGTCTGAGATAGAAGGAGGATGAGAATGTCGCAAAGTATGAGGCTAACTTTACAAGGTTAGAAAGGTACGCTGGTGATTATATACGTAACCAAAGAAGTAAGATTTATCGTTTCTTTGATGGGTTAAAACCATTTCTCCGTCGAGCATTAGTCTCACAATCCTTTTCATCGTACGAAGACATTGTCTCATGTGCTATCAAGACCGAAAAGGAAATCTCTAAGTCTTATGGCTTTAAAGCAAAGCAAGAGAAGAAGAGACCTTCTGATCAATCTGGGAATGGAAATAAGGGGAAGAAGGGAAAGGTTGAATATCCATCCTGTGGTAAATGCGGGAAGAAACACCCTGGTACTTGCTTGAAGGGAATGAGAGTCTGTTACAAGTGTGGTGAAAAAGGCCACCAAGCTCGTGATTGCAAGGGGAAGAAGGAAGCTACCAACGTTCAGTGCTACAATTGCAGGGAGATGGGGCATTATGAAAATGAATGTCCTAAGCGTCAGGAGAACTTACCTCAGAAAAGGCCAAGGGATCAAGGCCAGGCTTATGCTATCACTACTGCTGAGGTAGAAGCTCCGAAAGACGTGGTGGCAGGTAATTTAATGGTTTCCTCAAGTTTAGCAAATGCATTATTTGATTCTGGATCATCGCATTGTTTCATATCTTCCCAGTTTTCTACAAAAATTAGATATTTCCAATTTGATTTAATAAGGGAGTTGTCAGTTAAAACTCCTAAGGGAAGTATCATTGCAACAAAGTTTTGTGAATCAGTCCCCATTAGAGCACATAAATTTTCTTTATCTGCTGATCTCATCGTCATACCTATGATTGCGTTTGATATAATCCATGGTATGGACTGGCTTTCGGACTATGATGTGAAGATTTATTGTAAGAAGAAAGAGTTTATGATTCTTGATGATAATGATAAGGAACACTTTATTTTTAGAGCAGAATCGTCACCACCTAATTCTTATTTAGATCCACCCCCAGTATCTCAACATAATTCAATTATTGTGGAGGAAGAGAATGAAATAACTGTCGGTGGGGAAAGGAATGTTCAAATAGAGGATGTACCTGTTGTGAAAGAATTTGTAGATGTATTTCCGGAAGATTTACCTGGATATCCTCCAGAATGAGAAGTTGAGTTTTCCATTGATTTGATTTTTGGATCAAGGCCTATATCGAAGACCCCTTATAGAATGGCCACTGTAGAATTAGTCGAACTAAATAAACAACTAGAGTAATTGAGTAATAAGGGATTTATTCACCCTAGTGTTTCTCCATGGGGAGCCCCTGTTCTTTTTGTTAAAAAGAAAGATGGATCTATGAGGTTATGTATTGACTACAGGGAGATCAATGCTATAACGATAAAGAACAAGTATCCCCTACCTCGTATTGATGATTTATTTGACCAAGTGCATGGAGCTCAATACTTTTCAAATATTGACCTTCGATCGGGATACCATCAGTTGTGTGTGAAGAGGGAAGTCATTCCGAAGATAGCATTTCGAACCAGGTACGGGCATTACGAGTTTACTGTAATGCCGTTTGGATTGACTAATGCACCCTCTGTATTCATGGATCTGATGAATAGAGTTTTCAAGGAGTATCTCGATGAATTTGTGGTGGTATTTATTGATGATATCTTGGTATACTCCAAAACCTACGAAGATCATGAAAATCACTTGCGCATTATCTTGAAGACTCTGAGGAGGCATGAATTATATGGGAAGTTTAGCAAGTGTGAATTCTGGCTTCAGGATATTTCCTTTCTGGGCCATATTGTCTCTAAATATGGAATCTCTGTTGATCCTTCTAAGGCCAAGGCAATCCAAGAATGTCCAGCACCTACGAGTATAACTGAGGTACGTAGTTTTATTGGTTTGGCAGGTTATTATCGACGTTTCGTCCAGAATTTTGCCCGATTGGCTAACCCATTAACGAAGCTCACACGTAAAGGGGTTAAATTTGTTTGGACAAAAGAGTGTGAAGAATGTTTCGAAGAACTGAAGAGAAGATTAGTCAATGCTCTTATATTGACTCTACCATCGGGGAATGATGGGTTCGTTATTTATAGTGATGCATCAAAGAAAGGACTTGGTTCTGTCCTTATGCAGAATGATAGAATTATTGCCTATGCATCACGACAGTTGAAAATTCATGAACAAAACTATCCTACTCATGATCTTGAGTTAGCAGCTGTGATCTTTTCTTTGACGATATGAAGACACTACCTCTATGGTGAAAAATGTGACATTTATACTGATCACAAGAGTTTGAAGTATATTTTCTCACAAAAAGAACTCAACATGAGGCAAAGGAGATGGCTTGAATTACTCAAGGATTATGATTGCACGATACACTACCACCCAGGGAAAGCAAACAAGGTGGCAGATGCTTTGAGCAGAAAAGACCATGGAGTTTTGAACATGATGAGAATTGAAAGGGATCCAATTTTCATGAATCTAGTGAAGATGGACAAGGGAATAACCAGAAAAGGTGAAACATCAATGCTTTTTCAAATGGTTGCCAAACCATCTTTACTAGAATGGATTAAGAGTTCTCAGACCAATGATGAAGAATTTCAGAAGAAGATTAAAGCTGTGAATGATGGGAGATTGAGAGACTTTGTGTATGAAGATGGAATTTTGAAATTCGGGAAGAGGCTTTGTGTTCCCGATTTACCTGATCTGAAAAGGGAATTGCTGGATGATGCTCATAGTTCCAATTTCTCTATACACCCTGGGAGCACCAAAATGTATAGAGATTTGAAGGAACATTTTTGGTGGGACAACATGAAGAGGGAGATTGCTGATTTTGTGTCAAGATGTATGGTTTGTCAATAAGTGAAAGCTGGAAGGCAACAGCCTGGAGGACTCATGCAACCTCTTCCCATACCAGAGTGGAAATGGGACAATATTACGATGGACTTTGTCATGGGGCTACCAAAGACTCCTAGAAGGAACGATGCAATATGTGTTATTGTTGATCGTCTTACCAAGTCAGCACATTTTCTTGCTATAAGAGAAGATCTACCCCTGGAACGTCTAGCAAGACTATACATTAATGAAGTTGTGAGACTTCATGGAGTACCCCTATCGATTGTTTCTGATCGTGATCCCCGTTTTACTTCATGATTCTGGAAAAGTCTTCATAAATCCCTGGATACTGAACTTCATTTGAGCACTGCTTACCACCCTCAGACAGATGGACAATCAGAACAGACTATTCAAACCCTAGAAGACATGTTGAGATCTTGCTCACATGACTTTCAGGGTATGTGGGATCAATATTTACCACTGGTAGAATTTTCCTATAACAATAGATTCCATTAGAGTATACAGATGGCACCATATGAAGAGTTATATGGAAAGAGATGTCGTACACCAACCTGTTGGGATGAGGTTGGTGAAAGAAAACTTGTAGGCCCAGAACTGGTGGAGGAAACGGTGGAAAAGGTGAAGGTAATCCAAAATCACATCAAAGCAGCTCAAAGTAGGCAGAAAAGCTATGCCGATAATCGAAGGAATGATTTGGAATTTCAGGTCGGTGATCATGTTTTCTTGAAGGTATCTCCATGGAAGGGAGTCATACGTTTTGGTAAGAAAGGTAAATTGAGTCCCAGGTACATCGGACCTTTCGAAATTCTAGAACGAATTGGGGCTGTAGCTTACCGATTGGCAATGCCGCCAAGTCTCTCCAAAGTTCACGATGTGTTCCACGTATCTATGTTGAGGAAAGACATGCCTAACCCAACGCATGTACTCACCTATGAGGAATTATAACTGGAACCCGGTCTGTCTTATTGTGAAGAGCCTGTCAGGTTTCTTGATACAAGAGAACAAGTACTGAGATACCGGACGACGCGTCTGGTAAAAGTTTTGTGGAGAAATCATAAGATGGAAGAGGCAACGTGGGAACCCGAGGAACTTATGATTAAGAACTACCCAAGTCTTTTTATGCAGTAATACCCTAGAAATTGCGAGGACACAATTATTTGAAGGAGGGGAGAATGTAACACCCCAAGCTTCCACGGTACGTTTCCCTTCAAATAATGCGATAGCGTGTGTTGTACGCAACCTCGAGTTCTAACACACACCACAACTAATTAAACTAGCCGTTGTGAATAGTAATACCTAATTTTTGAAATCATATATATTTTATATTTCAAAATGGACTTCATTTTTGGATTCGGAATATTGAAATTAGCCTAGGGTGAAATTTTGGTACTTTTCGGATAACTTTTATATTTTGATGAATAGTGAAAATTTCTAAATTTTAATTAAAATCAACTTTTTTAATCAAAATAATTAATATTGATAAATTATGAATTTTAGTGGTTTTAAAGTATATTTAGAATATATTTTTACCATTTAATTTAATGTTTGTCATTGGACATAATTTCACAATTAAACCAGACATAAACAAGTGTCAATCTTTTGATAGTTATTATCTCTTAAAAACACGCTTTTTATTTTAACAACGGGAATTAATTTTAAATTAATTTCTTCCACTTCTGTGTTTTGAATTTGGAAAAATGGATTACATATTTGGAATCAGGATGTCCAAATTATGTAAATAGGTAAATTTTATTTTTACACATTTTGAATAATTACTGCGGTAAATATTTTATTTACCATGGTTAAAGGGTAAATCCGGTAAATGTGGGTTAAAAAATAATATTCAAATAATAAAAAATTACCCTAAAACGTGTCCTAACCTTATTTGTGGACACATACCCGACCATGGTCATCCTTTGGTCGATTTTGTGACCCCTTAGAGCCACTTGTATGTGGTAGGGACACATTATATTAATAAAGTTAAAATAAAAATAAAAATGGCATAAGCTTACATCTTTTAGAAGAACAATTTTTACATAGGGTTATACTTGTTGGATTTTAGATTATAAATATTCATTAGAAAGATAAAAAGATTTCCTACATAATGATATTTTATTTATAATTTTTAGACATCATATAATTTAAATTATTAATGACACAATAATGATGGAATGTTTACCTCATTAATAAATCATTTAAATAAATACGATTATAATGATTAAAATATTATATAAAACCTGTCCAATTCTTATTGGTTGATGTTATTTAGAAAATTAGTCATCTTATCTTCGACCTCATTGATTTTTGGACCATTATAAACCGAATATAATTATATTATAAAGTAAAACTTTCACTCTTTCCTAAAGAGCCCCTCCTCTCCCTTATAAAAGGAGACAACTTCTACTCATTCCTCACACCTCTCAAGCCACATGGCTCGTCCAAAACCTGCCCAAATACACTCCCAACTTCCCTCACTACAACCTAGAGGCATTATTTTGATCAGAAAGCCAACCTAAGGAGCCCTTTTGATCAAATAAAAAGGAAGAACCCGAAGAAGAGGTAATGTTTTCACCACCCCTTTTCAAGTTCCTTTCTACTTCCACTTCTTCTTTCTTTGTTCTTACCATTCTAAAATAATAACTCCAGTATCTCACATATACTGTGATGTTATTATAAATATGGTACAACCATATTCAGTATTCTATCCACCCTTTGAATAACATGTCACCATACGTGCGTACGTACGGCTTACCGTCTCCACGTCGTGGTGTAATTGTTATTCAATATATTATTATTTGGATGGGTATAAAAATGATGTGCAGCTCATGTAAATAATAAATATAACATGTTAATTATTCTGTATATATGATATAACATCCATTTATATATTATTTTAATATCAAAAGAATGATATTGTCACTCGTGCGTACGTACGGACTACCGTCTCCACAAACGCGATAAGATTCATTCTCCATCGTATCCATTCAAGTATAATTATCATTTGATGATTTAAAAATGATGTTTAAGGACTTGATATCATTCTGGATATGAATAATATACATCCTATCCATTACAAACATGGCTTAAGTAACAAAACATATAAAATAAAACAAGTAAGTTAACACCCGAAACAACGATAATACTAAGATATTATTATCACATCAATATTAAAAGATCATATATGATATCAAATTAATGTATATGATTCTTTTATAATTTAATAACAATTATTTCACCATTATACAAGAGGTTAACATACCCCAACCAAGTAAAAGTACAATGTAAGGGTTTATTTCACAATCTCTTCATTATCCGAGGTTGTTTATACATAATTTTCTACTGGGACCTCGTTATCATCCACGTCCATGTTTCTTCAAAATGTATTTCAAAACATTTTTAATTATTTAAAATAATATGGGTTGAAGTCATTTATACCCTTGTTTGACTTTTTTTAAGAGGTTTATAAGGGAATCTTTCTGTCGTTTTCCAATCAAGGTGCTTTTTAACCTTTTCGACAGAATTAAGATAAGAACGTTTTTTTAACTTATACGGCGGGTGCGGTTATTTTCCACCGTTAAAAAATCGTCAAAGCTTCCCTTACAAGATTATAAGAGTATTTTCAAATAAAATGTTTTATTTTATATGGATCTTAAATGATTTCAAAATAAAAAGAGATATTTCTTTAAAATGAATTTTGATTTCATCTATGTCAACATCCTTTGATGGATTTTACACTTATTTAAAGTTGATTTGTTATGATACAAAACTTCTATATTATATTGAAGGTTTTGTGATATGTTTGACTGTGGATGTGCTATTATTTATATACCATTCCTGGTTTATGATGAAAGTATTGACATTTCGTATGCTAGTTTTAATACGAATGTTTATGTTATGTTTAAACCTTTTCATATGGGAATGCATTGGACTTAATATGTGACGGGTGGAGCCCTCTATAGCTCCTCGATGCATCGGTAGGTCTCATGAGACAAACTAGTGTCTTGGCATAAGGCCTTGGCAAAATCTTATTTGTAGTCTTGGCACGAGGCCTTGGCTATGTGGTTATGATAGTCTGGCATTATGCATTCCATCATTATGAAAGTGGTTATTGATATTGCATGTGATTATTCGATTAGTAGAATATCCATGTGAATAAGTAAATGGCATCATTTCAATTTATTTATGCCATACTATGTTGAAGTTAAAGTTTAAAAGGCTTTTGTTTTAGTTATACATTTCCTTAAATGTTTATTCTTATTTATGAAAGATTCCGCTATATTATTATCTTTACTGGGCATTTGAGCTCACCCCTTTTCTATGTTTTATTTTCCCAGGATGTGAAGAAGTAAATTATGAATGACTTGCAGGGATATTATGAGGGGTTAATAGTGTGGACTATGGAGACAATATGTTGTTGTAGTAGTTCTTTTTATTTTGATGATGTAATGTAAAACTTATAAATATATCTAGTGTTTCCAAGGCTACTAAACCAATCGGTCTTTCGAGATTTGATCTTTCTTGTGATCATGCCAATGTTATGTAATTAATGCACCGACTCTGGGTAACTGGGGTTGGGGCGTTACACTTGAGATGTGTGGGAGATGGGTAGGAAGTGAGAGATTTTTATAAGGGAGAGGAGGGGATCTTTTGAAAAGTTTGAAAATATTATTTTATTATATATATATTTTTTGTTTATAAAGGTCCAAAAATCATTATAGTTGACGATAAGGTGTCCCATGTTCTAAATAAAATCATCCAATAATAATTGGACATTTTTTGGACATTTTTTTAATGTTTACCTTCTTATTTATTTATATCATTCATTAATTACATAAACATTGCATCATCATTGTGTCATAAATAAATTTACTTATTTGATGTATAAAAATTATAAAAAACATATATGATGTATTTAATATTTTTATATTTTTTATGAATATTTATATTATAATATATCAATTATATAACACCCCAGAAAAATTGTTTTAATAAAAAAATACATGTTTATGACATTTTTATGTTTACATTAAATAAAAAGTTATTAATGTCATTATCTTACGCATGTATCTCCATGGGGTCCCAAAATTTACCAACGAATTATCGTGGTCAGAGATGACTCATATAATTAGGTTATGACAAATTTCAAGTTTATAATATATAATTATAATATTATTTTTAAATTAAATTACCCTAATTACATTTAATTGCAGTTAGTAAAAGTCAAAACATACTATTCAGGAAAAATTATTTTCACCCCATTAAAATAAATTACATACTAATGAAAACAATATATTTTGGATTTTTGAAATTCAATTCACATAAGAGGTAAAATTATGTTCAATGCAAATTTGGAAAAGCACATAGAATGTGGGTAAAAACAGGTTAAAAAGTTCAATAGAATTTTATATATCTAAACATATTATAGAATGACTCTAATGAATTAAATTGTATTAATATAGCCATTATGTATCTATTTTTATTTTAAAATATATTCAATTTTATAAATAATTATTGAATGAAAAGGTTGGTTTTAATGAATAATGGAGTGCTTTTTACTATTCATAAAAAAATTGAATGTTTTCAGAAAAATGCAAAAATTTAATCTAAGATAAATTTGATATTTCAAATTAAAAAATGATGTCAAATTTTTCAGATTAAAAACATATAAGTTGTATTAATTAATTTTATAATTGATTCCCATCTTCAAAACAAAATGCGTGTTTTTAAGAAATTAGAACCATCATATGATTGATACTTGTTAATGTCCAATTTCTGAGTGAAATTAATTAAAATAGACAAAATTGGATTAAATGGTAAAATTATAATATATTTACACTTTAAAACCAATTAAAAATACAATCTAAAAATATAAATAAATTATATTAGAAGGTGGTTTTGAATTAAAATACATCATTTTTCACTATTCTTAAACAAATGAACATTATCTGAAAAATATCAAAATTTTTTCCAAAGTAAATTTTTATGACCTGAATCTAAAGAATAAAATTATTTTGTCAAATATAACATATAAAAGTTACAAAAAAATATTTAAAAGGGTTCTCCATCAAAATACGATAAACCGTCCTTTTAATGAATATTAGACTTTTTAGGCTTAAAATTGGATTTCATTCACATTTTCAGCCGCTATCTTTTATTGGAAAAATATAAAAATGTGTAACAAACTTATGTAATCATATTTCAGTTTGTTCTATTGATTCCGATGAATATAATAGATCGGTGTTAGCTGCCATTTAAAATAATATTATTATATTATTAGTGTAGAATGTAAGATTTCAGGGAAACTTGTTGTTGCGTATTGGGTACTCCATCAATCATAGCATCCCCATTAAAGTAAATTTAATTTTTAATTAAAAAATATTAAAAAAATATTAAAATGTTTTATTGTTGATTTATTTGGGATGTTACATCCTTCCCCCCTTTTGGGAATTTCATCCTTGTAATTTTTTTAAAAACAATTGGTCTCTGAAACATCATTGAAAGTCACACATTGGAAAAATAGTCAATAAAACTATCACTTTAAAATAAAATAAGAGAAGTAAAAAGGTCACCTAAGACAACAAATACTAGTATTACATGAAAACATAGATATGGTGGAGAAAAAAAACCATCAAATTCTGATGGAGATTGATAGAAAACATGATTAAAAGAAAGTTAACCACCAGAAAATCACAAACTTGTGACGGGTTAAAAGACCATTAATTCCCCAGTAAGAAAACATAATAGACAATGTTTTTTTAAGTAACCTTTCATGATGTAGAAGAATTTATTTAAGATCGTAACTAAAATCATATTGAAACATACATACTTTTCATGTAGACTTTCATCCTATACTAAATTTCTACCAAAAAGACATATTTTCTCCCAATGATTGGTATTCAAGCTCACTTTGTCACATCAAGAACTCTAGAATAAAATTCTACAAAATCACATAATCCAAAAAAGTGCTATTTATTTCCCCTATATATAGGCATTAACCAAAAAATGGTTATTATGAGATCAGATAATCCCCAAAAAGGATAATCCAATATAAAAATAAATACTACTCTTAATCTAAAAAAATAAACAAATACCACCCAATGATTAAAAAAGACCATTCAATAAAACTTGTCCTGTAAATTATTCAATATAATCAAAATTAAGATCAAAACCCAAATCCCAAAAGAATTTAATAATGATGTTTTCCAGGATAAATCTTATCTTTAATATCCAAATAACAAAAATTCCTCGTAAAGTCTCATATTTAAAAGTAATTAACATAATCACATATTTTCCATGATAGGTTAATAATTTCCATAGTTAATCCAAAACTAACATATTCTTGATTCATTGAATCATTTAACTAAAAAAATGAGTCATAATAACCCGATACTTCACATAGTCTAGTGGTAGGTGACAGATCCCAGTCGCACTTTGGTTGTGGGTTTGATTCCCACATCTTTTTCCGATGCGACAAGTTGTCACGCGGTCTGCATATTGTCCCTTTTCAAAAACAATATTAATTTATAACATTCCAAAAAAGAGATAAATTCATCAAATATAACCATAACATAATTTAACCATGAAGGTTATCTAATAACATTTATTTTTCGTCCCAAAATGTATTAACATGTAATTGCCTAAAATTACAAGATCATATAAACCCAAATGGTTCTTTTTTACTATATCCACAAAATAAAATATAATTATTCCATGATTAAAATTTTCATATATCAAACTTCAAGGTTACACATACTATAAAAATACTTCTAATGTAACCCCAGCATCAAAAGAGCCTTAATACTTTTAAGCATTTCACCATCCTAAAATCTACCATAACTCTTGATTCCCATATATGTTGACTTCTAACTCATTCAACATTATTCATGATCCTTTAACCAATTACTTCTAGAATATTATGAAATAATTATTTTTAACAATCAAAATCATGAATAATATCCTAATATTCAATAATATCCAAATATATGCTATGAAATAATCCATACCATTCATTGGTCATTTTTAGTTTCTTCATCCTCAATAAGAATTCCATTATATATTACTACAAAATATTTATACGATCATGGTGATCCCATTCCCGAAAAATCTTCGTAGGAAATATGTTTGAATAATGACCATGCACACCACATTTAAAGCATTTAATTGATCCCAAAAAAACTTCTTTCCCTTTCTTAGAGTCAACTGGATTCTTCTTTTTTCCATGGAAAGTTCTTGATTTATGACATTCATTTCCATATCTATAGAAACTTTCAGTCTCTTTGAAAAATTTTCCCAGGTGTTTCTTTCAACATCCTTGAAACATAGGTTATTGAAAACAATTACCTTTATGATTATTACCTGAACTTCCATAGGGATTTGTTTTCTCACATATATGATTCTATAAAAAAATCACAATGATTAAGGAGGTCAATCATGAATCCAGATAGTTGGTTGAGAATGACCACAAAATTTCTCATTGTAGATCCCATTTCATTCAATTGATCATTAAAAAACCATCACTGTTTTCTTTCCATCCATGGTTAATTTTTTACCTGCTAGATCCATCCATTTTCTTAAAAAAGGATACTATGAGAATATTAGTAAAATCATCAAATAATAACTTATGAGAAGGGTAAATACTAAGAAATAATTATTCATATTATATTAAACTCAGTCAGTTTTTCTAATAAAATTATGAATCTTTCTGAAATTCTAACCATTATGGCAATTTCACTTATGCATAAAGAATACCCTAACCTCTAATGTTATCTAAAACGACATCTAATACCAACAATAAGGACCCAACCTTAAAACACTATATTATCTTGAATTAAATGAATAAGGCACATTGAAAATCTTTTTAGGATAAATGTTTTAGAGAGTAAGGTCATTAATATTACATTACATCTCAATAATTTCAAAGTAGACACTTCTACTCAGTTTCAATTTTTATCATAAAATTAAAACTCTTGATGAAAAGAGACATGTCTAGTTCCATGTTTTAGATAGCATGAATTTTCCTACATCCCATCCTTGACCCTATTAAACTTTATATCATGTGAAAAACATTTCAAAAACACGGGATGACCACAAAAACCACAGTATGGTATACATAGTGAATGAAAACTATTAGTTTTTCAAAACAACAATTAAATGATGAATAAGTAATTCTTTTCACCTTTATGAAGTGAAAAAACACTCTTCATTAAAAAAAAGATCATTTTTATCCCTTTTGTAACAAAAATATTACCATAAAACCCATAAAAATAACACATAACATATAAAGGTTAATTGTGAAATAAAAATTTGTAAATGGAATAAAAATACGATTGACTTACACACATATTAGTAAATGGAATATCCATATGGCCAACTTCCAAACCTAATGCATTGGAAGTTATAACGTAACCACCTGTCCTAGTTTATCACGGAACCACCCATCATTTGGTCAGTCAAGTAACCACCCATCAAATGTACAAGTACCATTATAAAATCATATCACATAAAATATTTCAAATATAAAAATTTAACAATTAACATTTAATTTTCAATCACAATATATCATTTCAAGATATCGACAAAATCAATGCTTTATCAAACCATTTTCAAAACTATTTAATAAAGAGATTTTCGAATCAATGTGTACCATACCACATTGAAGAATTAAAAGAAATTAACACCATAAATCATTAATGATTATATAAATAAATCCTTAAAAACATTTTTAAAACATGTACATTAATGAGAACTATTTAGAAGAATATATATTTAAATCAATTGTCTATTTAAGGAGTTCTTAACCAATTGAGAGATGCTTGAATACAAATAATTGAAGAAAAACATTTAATAAATAGTTTATAATATCATGAGAATAATGGTATTCAATATATAATATGATAAAGGATAGTATATAAATAATATCAACGTGAATTGGTGTATAACAACAATGAAGTATCAATGTAATGTAAATTGAGACAAAATCCCATATGAAGACGGTATCCTTTAATTAAGGATAATTAAATTACAAAATTATGTGTGAAAAATAAAAGAACACCCAATATAAGTGGATATTACGTGTAAAAAAATAATAGAAAATTCATACATATTCATAGGATGAAATATTCAAGAAGTACAAGTTTAACCCAAAGAATTGAAATTGGTTTAAGAAGTTCCCTTGCAAAAATTCGACAGCCAAACGACGTCACATTAAAATTAAAAAAAAGGGATGATGAGATAGAAAAGGATATCTCAAAACATGGACATAAAATTTACATCAATAAGGACATAGATGTACATTTCCCAACATAATAATATTTAAATTAAAATACATTACAAAAAGAAGTCTTTTTAAAAGAGGAGTGTGAATGGTTTCCTTACCGATTTGGTAACTTACGAAACATATAACACATGAAAGAATGATCTTAAAATGAAGAAGTAAATAACCATAAATTTAATTATATTTCACAAATAATAAAATCATGGGAATTACACAAACCACACAAAAGGAAATCCTTTCAAATATAGCATAAATTTCACGAGAATAAAAAGTGAGATGAAAACTCCTTACCACGTCATAATCAATCGAGTCGTATGACCAAAAATTAATAACCACCAAATGAATCAAAAAATACCATGATTATAAATAGAATCATGATAATACATTTAAAATGGAAATAAAAAATACACCACATTTAATAAATAAGTGGAGAATCAATGGAAATATCACGAAATTAAAAGTGAGATAAGAAACCCCTTACCACGTGTCCGACTTGACTCGCTCGTATGTTCTTTGTTCTTTTGAATGATAAACTTACGTTAATTTATACATGCATAATTTTTTTTGTTAATGTCTAGTAATCCTTTTATAACTCTTTTTATAATTATATAATAATTAGTTAATTTATTTTGAGTTCATATTGGACATTTTTTCGATGTTTGGAACATGAGTAAAAATTGAACATGTTATAATTATAAATTGTCCATGGGGTCAAAATTACATTATCTATAGAATTATATTAATAATTTAGATGTCGTATATATCTAATATATGTAGTATATATATTTATTTATAATATTACATAACATTTCGAGATAATAAATGAAATGCACAGTTCATGAAGACAGTAAGCCATACGTACGCATGAACACTACTTTATTTCTATTTCATATTTTAATGAAATGAAAAAATAGTGATTCATAGGTATATTATAATTTAATTAAAATATATATGTAATATATGTTAAATATCATCATATATTAAATCCTTTATATGTTCCACGTAGGGCATGACCGAGTCATTCACTTTGAGGGGGTGGTTGTCTGCACTTCCTCAAATGAAATTATCGTGTTTACCAATAATGGGAACCATACATGTATGCTATAAAAAGGAAAATAAAGAATAATAGAGAAAAATATAAATATGTTATATAACATATAAAGATACAGTACCATCATAATGTCCAACATGAGAGGCGGTAGGAGATAATTGAATAATCATCGTTTAGTGAGGCAGTAGTTCGCCGTCCCTAGAAATAGTATGTTCTTTACCCATTAGATGGAGGTGTGTGTAAGTGTAACTAGAATAAATCTCATAAAATCATTCTAGTATATTGAGTATACTGGTGTTGTTATATTATAAAGGAATAAAAAGAGTTTATGGGTTTGGAGAAGTAAAATAAAACAAAATAACATCAGAGAAGATGTTACTTTTAAATCGGGTAACTCCCTTTGGTTTTTAGCAAAAAGGTTTTCTTGAAGTGATTTATGACTATGGTAAGGCTTATAGGATGAAAATAAGTATCTTGGGAGATTATTTGAGTAGATTTTGGATGATCCAAGTTCTTGAAAAGTGTGAGAGTTGTGTAGGAAGCGATGGATTTTTATAAGATAGTGGAGGGGCTTTTTGGATGGTTCGAAAAAATTATTTTATTATATAATTATTTTCAGTTTCAAAAGGTTCAAAAATATTTACGGTAGAAGATAAGGTGTTCCATGTTTTAAATAAAATCATCCAATAATAATTGTACAAGTTTTGGATATTTGTTTAATTTTTATCTTCTTATTTATTTAAATCATTCATTAATGATGTAAACACTGCATCATCATTGTGTGATAAATAATTTTATTTTTTTTATGTATATAAATTACAAAAAAATAAACTGATGTAAGAAATATTTTAAGCTTTCTAATGAATATTTATAGTCAAATATATCAATTCTATAATCCCACATTAAAATTGTTTTAGTAAAACAATACATGTTTATTCCTTTTTTATTATTACATTAAATAAAAAGTTATTAATGTCATTATCTTAACCAAGTGGATCCATGGAGTCCCAAAATTGTCCAATTTAATTTCTTTTTCATCCATGACTCGTCCAATAAGGCTAGGACAAGTGTCATGGTAATTTTATATTATTAAAATATTATTTATTCCTTAAATTACCATAATTATCTTTAATCGCGGTTAATAAAAGTCAGAAGATACTATTCAGAAATTTTTTTTTATCCCATTGAACAAAATTTTACAATTTAATTAATACCATATATGTTGGATTTTTGAAATTCAATTCACATATGCCATAAAATTACGTTTTATGCAAATTTGGAGAAGCACATAGAATGTGGGTAAAAAGATGTTAAAAAGTTCAATAGAATTTAATATATCTAATTTTATTATAAAATGAATATAGTTAATTAAATTCTATTAATATAGGTCTTATGTATCTATTTTTTACTTTAAAAAAATTAAATTAAAAAATGGTTATTTAAACCAAAACGTAGTGTTTTTCACTATTCATCAAAAAATGAAAGTTCTCAGAAAAATACCAAAAATTCACCTTAAGATAAATTTCATATTCTGAATATAAAAATGATTTCTATTTTACCAAATTCAAAACTTATAAATTGTTTTAAATAATTTTAAAATTCTTTCTGTTGTCAAAACAAAAATCGTGTTTTTAAGAAAAAACAACCATCAAAAGATTGACAATTGTTAATGTCCCGTTTCAAAATGAAATTATTTCCAATGTACAAAATTGGATTAAATGGTAAAAATACAATCTATTTACAAATTAAAACCAATTAAAAAGACAATCTAACTATATAAATAAATTAGATTAATAAGGGTTTTTGATTTAAAATACAACATTTTTTCACTATTCATTATAAAATGAGTAAGATCAGAAAGAAATCAAAATTTCATCCAAAGTTAATATTGATGTCCCGATTCCAAAGATGAAAATTATATTGTCAAATAGATCATATAAAAGTTTCAAAAACATTATTTAAAAGGGGTTATCCATCAAAAGACAATAAATCAATCTTTTAAAGAATGTTAGAGTATTTCTACTTAAAATTGGATTTCATTCAGATTTTAAGCCGCTAACTTTTACTGGATGAATGTAAAAACATTTATCAAACATATGTAATCATATTTTAGTTAGTTCAATTCATTCTCTCCAAAAAAACGGCTCGACATTAACAACCATTTAAAATAATATTATTATAATATTTGTGTGCAACATAAGATTTCAAAGAAACCTATTGTTGTGTATCAGGTACGCCATCGAACATATCATCCCCATTAAAGTAAAATTAATTTTTTTAATTATCAAATATTAAAAAAATTTAAAATGTCTTCTTTTTTATTTACCTAGGATGTTACACATACAACCCCTAAAAAGGTTATAGTTTCCAGACAACTTATATTCATTTAGAGAGATCACATCTCCAAAATAGATAGTGCGAGTGAGATAGACATTGATTAATTTGAGGATTGAGAAACACAAGAGTTGGTATATGAGCAGATTCAAAAAATCCTCATGGAATAAATATTTGTTCCAATGACACAAAAACTATGTAGGAATACAAGAGAGGTTAGAGAACCATAATGGTATGGTTTTATAGTTACTGATGATGGTGACTCATTATTTGTTGTAAATAATGATACTCTAACATAAAATGAAGTAGTAAGTGTCACTAATGTATCCATGTGTCAAAAACCATTAATTCTAAAATGGATTCAATGTACCAAAACCAAGTTTGTATTTTTGTACATCCTCTAGTTGATCTAAATCCTATTGGTTTCAAATGTCTATTCAAGATGAAACATGACATGAATGGACAATTCAGTACCAATAAGAAATGACTGGTTTCAAAACGGTTAAAACAATGCTAATGCATTGATTAGAATGAAACCATTTCACCAGTTGTGATGCTGAAATCCATAAAAATTCTATTTTCCATCACCACTTAGCATGATTATGTGATTTGAAAAATTGATGTCAAAATAGCCTTCTTTAACAGGATCCTTCAGAAATATATCTACATGAAAAAACCTGAAGGGTTTAAGACACCAAAGGATTCCAATAAGTTATGGAAGTTGCATAAATTCATTTATTGATTAAAGAAAGAATCCAGGTCCTAGAACATTTGGTTTAATGAATCCATAATGATATTTTGTTTAATAAAAAATTTATGTGCGGCTTGTTTCAACAAACGATTTAGTTAAAGTGCAGCCGTTTTCCTAATAGTATATGTTGATGACATATTACTTATAGGAAATGAGATAATTGCCTTATCGTATGTTAATGAAAAGTTTAATCTATGCTTCTCCATGAAGGAGTTGAGCGAGGTAGATATTATTGGGATCAAGATCCATCGTGATATATCCATGAGATTGTTGGGCCAAATTCAATGTACATATATTGATAATATAATAAAGAGATTTAGTTGGGAACAATCCAAGAGTGAATTGTTGCTAATATCACATGCCATTGATCTTTCCCAAAAACACTGTCCTCAGAAAAATACAGAAAGAAAGATAATGGAAATTACTCCATATGCATCAGCGATTAGGTCAATCATGTATACCATTCAATGTACTAGGATGGATGTCACCTATGCATTAAGTGCAGTAGACATATGTCATGTTGACCCAGGTTACCTCCATTTCATGGATGTCAAGGCTATCATAATGTATTTGAGGCATTCTAAGGATATGTTCCATGTTTATAGAGTAGATGAGAAACAAGTCATCTGAGGATATTCATATTCTAGTTTCCAGACCGATCAAGATGACATGAAGTCAAAAACAGGATACATCTTTACTTTGAATGGAGGACCAATGAGCTAGAAGATCTCAAATCAAAGTGTGGTCACATATTCAATAGTATATTCCGAGTATATCGCAGCTTCTAAGGAAGCTAGAGAAGAATATTGGATTCAATTGTTTTTAGGAGATCGATGTGTACATAGAAGAAAAGATCCCATCACACATTACTATGATAATACTCCAGTGGTGGATCTTGCAAAAGATTCACAGTCACATCAACATATGAAGAACATACATTGGAAGTATCATCTCATGAGGGAGATTTATGAGAGAGGTGATGTTGCAGTGAGAAGTATTTTCAAAGAGGACAACATGGTGGACCTCCTAACTAAATCATGGACTTAGAATAAACATGATCATTATGTGAGGTCTAGCAGAATGAATGTCGTAGGTAGTTGGCTCTAGTCTATGTGAGATTTTTTAAGATTTTGTTTCCTAGAACCAAATATTTTTACATTGATTACACGAATATTTAATAAATTTAAATATTAAAAATCTTATTATATATTGTTCATTGATCTACAAGACTCTGATGTAATAATATTGTAGAGTATATGTGGAATTTATAAGGTCATGGAAGTTCCCAGCTATGATGTGATCCTTGAAATGCTATAAAAATATTCTTAAATAGAGTTATACAGTTTGATGGAATACTTTTATGGGACACATTGAATGAAGAACATTAGGTTCAAGTACTTTTAAGAATATGAGACTTCCTATCATGAATTTATCACATGGTAATCCTTAAGATTTGAGATTATAAGAAAAGACATGTCAATATGAATTCTACATGTTTTTGTGTCACCTGATATTTCTATCTAAGACCGTGTGTAATTATCCATAATCATTAATATTATAATTAATATTTGACATGACTTGCGCACATTTATTTATAGACAAAAACCTTCACACATACAATTTTAGATAAGTAGGGTGCATTTGGTTCATAATGAGTGACATGTTATCAATTGATAATTCAATGAAGGATTTGTCCCTTCCATTTATGGAAGTTGATATCTCATCCCATTGATTGAAATAGAATCGTTGCATGAAATTCCATTGAAATGTTGTAACGAAGAGTTTATTTCAGGTGGTCAAAGAACGATGTATCAAACATTAAAGTTGATGACACTATCATGAAACCTACATCATGATATATTGTGATAAAGGTATTATTTTACACAGCGATCGTTTTATTTGGTTTTTGTTTTTGTGATGTTAATTTCTTTATCATGGGTTCCCTAACCCGTTTCTAGACAACCCTCTTGGTCTTTTGGCATGACTACCAAATGCCAACGAGAATGAAACCTAGAGTGTCACACACATAGTGATTTTACGGTCTCTGTTAAATTCTATTACAATTTTATTATTAAATTTTATTCTCAAGATATTGGAATAATTTATTCAAGTTAAAAGGATTTCATAAATGAAATAATTTTTTATTTACTAGATTGTGGGTAAAATATATATATTTATTTTACTAAACATTTAATAAATAAATATTTTGTGTTTGTAAATAAAATATTTATTAAAGGGAATAAATTATTTACTTATTTATTAATTTTTTCAATAAATGGAATTGGAGTTGGAACAGACCAAGGATGGTCTAGTAGAAAAATAATTATTTTCATGGTGACAAATAATTATTTAACTTTGTGGCAAAAATTAAAGTAAAGCTGCTATTATTTTGTGATGTTGAATTTTATTTATAATTCTATTTTGCGCAAGTTGGATCACCAAAAAATAACACGGTATTATTATTAATATCATGGTTTTTCTCTATGGTTATGAATGTGTTAAATTGATGTTACACAACAAAATATTATAACTGAAGCCTTATGTCAATAAATAAACATATACGTCTATTGTTCCATGTAATGAACTATACACCTGGTGAATTGGGAATTGATGAGTTAAACAATTTCACTCTTGTATCCTCTTCCCACCCCTCTCAATAATGAGATATTTTCTTCCAGGCTGAAGAACATGTGATCAAAAAAAAATCACACATGGCACTCACGTTATCGTGCTAGCACCCGGAGAATGAGTGGTTTCGATCATAGGCCACCAGAGAACGTGTTTTCACCGCTAGAGGGATTATAGTTTTGATCCTTGAAAGCACAACAATATAATACCGAATGGTTATTCCGAATGGTCAACATCATCAATGAAGAAATAACGGTGTTCCAGATATTATTTTCTTTATGAAATTAATTAAATAACTTATAAACATCATGTGAAAGACCCACTCTAAATGTATAGGTCATAAACCATCTATATCTAAATCATTGATTCTATTTTGTAGAGAATGGTATTCAGCATCGTATTAATACCAAAATAATAAATGATTGTGGTAAAAAATAATGTTTGGTGTCGACCCATCCATGCTTCCGCTATGCCCAAAACCATCAAGGAGATATTTTGGGAGATAATAAAGTATTAATTTATTATAAATTGATATTCAGTTTTAAATAGATACAATGTCGTTCAATTGGATTATATGAGTTTTTTTGGAAAAAATCCCCACAAAAAATGAATTTTAGACGTATTTACATCATAAAATATTCCTTCTCTTTTGGATTTAAGCCTTAGTTAAACATTTTAACTCTTATCGTGTCTTCTTGTATTTTTACACCATATGGTTAGTATTGTTACTATAAAATTTCTAATTGAACCCCAATTGGATAAATTATGACATATTTGTAATTTTCCATATTAGTTGGATGAATCATCAATTTTAATGACATTTATTTCATTTAATAAAATTGTATTCATTTTAAAATATCATTTACCTCAATTTTACTACTATTCAATATTTTTAGTTATAAAAACATCAAACCAACATGATAATGTCGATACAATACTTCCAATATGACACTATCATATCTATGTTTGCAATAAAGTTAGTTTAATTAATTAAATAAGTCAAATTATATTTTTTCATATTTTTAATATAATTTTTTATATATCTATTTATAAAATAGTTTTTGAATTACTATTATGTCACCAATAATGGTAGTAATTTAATATCCAAAAATTATAAATAAATTTCTAAGGTTAAAGGAATTATTTAATTTTTCTATATACAATTTATATGTGATGTTATCTCCTGGTGGTCTCAATATTAAAATTATTGTACATATACCAAACGACAGTGTGACATTTTTCACAGTCAATAATTTTAATAATATTAATTTCATATTAAATGACAAGGGTCCATTACATGATTCCATTTATAAACATTGGTGATATGGGTAGAATTTATACTTCAATTATAAATTATATAGTTGTTATAGTTATTATATAATAATATTTTATATTTAATTACTAGATTTACCCTTAACCACGACAATAAAAGAATTTCTAAAGTCTATATTCATATTTCCAACAAAAATGAACTTATTTACATTATTTGGACACACATATTGAAATTATGTAATCCATTTTTCATAATTCAAAATAAATAACTTCCAAATTTTTATTTAAAAATAATCTCGTTCTGGGAATGAATAACAGGTTTTATAAAGGTAAAACTTTGCTAAAGAATGAAATGTTTTTACATCACAATTCATGGTAAAATTAATGCAAATAACCAACACCAAATTAAGCTGTAAAATATATTCTATTTTTATATTTAAATAGTTAAATAATATAATTTATCCATAAAAAATATTTCAATGAATAAAATCAATTAAAATATTTTATATTTTTACTATATATCAAAATTTAAAACTTATCAGAAAAATTTCAAAAAATCATCCAAAGTAAATTTTAATATATCTCTTCAAAATAAGAAATATATTTTTTCAAATATATAATATAAATGTTTCAAAAACTAGATTTATAATTACTGCACCATCAAAATGAAGAAAAATAATGATTTAGAAAATACATCTTTTATCTAAAAAATGGAATCTTTTCTCATATCATGACTATAAAATAAATGAGATGAATTTGGAAATTATATAAAATATATATAAAAAATTTTGGTTAATATTATTCATAACCTCAAATTAATTGACGAAGTTTTATATTATATTAAATAATAATTTTTCATTATTTTATCATTGTTCGATAAAAATGGGACTTTCATGTAATTCATGAAAACTCATTGCTGTTTGTAGACTGTGAATAACATGGTGTAGCATAAAAAATGAGTTAAATAAAAAATAATTTTTTTTTATATAATAATATTTAAAACTCTCTGGGTGTTACATTATCCTCTCCTTCAATAAATGGAATCATTTCAATTTAAAATAAGGATTGAATACTATAGTTTTTAAATTTTAAACATATTTGTTTAATTCCCACCTCATAAAAAGGATTAAGAAGACCCCAAATTAAAAAAAATAAAAGGATGAATGATGGACACTGGAGATAACACATACTAGGGTTAATGTCTGAAAACATGAAAATGAATGAAAATTGTAACCATCATGTTCTACTCGAGAGTGATAGAGAATATGTCGAGGAAAAGGATAAAAATCACAAAGTTCTAAATATGTAATGATCTATGGGATAATTTGATTCATCAGAAATATGACAAGGATAACAAATTTTGTTTCATGATCCTTTCCCTAAGAATAATTATTACGCAATAATTTAATGTATTTATTTCCAGGTCATAAGAATAATAACATCTATTGGTGGTGCATCAATATATTTTCCCTTTATCACATACACATAAAGATGAATGTTCCAAATGAATTTTTCACATATAAATCCCATTGATAAATAAATAGGCCCTCGTATATTTCATTAGTCCTCAGACTATTTGCTGAAACAAATAATGTTATCCTAAACTATCCAATAAATCACAATTTCACCTCAAAAAATAATATCCAATGCTAAACATACTCTATTCTATCCTTAAGTTTTTCCAAAATAATTCTGTCTAAATAAACAGCCTAAAAATATTTCTAAATTTATAAAATCATTTGTAAAATCAAATTCACTATACAAAATATGTAGCTCATATTGACAGATAATAAATATTTGATCACCTAAAAAAATATAATGTAATCATTCGTGCCTACAATTCCATAAAGAATAATAAATTTATTAAAATCCAAACTTATTTTATAGTTCTTATAACCAGTACATTGCTAATAAAATATTCAAATTATATAATTCTAGAATCCAAAATACAAAAAATACATTAATTATTAGGATTCTACTATAGTAACAACAAAATCATGACCATGATTGGATTTAATTTTCTAATATACAATTCCTTGATGATTATGACATTTATTTTCATAGTTCCCCATTTCACTATAGTTGAATCATTTAATATCAGTACTTTTATTCATCCCATTGCATTATTTTTCCTATTGTCCCATTTCTCCACAGCTATAACAAACGCCCAATCCATTCAAGTACTTCCCATGGTGATTACTTCCTCAATTATAACATGTGTGATCATATTTATCTCCTTTATTAAATTTTTCAATCTCTTGATCCAACATCCTATTCATCACATTCGTTCTCTTACAGTAATAATTCAATGATAATTTCTTTTTTTTCATGTTATCAAATGAGTCTATATCTTCGTATGATAAGAAATATTTTGAGACTAGTGCATACCAGATGAATAGTTTGGACCCATCAATGAATTGATCAATAATACTTCTTGGAATATATATTATTCTTTTTAATGCCTTGATAAACTTGGATTGTTAGACTCACACATTGTGACATTCTCATATTCAGTTTTCTCCAGACATAGAAATTACATTTCTATATCAGCTCATTTTTTCCAGTGAAGTTATTTTTCTACGAATTATTCTTTAAAATCACTTCATTCGGTATTTTCTAGTAATTCTTCTTCCTTTGGGTTTTAATTAATGAAAAATATTGATATGCATATCTAATTCGATGATAATCTCCCATAAAAATATTATCCCTTTTGTTATATCAAAAATAAAGAAATATATTCTCTAAGAAACATATCCATGATTCAACATTAAATGGATTTGTAATCTTATTGAATACTGGAGGATGTTTTCTCTGGAATTTTCCTAAAATTTTTCCTCTTCATTGTAAATTAGGCCACCCTATATTGGTAAGGATATTGTTCATAGGCTAAGTTAGTTGTACCAATATTGTTATTTGTTATTTAGAACTAGTTACAACTCCTGCCCCAACAACACTATCTTGGATAGGAGTGAAATCCCTACATAGATTACATGCAATGATATGATTTCTAATTCATCCATTATGCATGATTTCTAATTTATGATATCCACTACTAGATCAATGAAATAAACTCTATTAGATCATAACATAATATAATCAAAGAACTAGTGAATCACATAACCAATATTGAAAATTTAGGTATGACTAATCTCACTATCAAAAACATGGTATCATTGGGGACATGTTTACTAATAAGTTATTTATAAGGATTTGTAATGTGAAAGCGAATTATCCTAAGACTACGCCTCGAGAGTGTAAAACCTGATGTGTAGTAAAGACCATCATCGTGTATATGTTTACCACGATTCAATCCCAAAACACATTGTCAAATATGTTACTCCTAGGTACATTGTTTTGTAAACCACGCCCACTTGTACTATCTATACAAGGATGTATTGCATGGAAATTCCACATAATATCTTTTTAACCAAAATTATAGTATGTTATTCTATAATTATTATGAATGTATATCTTAGCATAATGATTCCTAATCTATTCCTTCATAAACTGATTTTCATGGTTGTTTCTAAACTATCGTTGATATCAACTTTACCTCATTGACCCTAGAATACAAAAGATTGAGAATTATTTTAATTTATTTCAATAATTATCAGGAATAAAATACTAAAGGACTGACCATCTTGGATGTTTTGGAAAATATATTTCATTCATTGTACTTAAACTACAATTAAAAAAACAAAAAAAAATCCATTAAGAATTCCATTATTCACCAAGATTAACCCTACATATTTTTCATAATAAACATTAAAGAAATATATAAAATAAAACAAAATAATGTGGTGAGATAATATGCTAAGTATTGTTAATGATAAAATAGATTATATTATGAATCAATAATCATAAAAAATAATATAATATTTAATAGTAAATCAAAATCCTTTTAAATATAATTTTTATCATAATATTTTAGAAATAAATATTATAATATAAAATGAGAATAACCATGGATATTATTCTATTATAATAATCACATATAATATCCATAACAAATATCACAAATAGGGAAAGACTAATACTAGAAATCATCAATATCAGGATATATCCTCAAGACAGCTAATGTCAAGATCTATCCTCAAGACAATTTATGTCCCTGGGATGAAACCTGTCTGATTTGTGTCAAGATATATCCTCCTGAAAATGTTAAAATATATGGAAACAAACATAATAGTTTTTCATCATTTAATGTTTTATCCTAATACCTTTTTAGGAATTTAGGGGATGTAGTGGGACCCAACCATCATATAATAAGTCTAATGCATTCCTTAAGTGAAAATTGTAAAACATAAACAAAACAATCCTTCATATTCAAAACTATTATACAACATCTGAATACATTATTCATAAACCAAGAATGGTATCTAAATAGAACATAAATATTCAAACATATCATAAACCCTTCAATAAAATATAGTATATTTTATCATAATAAATGAATTAATATTAATAATAAAATCCAACCGTGGATGTTTTCATTGATGAAAATACATTAAAATCATTAAAATTCTATTGTAAAAATTATCCATTTTTCTACTTTGAGAACATTATAAATATAGAAAAACATTACAAGAAAAAAATTCATTTGAAAATATCCTTTTAATCTTGTATTGGATGTTTGAAAATGTAAAGGCGTCATAATTATGGAAAATAGTCGCTCTCTCTATATAAGTTAAAAAACATTCTTCCATACTTTTTCAAAATGGTCATAAGGTACATCATTTGGAAAACAAAAGAATGAATTATTTCAATATGTTCTATAAAAATTATATCATAGTTGAAAATTATTTTATAAAGTTGTTGATAATATTTTGAAACACATTTTAGTAAACATGGATAAGAATGATTAAGATATCCTTGTAGAAACATTGGTATAAACACCCTGGGATAGTAATAAAGATATTAAATTTAACCTTACCTTGTACTTTTTTTTAGTCTATGGTGAGTTAAGTTCCAATATAAGGATAAATAATGTTATCAGTTAATTAAATAAAAGTATCTATTTTTATGACATCATATATGATCCTATTATATAGTTTTGTTAATAATATTTCTGTATTACCATTGATTCGGGTGTTACCTATTTTTTTTCACATTGCTGTTTTACATGTAAGTCATGTTTTTTATGCATAAAATGTAATTTATTTAAATAATTAATTTTATTATGTTCCTAATAAATATTTTTACTCATAATATAAATTTTATAATCATTAATGGATGGTTAACGTGGATAGTGAATCTCACAGAGTCACGGAGATAGTAGGTCGTACGTACACATGAGCAATGATATCATTCCATTGATGGTTTTATAGTTTTTAATTTGATTGAATATGAATTATAAATAAAAATTAACATGAAATATTTTTTATTTAAATCCATTATATTCAACGTTATACCAATTGATATAAATTATTAATAAAAAAATGGCTTCCTTACGATGTGGAGGAAGTAAGTCAAACGTACACACACATAGTGATATTTTCCTTTGTAGGATGGGTAAATAAGGGAATTTGTATGTCCCATAATAATAATAACATATCAGCATGTATATGATACTTCATATACTAATTTATTATGGATATAATATAGGAATATGATGTAGACTATGAAATAAATTGAAGTGATTTGGTTAAATAGTTATGTATTATTCGAGTGTCTCCATTTAATTTGTTCAAATGTACTCTATAGGTAGTATTTATGATCAATGTGTGGCCAATAAGATTAATTGAGGGAAAATTTGAGGATAATTGGGAAGGGGTTTTTCGATCCAAAGGGGATTAGAGGTGTGAATTAAAGGTGAGAAGTTCCCTTATATAAGTGCGGTGAGGGAAAATTTTGGGATATCTTAAAATTTTAATTTATTATAAAGTGATATTCAGTTTCAAATATATATAAAGTGATTTATTTAAAGTATAATGTAATTATGGTTCAATATCTATACAACCAATTATATTTATACATTTTTATGTAATAAAATTAAACCTCTCTTTTGTATTTAACCCTTAGTAAAACAATTTAACTTTTACAGCATCTTCTTGTATTTTTACAATATAGGGTTAATATAATTACTATAAAATTCCAAAATAACCAAAATTGGACCATTTATGAAAAATTTGACATTATTCATGACAGTTTTATGATACATATATTTATATGATTTTTATATAATTAAATAAACTCTTAATTATTTTAAAATGTCATTTATGTATGTTTTAATAATATTTAATATTTTCATTTTCAAAAATATCAATCCAGCATGATAACTTCAAAAAATTACATAAAATATTTTTATAACATGTATATGTTATAAATAAAATTATTTTATGTCATTAAATAGGCCAAATTATTATATTTTTTCATATTTTTAATATCATTTTTTTGATATCTCTATTTATAAAATAATTTTTTCATCACTTTTATGTCATCATTATTGGTAATAATTTAACGAAAAATAATTATAAATAAATTTCAAGAATATAGGTATTTATTTATTATTTACATAGACTATTTATAATCAATGTAATCTCCAATGATCTCAATATTAAATTATTAAACATATACGAAATTAGAGTCTGACATTTGGTCACATTCATTAATTTTAATAATATTTAAATCTTATTCATGGAAAAGAGTTCACTATATGATTACATTAAAAAAACAGGTTATAATGGTCATATTTAGTGATACATTAACATTTTGACAGGATTTAGGTTGTTTTTATAATATTATGTTAATCGTTAATTTCACAATTTACTAGTAATCATTATTACATATTTTTCTACTAAAGTTGCAATTCATAATGCCCAAAAAAAGGAACCTATTTACATAACATGGAACAACATACTAAAAATATTGAATCCATTTATTAAAATTATAAAGAATAAATTGTTATAAATTATAAAAAAATTAATCCAATCGACGGAATGGAAAACTAGGTTTTAAAATTTATAACATTACAAAATATGGAAAAGTTTTTACATCAAAATTCATAGTAAAATTGATGCCAATTACCAAAAATAAATTATATGGTAAAAATATTTTATATTTTATATTTAAAAACCTTTAATAAAATAATTTATCGACATATATAATTTCATTTAAAAATTTTGTTTTTTATTAAATGTTAGTTAATTTTTACAATTCATTAAAACAAAAATCTTATCAGAAAAATATAAAAACATCATCCAAATTAAAATTTTATATCTCATATCAAAAAAGATTATTTTTTGAAATAAAATATATAAAAGTTTCAATAACTATAATTTAAATGGGTGCTCCATAAAAGTGTGGAAAGACTTCAATATTTTAAAAATAACTCTTTTTTCTAAAAAATTGATTATTTTCTTCTTTCATGTCTATAAAATACTCAAGTTGAATGTTATGATTATAAGTGTCACGACCCGTCCTCGGGGCCCGTGTCGTGACTACCCCAAGCCCTCCTTTCATAGGCCAGGGGTAGGCGACTAGCACCAAAGGCATAAATCTCAATAACTAGGAAGGCATTGCCTTTATAAAAGTAAAGAAAACACCACAGAGCACAAGCGAAAGTAAAACACTATGTACAAAAGAATGTGCTGAAAAGTAAATGGGCCAAAATATAGACCCAATTGAAAGTACAGCTACAACTGAATGAAAGTACAACAGAAAAAGACTAACAGCTAGAAGAAAGGAAGCAGCTCCTGGGTCGTCCTCCTCGGATCCTACCTAAAGGGTAGGTACAGATAGCGCAGCTCCTGGATCGTCCACCATGGGTCCTACCTGAAGGTTAGGTACAAATAGCCTCCACAACGCTCTCGCCCGTCAAACTCCTCCATGTGTTGTCTCGTCGTGAAGTCCACCTTCGGATACTGACTTGTCGTGTGGTCCACGTCCGGGTACCGTCCAGTCCTCAAACACTCGGCCTCCGTCAGCACTGTCCGTCGTCTTCAACCAACACAATGAGATTCGGGCATAGCCCATGCAAGGGTGAGTATAACGATACTCAGTAGGGACCCCGAGACCCTAAAGGTCTCACTAAAACCAACATGGATAACCACAAAGAATATCTCAACAGATAACATCTACTAAGGTATTTTCCCATACATATACCAAAGTTATCAAGTAACCCATCTCAAACATGAGGAAACACAAAGATTATGAAATCAACAGATAACCACTACCCAGGTATATGCTCATACATACACCTAAGTTATCAAGTGACCCATCTCAAACATGAGGTGTACACAAAGATCAAAAACTTAGCACAAACCAGGATTTTCATCATCGAAACCGTAACTGCTGAAGAGCCCCGTCTCTGGAGTGTAGAGTGGTCCTGTCACAACTCTGAGGTACAACTCACTAACCTAAGACTGCTGAGGTACTCCTCCTTTCGAGTACTGCGGGTCAGCCACCCGAACACAGTAGTGCATCCCGCCAGGGTATGCCACCCAAACACAGTAGTGCACACCCCCTAGTAGCCTGTAGTGGTACTCTCCGGACGTGTACCGTGGCTCGGCACTGTCACACAGGTAGTTCTCCGTCTGCCATGGGTCTGAAACCAAACAAAGTAGTGCTCCGTCCACTGGGCTAGTCGACTCACTCCAAGTCGAGTCGGTCAAGCAGTCGTCAGGTCTCAGCCGGCTACATAGTCTCCGTACTCCACACGCTCGTCTCTATGAGGGTCTGCTCCATGAGTTATAGGTCGATACTCCAAGTATCACAAAGTCCCAAGAATAAGTATCTCAAAGGACTGCCTCGTCATAGGGGTCTCAACGCAACAGACGGCGCGTCTATCGGACGCTCGGTCTGTGAGTTACTCACTTTTTCGTCCCAGGGGCCCGATTGGTTTCGTGTGTGAACCAACCCGGCAGTATCTCAACTTTACCCTGAACTCTCATATGGTATACTCATAGGGACTGCTTCTCCACGTGATCACCATCGCCGCTGAGGTTCGTCAAACAGACATCCGGTCTGAAAGTTATCACCTTTTCCGTTCGAGGGGCCCGGTTGGATTTCAGGTACAATCCAACCCAGAAACTATCCAACTATATCCAAAACTCAGGAGAACTATGCCAAATGTTCCGTCTCATCAAGAGGAATTCAACGAGACAGACGGTGCGTCAATCAGATGCCCGGAGCTGAAGACATAAGTGTTTCCTCTTTGAGGCCCCGGTTGGTTTTGTATCTGAACCAATCTGGCCGAACCCAAAGTTTTCCGAAACCTTGAGTATATTATATCGAAACGACCGTCTGGATCTGAAGATCGCATTTCCGCTGATGGTGTGTCAATCGGAGGTCCGTAGCCCACGATATGGGCAAGAGACCGAAAGGGGTCTGAAAATGGGGGGTCTGGGCCCGGACCGACCCGGCCCAACGCCCCCTGGGCCGGCCCGAACTGGGGTGACCCGACCCGGGTCCAGCTCAGCTGGGCACGACCTGGCCCGGCCGGCGTGGCGCAGCCCGTCCTGGACGCGACCCAGCTGGCGCTGGCTGGGTGGCCAGCGGGTCAGCTCGGCCGTTACGGCCGAGGGACGCGGGCGGGGGGCGCGTTACCCATGCGTGGAGAGACAGCGGCCCCCCGTGGGGCCGCCCTTGTCAGCGGATGTGGCCGGCTGCCGCGTCCCGTTGCCTCCGGTCCCGCACGGTCGTGGGACCGCGCCCTGCCACCACGGTTTCAGCCGCGACAAATTCTCCCGGCGGCGCGTCGGGCGCCGCCCCAACCTGCCGCCAGCGCCGCCGTGCTGGCGAGGTGCGCCGGCGGGCTGCTCCGCGGACCACCGTACGAGTTCTGTTGGTCGAAATTGCGTGTCCCCTTCACCAATAGTCCTCCCGGGACACGACCTTCATTGCGGAGGCTTCAAAATTACATTGCGGCCTCGTTTGTCGTCGCCCATCAATCTGCGCTCAACGATCAAATAATCAAACTGCGGCCTCTTCGTGGTTTTCTGGCGTGGCGTGACGGCGCCGTGGCTTGTTTAACATCAACGGCGCGGCGCGACGACGCCATGCTTCTTAGCCCTTCCTCATAATTTCCGCGCAGTGCAACGGCACCGCTCCACCTTTCACATGCCACAACAAATTCAAACAAACAAGGGGAGAGGAGGGTCGGCCGTGTTCGTGTGGTCCGACCTCCTCCCATTATTATGATAACAGGTGGCCCAATTTGAACCAATAATGGTGACAAATGAGATCACGAACAAAAAAAAACCAACCCCAACAGTTTTCCCCACAATCAAGAATTCGCAACCCGCAACATATTCTTCACAGATCAACATAATGTTTTTTTGATCTGCATTCTTTGATTTTGAAGGAAGTAACATGGGGTTTATTAACATTACACAAACAATTCCCCACCTCAACGTTGTCGTCGAACGCGCGTTCTTCGTGGAATTAACCGTCGCGGAAGAAGAGGGTCGTCGCGGAAGAAGAGGATCGCCACGGAAGAAGAGGATCACCGCGGAAGGAATGTCGCGGGCGTTAGGTGATCTCTAAGAAAGGCGTCTCTTGCCAACGTAGGTTGGCATTCTTCGTTGGCAGTAGAGCGTTCTTTGTGTTCTTCGCCGAAGAACGAAGAATCCTCCCATTTAAGAATCTCACCATGAAGTCTGCAGGCGTCCACACTAGCCTGAAGACTCTCACCATAGCCTCTAGCCAATCCTCAGCCGCCTGTGGGTCCGTCTCTCCCCAGAACCTGGGTGGCCTCTGGCGCTGGAACTTGTGCAAGCGTGCTCAAGTGGCGTGCATCGCCTACTGCTGGGGCTGTTGGCATCAGGGGCCCAACGTATGGTAGTACCGCTGGTGCCTCCGCTGGTGCCTCAACTGCAAGAGGGCCCTGTACCGAAGCCTCGTCGCTCGACATGCTGTCAGTACGCACATCCCTCTGGGATCTAGCTAGTCCTCCGTGAAAAGGAATCCTGAAAGAAACATACGTGACACGGTCAAATGATTTATACCAGGTGAGATGACCTTCACATGGGAAGACTTTGAGACCTTCTTCAGGGTGGAGTTTGTGCTAGTAGCTCTACACGCCGAGCGTGTATAGGTGCTTCTGCCTTTGCCACAGGGTTTTCGATCAGTAGCCGAGTCATATGTGGGCAGTAGACAGATGATGCAGAGGTCCAAGAGGACCAGAGCCAGCCGTACGAGGAGCAGGAAGTGTTATGAATGCGGTAGGAAGGGTCACATGGCACGTGACTGTCCGACTCCTCGCACAGTCGATCCACAGGCGTTGGAGGAGCCACCGAGGCAGAAGTAGCGGCAGGTGCTTGAGAAAAAGCCGAGCAGTGGACAAGGCAGTAGAGCTCCGAGAGTAGGTGGACAGGAGCGGAACTAGTGGATACGTCCCTTGTACTTCTAGTTCCATATTGCTGTTGTATTTGTGTCTTTGTTCTATGAGATGAAATAATATAAAGACACATATCTTTGTGATGTTTGATTTCCTGTCCTTTTTTTTGGTTGATACTGAGTGGTCCCGGTTAAGACTGTTGACTTGACCCTCACTTTAGATATTTCTACTGGAGGAGACCCAGAGACCTCACACTGATGCCGATAGTGTGACTCGACCCTTAGAGGCGAGAGTGACAGTTGGATCTCTTGGTAGTTACGTCGAGGCCTTACGACGTCATCCATGGCATGAATACATCATTCATGTTAGGATTGACCGTTTTAGGAAATGGGCGTGGTTCATCTAGGGGATGAGACCGAGTTTCTCTTTTCGGCAAAGGAGAAATTTTAGCAGCTCTTTCAAAGCGTAGGCAAAGAAGGTGAAAATCATCCAGGAGCGGATGATGACTGTACAGTGCAGTAGAAACATGAAACTGATGCCAGTATTAGAGACTCGGGCGTGTTAAATGTTTCCATAAGAAAGGAATCAGCTCCTGGGTCATTCTCCTCGGATCCTACCTGAAGGGTAGGTACAGATGGCACAACTCCTGGATCGTCCACCACGGATCCTACCTGAAGGGTAGGTATAAATAGCCTCCACGACACTCTCACCCATCAAACTCCTCCGTGTGTCGTCTCGTCGTGAAGTCTACATCCGGATACTAACTGGTCGTGTGGTCCACCTCCGAGTACCGTCTAGTCCTCGAACACTCGGGCTCCGTCAGCACTGCCCATCGTCTGCAACCAACACAATGAGGTGCGGGCATAACCTGTGCAGGGGTGAGTATAACGATACTCAGTAGGGACCCTGAGACCCTCATGGTCTCACTAAAAACAACATGGATAACCACAAAGAAGATCTCAACAGATAACCTCTACTTAAGTATATGCCCATACATATACCAAAGTTATCAAGTAACCCATATCAAACATGAGGAAACTCAAAGATTATGAAATGAACGGATAACCACTACCCAGGTATATGACCATACATACACCTAAGTTATCAAGTGACCCATATCAAACATGAGGTATACACAAAGATCAAAGACTCAGCTCAAACCGGGATTTTCATTATCGAAACTGTAACTGCTGAAGAGCCCCATCTCTAGAGTGTACAGTGGTTCTGTCACGACTCCGAGAGACTGCTCACTAACCCAAGAATGCTAAGTTACTCCTCCTGTCGAGTACCACAGTTCAGCCACCCAAACACAGTAGTGCTTCCCTCCGGGGTATGCCACCTAATCACAGTAGTGCACACCCCCTAGTAGCCTGCAGAGGTACTCTCCGGACGAGTACCGCGGGTCTGCACTGTCACACAGGTGGTGCTCCATCCTCCATGGTTCTGCACCCAAACAAACTAGTGCTATGTCCACTAGGCTTGTCGACTCACTCCAAGTCGAGTCGGTCAAGCAGTGATCAGGTCTCAGTCGGCTACACGGTCTCCGTACTCTACACGCTCGTATTTGGGAGGGTCTGCTCCACGAGCTACAGTTCGATAATCCAAGTATCTCAAAGTCCCATGAAGAAGTATCTCAAAGGACCGCCTCGTCATAGGGGTCTCAACGCAATAGATGATGCGTCAATCGGACGCTCGGTCTGTGAGCTAATAGCTTTTTCGTCCCAGGGGCCCGGTTGGATTCGTGTGCGAACCAACCCGGTCGTATCTCAACTGTACCCTGAACTCTCATAGGGTATACTCATAGGGACCGTTTCTCCATGTGATCAACAATGCCACAGACGGTTCTTCAAACGGACATCTAGTCTGAAAGTTATAAGCTTTTCCATTCCAGGGGCCCGGTTGGATTTCGGGTACAATCCGACCCGACCACTATCCAACTGCATCCAAAACTCAGGCGAAGTATGCAAAAAGTTCCATCTCATCAAGAGGAATTCAACGAGAGATACGACGCCTCAATCGGACGCCCGGAGCTCAAGATATAAGCGTTTCCGCTCCGAGGGCCCGGTTGGTTTCGTATCCGAACTAACCCGGCCAAACCCAAAGTTCTCCGAAGCGTCGTCCACCTCCAGCTGCATGTCCAGCTCCCCTTCCATGGCCGCCTGCTCTTTGCGGCCCGCCCTGATCGAACCTCTGCCTCTACCTGGGGGGCCCTTCGTCCATCTGGTGGTCATCCGTATGGCGGGTCGGACAGTCACGAGCCATGTGACCAATCCCGCCGCAGGAGTAACACTGCCCTCTCATGGAAAGTTGTTGTCCACCCCGAGTTCCTCGCACAAATGATCCAGAGTCATGCTGTCGACCACCTGTAGGTCTAGTCCTCTTGGACCCCTGCGTCATCTGTCTACTGCCCACTGCAGAAGACTCAGCCGCATGCCGGAAAGTGGAGGGTCCTACTGCTAGAGACTACTCAGCAAGGAAACTCTCCACTAAGAGGGCTCGCTCCAACACCCCTTCCTGAGTCGAAATGTTGAGGGAGATCATCGAAGCCGTGATCTCGTGCCTCAGTCCCTGCTCAAAGGTCCGGGCCCGGAAGAACGGGTCCCATACCATATCTGTGGAGTAGCACAAGAGATCAGTAAATCTCGCCGAGTACTGGGCCACTGTCATGGTGCCCTGCCGCAGCTGTAGTAGCTCCTGGATGCGCACCGCTCGGAGGGTGGCTGGGACGAACTCGGAGCAGAAGATGCTCTCAAAGTCCGTCCAGAGGAGAGATGTCTCGTCGTGCACCTGGAGCATCATGATCCACCATCTGCCTGCTCCCGCGTGCAGGAGGCTCGCTGCAAGGATCACCATGAGGTCTGCTGGTGTCCTCACTAATCTGAAAACCCGTACAACTGCCTCCAGCCAGTCCTCGGCGGCCTGAGGGTCCGTCTCCCCACGGAACCTGGGCGGTCGCTGGCGCTGGAACTCATGCAGTGCACTACGGCGACGTGCATCGTCAGTGGCTGGGGCTGGTAGCATCGGTGGCTTGGTGGGTATAGGTACCGTCAGTGCCTCATCTGTCAAAGGGCTATGTACCGAGTACTCGATGCTCGGTGGGCTCTCTCCACGAACATCGCTCGGAACCCTAGCTGGCTACCGTCGTGGGGCCATCTTAAAAAGGAAACAGGTGCACCACAGTCAGAACAGTATACCTGGTGAGTTGACATAAGGTAATCACAAAAAAACTTGAAACACACATGCAATCAATGTTTTCATGCATTAAGTTGGAAATCAGAAGTCAGGGTCCTGGTGTACGGATACGTTGGCCGCCGCACCAACACTGGACTCCCTGGACTGATAACCACACCCAATACGCTAAACACTATTGCTTCACATAGAAGAAAGATCAGAGTCTGCGGTAGAACCGACCACCTCTGATACCAATTTTTCACGACCCATCCTCGGGGCCCGTGTCGTGACTACCCCAAACCCGCCTTCCATAGGCCAGGGGCTGGCGACTAGCACCAAGGCGTAAATCCCAGAAAAAGGGAAGTCATTGCCTTTGAAAAGTAAACAGGCACCACAGAGTAAGCAAGCTGAAAAGTAAACACTAAGTAAAAACTGTAACAAGCTGTGCTGAAAGTAAAAGGGGCCGGAAATACAAGCCCAACTGTAAAGTACAACTAAAAGGGAAAAACAGCAACTGAAAGGAAAAGACGCAGCGTCGAGCCGTCCTCTGGAAGTCCCACCTGAAGGGTGGGTACAGATAGCCTCCACTGCTCCTCGGGTCCACCTGACCGCTCCGAGTACGTCCCACCCAGTGGTCCACCTCCAGGTACCGTCCTGCTCCGCAAGCCTCCACCACGATCAGCGTTGTCCATTGTCTGCAACCAACACAACGTAGTGCGGGCATAGCTCGTGTAGGGGTGAGTATAAGCTACTCAGTAGGGACCCCGATACCCCCAAGGTCTCACTAAAACCAACAAGGATAACCACAAAGAAGATCTCAACAGATAACCTTTACTTAGGTTTATGCCCATACATATACCTAAGTTATCAAGTTACCCATCTCAATCCCGAGGAAACACAAGGATTTAGAAACAACGGATAACCACTACCCAGGTATATGCCCATACATATACCTAAGTTATCAAGGTCAAAAGTCTCATATCAAACCTGGATTTTCATTATCGAAACCGTAACTGCTGAAGAGCCCCGTCTCTGGAGTGTGCAGTGGTCCTGTCACGACTCTGAGGTACTGCTCACCAACCTAGGACTGCTGAGGTACTCCTCCTGTCGAGTACTGTGGTCCTGCTGCTACAACCAAGCGCTTCCCCGTGCCGCTACAACCAAGCACACCTCCGTCGTGGGTCTGACGCTACAACCAAGTGCTCCCTTGTGCTGCTACAACCAAGCGTACCTCCGTCGTGGGTCTGCCGCTACAACCAAGCGCTCCCCAGTGCCGCTACAACCAAGCACACCTTCGTCGTTGGTCTTCCACTACAACTAAGTGCTCCCTTGTGCCGCTACAACCGAGCGCACCTCTGTCGTGGGTCTGCCGCTACAACCAAGCGCTTCCCTGTGCCGCTAGAACCAAGCGCACCTCCGTCGTGGGTCTGCCGCTACAACCAAGCGCTCCTCAGTAGGCTATCCGTAATACACCGAGCCGTTCGATCAGCAGTCATCAAGTCTAATCTGGCTACACGGTCTCCGTATTCCGCACTCTCGTCTCCGGGAGGGTCCGCTCCATGAGCTGCTGGTCGATACTACAAGTATCATAAGGTTCCACAAAGAAGTATCTCAAGGGACCGCCTCATCATAGGGGTCTCAAAACAACAGACAACACGTCAATCGGACGCCCAGCCTGTGAGTTACTAGCCTTTTCGTCCCAGGGGCCCGGTTGGTTTCATGTGCGAACCAACCCGGCCGTATCTCAACTGTACCCCGAACTCCCATAGGGTATACTCAAAGGGACCGTTTCTCAACGTGATCACCAACGCTGCTGACGGTTCGTCAAACGGACGTCCGGTCTGAAAGATATCTGCTTTTCTGTTCCAGGGGCCCGGTTGGATTTCAGGTACAATCCAACCCGGCCACTACCCAACAACAACCAAAACTCGGGCGATGGATGCCAAAAGTTCCGTCTCTTCAAGAGGAATTCAACGAGACAGACGGCGCGTCAATCGGACGCCCGGTCTGTGAGTTATTGGCTTTTTCGTTCCAGGGGCCCGGTTGGTTTTTAAGGAAAAACCAACCCGACCATACTCCACCTGCGTCCAAACCTCGGGCAGAGTGAGCCAAAAGATCCGTCTCACTTAGAGGAATTCAACAATGTCAACGACACGTCAATCGGACGTCCGAAGCTCATGATATGAGCGTTTCCACTCCGAGGTCTCGGTTGGTTTCGTGTTCAAACCAACCTGGCCGAACCCAAAGTATCCCAAAACCTTGAGTGTAATATACCGAAACGACCGCCTCGATCCAAGGATCGCATCTCCACTGACGGCGCATAGTTCGAAGACCTGTAGCTCATGTTACGGGCAGAAGACCGAAAACGGTCCGAAGACGGGGGTCTGAGCCCGGGCCGACCCGGCCCGACCCCCCCTGGGTCGGCCCGAACCGGGTCGACCCGAACCGGGTTCGACCCAGCGGGGCCAGGCCCGGCCTGGTCCGGTGCGGTCTGGTCCGTCCCGACCGGCCGGCTGCGGCCGGGCGGTCGCCGCAGAGCGGCGGGGGTGCCCCCCCCCCCTTCGCCATTGATTGACGCCGGCAGCAACCGCCGCCGCCGGTCGCCGGCACCAGCGCCGCCTTCCACGGACCACCGGACGCGCTCCGGTGGTCCGTTTCTACTGCCGTCTTCGCCTAGGGTCCCCCCGGGACCCCACCATCACTGCGAAGGGATTCAAACGCCAAAACGTTCTACTTCGTCATCGCGCGTCAATCCGCACGTCAAACGATTAGCGTCATCTTTGTAGATTTCCAGCACGACCCGATGGCGCCGCGCCCCTTCGCCGTGGCCCGACTACGACCGCGGTTCTTTGGTTTTATTCGACGCGGCGCGACGGCGTTGTGTTCTTAAACATCCTTCCACGGCGCGGCACGATAGCGCCACACATATCCTTCCGCATGAAAACCGCGTGATGCGACGGCACCACGCCTTCCCGTACCAACCACAAAAGAACCATCACAAAAAAATAAGGAGGGTCGGCCGTGTTTGTGCGGTCCGACCCCCTCGCGTTATTCGATAAAAAATGGTTTAAATCCACGAATATCATCAAGTTGGTATTCACGAATGAAATAAATAAATAAAACCCCTACCTCGTCATGTCGTCGCACGCGGGTTCTTCGCGGATTTGATCGTCGCGGAAGGAGGGGTTCGTCGCGGAAGGAGGGGATCGTCGCGGTATCCGGCGTTGCGTCGACGAACTCCAAGGACCAAGAAACAAGATATTTAATTATAAATAATTAAATCCGTGTGTTGTTATAAACCACAAAGAAGTTTAAAAAGAAACCCGAGATCTCTTACCTCAAGCAGTTGGTGATCGGAGATCGGGGTGGGGAAGAACGTCTCAGATGAAGCGTCGTCAATCTCCGAGGGTGATGGCGTTCTTTGTGTTCTTCGCGTTCTTCGCGTTCTTCGCGTTCTTCGCATTCTTTGCAAGGAAGGATGAAGACACAAAGTTGTCAAAACCTCTCAATGAGAATTTTTTTCCAGAAGTCGTGCGTTGGTCTTATTTTATTATTACACCAACAGATTTAAAGCAGGTTAAGAAACGATTAAATTAATTCACCGAATTAATTCAACGAATAAAACCACCCAATTAATTGGTGTGTTAAGAATTTAAGAAAACGCGTCAGTTGACTTTCATAATGACGGGTTTTCGCGGGTGCGTTACTTAGAGGAAAGAAACGGTGGGGCTCGTGCGGGCTCAACCCCACAAATATCCTACCAAGAGGGTAGGATATTTTTGGAAAGCACCATATCCTCAACAACTCAGCTTAAGTAGCTTTAAGTGGTTTTCAAGCGGCTTTAAGTGAAATAAAAATAAAATTGTTGCACAAATTTATTTTATTTCTTAACTTAAAACCCATAAATTAAAAACCACAACCGAGCAAACGCAACTCCGTAAGTGGCGTTTCTAAGAAAATACCGGCACTGCGATTCCATCAGTGCCCTCGGAATTTGATTCCGAGCACCGGTTCAAAATTTAGAAAAAGCTGATCGTTCATTCACTGAACGTACCCGAGCCAAACTTCAGAAATTGATTCCGGGCACCCCGGGCCTCGAAATCAGGCGCCGTCAGAAACTGCGTTCTTGTAAAATTCCAAAGAAAATTAAAAAAAAATTCCTTGAAATTTCCAGGTATTTACACTAATATTTAATTTATGGTCCTTATCACCCTTTTCCTCACTCCTTTTAGCTGATTTATCTTATTATTTCACTATATTTGAGTTCATGAAAACACTATGGTTGGGATAATAAAAAGTTCTGTTTGATTTATTCAGTGTTAGTGTGTGAGGTACATCACTCTAGAATCATTCCTGAGTGTTTTGATATTTAATAAAGAAGGAAATGGGTTATTGGTCAATTCAGTTGGCCGCTTCCATTCATGTTTAGGATCTACACACTCTGTTTGGTTTCACATAGTCTATTTTTGTTGATTTTGATGATTTATGGTCCCCAGTAATTTTTTAGTGAGTTGTTTCTGTCCTTGAGGTGGGTTTGAGTTTCCAAGGATATTTATGACATACCATGTATTCAAAGGTATGAATATATATATATATATATATATATGATCCCTCATTATATTTATATCATTCCATGGAACTGTGATTATATATATGAGACTAGGTGTGCTTATGTATATATTCGAAACATTCATCTGTGTGTAAGTGGTAACATGTATAGGAATATGAGAAATATATATTGATACCCTTGTATATATTCATGACCATGAGGACATGTACATCGGGTCTATGAATCCTTATGTATAAGTGAAGGTGCATATGATTGATGATGAGAAGGAGCTGCTTAGATTGGTTTTTGATAAATGTGTCGAGTGCCGAAGTGTTCGTCTTGGACTTCATATTGAGGTAGAATCAATATCTATTTCCCCTTTCAATTAATGAATGCATTAGTTTTTAACTTAATTTATACTTTCATAATTGGAACTGCTATTCTTGAATTAAATCACAATTAATGATAAATTACTGACTTCATAAACAAAGTCATGTGTTTTAATAAAACCAATTTATGAAGGTGAATTGTCTTATAATCTAAAATGTAATGATTAGTTATTTAAATCATGTTTCTTTTATGGATTCATGTATTCTTATCCCCTCATGTAGAAAATTAATATGTTGAATAATGTACATGGTATCCTTGTGTATATGTGTTAAATGAACCATGAAACATCGTAGCTGTCGAGCCCTCCTATAGTTGGAATTGACCACGGAGGAAATTGACTTGTTTCCCATATGAGAAATTGGTGTCTTCTATAGGCAATAGATGTTAAGCATGATATTATTGATATATTGATTTTCTCACATATGGGAAATTATGAACTATGCTGGATAGCTTTCATATTGTTAAGACACCTTTTGAGGTGAGGTGTATATTATATGATCATGGTGTTGAACTGGACATGTTAAATGATCCTAATAAAATGATATTGATTGACATGGATTGATTACATATGTATGAGATTAAATTATAAGAAAATTCCCACATATTATAAATTAATATTAAATCATCTGAGTTGGACAATACCTTGAGTTACTTTTTTAGGTGAGATGATTATGAATTGTTCTTTCTATTGACCATGACATGTAAATCTTAATTATTAAATTATTTTTGTGGAATGTATTAAATTATTACTCCTTGATTTAACCATGTATCATATTAGGATTCCATGGAGGAAATAACATGGTTTCAACCATGATTATGATCTAGTTGTGTAAAGACCTGTAAATTTCAAGGAAATTTTTTTCTTAATTTTATTTGGAATTTTACAAGAGCGCAGTTTCTGACAGAACCTGATTCTGAGGCCCGGTGTGCCCGGAATCATTTTCTGAAGTTTGGCTCGGGTACGTTCAGTGAACGGACGAGCGGGTTTTTCTAACTTTTGAACCGGTGCTCGGAATCGAATTCTCAGGGCACCGATGAAATCGCAGCGCCAGTATTCGCTTAGAAACGCCTCTTCCGGAGTTGCGTTTGCTCGGGTGTGGTTTTTAATTTTCGGGCATAAAGTTAAGAAATAAAATAATTTTGCGACAACTTTATTTTATTTCACTTAAGCCACTTGGAAGCCACTTGAAGCCACTTATTGATGGCTTGAACTGAGTTGAACCGTGTAACACCCGAGACTTTTATGTTATATAAATCATCAAAGGAATCTTTTTCTACACAACACTTGCTTGGCTTGCTTTACACGCAATCACGACCTTCCTCGATAGCTTTTGTCGTACGCAATACCGAGTTTCACTAAATAACAATATGCTATTAAAACTAGCCGTTATGAATAGTAATAACCACTTTTTGAAATTTTATAAATTTTATTTTTCAAAATGGACTTCATTTTTGGACTCAGAATATCGAAATTAGCCTAGGGTGAAATTTTGGTATTTTTCTGAAAACTTTCAATTTTTGATGAATAGTGAAACCACTAAATGGTAGGTTAAAAACCGAATTTTGCATAAAACTTAATTTTACCGCTTCTGTGAATGGAATTTCGAAAATCCGAGAGACACGGTTAATATCAAGGACTAAAATGTGGTTCAATGAGATGAAAATAATTTTTGGTGAATAGTAACTTTTTACTTTTTATTACCGCGGTTAATAGTAAATAGGGTAACTAAGGGTAAATATGATATCAATATTACCCTAACACATGTCCTAATTCTATTGGACAAGTGTAATTCGACCAAAAACAAACTTAGGAATAAAATATGACCATTTAGGCCCACTTGGATTAGATTAGGACATTTATATTAATTTATTTAAAGAAGGGTTAAAAGAGTTAAAATCACAGTTTATTTACTAAAACATTTTTAATATGGGGTTATACATAAGATAAATTCGATTGTAAATATTCATTAGAAAGCTAAAAAGATTTCCTACATGATGGTATTTTATTTGTAATTTTTAGACATCAAATAATTTAATTTATGTATGACACAAAGATGATGCAGAAATTATCTTGTTAACAAAATATTGACATAATTGATGTTATAAACACAAAAATAAATGTAATTTGAGATTTGTTATGAATTCCACTAATTTTATAGGTTACTATGATATATTAATGTTGATTTAATCAACTTGGTTCGAACAATTAATTCTGTTATGACTTTCACAAAAATCATATATCAAATAGTGTCAAAATTGACACAAAATAGTTTTTAAATCAAATATTATATTATTAATTGTTATTTTATTCCTAAAAATCTAAGGTTCGGCCAAATGACTTAGATAAGGATATATATTTTAATAATAAACAATTTGGGGTTCGTTTGGCATGTTATAGTAAGTGTATTAACCATATAGTTAAAGAAAACAAGAAGACATGGTAAAAGTTAAATTATTTAACTTAGAGTTAAATCTAATTGATAAGGTTAAAATAATATCCTAAACTTGTCTAAATTATATTGGTTGATGGGATTTCGACCCTTCCCCACTTTAGCTTCGAAATAAGACCCTTTGGAACCATTATAAACCGATTTTGACTTTAATATAAAATAATATTTTGAGAAATTCCTAAGGTGCCCCTCTCCTCCCTTATAAAAGGGCACCTCCTCCCCCTCCTCCTCACACCAATTTGAGCACTCAAGCTCGGCCAACCCCTGCCATGTTCTCCTCTCCACTTCCCTAGAATAATCCTAGAGTTCCTGGTCTTCTCCAAAGACCAATCTTAGTTCCTTAAGTGGAGGATTCAAAGAGGCGTTCCAAAGAAGAGGTAATATCCATTACCGATCTTTTCAATTTCTTTCTTCTTCAACTTCTTCTTCTTTAGTTGTTTCATGATAAAGTAATAACATCAGTATTACTTACATACTGATATGTTATTATAAATATGAAACAACCCTAATTCACCTTCTATCCATCCTACGAAAAAATGAAATCACCGCGCGTGCGTACGTACGGAATACCGTCTCCACGCCGTGGTGTAATCTATTTTCCACCATCACCTTACAAGGATGGGTATAATGGTGTAATGAGTAACTATTTATGATTATTATAAAGTAATATTGATACTGAAATAATATACATATACTCCAATACAATTCCATGATCATAGGAACGATATCATCACTCGTGCGTACGTACAGAATACCGTCTCCACGATGTGATGCGACTCGTTCTACATGATCATCATTACATAGTAATTATATAAATGAATTGAATGAATAAATATGATATATGTTACACTAATACCATTCTGGATATAAGGTATCTATAACCTTAAAAGAAGAATAAGAATTTATTCGGCAAAACACGCATAAGAACAAAAGGCAATAAAGACCCGAGTAACAAGTAACAATGAAATATTACTAACAAGAAGCTAAGAATATGACCATATATGATATCATATCAATATGGATGATTCTGGAATAAGTCAATAACATTATTTAAACCATTATACAGGAGCTTAGGACACATACAAGGCAAATTGGACCTAAGGTAAGGGAAATATCACAATCTCATTTTTATCCGAGATTGTTTATTCATAAGTATTTACTGGGGTGTATTTTATCATCCACATCCATGTTCCCTCAATATGTAATATTGTCTCCATCCACTTGCAATAGTTTAAATCCAATTTTACCCTTAGGTGAGATTTTAGTAAAGAATATGAAAGGAATCTTTTGTCGTTTTTCCGTACGAGGTACTTTTTGACTTTTCCGACAAAAGTACGAAGAATGTTTTTTTTAACTTATACGGCACGAACGGATTTCTACTGTTTTATAAAGCCTTATTTTCATGAAGCTTCCTATAAAAGATTTCATGACTATTTTCAATAAAATATCTTTCTTTTTGCATGATGTTTTGTGAAAAGAAATTGATTTTGAAGAAGAAAGGATATTTTCCTCAAGAATTCAATTCAAGTGTTTTATCAAAATTATTTTCCATCTAAGACAATAAAGGGTTCTGTTTCTATCCATATTTTTAAATTGTTTTGACTATGTTGTGATGGAATTATGTTTAAGAATTCCTTTATCTTATATGAATTGATTTATGATGTCATGATGTTTCAAGAATCCCATTTTTGTTACATGTGTTATGCGATGATGTATGTTTTATGATTATGTGGAACACATAAGAAAGGATTCATTATAAGATGGGTGGGACCTATATCTCCCTCCAATGCATTGGGTAAAGATTTATATCTCATGAGATAGACATGGCTGGAACGGAAGGTTATTTCGGTTCAGTGAAACAGGACTGAAACGAGGAGTGAACTCGGTTCAGAAAGGGACTTTGTCCACTAAGATATTCTTGGCAATGAGTCATGACTAACAAGAAATGATTTTCCATGATTATGTGTGCATGCCACAAAGTTTCAAGTTTTGTGTTATGATTATGGGGATCTCATTTTCACTTCTATGATTTATTCCAAGTTAAGATATTATGATCTCTTTTGCAGGTTTTGATTTTCATAAAGATATGATATGATTTTTATTTCCTTTATTTGCCCTTGCTGAGCATTTGAGCTCACCCTTTTATGTTTTCTTTTCCCCAGGTCAGGAAGATGGATATTAAGTAGAATATGCTAAATGGGACCCTAGATATGATGAAATAAATGGGAGGCACTGTAGAAGATTTATGAACCAGTTGTTTATGTTTCCCAGTTTCTAAAGACACTATACCTATACGGTCCTTTGTGGTTTTGTCATATGTTGTAATAAGTGTGCTTCAATTTTGAAGTATTAACAATGTATGTAAAGTATGGGTCGTTATAGTTGGTATCAGAGGGAGGTTATAGTCAACCTTTGGAAACTAGGATGTGAAAGCCTTAGTAAGAACCCTAAGGATAAGTCTAAGCATAGAACACAATCTTAGTGTTTTAGAAATGGCCTTGAATAACCTAGGATAAGACCATAAGCATGAAAATTTTATTCTTGAATTATGTGGTTTCCTATTATAATTAGTGTTGCTCACACTATTCTTCTTGGTTTTAGTCAATGGCTGGAACCCGAAGGAACCGTGTTAATGCGGAATGCGATGGGCAATGCAATGATTGTCCCCCTGAGCAACCGAACAATATGGGAGATGGAATGCAAAATCTTGTAGCCATGCTCACACAACTTTCTCAAGCTATGAATCATGCAGGATTTCCAAACGAGCAAAGGAGGGAGCAACATTCTGTTGAATCCTTCATGAGGCAGCGTCCACCTTCTTTCAGTGGGTCTACTGATCCATTAGTTGCTGAACAATGGATTAGTACTACTGAAAAGATATTTTCAGTTCTTCAATGTTCTGAACATGGTAAAGTCATCCTAGCAGTGTATCGTTTAGAAGGAGATGCTGATCAATGGTGGAATCTTGTTAAGAATACGAGGCAAAGGGATGAAATTGAGTCTATGGAATGGGACGAGTTCAAGAACTTATTTTTCAATAAGTACTTCCCTCGTATTCTCCGAACAAAGATGGAGAAAGAGTTCCTTGAACTGAAGCAAAGGGATGATGAATCTGTTAGTACCTATGAAGCAAATTTTACAAGACTTGCAAGGTACGCTTCTGGTATTATTATCCAACCTGAGAGTAAGATCGATCGATTCTTTAGTGGCTTAAAACCAAGTCTTCGAAGGGCGTTATCCATAAGGGACTTCAATAGCTACGAGGAAATCGTTCGATGTGCTCTCAAAGTCGAGATGGAGATTGGAGTAACCCATCAGTCACATGGGTTTGATAAGAAGAGGAAGATGGAATTCAAAGGAAACTCTAAAGAGCACACTGAAAAGAAGATGAACTTTCCCTTATGCTCAAAGTGTGGAAAGAAACATGGAGGGAGTTGTCTTAAAGGGACAAGTAAATGTTTTAAATGTGGAAAAGAAGGTCATCGGGCATTTGAATGCCGTGATAAGGGGAAGAAGATGTCTAATGATGCAAACAAAGGAAGGGATACACAGAATGATCCTACTACACTTCAATGTTTCAAGTGCAAGGAGATGGGGCATTATGCCAATCAATGCCCAAATCCAAGGGTTGATGATGATGGTCGACGTTAACAAACTCTTAAGGCTAAAGACAAAGGAAAGTCACATGCAATTTCTATCAGGGATGTGGAGTACGATAACGATGTGGTGAAAGGTACACTTACCATCCACTCTAAAGTAGCAAATGTTTTATTTGATTCTGGATCCACCCACTCTTTTATTTCTGAAGACTTTTCTAAGGGTATCACCGTATTACCTCAACAATTAGATGTTGAGTTAGCTGTGACAACACCTAATGGCACATCAATCGCATCAAAAGTTTATAATTCTTCCCCGATCGAAGTTTGTGGGAAAGTGCTTCCTGCAAATCTTGTGATCCTTCCTATAGTTGAATTTGATGTGATTCTTGGCATGGATTGGCTTTCTTTATATGGAGCTCATATCAATTGCCAAAGAAGGGAAGTCACATTTCATATTCCAGATCAATCTATGATTGTCTATCAATGCAAGGATGAACATAACCTTCCAGTGGAAATTTCTTCCATTTTATGGGTATTGATTCCACTAAATGAAGGTTATTTATCTCAAATGGTTGGAGAGAAACTTACGATTAATAATATGCCCATTGTACGGGAGTTTGATGATGTCTTTCCAGAGGAATTACCGGGTCTTCCACCAAATCGTGAAGTTGAGTTTTCAATAGAACTCGTACCGGGTACTTTGCCTATTTCAAAGGCACCTTATAGAATGGCCCCAATTGAGTTGCAGGAATTGAAGAAGCAACTCCAAGAGAATCTTGATAAGGGATTCATACTCCCTAGTGCGTCACCTTGGGGAGCACCTGTTCTATTTGTTAAGAAGAAAGATGGATCAATGAGACTCTGCATTGATTATCGAGAACTTAACAAGATCACTATCAAGAACAAATATCCTCTCCCACGCATTGATGACTTGTTTGACCAACTACGCGGAGCTCAATATTTTTCCAAGATTGATCTTCGTTCAGGGTATCATCAATTAAGGGTCAAAAGGGAGGATATACCAAAGACAGCTTTCCGTACAAGGTATGGACACTATGAATTTATAGTGATGCCATTTGGTCTTACTAATGCCCCAGCTATCTTCATGGATCTAATGAATAGAGTCTTTAGAGACTATCTTGATCAATTTGTGGTAGTCTTTATAGACGATATTCTTGTCTATTCAAAGAGCAAGGAAGAGCATGAAGATCACTTGAGAATTATATTGAAGACCCTGAGAAAGGAGAAGCTTTATGCCAAATTTACCAAGTGTGAATTTTGGCTTCAAAAAGTTGCATTTTTGGGTCACATAATC